>CM069860.1:57582844-58782844 GCA_036172795.1 Pelodytes ibericus
AGCCTGCGCCCATGTTCCATTTGGAACATTTTTGAAGCCGTCCAATGTATTTTACCCCATCAAACCATATATTTTTGGAAAAAAGACATCCTAAGGTATTTCAAATGGTGGTATTTTAATACTGTATATGTACTAATTCTACCACCAGCCTTTGTCAAAGTTTGTGGTAGTAATTATTTAAGAGTTTTGTTTCCACATGCATTGTACTTCAGGCATGAATTCACAGATTCTGATATATGTCACTGCCAAACAACACCCCAATATGTGTTCAGCAACATCTCCCGAGTACAGCGATACCATCCATGTATAGGTTTGTTTGGTTGCTTGTGTGGTAAAAGGCAACATTTGTGAGGTACGCATCTCAAAATTCCAACTTGGAATTTTGACATGTAGTCAACCTGCGTCCATGTCCTATATGGGATATATCTTTGAAGTCAGCCAATGTAATTACCCCCACCAAATCATATAATTTTTAATAGTAGACACCCATGACTCCTTGTGGCAAGGGCTCAGCAGCCACCGATACATCACTAGATGATGTATCAGAAAGCTGACCAGGGTCAAAATCGAACCCTGAGTCAGCGACCTCAGAATCAGTGCCTAAGCAGTGATCTACAGCAAAGAAGGGGTTAATAGCTCTTAGAGCCTATCTAGTACTGTAATACATTACAGTACAAAGAAATTAATCCATAAAAAAGTGCAGACAGCAAAACATACTGTTGCTGTGCAAGATTACTGCTTATACAGTGATGAATGGCATGGGAGGGGTTAATACACAGGGAATGGCTTTCATATAACCTGAAAATTTTATAAATGTTATTTTATATCACTAATACTGATCTGTCTCTTTCCTTCACAAAAATGTAAGTGAGAAGAGGGAGGCAGATCCAAATTGGTCGGATCAATATTCACAAATACTGGTCTGACCAGGCGAATGGTGATGCTCATCAGAGCAATCACCAAACCGCCTTTGCCACTAATTCGCTGTTACTGATCACTATGCGCTCAGACAGCTTAACAAAAAAAATCAAAAATATTTTAACCTTACATGTAACCCCCTAGCGGGTGCGTGTAAAAAAATGTTAAAAAAAAAATATGCAGACAGATAAAAATTGCTTTGGAGTTGGCATTGCGTAAGTCATGATCTACAGCAAGGAAGGGTTTAATAACTCTTAGAATAGCCTTTGTAGTACTGTAATAAATTACAGTACAACAAAATTAATCCCTAAAAAATGCACAAACAGCAAAAATAAATGTGCTGATATGCAAGATCACTGCTTATGCAATATTAATTGCAGGGAAGGGGTTAAACGCAGGGAATTGCTTTTATAAAAAAAAGTTATTGTTTTATTTTTAGTGTATTGTGTATTTATTATTTTATTGTACTTAAACTTACTTTTATTACTTTGATCTGTCTCTCTCCCTCACTAAAAAAAATGTGAGGAGAGGGAGGCAGATCCTAAGTGGCCAGATCAATATAGGGTTAATATTGATCTGACCATGCAGTGGGGGTGCTCATCAGAGCATCCCCACTGCACGTCACTCTGCCTGGCAGTCACAGATTGCCTCTGTGATGAGGCAATCATGTGACAGCCAGAGAGCACAGGAAGCAGCTACTTCCTGCCTCCTGTGCTCTTGCCCTTAGAAGGACAGCGTCATCAAGATTGTGCATTTTTTTGTGTGTTACTGATTCGCTTCCAATGCTCATTTTTCATGCCTGTCATTTTAAAGGCAATGTGCCTTTAAAACCAGAATTTCTATCGCTCTTTTTTCAGTATTGAACGATGTTTCCATACGAAAGCATCATTTCAATACCGTTTGAGCACTGAAAGCAGAAACAATCCGCTTTCAGTGCTCGTTTTGACATAGGAAGGACTAGGTCCGTCCTGTGTCACTAACGTCTTGCCACACAGGACGGACCTAGCACGTCCGGTGTCAGCAAGGGGTTAATATGCCACTGATAATTAGATGATTAATATTGCCCTGATAATTAGCTCCTTAATATGCCACTGATAATTAGATGTTTAATATGCCACGGATAATTAGATGCTTAATATGCCACTGATGATTAGATGATTAATATGTCCCTGATAATTAGATGATTAATATGTCCCTGATAATTAGATGATTCATATGCCCCTGATAATTAGATGCTTAATATCCCACTGATAATTAGCTTCTTAATATGCCACTGATAATTAGATGCTTAATATGCCACTGTTAATTAGATGATTAGTATGCCACTGATAATCAGATGTTTAGTATGCCCCTGATAATTAGATGCTTAATATGCCCCTGATAATGTGCTGCTTAATGTGCCACTGATAATTAGCTCCTTAATATGCCCCTGATAATGTTCTGCTTAATATGCCCCTGATAATGTTCTGCTTAATAGGCCCCTGATAATTAGATGCTCAATTCGCCCCTGGTAATGTGCTACTTAATATGCCCCTGCTAATTAGATGCTTAATTTGCCCCTGATAATGTTCTGCTTAAATGCCTCTGATAATTAGATGCTTAATATTCCCGATAATGTGCTGCTTAATATGCCCCATATAATTTTCTCGTTAACATTTCACAATCCCCCCCCTTCCCCAGTACTTACCTTTATGCAGCTCGTCGCTGCATGCAGGAAATACAGCTGTCGAGTAAAAGATTGTGACTGTTTCCGTGTGATTGTGACTGTCTCCACGGGCAGCAGGGCCCACGGGGGGGTTGCATTGGGCCCCCAGGAATGGATGGGCCCTAGGAAGCTGCTCATTTGCCCGCGCTTTTTTTACAGATTTTTTTATTTTAAAAGGTTCTCCACCTTGCACCGGTTCCGACGAACTTGTAAAATTTCAGTAACAGGTTTGCACAAACCGGTGCGAACTGACTGAATCCCACAACTAGTTATATCTACATTTGGTTCACCCCCCACTGAGTGGTCAGGAACAACACAACTGGTATTGTATGTAGCAGCTACTATTGTGCCCCCCCCCCCCCCTTTTATTTTTCCTCCCTTGTTTTTATAGTCTTCAGATTATCATTATGTCTAGTGAGAAATATATTTATATACAAGTCAGGCAGCTGGTATCGTCACTGTCACATAATTTAAATAAAAAGTTCTTGTCAAGAGCTAAAAAGGCATCAGTTCATATAGTCATATGTATATTCAAAGCAGACTATTTTTGTATAGATAAGCTGACCATGTAGCATATAGAACAAGTAAAACATATATTCTACTGTTTTATCACTAAGCACCAATACCTTTCTCTTACTGGTAACCTGAATACATCTAACCTTAACTCCTCCTACTTCGGATTCCATGCAAGCATGGATTAAACTAACGTGGAATGTTCGGGTCCGGGCAGGGCCAACGCTACCGTAAGGCAGCACAGGCGGCTGCCTTAGGGCGCGCCAAGGGGGGGGGCGGGAAAATCGCCCGTGCCCCCAAGCCCGTTTACGTACCTCCTTCCTTGCTGCTGTGCAGGTCTGTGGCTGTGAGGGAAGCATTGTGTGCTCCCCTCCAGCCGCGCGGATCAATAAAGTTTGTTTAAAAAAAAAAATTCAACAAATTTTATTGAAGCCGCGCGGCTGGAGGGGAGTGCACAATGCTTCCCTCACAGCCGCGGACCGGCTAGACTCCCTGATGGCGGGCCTGGGGGCGGGTGGGGACCCCATAACAATAATGAGGGGGGGACCTAGTGTTTATCCCCAAAAAAGGTCAAATAAAAAAACCATAATACGCGCCGCAACTATTGGTTGGTTTAAACCAATCAGTTTTCCCACTCTGTTTAAAATGGCTAGCACTCTGATTAGTTCGGGTTCGTACCGAACATTACGATTTTAGGACCCCGGACCCAGTCCCTGTGCAAGGATTTTCGTCTACACAGGCAAAGGTGCATTTTGGTTCCCCCCTCCTCTGACCTGCCACGCCTCCCACACCACCAACCCTCCATACATTTTATATATATAAAAGTATAATGAATAGTGTGGAAAATAAATACATCTAAATATTCAACTCGCATGCTCTAAATATGTCGCACATTGAAACCCTTAAACACAAAAACACCCTTGCAGTCACACACAGAGACACACTTACCACTTACACACACACACACCCATACACAGACACAGTGAAACACTTACACAGACACCCTTACACAGACACAGTGACACACTTACACACACACACACACTCTTACACAGACACAGTGACACACTTACATACACACACACCCTTACACAGACACAGTGACACACTTACACACACACACCCTTACACAGACACAGTGACACACTTACACACACCATTACACAGACACAGTGACACCCTTACTCACACCCTTGCACAGACAGAGTGACACACTTACACACACACCCTTACACAGAAAGTGACACACTTACACACACCCTTACCACTTACACACACAGTGACACCAATACACACATAACCTGAGACAAACTATTTTGCCCCTCAATATGACAGTATCTAGCAACTCAATATGCCAATATTTTACCCGTCAATATGCCATTTAATATGCCAGTATTTTCCCCTCAATATGCTATTTAATATGCCAGTATTTTGCCTCTCAATATGCCATTCTTTTGCCATTTAATATGCCAATATTTTGCCACGCAATATGCCATTTAATATGCCAGGAGTTTGCCCCTCAATATGCCATTTAATATGCCAGGACTTTGCCCCTCAATATTTCATTTAGTATGCCAGGATTTTGCCCCCCCCACCCCCCCCTCCAATATGCCAGGATTTAGCCATTTAATATGCCAGGATTTAGCCACTCAATATGACAGGATTTAGCCATTTAATATGCCAGGATTTAGCCATTTAATATACCAGGATTTTGTCCCTCAGTATGCCAGGATTTTTTTGGCTTAGAGTTGTAACTAGCTCTTTTAGCGTCTGGGCAAAACTAAGAAATTGTGCCAACAAAGCATTCTCCAAAAGCCCTTATCATTGTCCCACCACCCACTGGTGGTACAATGATAAGGGCTTTGGGAGTACTGGGGAAGGGGGGAGGAGGGGGGATTTTTATTGGCATTAAAACAATGGCAAATGAAGGGCAAAATAACACTGGCATATGAAGGGCAAAATAGAACTGGCATATGAATGGCAAAATAACAATGGCATATAAAGGGCAAAATAATACTGGCAAATGAATGGCAAAATAACACTGGCATATGAAGGGCAAAATAACAATGTAATATAAAGCATATAAAGGGAGTATTAATGGACAAATTGTCTGTGGCATATTCATGGGCAAATTGTCTGGCATATCAATGGGCAGGCTAATAGTGGCATATTAATGGGAAAATTGGCTGGGGCATATTGGCTGTCTAGCTGTGGCATATTGGCAATATGGCTATGGCATATTAATGGCAGGCTAATAGTGGCATATTAATTGGCAATCTGGATTTCTGGCTGTGGCATATTAATGGGCAGGCTATTAGTGGCATAATGGGAAAATTGTAAGTGGCATTTCTGGGGTGGAGTTGCATGGTTGGGTCGGGGTGTCCGCAGGGGTTGCCACTGGGGCCCGGTGGTTTCTTGTTGCGCCTCTGCCACCACCCCACTCACTACTACAGACCTTGTTGTGCACAGTGCTGCTTTTTGACCATGGCGCTCCGCTAGCACAGATCACCTTTATAAAGCCCCTTCACACATCTTGTCCTGAGGGAACACTATAAAGGTGGTCTGTGCAAAGATAACACCATAACACAGACATATCTGTGTCCGCTTTTCCGCTTTTCTTGTTCACCCAAGACTACTGTCTCATTCGACTAGACCTTGTTACTGTTCTGGCCATCAGGTAGCTCTCTGGATGTTGTAAGACTACCATTCCAACATTCTTCTAGCAGACACTAACAGGCCACAAGAGTAATTGGATTTAAGTACAGATTCATCTGGAGAGCCCTGAACTATTTAGTAGAGTCCCACTATCTGTTTACCGCTTTACTGAAACAATGCACAGCAGGCTCTTGCAAACTGGCTTGAAAGGAATGACAAATGGAGGGATTTTTTTCATGTAATTAAATTTCCACTTTAGAAAAAATCATTAGCTATAAAATATTAATCAAAAAAAACAAATCTTTGCAGAAGCTTAACTTATAGAGGAATTACTGTCCTGCTCACTCTTTTACAAAAAGTTAATTGTGCAGCCCTATGACATAGATTGACATTAAGAATGTGATTTATTTGCAATGTGAAGTTTCTGGCAATCAGAAATGGCAGGTTTACAGATGACTGTGACATTCACAAAGTTGTAAAATAAATAATGCACAAATAACACCAACATTTACAGATGTGTAGAGGGAAAGGTCATCCAAAGACAAATAATTAATATCTGACAAATCCCATTTATTTAAAAATGGTTTTGTTTGGCACATGGCAGGGCTTCCCCACATAGCATCTCGAATGATCATCAGCTAGATTCAGACCTCCATAGATTTTGTTACATTACAAGAATTCTTCAATAAAGCCTGGGCTACAATCCATCACAATGCAAAAATATGTTGTCCACTCCATGGACAATAGCTAGCTAACAGCTACAAAATATACATTCTATGATTCTATATCCTAGATGTAAAAAAGGGAAAGAGGGCCTAATAAAATATTTAGAAAATTGGGCAGACTAGATTGGCCAAATCGTTCTTATCTGCGGACACATTCTGACATGAAACATGCACTGTTCTATTACTTCTTTTTTTATTGTCAAAATATTCCTTTTTTAACTTTTTTCCTAATACATTTACATTAATGGGTTTGCTTCACTATAGAATCTTGCAGGAGAGAAGAATAGATATGTGCTCAGACCTATAGAACCAGCGAGTCACATCTGCATTCATTATACTACGACTTCTAAAGAATTGTTCCTGTGGTGGGATTAGAATGGTTTCCGTTTTAAACCTACTTTTCATTAAGCTAAAGGATGTGAAGACTTGCAATGTACAAGCTACACTGGTAATTTAAACAATTTACCTTTGCCACAAGTATTCCTGTGACAGAAACAGCTAAGTACATTTCAGAACTTGGCCAATAAGAGTTTTGGGGTTAATACGATGGAGCCATCTTCAAGGGTTAGTGGAATAGCAGCATGTGATGACTTTAAACAAAACCGATTCTGGAATGTCTTATAAACCAAAACTAAATTCAGAGGGATATAACGGATTGTCAATAGTAAGCTCTAAACAAATATGAAAATATGAAAACATTAATGGAGGAATAGAAATATTAGTGAACATTACATATTTCTATATTGTTGGGAAATGTAACATATATAATATATAATGAGTTTTTTTTAAAATACATATATGCATTGCTTAATGTATTTGCAATAAAAGGAAGTTCATTGGGAAATGGTTCAATCTTTTGCACACATACTTCCTTCCTGTCATCAGAACACAGATTAAATAGAAAAAAAAAAACAATGTTATTACCTCATTGTATATTTGATTTCATAATTTTTACTTAAATAAACATGTTATTAACTTGTAGGGTACTGTGGTGGTCCTGTGCCTTGCTGTCTATAGCAATGATTCCTCACACTGTGTATGCCTTATACTCATTAGGAGATGTAGGGTTATTTAGAGAGCTTTAGACCCTGAAGGCATTTTTCTCCCCCCCTTCCCAACTCCCCTTCCCCAGTACTTACCTCCTTGCTGTTGTCTCCTGTTGTTCCCCTCCAGCAGCGCGGATCAATAAGGTTTGTTAAAACTTTTTTTTTAAACAAACTTTATTGAAGCTGCGCGGCTGGAGGTGAGTGCACAACGCTTCCCTCACAGCCACGGACCTGGCTCTATGTATTGAACCAGAAACATTAAAAGAAACCAGCTTCCGGTGGTGATGTAGCACGTCGACGTAAGAGTGGGCGGACTCTGATGGGAGATGAGAAGAGACATAAAAGAAAAAAAGCTGCCTTGACCACCAAAAATGCCTCTGCTATCCGGGCAGACATTTAAGCCCTGTTGTTGCAATACCACGAGGAAGAAGACGCCAGATACATTTTGCCTTCTGTGGATCCATCCTCTAACTGACATCCAAGCCCTGAAGTGTCGCAACTGACGAGACGAGATGCACTCTCCTACCTGGGGATTTAATTTATATCCGATACTCGAGCCCTGTCTGTTATAACCCACGAGGCAGAAGACGCCAGGTACACTCTCCTATCCATGGAGTTAATCTTTACCTGGCATCCAAGCCCTGTCTGTCGTAACCCACGAGGCAGAAGACGCCAGGTACACTCTGCAATCAGAGGAATTATTTCCACTGGACAGTCTAGCCTTGATAAGCGGTTGCCGAATAGCCCCTTTTCCCACCAATGGAAGGGCAAACAACCCACCTAAAGGGGAAAGGTAGGCAAGGAAACAACTGCAATTGCTGATTAGACCTCACAGGCTACAAAAAATACTACTGGTACCTCAGAGTGCGACCGATCGACATAAGCTCGATTACAACAAAACATGAGTTATACCTAATAATTGGCAATGACCTTCTCATAAAGGAAAAAAATACGACATAGTAAGGACTGGTGAAGTATGTAGGGAAAGGAGAAAAAAAATATATATATGTGTAATAACACTGTATGAACTATGCCAGAAAAAGTGGTGAACCGGGTGTGGATATCTGATTGAGTGCTTTAACCAACTAATATACAAAAGCTTAAATATAAATAACTACACGGTGTGTAAGTGAGACAGACCGGTAGACGTAAATTGTATAGTAAAACTGGGCAAATATACTATGTAAATACTTGTTATTCTGTACCTTTGGACTTTGCAAACTCTATGGTAAAATTTTACATAAAGGTTCAAAACGATGTACGTAACAACTGGAAAGATGAAGGCTTTATGACAAAGCTGACTTTTGTACCCTGTAACTCTGTGTGAATGCCCAATTTTGGGTCACTGAAAATCTTTCGGATCCCTAGGGGAAGACTTATCAAGAGGTCTGAATGGAATCTGCAACAAAGCCATAAATATTACTATACTTTGATATACTACTGATAAAGGGTGGACCTTAAATTTGTGAGACTGGTTACTGAATTGCGGGGGTCTGGAGAGTACTCAGTGATATATAAATAAACCCTTTGTTAAGTTCCCAATTCTTCATATATATATATTATGACGCAATTCAATGGGGCTGGTATACAATTATTTCCAGGGCTGGTTTTTATATCCAGTCCGGAACTGGATCCAGGGCACAGGAAGTGACATCAGAGCCATTTCCTGCATGCAGAATCTGTGCATGGAAGAAGAGAGAAACAGTATGCTCATGTAAGCTGGGGAAAATGGCAAGTCTGAGGGGCATATTGGCAAATCTGGGCATCCGATTGTAAGGTCTGGGGATCAGAATGGCAGGTCTAGGGATCAGAATGGCAGGTCTACGGATCAGAATGGCAGGTCTAGGGATCAGAATGGCAAGTATGAGGGGGCATATGTGTGTTGCCTTATGATCTCCTCCTATTTCATGGATTTTATTTACCCCATTCTTTAACAGTCTTGTATTTTTCCAAACACCCTTCCTATGCAATTTGTCACCTTGACCTTGCTTTCATCCCTCATCTATTACGTGATAAATTCCAAGAAAACATACCCAGAGCCTCTTATGCTTTAAACGCAGAGCATTCCACGATGGCATGGACTCTTTAAGGACAACTGTTGGGGAAGTATATACCTATGTTTAAATGAAGAATTGCGTCAAATTGATATGTTTTAAATAGGAATGCTTTAATAAAAGGGAAAAGTTAAAGTACTTTGCTCCCTTAGGAGGTGGACATGTTGATCTGAGTCTGTGGTCATGTCTTTCCTCATCTTTGGTTTGAACAAAGGAAGAGTGAGTTTTAAATTTTTTCTCTTAAGCCAAATAAGTGATAATTAAAATAAAATCCTTCCCAACCAAGAAAAGACAGCTATTGGTAATACAACCGGGCATTTCAGCTATCAGCCATGGTCCCAATGATGCAAGAGTAAAATGAATACACCACGCAAGAGAAGAGACAACAACAACAATTTGAAATTTTTAAATTATTTTTATTGTATTTTTATTTTGTACCTAAGCCAAATGATCCAGAGGAAGGCGAAAAACTTGAGTGACAAGTAAAAAAATTCCTTCCTGACCCTGAAAAACAGCGATCGGTGTACAACCCTGGATCGGGGCTAATGACTATGTGTGATAATGCAAGTGTAAATAAACACACCACACAAGAAAAAGTTTTAAAGTTTTCTTTAATTTCATTTTTAAAGTCCAAGCCAAATGATCAGAGGAAGGCAAAAAAAAACTTGTATAACAAGTAAAAAAAACCTTCCTGACCATGAAAAAAACAGTGATCGGCTGTACAACCCTGGATCAGGGCTATTGACTTTAAAAAGGGTTCTGGGACATGCAATCCATGACAGGCTCATGCAATTGTATAGTATAGAACGTAATATAAAATTATAACTTACTACACTATACTCAGCATGGATCCTGCAATGATTGTAGCATCCTTCCATCTTGTTCCTCAGCCACAAAATTATCCTTATATCTTTTTCCTCAGCCACAAGATTATCCTTCCATCTTGTTCCTCAACCATAAGATTATCCTTCCATCTTGTTCCTCAGCCATGAGATTATCCTTCCATCTTGTTCCTCAGCCACGAGATTATCCTTCCATCTTGTTCCTCAGCCATGAGATTATTCTTCCATCTTGTTCTTCAGCCACAATATTATCTTTCCGTCTGGTTCCTCAGCCACGAGATGATCCTTCCGTCTTGTTCCTCAGCCACAAGATTTTCTTTCCGTCTTGTTCCTCAGCCACGAGATTATCCTGTTGATGAGTCCTTGAAGTCCTGGGACACTTGGGGAAAATAATGAAACCATCAGTTTTCAAGGTTCAGATACCTTTTATTCATGAGCCTTGCAAACTAATGGCTTCACAGCCACATTAAGACTCTGTAGCATAAGCTTCTCATATATATACACTGTAGCCATTATGATGCAGTAGCCATTATGACACATATTGACCAACTATGCCCATATAAGGAAATGAGCATTGCAGGGTGTGGCAGGGCATGGTTAACATTACATATTTACATTCACAGCTTTTTGTTGCAAAACCGTTCTAAATTGATGTGTTTTCACCTAGATTGGAGTGCAAAAACTATTTAAATACATTAACGTCACAATAAAATTAGTAATTACATTAAATTAATTTCACTTTAGGTACATGTTTGAACCAACGCTTACATAAATCAGGCAGTAATTATTGGTTTCCTTTATAATTCAATGCCAAATCCTTTGTGTTTAAAACAAATTTAAGGGAAAATCTACAGCGTTTTCTATCTTGCTCCTAATACAAATATCATAAACCAACTTACATGTTAAATATTTAAATATAAATGTTTTAATAAAATAATACAATTAAAGATTCTTATTGAGCCCTCTTTGCTCAAAATAGTTCTCTCAGGGGGCAGACATGTTGTTTAGAATCCTGGGTCAGATATTCACTCACCTTGGTTCAGATGATGCATGATCTGACCCAAGATTCTAAACAACATGTCTGCCTCCTGGTAGAGCTAATTGGAGCTAATTGGAGCAAAGTAGGCTCAATAAGTTTCTTTATTTGGATTCTTTCATTAAAGCATATCTATTTGAAATGCCTACACTGCAAGCGATCTTTCAATTAAACAAATCATAAAATAAAACAGAAAAATTTTATTTTTTCACAGATTTGTATTTCCATATAAATACAAAAGATGAATTCATTTAAAATATTTGATGATTAACAAAATCATCAAAAGGTACATGAGCAGAGACGGGGACTAAATTCATAACTTTTTTTGTGTGTAAAAGAAAAAAAAGTCTGTGTGTATATGTAAGTGTATGACAGTGTGCTGGTGTCTTTAGGTATGACTGTCTGTAAGTGTGACTGTGTGTCTGTAGGTGTGTCTTTGTGTCTGTAAGTTTGACTGTGTGTCTCTAAGTGTGTCTGTGTCACTGTCTGTAAGTGTGACTGTGATCTGTAAGTGTGTCTGTGGGTGTGTCTGTCTGTAAGTGTGGTCTGTGTGACTGTGTGTCTGTATATGTGACTGTGTGTCTGTAAGTGCTGGGGCAGGTTCTGTGAGTGCAATCTGTGAGCTGGGGTAAGACCCGTGAGTGCAAGTGTACCTGTGTGTTCTTGTGTCTTTAAGTGTGACTGTGTGTCTGTAAGTGTGTCTTTGTGTCTGTAAGTGTGACTGTGGTTAGCTTGTCTGTGGGTGTGACTTTGTCTGTAAGTGTGACTGTGGTCTGTGTGTCTGTAAATGTGACTGTGTGTCTGTAAGAGTTGGGGCAGGTACTGTGAGTTCAATCTATGTGCTGGGGTAAGTCCTAGGTGCTGGGGCAAGTCCCGTGAGTACAATCTATGTGGTGGGGCAAGTCCTATTAGTGCAATCCTCGAGCTGGGGTAAGTCCTTGGTGCTGGGGCAAGTCCTGTGAGTGCATTATAAGTGAAGGGGTAAGTCCTGGGTGCTTGAACAAGCCCTGTGAGTGCATTCTTAGTGCTGGGGCTTGCATGTGACTTCAATATGCATGCTGTGGTAAGTGCTGGGTGCTCGGGTAGGTCCTGTGAGTGCAATCTATGTGCTGCGGCAAGTCCTGTGAGTGCAATCTGGGGGCTGGTGTAAGTCCGGGGTGCTGGGGCAAGTCCTGTAAGTTCAATCTGGGTGCTGGTGAAAATCAGTATAGCCTCCCACTATGTTTACAAGGTTATATCTTACACACTGCTCTGATATATACCCCTGCACAAGACAATATATGCCCCCAGTATGTACACAAGGTTATGTCTCACACCCTGCCCTGATATATACCCCTTCACAGGGGTATATTTATATAGCCTTGTGTATAAACTGGGGCCTATGCATTGCTCTGTTTATTGGGCATATATCAGAGCATTGTGTGGGTGCGTGATGACGTAGCACGTGTTACATGCTCGGGGAGGCAGGTCGGTGGTATGGTGTGGAGTCGTCTGAAGGCATAGATGATTGAACAAGCTGGGTCTTGCAACGAAAAAGGTCTGTCGACGGTACCCTGTAGCAGGAAAGATTTATGACTAAAGAAGAATTTATGGAGAGGAGAGGCTGAGGGAGAGCAGAGATCGACCTGCAAGGGACGCGGTCGTTAACCCACTATAATCTGGGATGGCAGAAAACTGAAGGAATAAAAAAAAAAAAAGAAAAGGAAAAAGGAAAAGAGATACATCAAAATTAAAGAAACAGTAAAGAAAACGGATAAAAAAGGTGAATGAATAGCAGGGAGAGGAGGAGGAGGAAGCAGAAAGCAAAGAAAGAAAGAAAGGGGAAAGAAGATGAATATAAGCATCTAAAAAGGAAAATTGAAAAGTACCCAACGGTGTATGTGAAACTCCCTAGCTAGCCAAACAACTCCAGCAGAACGGGGTAAGACTGTTCCTTTTTATCCCTCATTTTCTATGTATGTGAAAAAAAGCATTTATGAAAGGCTTGTATTAATTAAGAATACGTTCCATCAGGCTGTGAGCTTAACAATCTATACTATATTATTAAGGTGCAGAAGAAAAGTATCAAAGCCACCTTTAAAAGAGTATAACTGAGAAAATCATACATGTGTTTGAACCCACGTTCTGCTTTCTGGTGAACTCTGGTTGAGATTTTGTGTGCCAATTAAGAGGCTTGTAGTAAGTAAGAGAACATCCTATCAGGCGGTGAGCAGAAAGTTGAGGAAGAATTAAATAGAAAGTGTGAATAAAAGTCTACACTAAATGAAATAATTAAGGCGTGGAAGAAAAGTATTAAAGTCCTCTTTAAAAAGGCACACAGGTGTAAGTGCTATATGTGTTTAAACCCACGTTCTGCTTTCTGGACAACTCTGACAGATACATTTTTGTGCTAATTAAGAGGCTTGTATTAAGTAAGAGAATATCCTATCAAGGGGTTAGCAACAAAGCTGAGAAAGAAATAAGCAGAAACTGTGGAATAACACTCAATATTATACGAAACAACTCAGGTGTGTAAGAAAAGTATCAAAAACTTCTTTAACCCCTTGGCAACACAGGACGGACTAGGTCCGTCCTGTGTGCCGAGGCGTTAGTGGCACAGGACGTACCTAGTCCGTCCTGTGTCAAAACGAGCACTGAAAGCGGAGTTTTTCCGCTTTCAGTGCCCTAAGGGTATTGTAACGATGCTTCCGTGTGGAAGTATCGTACAATACTAAAAAAAATGTCCAGAGAGCGATAGAAATGCCGGTTTTAAAGGCACAGAGCCTTTAAAACTACGGGCATTAAAAAACGAGCACAGGAGGCAAATTTTTCGCTTCCTATGCTCAGAAAGTGTTTCTGATTGCCTCGCAAGTCGAGGCAATCAGTAACACAAAAAAAAAATGCACGATCTTGGTCACTGGGTGACCAAGATGGCGCTGCCCTTCTAAGGGCAAGAGCACAGGAGGCAGGAAGTACCTGCTTCCTGTGCTCTCTGGCTGTCACACGATTGCCTCTGATGAGCATCCCCACTGACTGGTCAAATCAATATTAACCCTATATTGATCTGACCAGTTATGATCTGCCTCCCTCTCCTCACATTTTTTTATGAGGGAGAGAGACAGATCAAAGTTATAAAAGTAAGTATAAGTTAAAAAAAGCAATAAATACACAACACACGAATAATAAAACAATAACAAAAAATTATTAAAGCAATTCCCTGCGTTTAACCCCTTCCCTGCCACTAATCTTGCGTAAGCAGTGATCGTGCACATCAGTGCATTTATTTTTGCTGTTTGTGCATTTTTTAGGGGTTAATTTTTTTTGTATTGTAATTTATTACAGTACTTAAAAGGCTCGTCTAAGAGTTATTAACCCCTTCTTTGCCGTCGATCACTGCTTACGCAATGATATTGACGCCAAAGCAATTTTTATCTGTCTGCATATTTTTATTTATTTCATTTTTTTTACACATACCCGCTAGGGGATTACATGTAAAGTAAAAATATTTGAGTTTTTTTTTTTAAGCTGCCTGAGCGCATAGCGATCAGTAACAGCGAATTAGTGGCAAAGGCGGTTTGGTGATTTCTCAATTAAGCTCACCATTCGCCCTGGTCAGATCAAAATTGGCTCCCTCTCCTCACTTACATTTTTGTGACGGAAAGAGACAGATCAGTATTAGTGATATAAAATAACATTTTATAAAATTGGCAGGTTTTATGAAAGTCTTTCACTGTGTATTAACCCCTTCCCTGCCATTCATCACTGTGTAAGCAGTAATCTTGCACAGCAACAGTATGTTTTGCTGTCTGCACTGTTTTATGGATTAATTTCTTTGTACTGTAATGTATTACAGTACTAGATAGGCTCTTCTAAGAGCTATTAACCCCTTCTTTGCTCGAGATCACTGCTTACGCACTGATTCTGAGGCCGCGGACTCAGGGTTCGATTTTGACCCTAGTCAGCTTTCTGATGCATCATCTAGCGATGTATCGGTGGCTGCTGAGCCCTTGCCACAAGTAGTGATGGGGGTCTACCGTTAAAAAAATATATGGTTTGGTGGGGGTAAATTACATTGGCTGGCTTCAAAGATATATCCCATAAAGGACACGGACGCAGGTTGACTACATGTCAAAATTCCAAGTTGGAATTTTGAGATGCGCATCTCACAAATGTTGCCTTCTAGCCAAAAAACAAACCAACAAACCTATGCATGGGTGCTATCCCTGTACTCGGGAGATGTTGCTGAACACATATTGGGTTGTTGTTTGGCAGTGACATATACCAGAATCTGTGAATTCATGCCTGAAGTACAATGCATGTGGAAAAAAAACTCCCAAAAAAGTACTACCACAAACTTTTACAAAGGCTGGTGGTAGAATTAGTACCTATACAGTATTAAAATACCACCATTTGTAATACCTTAGGATGTCTATTTTCCAAAAATATATGGTTTGATGGGGTACAATTCATTGGACGGCTTCAAAAATGTTCCAAATGGAACATGGGCGCAGGCTGATTACATGTCAAAATTCCAGGTTGGAATAGCGCACCCCCTAAATGTGGCCTTTTAGCCCCAATACAAACCAACAAACCTATGCATGGGGGGTATCCCTGTACTCAGGAGATGTTGCTGAACACATATTGAGGTGTTGGTTGGCAGTGGCAAATACCAGAATCTGAAAATTCCTGCCTGAACTACAATGTGTGTGGGGAAAAAATGACATCCCAACCCTTTGACATAGGTTGGTGGTAGAATTAGCACTTGGAAATTGTTAAAATACCACAATTTTTTTTAATTTTTTTTTTTGTTGACACTCAGACTCTGCCACACATTTCAATTATAAATTGTATGCTCGATTTACGTGTGTTGCGGATCATCCTTGTGTCCTTATCCAAAATCTACAATCATTTGTTAAATATTATATAAATCAAAACAGAAGAAACAACATTAGTACCAGACCCGGAACAGAAAGTATAAATTATCGCGTATGCATTCGGATTTAAAGAGAGAGAGGTACAACAATTACACATATTTAGCGCATTCATAAATACCAAACAAGAAAAAGAAAAAAAGGAAAGAAAAAAAAAAGAGAAGAAGAAAAGAAGAGAAAAAAAAAGAAGAAGGGAGAAGAAAACAGACATATCGCCCAGGGAGGGTGCCGGTCCGGAACCATGACCGGGATGAGCAACTGGCCTAAAGTCCACAGCGAGAGAAGAGGATAGTGACATTCACAGTTATTAACTCTCAGGGTTAGCTTTAAGGTACTGAATCCAGGGGGCCCATATATCAAGAAACTTGGGGGAGGTTCTCCCAACAGGGTTAATCAAGGCCTCTGCATCCATTTGTAGATTAATTTGCGATTTTATAACTTCCCAAGAGGGAACTTCTGGCGATCGCCAACATCTCGCGAGTGAGAGTTTGCAGGCTAAAAAAATGTGGATCGCCAGAGATCTGTTTGATTGTTTCGGGAAGTTTAAGTCCAGGTGGAGGAGAAAGGCCTGAGGGGTCAAAATATACTGGGATTGCATTATAGCGCCTAGAGTGTGGGAAATCCTATCCTTAAGGGGTCTGAGTGAACTGCATCCCCACCACACATGGGAGTGTGTCCCCTCTGCAGCCCCGCATCGCCAACACAGATTAGAATTGGCTGGGTGGATTTTGGAAAGCCTCTGGGGGAACCATTACCAGCGCAGAGCTACTTTAAAAAATAGCTCGATTAGATTCAGTCCCCCAACTGCCCTCTTCGTAACCAAAACAACATGGGACCACTGATCGGTAGGGAATCGGATATTTAACTCTGCCTCCCACGCGTTGAGAGCATTAGGTCTAATGCAGTCTGATACTGTGTCTACCAAGGCAAGAAGTTTAGCAATATTCTTAAATTTATTCAGTGATTCAATAAAAACTTCTAGATCCGTTGGGTCAGACAGGTCCCTGTTAGTCATATATGACTTTATCCTATAATAATTCAGGAATTCGTGGTCGGGTAATGTATATTTCTTTTTCAGGTCCTCAAAGGAGAGTATGTGGGGTCCTTGGAAAATGCCACAATTTTATACCCTAGGATGTCTAGTTTTCCAAAATATATGGTTTTATGGGGTAAAACACTTTGACATGCTTCAAAAGTGTCCCAAATGGAACATGGGCACAGGCTGACTACATGTCAAAATTCCAAGTTGGAATTGCACCCCCCCCTAAACGTGGCCTTTTAGCCCCCAAATAATCTAACTAACCTACACATGGGTGGTATCCCTGTACTCAGGAGATGTTGCTGAACACATATTAAGGTGTTGTTTGGCACTGACACATAATAGAATCTGTGAATTCATGCCCGATGTACAATGAATGTGAAAAAAAATTACTATCCATAACATTGACATAGGCTGGTAGTATAATTAGTGCATGGAAAGTGTTAAAATACTACCATTTGAAATACCCTAGGGTGTCTAGTTTCAAAAAATATATGGCTTTGTGGGGTAGAATACACTTTCTGGCTTCAAATATGTCCCAAATGGGACATGGGTGAAGGTTTTCTGCACGTCAGAATTCCAAGTTGGAAAACCAAAAAGCGCACCTCTCAAATGTGGCCTTTTAACCCCCAAATAACCTAACCAACCTATACATGGGTGGTATCCCTGTACTCAGGAGATGTTTCTGACCACATATTGAGGTGTTGTTTGGCACTGACATATAACAGGATCTGTGAATTCATGCCCGAAGTACAATGTATGTGAAAAAAAATTACTACCCAGAACATTGACATAGGCTGGTAGTATAATTAGTGCATGGAAAGTGTTAAAATACTACCATTTGAAATACCCTAGGGTGTCTAGTTTCAAAAAATATATGGCTTTGTGGGGTAGAATACACTTTCTGGCTTCAAATATGTCCCAAATGGGACATGGGCACATGTCAGAATTCCAAGTTGGAAAACCAAAATGCGCACCCCCTAAATGTGGCCTTTTAGCCCCAAAACAAACCAACAAACCTATGCATGGGTGGTATCCCTGTACTCAGGAGATGTTGCTGAACACATATTAAGGTGTTATTTGGAAATACCCCTTCACATTTTAAGGTAATGTTTACCTATATTGCAATATATGTAAAAAATAAAAAAAAGATTTTTTGCTGCAAACTTTGGCATAGATTGGTGGTAAAATGGCTACATGAAATGTGTCAAAATACCCCAAGTTAAATGCCCTGAGTGGTCTAGTTTTCAAAAATATGTACATTTTGGGGGTCATTCATGGATTTAGTACAGAAATCAGTGTTACAATGTCACTATCGCTAATTTTGAAAGAAAGGATTTTAAAATAGCTTTGCACTACTTATAGTTCTGGCCCTGTAACATGAATAAAAAAGCACAAAAACATAAAACATGGGCTATTTCTGAACTCAGGACATATATTAGAAACTATATAAAATATATTTAAAATGCTTAAAACAGCCCTTATCTAACACTATAGTATTAAACCTTATAACTACCATAACTAAAATTAAAAACAAAGTGGGTTGTAAGGGACATCTATTAAGCTCTACCCCAATCAAAATCCTAGAATATCTGATAGCGGAAATTAACTTTAAAAATTCGACCTCTAGAAATATCAAGTCCATAACCGAATTAATAGTGAATGGAGAGATTTTGCCTTTCCCGCCACTACAGGAAAAGTACTCCCTTCCAACTAAGGAGATATTTAATTATCTAAGAATAAAAAGTTATTTGAGCTCCAGAACAATTCTTAAGCCCACCCCCCTGGGCCACCTTTTGGAAAAAGGGGGTCGGGCAAAACTTAATTCTAAAGCTAAAGAATACTTGGAACAACTAATAGTACTAGATAAAGCGCCCCCATGGAAGAAATGGGAGATGGATATTGATAAAATATTTCAGGTGGAGGATTGGATTAAAGGAATACAAGTAACAAAAAAAAGCATCCACTGTGTAAATTTAGTTGAAACCCATATTAAAATTATAAACCGATGGTACATGGTACCTACAAGATTTACTACATTTTCCCCAGATATCTCCCCAAAATGTTGGCGCTGTGAAAAATATCCCGGGACCTTCCTCCATATATGGTGGGAGTGCCCCGCACTGAAGGATACACTAACCCAATTGGCGCATTTAGTGCGGCTTCTCTTCCCAACCTTGGAGCCCCTTAAGATTCAGGAATTTTTATTTCATATACAAATTCCAGGATCCATTGTGCAAAAAAATCTTTTGGTCCAGATATATCTGGCGTTAACGATATGCTTAGCTAGAAACTGGAAAAGAAAAGGTCCATTGGATTGGGGGAGATTCTAAAACAGGTAGACTATCAGGGCAAAATGGAAGTTAATTTCTATCATCAGCAATGTTATAAATGTTAATGATGATTTTTGAAAGGGTAACAGTGTTGGAATTTCGTATAGGGAGGAAATCATATGAGCAGGAACGAACAATTCATGGCGTAATAGATTATATGTCCTAAAGAAAGAGGCACAGGAAGATGGGAGGGAAGTTGAGTGGGAACGTTAAGGCCGTAGGGGCGAGAGAAGGAAGGGAATTGAAAGTTCGAGGGAAACACATTTAAAGAAAATTAAAGAATAGAAACATGTTATTAAATTATCCTACACACACATCCCCAGTACACAATATAAGATTATAGATAAACACACACTAGCACTTAAACTGGAGTTGGAAAATGTATTAATTAAAAAAAAAAAACACATTGGAACACAGTTCTTACACAAATTGAGAGGAGAAATTGATACTGAGGTAAGCGATCGCAATAACACATAAACACTAATTATAGTTTTAGACACTAACATATCAATAGAACCACAGTAAACAAAACTGCACAAATCTCTTAAATAAATTAATTAATAAGACTATACAACGAAAAATAAGACATATTAGTTACATATTTCCCTGGAGCAATCCCCTCCCTTGTTCTTGTGTTCTCAGAAGAAAAGAAAAGAAAAGAAAAAACTGGTAGCAATTTAGCCTGCTAATATAAGAACAAGATAATATTGCTTATATTATGAATTCTGACATTGTGGTAGAATGTTTTTGTCTAGATTGCTATTTGTCTTTTTATATATCTTTTGTCAATGTATGCACATCACTGGATAACACTTGAAAATGAATAAAAATGTTAATGGAAAGAAACTATTTAGCAGTGTTTTTTTGTTGTCTCTTGTACATGAGTATACGATTTTTCAAATAAAAGTCATAAAAAAATTTTTTTTTACATTTGTTTGCCATATTTTATTATTTTTTTTCATCAAATTATATGCTATTATCAAAATAATGGTATCAAAAGAAAGCCCTTCTTATAACGATAAAAACAATATATAGTTTGTGCGGGTACACTAAATGAGACAGAAATAAATTACAGCAAAACACAAACACCTCAGAAATGTTAAAACAGCCCATGTCACCAAGCGTCGGACAAGCCAAAAAAGTCATGTCACTAAGGGGTTAAAAAGGTACACCTGTGTAAATCCTGCATGTGTTCAAACCTACGGTCTGCTTTCTGTTGAACTCTGGCAAAGATTTTGTGTGCTAATTAAGAGGCCTGTATTAAGTAAGAGAACATCCTATCAGTCGGTGAGCAGAAAGCTGAGGAAGAAATAAATAAAAAATGTGAATAACAGTCTACAGTATATGAAACTATTAAGGTGTGGAAGAAAAGTATCATAGCCCTCTTTTAAAGGGTATCAAAGACTTCTCTAAAAAGACCCACCTGTTATGTGTTTAAACCTATGTTCTGCTTTCTGGTGAACTCTGATAGAGATTTTTTTTTCTTTTTTTTCTTCTGTACCAATTAAGAGGCTTGTATTAACTAAGGCCACGTCCTACCAAGCGGTGGGCAGAAAGCTGAGAAAAGAAATAACCTAAAAATTTAGATTGACAGTCAATAGCATATGAAATAACTCAGCTGTGCAAAGAAAGTATCAAAGACTACCTTTAAGGCCACACTTGTGTAAGTCCAACATATGTTTAACCGTATGCCTTGCTTTCTAGTGAACTCTAACAGAGATGTTTTGTGCTAATCAAGTCCTGCATTGACTAACGTCACGCTCTAAGAAGAGGTGGGCAGAAGGCTGAGAAAGAAATAAGTAGAATTCGAGTAATAACATTCTACATTATATGAAATAACTAAGGGGCAGAGATGCTTTGTGCCAGTCTATAGTCCCGCAGTAACTAGTAGTGCGGAATAACACTCTATATTATATAAGAAATAACTAAGGAGTCTAAGATAAGTATTAAAGACTTCTTAAAAGAATTCACCTAAGCCCTGGCCTACACAGCTCGAGAAGACTTAAAATGGCCTCTAAAAAAACAACAGAAGCAAAACTTGTAAACAGAAAAGAAAGGAAAGATCCAAAAGAATCCAGAGACAGAGAAAAGCAAGAAAAAAGACTGTCATTCTTTTCTCCACATGGGAGTAAATATCATACTTTTACGCTGGAAGACTACATCTCCCCGGATGAGGAGCCCCAGACAATTACACCAGAACTATTAAAAACAAGCCTTAGAGATATATTAGCCGAACTCAAAGCAGAAATGGCTAATAATGCACAGGAAATTAAAAAAGAGTTACAGGACTTTTCTATCAAACTCCAAGCGGCGGACGACAAAATTGAAAATTTGACACATCCATACAAAAAGGTTCAATCCTCGAATGAACAACTACTCAAAAGGGTAGAGCTACTGGAGAATAAAGTATGTGATCTGGAAGATCGCTCTCGGCGATACAACTTAAGATTTCGTATCATTAAAGAACAAACACAACCAGAAGACACGCACGCTTTAGTGATGGAATACTTGAAATCTCTGGACCTCACAATGGACGGGTACAACGAAATAACAGAAAGGTGTCATAGACTACCTAGACCAAACAACTAATCCCAAGAAATACCCAGAGACATTATTGCTTGTTTCCACTCATATCAATTTAAAGAACAAATATTTAAAGTGTCAAGACGAAAAGAAAATAAAGAAGACAAATTCAAGAATGTAATAATACTATTGGATCTCTCGTATGCAAGATGCTTATTAAATGTATACCTCTTTATAATATACTTACTCCCCCCCCCATCCTATTTGTCCAATAAGCCAATAGTTTCCCTGAGGCCGAGTCTATTATATACATTTATGTGTTCCTTTTGATACCAAATTTCTTCTTCTTCTTCTTCAAAAAAAGAACATTTAAATAGAAAGCCTTTAAATATTACCCTTCCCCCCCCCCCCCCCCCCCTCTTATTTACCCTTTAAATCAGTGGTTGCCCTTAAGGACAAATCTTGCAAATAATTATGTGTTCGTGTAATAATAAATTAACTTCGAGTCTGAATGGAATCTGCAACAAAGCCATAAATATTACTATACTTTGATATACTACTGATAAAGGGTGGACCTTAAATTTGTGAGACTGGTTACTGAATTGCGGGGGTCTGGAGAGTACTCAGTGATATATAAATAAACCCTTTGTTAAGTTCCCAATTCTTCATATATATATATATAATGACGCAATTCAATGGGGCTGGTATACAATTATTTCCAGGGCTGGTTTTTATATCCAGTTCGGAACTGTATCCAGGGCACAGGAAGGGACATCAGAGCCATTTCCTGCATGCAGAATCTGTGCATGGAAGAAGAGAGAAACAGTATGCTCATGTAAGCTGGGGAAAATGGCAAGTCTGAGGGGCATATTGGCAAATCTGGGCATCCGATTGTAATGTCTGGGGATCAGAATGGCAGGTCTAGGGATCAGAATGGCAAGTATGAGGGGGCAAATGTGTGTTGCCTTATGATCTCCTCCTATTTCATGGATTTTATTTACCCCATTCTTTAACAGTCTTGTATTTTTCCAAACACCCTTCCTATGCAAGTTGTCACCTTCTTGACCTTGTTTTCATCCCTCATCTATTACGTGATAAACTCCAAGAAAACATACCCAGAGCCTCTTATGCTTTAAACGCAGAGCATTCCACAATGGCACGGACTCTTTAAGGACAACTGTTGGGGAAGTATATACCTATGTTTAAATGAAGAATTGCGTCAAATTGATATGTTTGAAATAGGAATGCTTTAATAAAAGGAAAAAGATAAAGTACTTTGCTCCCTTAGGAGGCGGACATGTTGATCTGAGTCTGTGGTCATGTCTTTCCTCATCTTTGGTTTGAACAAAGGAAGAGAGAGTTTTATATTTTTTCTCTTAAGCCAAATAAGTGATAATTAAAATAAAATCCTTCCCAACCAAGAAAAGACAGCAATTGGTACATCCGGGCATTTCAGCTATCAGCCATGGTCCCAATGATGCAAGAGTAAAATGAATACACCACGCAAGAGAAGAGACAACAACAACAATTTGAAATTTTTAAATTATTTTTATTGTATTTTTATTTTGTACCTAAGCCAAATGATCCAGAGGAAGGCGAAAAACTTGAGTGACAAGTAAAAAAATTCCTTCCTGACCCTGAAAAACAACGATCGGTGTACAACCCTGGATCGGGGCTAATGACTATGTGTGATAATGCAAGTGTAAATAAACACACCACACAAGAAAAAGTTTTAAAGTTTTCTTTAATTTCATTTTTAAAGTCCAAGCCAAATGATCAGAGGAAGGCAAAAAAAAACTTGTATAACAAGTAAAAAAAACCTTCCTGACCCTGAAAAAAACAGTGATCGGCTGTACAACCCTGGATCGGGGCTATTGACTTTAAAAAGGGTTCTGGGACATGCAGTCCATGACAGGCTCATGCAATTGTATAGTATAGAACGTAATATAAAATTCTAACTTACTACACTATACAATGGCATGGATCCTGCAATGATTGTAGCATCCTTCCATCTTGTTCCTCAGCCACAAAATTATCCTTCCATCTTTTTCCTCAGCCACAAGATTATCCTTCCATCTTGTTCCTCAACCATAAGATTATCCTTACATCTTGTTCCTCAGCCATGAGATTATCCTTCCATCTTCTTCCCCAGCCACGAGATTATCCTTCCATCATGTTCCTAAACCACGAGATTATCCTTCCATCTTGTTCCTCAGCCATGAGATTATTCTTCCATCTTGTTCCTCAGCCATAATATTATCTTTCCGTCTTGTTCCTCAGCCACGAGATGATCCTTCCGTCTTGTTCCTCAGCCACAAGGTTTTCCTTCCATCTTGTTCCTCAGCCACGAGATTATCCTATTGATGAGTCCTTGAAGTCCTGGGACACTTGGGGAAAATAATGAAACCATCAGTTTCCAAGGTTCAGATACCTTTTATTCATGAGCCTTGCAAACCAATGGCTTCACAGCCACATTAAGACTCTGTGGCACAAGCTTCTCATATATATACACTGTAGCCATTATGATGCAGTAGCCATTATGACACATATGGACCAACTATGCCCATATAAGGAAATGAGCATTGCAGGGTGTGGCAGGGCATGGTTAACATTAAATATTTACATTCACAGCTTTTTGTTGCAAAACCGTTCTAAATTGATGTGTTTTCACCTAGATTGGAGTGCAAAAACTATTTAAATACATTAACGTCACAATAAAATTAGTAATTACATTAAATTAATTTCACTTTAGGTACATGTTTGAACCAACGCTTACTTAAATCAGGCAGTAATTATTGGTTTCCTTTATAATTCAATGCCAAATCCTTTGTGTTTAAAACAAATTTTAGGGAAAATCTACAGCGTTTTCTATCTTGCTCCTAATACAAATATCATAAACCAACTTACATGTTAACCCCTTAAGGACAGAGCCTTTGAAACATTTTTGTCCTTTCTGGACAATGGCTATTTTAACATTTCTGTGCTGTTTGTGTTTAGCAGTAATTTTCTTCTTCGTCATTTGCTGTACCCACACATATTATATATTGTTTTTATCGGGACAAAAAGGGCTTTCTATGGATGCCATATTTTTGATCATATCTTATCATATTATTAAAAAAAAATAATAAAATTATGGTAAAAAAAAAAAAATACACAAATTTCTTTGTTTTTATTTGAAACAACTTCTCCTCATCGACAATAGCGAATGAAAAAACATGCTAAATAGATTCTACTATTTCTCCTGAGTACAGGGATACCACCCATGCATAGGTTTGTTGGGTTGTTTGGGGGCTAAAATGCCAAATTTGTGAGGTGCAGTTTTTTGTTTTCCAACTTGAAATTTTTACATGCAGACAGCCTGCACCCATGTCCCATTTGGGACATATTTGAAACCAGCCAGTGTATTTTACCCCATCAACCCATATATTTTTTAAAAGTAGACACCCTAGGCTATCTCAAATGGTGGTATTTTAACACTTTCCATGCACTAATTCTACCACCAGCCTTTGTCAAAGTTTGTGGTAGTAATTTTTTTGTGTTTTTTTTTCACAAACCTTTTACTTCAGACATGAATTTACAGATTTTGGTATGTGTCACTGCCAAATAACACCCCAATAAGTGTTCAGCAACATCTCTTGAGTACAGGGATACCCCCCATGCATAGGTTTGTTGGATTGTTTGGGGGGTAAAAGGCCAAATTTGGGAGGTGACGTTTTTGGTTTTCCAATTTGAAATTTTGACATGCAGACAGCCTGCACCCATGTCCCATTTGGGACATATTTGAAACCAGCCAGTGTATTTTACCACATCAACCCATATATTTTTTAAAAGTAGACACCCTAGGCTATCTCAAATGGTGGTATTTTTACACTTTCCATGCACTAATTCTACCACCAGCCTTTGTCAAAGTTTGTGGTAGTAATTTTTTTGTGTTTTTTTTTCACAAACCTTGTACTTCAGACATGAATTTACAGATTTTGGTATGTGTCACTGCCAAATAACACCCCAATAAGTGTTCAGCAACATCTCTTGAGTACAGGGATACCACCCATGCATAGGTTTGTTGGGTTGTTTGGGGGGTAAAAGGCCAAATTTGGTAGGTGCAGTTTTTGGTTTTCCAAATTGAAATTTTGACATGCAGACCGCCTGCACCCATGTCCCATTTGGGACATATTTGAAACCAGCCAGTGTATTTTACCCCATCAACCCATATATTTTTTAAAAGTAGACACCCTACGCTATTTCAAATGGTGGTATTTTAACACTTTCCATGCACTAATTCTACCACCAGCCTTTGTCAAAGTTTGTGGTAGTAATTTTTGTGTGTTTTTTTTTTCACAAATATTGTATTTTAGACATAAATTCACAGATTTTGGTATGTGTCACTGCCAAACAATAACCCAATATGTGTTCAACAACATCTCCTGAGTACAGGGATACCACCCATGCATAGGTTTGTTGGGTTGTTTGGGGGCTAAAAGGGCCACATTGTGAAGGTGCGCATTTTCAACTTGGAATATTGACGTGTAGCCAGCCTGAGCCCATCTTTCATTTGGGACTTTTTTTTAAAGTAGGACAGTGTATTTTTCCCCAAAAAGTATATATTTTGTAAAAGTAGACACCCTAGGCTATTTTAAATGGTGTTATTTTAACACTTTCCATGCACCAATTCTACCACCAGCCTTTGTCAAAGTTTGTGGTAGTCATTTTATTGTGTATTTTTTCCCACATACATTGTACTTTAGACACAAATTCACATATTTCGGTATGTGTCACTGACAAACAATACCACAATATATGTTCAGCAACATCTCCCGAGCACAGGGATACCACCCATGCATAGCTTTGTCAGCTTTGTTGGGTGTTGAAAGGCTACATTTGAGAGGTGCGCTTTTTGATTTTCAAACTTGGAATTTGAACATGTAGAGCAAGGAAGGGGTTAATAGCTCTTATAAGAGCCTTTGTAGTACTGTACAAAAAAATTAACCCCTAAAAATGCACAGACAAGAAAAAAGGTTCTGCTGTGCAGTGATCAGTGGCAGGGAAGGGGTTAATACACTACACTATACAAAGGGTATGGCTTTTATAAAAGCCCTTGGGACTCACAATTTTTTTACATTTTATTTAATTTATTACAATTAAAAAATTATGTTATACAGATCTGTCTCTTTCCCTCACTAAAACTCAAGTGAGGAGAGGGAGGCAGATCCATATGGGTCAGAACAATATTTACGAACCAGACGAATGGTGATGCTCATCTGAGAAATCACCAAACCACCTTTGCCACTGATCGGCTGTTACTGATCGCTATACACGCGTTCAGACAGCTTCAAAAGGAATACACGTAATCCCCTAGTGGGTATAACTAACCCCTAGCGACTCTGACAAAAAAAATGCTGATAGCAAAAAAAAATCCTTCTGCGACTAGATTGCTCCATATGCGCTGCTTAGGCAGTGACCATATGCACTGCTTAGGCAGTGACCATATGTGCTGCTTAGGAAGTGATATACGGCAAGGAAGGGGTTAATAGCTCTTAAAAGAGCCTTTGATATACTGTAATAAATCAAAGTAAAAAAAAATAACCCCTAAAAAAATGCACAGACAGCAAAAAATGTGCTGCTGTGTAAGATCACTGCGTACACAGCGATCAATTGCAGGGAAGGGGTTAAATACTGGAAACGGCTTTTATAAAAGCCTTTGGGTCTCAATTCTATTAAATATATTATAATTAAAAACTTACATTATACAGCTCTGTCTCCCTCCCTCACTAAAACTCAAGTGAGAGGGAGGCAGATCTACACGGGTCAGATCAAATATTTACAAATATTGATCTAACCAGACGAATGGTGATGCTCATCTAAGCAAACGCCAACCCGCCTTTGTCACTTATCAGCTGTTACTGATCGCTACACATGCGGTCAGACAGCTAAAAAAAATGTTTTTACGTTAAACGTAGTCCCCTAGCGGTATAATTAACACGTGACGGGTGTAATAAAAAAGTAAAAAAAAATTTAAAAATGCTTCTGCAGCAAGATTGCTGCATTTGCGTCAGATCGCTGCTTAGGCAGTGATCTACAGCAAGAAAGGGGTTAATCTCTCTTAAAAGAGCTTTTTTTATATACTGTAATGAATTACAGTAAAAAAAAAATGAACCCCTAAGAAATGCAGACAGCAAAAAATGTGCTGCTGTGTATGATCACTGCGTACACAGCGATCAATGGCAGGGAAGGGGTTAAATGGCTTTTATAAAAGCCCTTGGTGTTTAAAATTTTATTAAATATTTTTTTTATTATTTTGTTTTATTTTTTTACTTTATCTGATCTGTCTCTCTCCCTTACTATAACTAGTAAGGTGAGGGAGGCAGATCAATACTTGTCAAAGGCAATATTTGCTAATATTGCCTTTGACTGTATGGTAAGTGCTCATCAGAGCACTTACCATACATGCCTGCACACAGATTACATAGATCTGTTGTGCCGGCATCGATTGGCTCCCCCTAGAGGATCGGAAGTGAAATACTTTCACTTCCGATGCTCTTGCCATTAGAAGGGAAACGCTGCCTGTACAGGCAGCGTTCCCTTCTACTGAGCCGATGGGGTCGCTCAGGAGAGCGACCACCATCGGCTCTGGGCAGCCTGGAGGTGTTGTTAAGTGCCGCTGGTCGCTTTCTTTACTCAGTTTAGTGCATGACGTGCCAGGCACGTCACCTGTCGGCAAGTCCTCGATTTGCCGTGACGTGCCTGGCACGTCATCTGTCGTTAAGGGGTTAAATATTTAAATAGAAATGTTTTAATAAAATAATACAATTAAAGATTCTTATTGAGCCCTCTTTGCTCAAAATAGTTCTCTCAGGGGGCAGACGTGTTGTTTAGAATCCTGGGTCAGATATTCACTCACCTTGGTTCAGATGATGCATGATCTCACCCAAGATTCTAAACAACATGTCTGCCACCTGGTAGAGCTAATTGGAGCTAATTGGAGCAAAGTAGGCTCAATAAGTTTCTTTATTTGGATTCTTTCATTAAAGCATATCTATTTGAAATGCCTACACTGCAAGCGATCTTTCAATTAAACAAATCATAAAATAAAACAGAAAAATTTCATTTTTTCACAGATTTGTATTTCCATATAAATACAAATGACAATGACTGTCTGTAAGTGTGACTGTGTGTCTGTAGGTGTGTCTTTGTGTCTGTAAGTTTGACTGTGTGTCTCTAAGTGTGTCTGTGTCACTGTCTGTAAGTGTGACTGTGATCTGTAAGTGTGTCTGTGGGTGTGTCTGTCTGTAAGTGTGGTCTGTGTGACTGTGTGTCTGTATATGTGACTGTGTGTCTGTAAGTGCTGGGGCAGGTTCTGTGAGTGCAATCTGTGAGCTGGGGTAAGACCCGTGAGTGCAAGTGTACCTGTGTGTTCTTGTGTCTTTAAGTGTGACTGTGTGTCTGTAAGTGTGTCTTTGTGTCTGTGTGTCTGTAAATGTGACTGTGTGTCTGTAAGAGTTGGGTCAGGTACTGTGAGTGCAATCTATGTGCTGGGGTAAGTCCTAGGTGCTGGGGCAAGTCCCGTGAGTACAATCTAAGTGCTGAGGCATGTCACGTGAGTGCAATCTGTATGCTGGGGCAAGTTCTGTGAGGGCAATCTATGTGGTGGGGCAAGTCCTATTAGTGCAATCTGCGAGCTGGGGTAAGTCCTTGGTGCTGGGGCAAGTCCTGTGAGTGCATTATAAGTGAAGGGGTAAGTCCTGGGTGCTTGAACAAGCCCTGTGAGTGCATTCTTAGTGCTGGGGCTTGCATGTGACTTCAATATGCATGCTGTGGTAAGTGCTGGGTGCTCGGGCAGGTCCTGTGAGTGCAATCTATGTGCTGGGGCAAGTCCTGTGAGTGCAATCTGGGGGCTGGTGTAAGTCCTGGGTACTGGGGCAAGTCCTGTAAGTTCAATCTGGGTGCTGGGGAAAATCAGTATAGCCACCCACTATGTTTGGTTATCTTCCACACTGCCCTGATATATACCCCTGCACAGGACAATATATGCCCCCAGTATGTACACAAGGTTATGTCTCACACCCTGCCCATATATATACCCCTTCACAGGGGTATATTCATATAACCTTGTGTATAAACTGGGCCTATGCATTGCTCTGTCTATGGGGCATATATCAGAGCATTGTGTGAGTTATTACCTTGTGTACATACTGGGGCTATAAATCGCCCTGTGTAGGGTTATATATCAGTCTCTATACATAATACGCTCTTCAAATGTGCCTTAAAATGCATCGTTTTCTTTTTTATGAACAAGAAAATATTGTGATGCTAAGGGGCTGGTTTACAATTATTTCCAGGGCTGGTTTTTATCCCCAGTCCGGCACGGGATCCAGCGCACGGGAAGTGACATCAGAGCCATTTCCTGCATGCGGAATCTGTGCATGGAAGGAGAGAGAAACAGTAAGCTCAGGTAAGCTGGGGAAAATGGCAAGTCTGAGGGGCATATTGGCAAATCTGGGAATCAGATTGGAAGGTCTGGGGATCAGAATGGCAGGTCTGGGGATTAGAATGGCAGGTCTAGGGATCAGAATGGCAAATATGAGGGGGCATATGTGTTTTGCCTTATGATCTCCTCCTATTTCATGGATTTTATTTACCCCATTCTTTAACAGTCTTGTATTTTTCCAAACACCCTTCCTATGCAATTTGTCATCTTCTTGACCTTGTTTTCATCCCTCATCTATTACGTGATAAACTCCAAGAAAACATACCCAGAGCCTCTTATGCTTTAAACGCAGAGCATTCCACGATGGCATGGACTCTTTAAGGACAACTGTTGGGGAAGTATATACCTATGTTTAAATGAAGAATTGCGTCAAATTGATATGTTTTAAATAGGAATGCTTTAATAAAAGGGAAAAGTTAAAGTACTTTGCTCCCTTAGGAGGTGGACATGTTGATCTGAGTCTGTGGTCATGTCTTTCCTCATCTTTGGTTTGAACAAAAGAAGAGAAAGTTTTATATTTTTTCTCTTAAGCCAAATAAGTGATAATTAAAATAAAATCCTTCCCAACCAAGAAAAGACAGCAATAGGTAATACAACCGGGCATTTGAGCTATCAGCCATGGTCCCAATGATGCAAGAGTAAAATGAATACACCACGCAAGAGACAACAACAACAATTTGACATTTTTAAATTATTTTTATTGTATTTTTATTTTGTACCTAAGCCAAATGATACTGCAGAGTAAGGTTTTTTTCCCTTCTTAACATATATGCTCCCAATAAGCAACCTCAACAATTCCTAAATGAGATTTTAAACAAATTTGAGAATTTAATACAGGACACCTTATTGATGGGTGGAGACTTTAACAGTGTGATAGATGAAGAGATGGATAGAAAGCACCTTTCGGAATACAAAAAATATTAAGACTAAAGGTAAAATTGGATTTAAATTTCAGGAAAATATAGCAAAATTTGATTTATATGATGTATGGCGTGTTTTTCATCCGGACGAAAAAGATTTCACCTTCTACTCTAGACCACATCTATCATATTCTAGACTAGATTATTTCTTTGTTGGGTCTCAGATGTTACAATCTTGCAAGGTCATCAAAATTCAAGATATAACATGGACAGATCATTCAGCAGTAATCTTAGATTTAGAACTCGATATGTATTATAAGATGCATTGTTCTTGGGTGCTAAATGACAGTTTGTTAATGAATAATTCCTATATAGATTACCTATCGGATAAGATAAAATTATACTTTAAGGAAAACTCTACAGACGAGATTTCGAGAACTATTATATGGTGTGCATGCAATGTTAGTGTGATACGCGGATATCTTATTAAACTAGATACAGAAAATAATAAAAAACAGGGTCTCCCATTGAACAAATTATATTTGGAGTTAAATAAAGTAAAACAAAAAAATAAACTTTCACCTTCAAAAAATAATGACATTAAAATAGATGATTTATCTGATAGAATTAATCAACTTGTTATGCTTAGAGTAAACTACGCACTGAAGAAACTAAAGCAAAACTGGTATTATAAGGGTAATAGACCTAATAAAATGTTATCCAATAAATTGAAAAACCTTAAAGCCAGGGCAAGAATAGAAAATATAGTATATAATGGTAAGAAAAATTATAGCCCTAAATCAATAGGTGATGCATTTACCAGCTTCTACTCACGGCTATATAATCTTCCAAATAATATCTCTAAAGCAAATATAACTGAATATTTTAAGAAAATTGACCTCCCTAGATTAACTCAGGACCAACTTATAGACTTAAATCGTCCGTTCTCTACAGAAGAAATTTCAGAGGTAATAAATAATTTGAAAAATAACAAAGCCCTCGGACCGGACGGCTATACCAAAATATATTTAAAAATGACCTTGTCCTACATCTGGTGAAAGTTTTTAATGAAATAAAAGTTCAAGGATCTCCTGCCCAAGAGCTTTTTAAAGCTACTATTTCCCCTATTTTAAAAGAAGGGAAGGATCCTGCTGATCCAGCCAATTACAGACCAATTTCATTGATGAACTCGGACATTAAAATATATTCTGCCATCCTGGCAAATAGATTGAAATATGTAATACCATCCCTGATACATGAAGACCAGTTGGGCTTTGTAAAGATAGAATCGCTGGGGATAATTTACGCCGTTTGGTGAATATGCTCGGCTATGCGGAAAAGACTGGAATCCCCCAGCTGGCCCTGTCACTGGATGCCGGTAGGCTTTTGACAGGGTCAGCTGGGACTTTCTCAGATGTACTTTAACTAAATTTGGATTTGATGGACCGATAATGGCACTATACCAAAACCCGAAGGCAAAAACGGTTGGTTCTGGAATCTCAGCGGGTCTTTCACAATACACAACGGCACAAGACAGGGCTGTCCCTTAGCCCCCCTGCTGTATATTCTTACTCTCGAACCGCTCGCGCAAAAAATAAGATCTAATAATCAGATAAAGGGGATTACTCTGAACCAAACAGATTATAAAATCAGTCTTTACGCGGACGACATTATTGTTACTCTTACTGATCCACTCATCTCCATAAAGTCACTTATAGAAGAAATCAGTAGTTATGGGGAAGTTTCTAATTATAAACTGAATGTTGAGAAGTCTTTGATTATGCCGATTAATCTGAACAAAATTACAATCGATATATTTTCTAGTCTAACTCGTTTAAATGGTCCCCGGAAGGTTTCCTATATTTGGGAATATATACCGTATTTGCTCGAATATAAGACGAGGTTTTTTTCAGAGCAAATGCTCTGAAAAATCCTCCTCGTCTTACATTCGAGGTCGTCTTATAATCTGACCTCAAATTGAGGAGCAGAGCTGCAGGGGACCTGGATCCCCCTTTCTAACAGCAGGGGATGTCTGCGCGATGAGCGCAGACTCCCCTGCTTCCACCCGGCACGACCGCCGGGGCTTCTATGAAGAAGCCGAGTACTTCCGCTTTTCGCTTTCGTCACAGAAGTCCCGGTGATCGTGCCGGGCGGCAGCAGGGGAGGTCTGCGCTCATCGCGCAGACATCCTCTGCTGCCCCACTAGCCACCAGGGAGAATCGGGCAGCTGGGGGATGTCTGCACGATACGTGCAGACATCCTCCATGCTGCCCGACACGGCAGTCTATTATGACGGACCAGCTGTCCATCATAATAGACTGCCGTGTCGGGCAACATGGAGGATGTCTGCACGTATCGTGCGGACATCCCCCAGCTGCCCCCACTAGCCACCAGGGAACGAAACAAGGTAAGGTGGGGGGGGGGGACCGAGGACACAGACAGACAAGGGGAGGGGAGGGAGGGAGAGAGAAAAGGGGAGGGGGGGATAGAGAGAGACAAAAGGGAGGGGGAGGGGGGAGGACACAGACAGACAAGGGGGGGAGACACAGACAAGGGGAGGGAGGGGGACAGAGATAAAAGGGGAGGGGGGATAGAGAGAGACAAGGGGAGGGGGAAGACACAGACAGACAAGGGGAGGGAGGGGGGAGACACAGACAAGGGGAGGGAGGGGGACAGAGAGAAAAGGGGAGGGGGGATAGATAGAGACAAGAGAGAGAAGTTTTTTGGGGGGAGTGATGACAACGCTGGGGGGGAAAGAGACAGCTGGGGGAGCGGGAGAGAGGACGCATTGGCACATAAAAGCAAATAAAAACAAGAAATGCATTTGTATAATATACATTTTTTATTAAATATTAAAAAGCAATTTACATATATACAAGTTAAACTTTTTTCCTATAGGGTAGTCTTATAATCAGGCTTTTAGTTTTTTTCCTAAAGGAATGTACAAATTTGGGGGGGTTGTCTTATAATCAGGGTCGTCTTATAATCGAGCAAATACTACCCCAAAAGTTGATCAAATGATGATGAAAAATTATAATATGTTGTTTCAGGAGACCTCAAAAAAACTGATTATAGACTGGAAACTGTATGGTATATCCTGGCTAGGAAGAATCAATGTTATTAAATCTTACATTCTACCTAACTGGTCCTATTTGTTTAGGATGTCCCCCTTACCCCTACCCAAGATTAAACTAAGGGTGATCCAAAGACTCTTTCTGATCTATATTTGGGGACAGAGAAGACCTAGGATATCCTCTGTGTATTTGATGAGAAAAACTAAGGTGGTATGGCGGTTCCAAACATAATTGGATATTATGAGGCCAGTAGATTGTACCACCTCCAGAGATGGCAGGACCCAATGGCAAACAAAAAACCTTGGTTTAGAATTGAACAGACTACTCTTGGTAGAAGAGATCTATCTGCAATGTTATGGTTGGAGGGGGAAAAGCCCTGGAGTTTCTTACTACAATAGAGATCCAATCTGTCAGAGATTTGTACTGTGAATGGTTGGATTTTAGGAAAATAAATTAATTAATGAAAAAAGTCTCACTGTATTCCTTTCAAACCCTGGAATATAATCTTGCAGATTTGAATATAAGAAACTGGACTAAAAAGGGTACTGTTTATATTAAAGATCTGATAAAGGGGAATCAAATTATTCCCTTCCCTGTCACATCAGCGCCGTCGCGCTGCAGGACACGTCCTGCTTACCTTAGCCGCCGCTTGACACGCGCTTCTTCTGCGCGTGTAATACTTACCACAAGGTCCTGTCGCGGATCCGCTGCTATGGTTCCAGAAAATGTATGCATGCGCTTACGCAGTGCAGCGCATACTCCTCCACACTATACGCTGCCTAAGAATTAGCTATTGCCATAAGAAGTCCCTTCCACACGGCGGCGCCATCTTGGTTTTATATGCTACTTCCTAGTTTGCTTTCCAAGCCTCATTTTCATCCCTGAGGCGGAGACTTCTTGGTTTTATATGCTACTTCCTAGTTTGCTTTCAAAGCCTCATTTTCATCCCAGAGGCGGAGACTTGCCTTGGAGGGATATTTAAAGGCTCAGTCTGCATTCAACCTTTGCCTGTGATAGTGCCTTGAGCCTTTACTAGCGTTTTTGTACTTCCTATTCTATATTACTGTTGCCGAACTTTGCTACCTGTTGCCTGCTTGCCGCCTGTCCTGACCTATTGCCTGTTTTGACTTCGCCTGAACTCTGCCAGACTCGACTTATCGCCTGCCTGACTACTCTTTTGCCTGTGTCCCCATTACCTTCGTCTCGGTCCTGTTGCAGCTTCCAGTCCTGTTACCTCCGCCTCGGTCCTGTTTCAGCTTCCTATCCTGTACCTCCGCTTCGGTCCTGTTACAGCTTCCAGTCCAGTACCTTGGTTTCAGCTTCGATACTCTGGTAGTAGTGCAGAGTGCAAAAGACCTGGGGGAACGAAACCTGAGGCTCAACCATAAGGTGGACTTCCTTCAAATTCTGTTCTATTACCGGGATTCGTTGCACTAACCTCTATTTCTCTGCAAAGCGGTTCCAACCTCGCTCCTGAACGTGACATTCCCTCAGATTCAGGAAAAATTGGGTATAACATCAAAGGAAATTTTCTCCTATCTAAGAATAAAGCACTATCTTTCAACACATCTAATGCTCAATGACGAATCCCTCTTTAATAAAAAAAATTAATAGCTTGGGAAATAACAATTATAAAAGAAAGCATTTATCTAATTGGTATGAATTGCTTAGATTGGAAATTCAGGAGACTAAGCCAAATGTGTGGAAGAAATGGGAATCTTCTATGGGGGTAGAAATTCATATTGAAGAGTGGTACTCTTCTTTTATGGAGGTTAAAAAGGCAATCCACTGTCTGAATATTGTGGATTTACATTATAAAATCCTCTATCAGTGGCATAGAGTACCATATATTATGAACAAAATAAACCCTGCAAATTCAAATATATGCTGGAGATGTAAAGTAGAAGTGGGAACGTCAAGACATATTTGGTGGGATTGTCATGGAGTCTGTTTATTGTGGTCTAGAGTGTTTAGGGAACTCACCTTTCTTTGCAGCTAAAAAAAATGTCTGCAACATTTTATGTACTTTGGTTTTTGAATGTACTATATGAACTATATGTTATTAATTTAAAACTTGAAAGTATATCGCAGGTGTAGGATGTGATTTTGTTTGTCTGTATTGTCTTTTTTTATACATGATAAAAAAATCAATAAAGAAAATATTTATATAAAAAAAAAAAAAAAAAGGCACATTGTTAGGGTTGCCACCAGGACCGGTATTTTTCTCCCCCCTTCCCAGTTCCCCTTCCCCAGTACTTACCTCCTTGCTATTGTCTCCCGGTGCTCTGATCTGCAGGTCCGTGGCTGTGAGGGAAGTGTTGTGCGCTCCCCTCCAGCCGCGCGGATCAATAAAGTTTGTTAAAACTTTTTTTTTAAACAAACTTCATTGAAGCTGCGCGGCTGGAGGGGAGCACACAACGATTCCCTCACAGCCACGGACCTGCAGATCAGAGCACCGGGAGACAACAGCAAGGAGGTAAGTATTGGGGAAGAGGGGAGGAGGGTGGTTATATCCTGGCATATTAATTGGCAATATCCTGGCATATTGAGGGGCAATATCCTGGCATATTAAATGGCAATATCCTGGCATATTAAGTGACAATATCCTGGCATATTAAATGGAAATATCCGGGCATATTAAGTGGCAAAATCCTGGAATATTAAATGGAAATATCCTGGCATATTAAATGGCAATATCCTAGCATATTAAGTGGCAAAATCCTTGCATATTACATGGCAATATCCTGGCATATTAAGTGGCAAAATCCTGGCATATTAAATGGCAATATCCTGGCATATTAAGTGGCAAAATCCTGGCATTTTGAGGGGCAAAATCCTGGCATATTAAGTGGCAAAATCCTGGCATATTAAAATGGGAAAAGAATAACATATTAAGGGGCAAAATACTGTAATTTTAAATGGCAAAAGAATGGCATATTGAGGGGCAAAATACTGGCATATTGAGGGTTAAAATACTGGCATATTAAATGGCAAAATGAATGGCATATTGAATGGCTAAATCCTGGTATATTGAGGGAAAAATACTGGCATATTGAGTGGCAAAATATTACTGGCATATTGACCAACTTCTCCCAACCACCCTCCATATTACACTAGACCGGGATAACATGCTTGTGAGGGTAGGTGGGGCGAGTGGGAGACATTGTCGGGGGGTAGGGAGAGTTTGTGAGAAGTGAGAGAGTGAGCGTGACAGTCTGTGAGAGAGTGAGTAAAAGTCTGTGTGAGGGCAAGAGAGACAGTCTGTGTATGAGAAACGGCCTGTCTTTGTGTGTGACAGCGTGTGTATGTGTGAGACAGTGTGTGCGAGAAAGCTTGTTTGCGAGTGTGAGAGACGGCTTGTGTATTATATATATATACACACGCTTTTCACTGGCATGATATACAAATAATATATATCATTTCAGTGATAATCCGCACTTTTGTTGCACCACCCCTCATGGCCCCTCCCTCTTGTAGCTCCGGCCCACAAATGGCCGGAAAAGGTGGCAACCCTACACATTGTACATACACATTCTGAGTCAGTATGTAATAAAGAATACTCTATAATAGTTCTCCACAAAAATGAAGTAGTGATCTCTCTCACTCTGAATTTCTGCAGTTTTCTTGTTATTAACCTGAATAGGTCTTACCTTAACTCCATCCATATAAGTAAATCAAGTAGCAGCTTAGAGCCCCTGTTCTGACAAATTTCTCATGAGAATTTTACTGCACAAGAGCAGTAGAATTCACTCACCGCGCATGCGCACAAAGTTACAGCTTGGCAGAACAGCGCATGCGCGAGGGACACACACTACCTCCCGCCCCCTTTGGATCAGCTGCGTTGACAGGTAAAGTAACAACGCATACTGACTATGCTCGAGATATTTCTCGAGACCTTTTTAACACCACACCGCATGAGCGAAGCATGTCACCAATAGGAGTTTTACCAACTATACAGTGATTGCTACGCTAGTAAGAGGAAGTCAGACACGGGAAACAGAGGGGGGGCTGCCTCATCTTGATGGGAGTTGTGATCCCTCAGTGAGCACCTCCTTAGACTCCCGTGTGTCTCCCTCGCTCTGGTCTGCCAAAGTTACAGCTGAGTGATCAGCTGTAACTTTGTGTGCATGCGCGGTGAGTGAATTCTACTGCGCCTGTGTAGTAGAATTCCCTCGAGAAATTTGTCAGAACACCCCCACTGATTTAGGCCACCCCCTTCACAGCTTATATGGAAGTGCCACAATGGGTGAAGGATACAGGGTCAGCATTCCCTCCGCAGCCTGCATTTCTCAGTCACACATTGCCCTGCAGGTACTGCCTGGAAAAATTGACTTGTTAGGTATGAGTCTATTCCACTAAGGGACTACACCCTGGTTCTCTGTCCCCCACAACATTTTAAATTTAAATATATAAAATATATACTTCATTTTAAAATAAAAACATAGTGTATGCAGGCTATTTTATGCATGAACAGCATTATGAGAAAGTGACTAGATTTTTTCCCAATCTGATCAGTTGGCCGGTAATGCAAAGAGTTCAGTTACTTTGTGTGAATTAAGGCTATTGTGGCATACTAGACTTGGTTGAAAAAGTACATCAGCTTTAGGAGGAGCTACTGCAGGGCAGGGGTCTGAGACAGTCCCAGTGGTTCATGAAACAGTTAACAGAGACTTGCCTTGTCTTAAACATTACTAGCCTGCACAGGACACACAATCTCTGTCAGCTCCTCCTCGGACTTCATCAGGTTGGACAGTTCAGCTGGTCTTGGTGTCAGCTACGTCTTCACCTGACTACAGCAAGCAGGCATGCCTCCACTTTAGAGCAACATCACGTGGGACTTCATGCAGGACCAGGCAGAGGGGGAATGGAGTTCCTTCCACCTCCTCTGTGTAGCCTATGGAGGAGGCAGAGACTTGGTGCTCGGGGCAGGACGTTGGGTAATCAGTCCTTATATAAACCCCTTGCTAGTTTCACTCCTTGCTTGTTTGCTAAGCTTGTGGGTGTGCTACTTTATTCTCCTGCATTTTGTCTATTGATATTATATTCCTGGTTTTGACCCATGGCTTCTCTCCATGACCATTTTCTATTTCCTGTCCTCTGACCTCGGCCAGTCTCCTTGCTCAAGATACTTTGCTGCCTGCCTCGACCCTTTGGACTGTCCCTTGACCACAGCGCTCCTGTTGCTGGCTCCTGCTCTGTGCTCCAGCAGTTCCCCTAGTGCACGACAGTTGATGTGAAATCTTTTGGACTCCAAATTAACAAGGCATGCTTTTTCATCTTCAACAGACCTATCTTCCCCACCTCCTGTACTGGTTTCCTCCCACCAACTGCCAGTTCCTGATGTGCAGGCCCAATGATCCACCATTCAAGTTAGATAGATACACATGTACACCACATAATTCATGTCTGATGCCAACATAGTTGGCTTCTTCTGCTATACAATCTAGGTACATACTACTGTACATCCAATGTGGACATGGATGTACAGTGGTATGACATATATGTACTTGCATGCTACAGTAATATGAATGTGTAACCCCTCATAAGTTTAATCACAGGATTCGAGACAGGGCTGGATTAAGACATTGTAGGCCCCTAGGCTACAGGTATTGTGGGGCCCCAGTAAATATAAGATGACCTTACATGAAAAAAAGTTTTACTGGTAATTAATAATACACATGTCAGCAATTTTTTCCAATTTGCCTATAAATATGCCACTGTTAGTCTGTCCATTAATATGCAACTATCATGTCCATTAATATTCCACAACCAATTTGGCAATTAATATGCCACTATTAGTATGCCCACTAATATGGCACAATATGCTGTCTAATATACCACAATTAATATGCCCACTAATGTCACAATTAATATGTCCACTAATATACCACAATTAATATGCCCAATAATATACCACAATTAATATACTCAATAATATGCCCCTATTAGAAAGCCCACTAATATGCCACAATTAAAATGCCATCATTGGTATGCCCACTAATATGCCACAATTAATATGCACACTAATATGACACTATTAGTCTGCCAAAAAAGTATTGTTAACCCCCACCCCAGTACTTACCTTCCTACTGGTCTTTCTCCAGCCATCTCCTGCGCTCCCCGCTGCTCTCATCGCGGAACGTCACGTGATCCCCGGCAGGTCACATGACCTGGTGCTTTGAGAGCGATGGGGAGTGGTAGACAGGCAGCATGGAGACTTGATATGCTAGGATATTGTCATTTAATATGCCAGCATATTGCCAATTAATATGCCAGGATTTTGCCACTTAATATGCCAGGATATTGCCATTTAATATGCCAGGATATTGCCATTTAATATTCCAGGATTTTGCCACTTAATATGCCCGGAAATTGCCATTTAATATGCCAGGATATTGCCACTTAATATGCCAGGATATTGCCATTTAATATGCCAGGATATTGCCCCTCAATATGCCAGGATATTGCCCCTCAATATGCCAGGATATTGCCAATTAATATGCCAGGATATAGCCACCCTCCTCCCCTCTTTCCCAATACTTACCTCCTTGCTGTTGTCTCCCGGTGCTCTGATCTGCAGGTCCGTGCCTGAGCAGTGCACAGACTCCATGCTGCCTGCTTGCTGACAGGGAGCTGGCGAGGGGAGATCTTCTGATCTCCCCAGCCAGTGCCTCTGCGGCAAACTTTTTTTTTCCTACGGCGAGATTAAAGCATGGGCCTCGAGCTGCACCCTTTGAGGCCCCTATTTTGCAGAGGCCACTGGGCTGCAGCCCCTAAAGCCCATTCCTTAATCTGGCCCTGATTGCAGCATGAGCTTGTGTTATGTAACTGTTAACTAATTATATAAATAGCTGATAACTGCAGAGACAAAGTTAGGTGTTCATTAGTATTAGGAATATCAGTGTACCATAGTTCAGGACTCAAATGTCCATCCATGTGAACTACGAGAGAAAGTGATATCTACATTTGGTATTGCAATGTCCTAAACATCCTCTTTTCCGGCAGATACATCTGTGGTGACAACAAGCATTCCTCCCAGGGCGGAGGATCCCAGAGGTTGTAATCAGCCAAGCACATCCAGGGCCACTCCACAATCTGCTGACGATACTTCTATGACGGCAATCCATGCTGCTGTCTATGGTCTGATTGCTCGTACGCTGTGTGATGTGGCACACATGGACCAATAACTGATCATGATGGTGAGCAACCAAGAATGGTTCCATAACGAGATGATGGAGAGGCAGAATGAGATTGCTAGTGCCTTAGGTAGTTGCAGAGTAGGCACATTGAGGGTGGTGTACCAAGAGTGTAAGGCTAGAGCAGCACAGGTTCTTGAAGGTCAGTTTCGTGAGCCTTAGTTCTATATATATATATATATATATATATATATATATATATATATATATATATATATATATATATATATATATATATATATATATCATCTTTTGAATATATTTATGGATATTTGTAACAGACATGATTTTAGGCATATTTGTAGGAATGTGAAAAAAGCACTTTAAAAAGTTCATGCATTCTAGAGGGCTTTAAAGTTGAACTCTCCATCTAAAATCAAAGGAATTGAAATGGGGGAAATGTTGCGTATGTTACCCAAATTCGGAGCGTGTTCTGGGTGATCCGAGGACATTAGGTAGCTGAAACTCAATGAGTTTCATGGTAAAAATGTTCCAATCCGAATGTATTCAAAACTGCCAATTTGGGACCGAATTTAGTGATACTAAGTGTGAACCCAAAATCCATTTGCCCGACCCAAATCCATTATGGGAGAAATCTGTTCATATTGACCAGATTTGTCGTCCCGTTAGTGTTTCCATTATATTGGTCACCACCTGTATCTACATAAAATCAACCCTGAACAATTTTTTAATTCTGAAATTGGAGAATTCTGCCATTTCTAAAATTAGCCGTCCCTTACACAGTCCAAAGACAATTGTAATTTTGTGATAATCATTTTTTTTCAACTTGTGCACACCCTTTTGTATGTACTTTGCTCCCATGTGTTTTGGCCCCTGCCCCTTTTTCACATCACTTTCTAATCGTAAACTTTCCCATATACCATCCAATCCCCCTCTGCCTATCTCTGCTCCCATCTGTTACTCTTTGACTACATCTCATACTCTGTGATACTACCCTTCTGCCCAACAGCATACCTAAGCAAATTGAGGTCTTAAGCAAATGTGCAAATGATGTAGACCAGTGTGATTAGATCCACATATATGGTTTATAAAGCTTAATGTAAAGTTGTATTCTAGACAACAGAAGAGGATTTTGGAAAGACGCATAATAGAAAGACATAGCAAAAAAGCTCCAAAAATAATTGTTGCTGCTCATAATAAATTTACTGAAGATGATCCGTTAAACGCATAGAGCAGTGGAAGTCAAGAAAGATTGAGATCTGGATCGAAGTTTCTGGCCTTTCTAATCATGTAACCTATATATTTCCACCACTTTCAATGAGTACAAGAATAATTTTAGTGAAGAACAAAAAAATTAAGTAGTAATTAGTTTTAATTCAGGGAATTCAAATTTTAAGCAGTTTAGATGGGTCATTTTTAATTGGCATGTGAAATGAAAATGATCAATTAAATCAGAAAATACAAACATAACAAAAAAACTAAATGGACATCATTAGCTTTACAAATAAAGACAAGGGGAAACTCAAAGCAGCAGACAAGAACACGGAAAAATTTAAGAGAGTACAGATGTAATGACATTTATTAAAAGGCATGCTACAAACAACTAGAGCTGTTAGGAAAAGAGCAAGTATAGATTATCAAGTAGTATTCAGTACATACGCAAACTAAAAATGGAATATAGCACACATAAGTCTGAATCAACCATGCACTACGCAGTTAGAAAATATGTTTTCTTTAATATTCATCTTCACTTTTCATTTAATAACATGTCATTGTAACATACACGGAATAGTTTGATGCCCTCCCTCCCTCTACATTGTCACAAATAAAAGCTGGTACTGTTGCTTTATCAAAATATACAAGACAAATGATGTGTTTTTTTCATATAAAAGCATTTTATACTTTAAATTGTTCCCAAAAACCACCTTTTTTTTCAGCCTGGTTTGAATGGAAAAAAAAAATGTTGTTACAAATATTTACAGCATATTCTTACGTCAGATGCACAATCTTGGTAATGTCACAAACAAAAGCCAAGTAAAGGAAAAAAACAATAAAATAAAACTTTATAATAGGCTGCAATACAGTAAAATAATTCAGTGGCCTGTAAAATATGCAAATACAGTACTGAAATGACCCATAAACCCTTTTGCTGTCATAAGCTAAATTGTTGTTGTTGTTTTGTATAATGTGAAGAGCCAAAGCAAATGAAAACTACAAAACAGAGGAACAGAGAAGGCCACGTTTACATTTAATATATTTTTAATAGTAATAATTCTAATAATAAAAAGTGTACACAGCCAATATGAATGTCTCAGTAATACCAGAACAAACGTCTTTGGTCAGAGCAAGGAGGTGACATTCTAGATACAGTACAGGATTGTGATTGGCCAAATGTTCTCACTTGTGCTACTATGGGCTTAAATATAGACTATCAGGCATACAGAATGAGGGGCACACAACACAACCTGGGCAGTTCATGTATTTAAAAACGTATGACTAGTTCATTGTAGTCTTATTTATCAAAAGAGCAAAGTCCATAAGAATTATATTTCTTAAACACTACCTCTTACATATTTAAAACAGAGCTAGTGCAATATGAATATTAAATGGATTACGTCACTTAAACATTCTTTATACTGTATATGTAGTGAATAATAAAATGATAAAAAATTATCTATACAGTCTATAGGGTAGCCACCCAGGCAGTATTTTAACAGCAGGCTGGTTAAGAATTGGCATAAGCTAAAGTTAAGTCTTCAATGACAGTAGCATGGCTGGAAAAGGTGCCAACCCTACCTGTCTATAACACGGGGTGATTTTATATGCAAATTACTAGCTTCCCATTAATAATTAGTTCATTTGCATATGAAGCCACAGGTGACACCACACATAATTCAAACATGTTTTTCTCTTCAACCATTTCCACTAACAATATATAAAGATCGTTTTTTATTAGTTTGTATTATCTACATTTTCAGAATCAACAATATTTAGGTGACAGAAAACCCATGTAATATGCTGGCCTGATCTATAATCAATGCATTGCTTACACTAGTTTGGACCAATGGGAGTATTGCAGTGGTCATTCCAATGGACAGAAGGTTGTGTACAGTATTACGTAGAAAACAATTCTACATATTCGGAAGTCATAAAAGGCATTCGAATCGAGCAGTTCTGTAGTAACGTCAGTGCACTTAACATACAATTAAATGCAAACTAGAGTGAAATTAAGAACAGGCTCTACATAAAAAATAATCATGGACAATAAGTAACAATTTGTAAAATTGAAGGCACATAAACTTTGGTCCTGTTTCCATCCTGCTTCATGTAATACATTCTACAAAAAGTATTTCAAAAATTAACTTTGGATGTTCAAAGATAGCAAGACTGTGGGTTTATAGTATGAGAATTCTTGCAGAAATATTAAGTCACTTGAGTATACTTAAAGTTAAGTAGTTATAAGCAATTGCGTTATGCAGCACATAGCTATCCTGGTCTTTATCTTTCCTATATATTGACAATAGATATTGTTGTAAGGAATTCACATGGTTGTAAGGCATTATACAATTTTTAAAATAAATGTTCAAATACATAAAATGTATTATTAGCTTAACTGGGACATCCAAGAAAAATAGTATTCACTTAATGCATTATAATTACGCTTATTTTTCATGAAATGAAAACCAAACATATATATGCATATATACAGTCAGTATTGGCCCGAGTATAGGTTGACCTTAATTATAATGTGTGCCCTAAATTATTGTGCATTTAAACATAAAAACACTGAACGTACAGTATTTGAACAGACCATGTTATAGGTCACATATTATGTTTTGGGGAATTGCACAGCGGATAAATCGCTTCAATACAGTAAGAGCTCTTTGTTGCACACTGATTTAGGTTTTCAAAGCATCGGTTATGGACTATATGGATTGTTAATGTGTTTGATGTTCTTTTTACCCATATTCTAATCAATGTGTCAGAGACCATGTAAATAAAGCCTTCCCTGAAATATTAATGAGGGTTATATTCTCAGCCTACAAAGCTTTTACATCTTTACTAGCAGCAGAACAAGAGAAACTAAAATCAGTGATATGTCAGTGTTGGATTGACAAATATCAATTTGCCCTTGGTCCACTAATATTCTGGAGTAGTGTGATATACAGTCCCTGCAATAAGGCCAGTCATGGAAAATGTCAACTGGAGGACTGCTTTAATATCAGTGTTACCCTGCAGGATACATTTGTAAATGCACACTCTCATAGACGAGCTACATCCTATTATGGGATAGCCTAAGAAATAGAAGTATTCCTAATTAACTAGGGCAATGCGTACGTCAAGATAAAAATAAAAAAAAAGGGAATTAAGAGACATCCTGGAAACGTATCAAATATCAAAGTACTGTGTCCTGTGTATAAGGGATCGAATAATGCTTGATCTGGCTAAGCACCACTCTCAACTAAACTTAAACATGTGGTGGTCACTCATGTCACTGTTGGAGGAAGTATATTGCTAGAAATTTACAGGGGTGCTTCATACGTTTTGGAAAAATATTACCCTGACAATCTGGTAAAGGCTTTGATTTCAGGAATTCCATGTTAGGAAATCAATGGTCGTGTATAATGGATTGTGGTGGCTAGTGAGAGCTGTTACTAATCGCTATCTATCCTTGTGCTAGCTCTAACAATATTACATAATACTATACAAGGAAGAAAACTGGTCTTCCGAGTTTCATGAACCTATCACGCGTCTGCTCTCTCAAGTGTGAAAATAAAGAGCACAATAATGCCATGTTAAAATAAAAAGCTTATGATAATTAAAGTAGAAAACAACATTCTCAACAAAAAGTCAAAGGTTAGTTTTGTTAAAACAAACAGCACTGCACACCTGACGTGGTCAGCAACTTTCTATGACATCAGAAAAACGGAAAAGCAACTATGTCTTAAGTAGTTAAAAACAGCTTACTACGGATAACTCAAACTATGGACTAAACACCAAATAAAATGTGTGTGAATGTATATCTATATAATTGTATAGATAGATCTATGCTTTTATAGACGTATCTAGATATTCATATCTATGTCTTTATGCATATACACACACAAATACATATACATAAACAGATATATTGATATTATAACAAAAAGACAACAAAACTCAAAGAAACTTGGTCAAGAAATTGATTTCTCAAGCTACAGATCTCAACATTGATGGTTCTAAATTTATAGAAGCATGCTTAGTTATGCAACAATCAAGCACACAAATTAGAATATCCTACATATAATAGCATGCACTACAAGTTCCATATCACATAAACTCATGCAGGCCTTCTTTATGGGCTAAACAGTGCATTTCCTTATATAAAAGACGTCTATAGGTGAGTGTGTGTAAACATATACGTGGGTATAAATATACACACACACTAATTCAAATGTCTTTGTAAAAGTTAGATTTAATTTAATTTTCCCCCTTCTCCGTTGATATTACAGGATTCAAAAGGAAGCAAAATGTCCAAGCATTCAATTTCAAGAACTTTGTCCACATGGGATAATCACACTAAATTTTTATTACATAGAGAAAAAAGGAAAATGAGCACATAAAAGCCATCTAAAATTATTTTTAACCTTATTTTAAACCACTCTTTTGCACGAAAGGAGTTCAAAATAGCATTATGTGTCCCCACAATTAGAAATAAGTATTTTAGCAACAATATATTTCTGACTGATATATATTTACTTTAACAAGGGTGAATACATTAGACAATTGTGTATACATGTATTCAAATTATTTTATGTAACTACTACTCGGGATTAAACAGCTGAAATCAGTTGGCTGCCCTTTCATAAAAAATGATTCATATTGTATTGATTTATCTTAGACTGTATAATTCCAGATTTAGTCCTCTGAAAAGATTTTTGTAGTCCAACTTCAGAAAAAATCCCAAATTTGCTGACCAGTCACATGAGGAAGACTAATGCTATCAGCACCAAATAAATAAATACAGACACATTTTTGTCACACTGAAAAAAAAAAATACTATTATCTGTTCTGTCTTACATTTTAAACAAAACAAAATAAATTTAGAAGCAGTTCTGAATTTCTAAACTATGTTTCCTGAATTAAAAATAGTTGGACACATTTTTATTGTTGAAAACACAGAAAATATTGAAACTTTTTTTATTTTGCTATTGTATTTCCTGAGACTCAAAATAATTCAAATTAATCCCCCATTTCTCCAAAATGGGAGTAAAAAGGAAAATCATTTAAGGAAACGTGTTAATTAAACTACAGAGAAAAGTATCAAACTGTATTTAATGAATAACACAATTTAATGGCTGTATATTTATTTGAGATGTTAACACTTACATGAACAGAAGGGAAGGAATTTCTTTAAAAGTAAAAATACCTGAAATGGTATTTAAATGGACAGTCTGCCCAAATCAAAAAAGGTTTTTGTAGTGATTGACATAATTACAAATTAGCTAACCAATCCTTCAAAGGATTAAACACTTACACATTGAATTATCTTAAGATTCAGCAGAGAGAGAAAAAAATGTTCTTAAATATCTTCAAATGGATTTTAAATTAGGGGTCTATAATTGTTATAGTGAGAGTTAAAGGTAGATAAATAAAAAGGTCATATATCAAAAAACATTTTTTATGTGGGAAAACTATTTAGGTGTACAGTGGTAATCTTCAACACCCAGGTATAGCAATTTGAACAATGCAAGACAAAAATAAAAGTGGGAATTTGATAAATCCCACTTATTGTACTTAGACCAGCTAAGACCTAATTCACAAATCTATGCTTCAACCAATGTATTTTATTGCCAACAATGGCTGACATTCAGTGCTGATTAATGACATTCATAAGACTATATTTAGTTTTTTTCTTCCTTTCTTTAAAATCATTTTGTACTGTATATTGAAGAAAAAAAGAAAGGTCAAGGTGTCCTAAGCGCAAATGTTAGGTCAGCAGATGCACGAGAATTTGAGGCCTAGGGTATATTTTTCGTTAAAATCCAGCATTTGACGTTTTTTCCTCACATAAAAGTACTTCCAGGTTAAACATTCAATAACCAATAAATACACATGACGATGCCAGCCTTGGGTACTTTTGGGGTTTCTGGCATGTGTATATGTGTAATCTGTGAAATTCAAAGCGTATGAGACAAAGACAACAAGTAACATCAGTGAGACTTTTGACCTCCACCAGAAATTCACTGAAACCCACCAACACATCTGAACACACAAATGTTTTTGCATATTTCGAAATGTGCTGTCTTACTATAAAAGGTGGACTTAATAAACCAAAAGAATATGTGCAGGGCTATTTTTCAATTCCACCTCTGTTTCTTTGCAGATGAAGCAAACAAAATTGATCTCAGATTTCTTTTTTTTTTTACTTAGACAAAAAATATACACAAAACATTTAAATCTAGATACCTAAAAATGAAAAAAAAAATCTCTCTCACCAAGCCCACAATACAATTTTTAAACGATACATTAGAAATAATCTAAACTATTGTTTCATTATAAGCACATAATAAGGCACATAATAAGTAAATTAAGTAAATACACAGTAAATCTGATGTAAGTATTTTAGTTAATATAGTGGTACAAAAAACCCTTGAGGTTTAAGTCTTCTTTTTTTTTCAACATTACCAAAAATAATTTTTAAAAATCTGTCAACCCAAATGATAGACCTGAATAGTATTCTTAAGACTGTAAACTTCTTTTTATGAAAAGAAAGATTTCATGATTATTATTATATTTTTGTAACCGTGAACCTTTACATTTCGTTCCAAAGCCATAGTGTTACACAACACATCTCAGTGGGCAAACATCACTGAATTTCATTAAATGAACTGCATTGTACAAGTAGATAAATGGTGTGTTTTTTTTTTAAATTTAACATACTATATATATATATTTTTTGTAGATCAAAAGTGCTAAATAAATTCTGCTCTGAGCAAATTTTAAATAGCATATGTCCAACACTGTTAAAAAATAAATAAATACATTCAAATTTATATGGATTTCCTTAGAGACCATTTTTGCCACAGGAAAAACATTAATTGAAGGGGAACATTTTTTTGGATATAGAATAAAATGATTTAAATGCTTAAACAAATTATACTTTTTGTATGTACAAGCACCAAATTATTTGTTGTTCATTTCAAATACATTTGGTACAAAGTCTAACCATTAAGAACAAATTTAAAATTCATTTATATATGCATATAAATTGAATAAAAGATTTGTACAAAACAAAACAAAATATGAATTAAATTCAAATGGAATATAAAAAAAATATTTTAAAAGAACAAAAAAATATTTGTTTGTGATCTAATTGTTAAAGCATTTTCAAAATGTGAATTATTGTTACAATGTTGTTGTGTAAGGCTAATGTGGAACAAAAATGAAAAGGATATACAGGAGTGAGGCATGATAAAAAAATAAAATTACAATAAAATAAAGAGAAATAATTGTTGTTTTTGGAGGTTTTCTAAAATGATACGTCTCACTGACAGCAAGCAGAATGTTTAAAGTCTTGTGGATTTCTGCTTTGTTCCATCAGTGTTGATGCTTGTGTTTAGAATTCAGGAGTCCTATCTTCTCAAATAAGTTCAATATTAAGAGGCAGAGTTGGTCTTAGCATCTTAAGTCTCTTTCTGAGGACTTTTGCTGAAACCTTGGTCCAGTCTTAGAAGGGAAGTATGTAAAGGAAGGACGGGGGTGTGTGGAAATTAAACTCATATCATTGATTTAGAGAAAGAAACTCGCAGATGGTGGTTTTCTCCCAGGTCATTGTTGTGCAGTTCAATAAGAGCTAGGATAGCTTCCTCCACAGATCCAAGCTGGATTAGAGCCATTTTTCGATCTTTCCTACAAAATGGATCATAAATTCTTAAAGAACACAGTATTTGTAAATGTAAATAGCACACATCAGTTACAAAATAATTAAATAAGGTTTTAATTTGTCCCAGTTTGACACTATCATCCATTTATTTACTTCCACCTAAAAAAATGGTCACTTACTGCATTGGCATTTAGGAAAAGACCCTTGGCTCATGTAGGCTCCATGGGACAATAATATTTTGAGTAAGGAAGGTAGGCAAGCTTTCTTAACCCCTTCCCGACACTAGGACGTACTATGCTGTCCTGATTTTAGAGTACCTAAAAAACGCTAGGATGGCATAGTACGTCCAGCGTTTAACAGTGCTTCTACTGCACTTGGAAGCATATATTTTCTAAAAGGAATTCAATAGCCATTATGGATATATGAAGTGGTAGGTTTGTCACGTTCTCTTCAAAACTACTGTGCCCTATTTGACAATGTATTGAGTAAAATAGGGGAAGTTTAGAAATGCAGTGAAAACAAACAATGAGGCTGCTAGTTTACCTGGTGATAGTTTACCTGGTGATAAGTTTACCTGGTGGCAGTTTACCTGCAGGTAGTTCCCAAAAAAGACTCAAACAATGTACTTAATAAATTATTTTATGGTAACTGCGCAAACATGTGGAAAAGAATCGGATACCTAGACAGAAAAAAGATAGGGAAAAAGACAAAGATGGGGGAAATAGTATAGTATAGATTCTCTCACGTCTTTAAACCCTATATACAGATTGAGATGAAAGTTATCAATTATATACAATTGTGTTTAAAGGAATCAAATTTGTTAAAACAAGATATACTGGGCACAAAATAAATATGCTATAAATTCCACTCATAATAATAAATATTCCATAAAATCGTATCCCATGATGTCAGCTATGCGTCCGTTTCAATAATGTACCCAATGCTTTCATCAAAACAGTTCCTCAGGGGTAATCATTCAGAATACCCACAAATCCTTTCCTTATCAGTGTCTCTCTTTCCTTTAATGTTATGTTTATTTATCTGAATGATCTCCTTATCAGTGAGGTATAAACATTTTAACCTAATATTTATACTTAACCTGGCAACTAAAGCCACTTTGATCACTGATACATCAAGCCAGAGCAGTGTTTACAGCAGCACTCGTAGAGAGTGGATATTTAGACATATCACTGAATGTGCAAGAGTCAGTCACAAAAATCCACAATAGTAGGTACAGGCGAATAATTTATAATCCTTGACATTTTTTGGCATAAGGACACACAAACAACAACCCCAGCGGTGCAAAAAGTCTCATGCGTTTCGCATCTCTAGTTTTTGCTTACTCATACTCTATACTCTTATTCATTATCTGTCTGTACCTATTACTGCGGATTTTTGTGGCTAACTCTTGCACATATATATTGTATTGCAGCTGGGATGCCGACAGCTGCAGTTCCACTGCTGAGCATGGCTATTTATCAGCCTATTTGGAGCTTAGGGATTAGATTTAATGAAATAATCGCTTTGCATGGTACATGTTATTATAAAACTGAATTAATTTTATCACGTACACTGATTGTTTTCTTGTTTTAATGAATTCATCCCTTTATACACTATGTGTTATTTAATTGATCGATAATTTTCATCTCAATATCTATATATGATATAGGGACACAAAGAGAGTCCACATAACACTCTTTTTCTCTTCAACCGCCTCTACCTATTCCCATCTTTTTTCTGTTTAGTTGTCAAATTGTTTTCACCTATTTGCACAGTTGCCATAAAATAATTACCGTATTTGCTGGAATATAAGACAACCCTGATTATAAGATGACCCCCAAACTTTGGATATTCTTTTAGGAAAAAACAAAAAGCTAATAGCTTAATATAAGACTAACCTATAGGAAATAAGTTTAACTTGAATATATTCACATGTAAATTGCTTTTTCATATTTAATAAAAATGATGATAGAAAAAAATGCATTTTGTTTGTTTATTTCCTTTTATTTTCCCATCTGCCTCCCAGTCAAAGCCAATGCATCGCCCCCACAGCCATTTGCCCACCAGACCTATCCAATGCTGCCCCTACCCCCCACACTTAAAAGTTCTGCCTCCCCCAGACTTACCCAATACTGCCTCTCCCCCAGACTTGCCCAATGCTGCCTCTCCCCCAGACTTGCCCAATGCTGCCTCTCCCCCCTCCCTTCCTCACCCAATGCTGGCTCTCCCCCTCCCTCCCCCAATGCTGGCTTTTTCCCCTCCCTCCCCCAATGCTGGCTCTCCCTCCCTCAATGCTGGCTCTCCCCCCTCCCTCCCTCACCCAATGCTGGCTTTTCCCCTTCCCTCAATGCTGGCTCTCCCCCCTCCCTCCCTCACCCAATGCTGACTCTTCCTCCCTCCCTCCCAATGGCCTCCCGGCTTCCGTCATAGAAGTCCCGGTAGAAGTGCCGGACAGCAGCGGAGGATGCTACTGCACATTACGCAGACATCCACCGACTGCTTGCGAGAGGGATCCAGGTCCCCTGCAGCTCTACGGAGGACCTGGATCCCAGTCTTATAGTCAGACCTCAATTTAAAGTCTGATTATAAGACGAACCTCGAATATAAGACGAGGGGACTTTTTTAGAGCATTTGCTCTGAAAGAACCTTCACTTATATCCGAGCAAATACAGTAATTACATTTCCTTAAAAAAAAAGACTTTACATTGACTTTACAGTTGGATGGCAACCTTATGTGTATTTTGTCAACAAATGACAGCACAGTGCACATACAACACTTAGGAGCCCTTTCTTTCAAATTATGGAGTAACTACAAAGATCAGCACTGCATTGGCTTAATCCTCAATTCACCAGTCAGTTTCATTATATTTTTACAGCTACTTGAACTCCAATGCACATGCTTTTGGAAGATTTCACATCAACAGTTTATTTTCCGTTAGTCTGTTGGAGAATAATCACAACATGTTCACATTACATTTTGTGGGGATTTGTGGGGATTGAACACAGGTGTAAAAGTACAGTAAGCCATGAAAGAATAATGTAAACATCTTATTAAACTATACAAGGTAAAAGGGGATAAAACTTACTGGAAAAATTTGAAGGCCTTGACTGAACAACCAGTACTTGAAAACAGTCTCTTGAGATCATCATCAGTTACCGAAGGCCTTTGAAAAAAATAAAACATTTTACTTTTTTCAGAATTTTCATAATGTACTTTATGTGCAGGACCTGTTGAAAACTAAAACTCATGTTTCCCTAAAAAAAAAAAAAAAACACATTTCTATAATAGAAAATACTGAAAAGCACAATTAGGTAGCCATTAGACATTGGGAAAGTTTGGATTTGTAATATTAAATACATTATTATTCATCAATAATAAAATGCTTCATGCCAAAAGCTCTAGAGCTGAGCAGGAGGGTCAGTAGAAGCTACAAACCTGATGTTTGTGCAAATTTTGAAAAAAGATATTACAATTTTAATCAAAACGTTCATTTTGGTAATTTACCAAAACCTTTAAATCTGCATGAAAGAAGGGAGCTCATTTTTAAGTCAGAGTGGTCCTTTAATAGTTCATTAAGCAAATGAATTTGAAAGTCACATATGTGTACATTTGAAAAAAAAAACCTATTGTGCACCCTAAATGAAAGCTGTCAATTATGTCAACTTTGTTTTTTTCAAATGTATACATATGTGACTTTCAAATTAATTTGCTTAATGACAGACTCAATGAAAAGTTGGTAAAGGATTTTAGTACATACGGAATATTAGACAGATGCAAAGTTGCAGATGGAGGGAAGATATTCTGGAAGTTTTTTGATCCAGGTTTCTTGAAGCGATGCAGTGGGCTGATTGTGTAATCCTTAGTAAGGCCTTGGTCCTCATGTCCCTCCCGAGGAAGCTGAACAGCCTGGTGCTTGGAGAGGGTTATCCGCAATACCCTTCCATGAAGCCTTTGCCCATTAAGGTGGCTCATGGCTAAATGGAGAACGGTATAGACATTAAACACATTTTAAGGGCACATCGATAAATATTCAAATAGGATTCCTGGCACACTAAAAAGCATCTTTACAAACTAGCTTCAGAGACAAGAACAACAAAGAGTCCTGGGATTACTCGCAGAGAGAGAAGCAAATGAGACTGTCTAAATCCACTGAGGAACTGTGGTCAGTTCTCCAAGATGTTTGGAACACCTATCTGCCAAGTTCCTTATAAAATGTGGAAGTGTACATAGAAGAATTGATTCTGTTTTGAAGGCAAAGGGGGAGGGGTTACACCAAATATTGGTTTTAGATTTTTCTGACCCCTCACTTTGCATTTTGTTGATTTATAAAAAACAAACAAAAAAAAACTATTAGCATATCTATTTTGGGAAGCATTCTTACGTCACAGCATTTTTTCACCCCTGCCGAAAACATTTGCACAGTCCCTTATTTGATACTGAAAATACATTATATGGATGGTGACAGGAATATATCCTGTGATCATGAGACTAGCATTATTGTTTAAGGTGCAATTATATTTTTAAAAGAAATGCAAATATTATTGTTTCTAGTGGTTAATGCTGAGTGCATCCACAGAAATGGGTAGGAAATTCTCTTATTTTGGCAGCAGCGGTAACAGTATGGCTAAAATCCCCCCAGCTTTACTGCTAAATAATATTAATTCCAGGATGTAGCTTTTCAGAAGCTTTAGAGATAAGGCATCAATCAATCCATGTTAGCCATTTTGACTTCAAGCGACATGAAAGTAGCACTTTTAAATTGTGCATAATGATATTTCTCAGAAAATTTTACAGGTCATTTTCAAGAGATGAAGAAGGTAAAATCTTTTGAACAAGGTTAGCTATTTATAGTGCTCGTCTTTTTTTGTCTTAATAGGAATATTTAAGAAAGGTCTTTCCAGTGTGTCGCATATTTGATATCTTAGAATAACGTCCCTTGAAGTGTACCAGTCGTGTTACGGATAAAACAAGATGTGCTAGCAAATGTGTAGGTTTCTTTTCCTTTTTGATTGGCATTGAACCAATCAAGATGGCGGTGAAAAACAGATGTTCATGAATGTTCATCCACCAATCCCCAAAAGAGGACATTAACCTCATGCTAAGCTACTTAGTCTCTTGAGATCATCATCAGTTACCGAAGGCCTTTGAAAAAAATAAAACATTTTACTTTTTTCAGAATTTTCATAATGTACTTTATGTGCAGGACCTGTTGAAAACTAAAACTCATGTTTCCCTAAAAAAAAAAACAACAACACATTTCTATAATAGAAAATACTGAAAAGCACAATTAGGTAGCCATTAGACATTGGGAAAGTTTGGATTTGTAATATTAAATTTATAATGAAACAGCAGCTGGTAAGTTTTTAAGAACCCCAATGTACTGTCATGGTAAAGAGGACACCTGATAGTCATGCTATCTCATGGGTGAAACATTGTGAAAAATATTGCTGCCTGAGGCAGTACAACAAAGGTCAACCTGTCATCGCTGTGGCAGTTAATAACAGCGTTTATGTGTGCTCAGCTGTCAAATGCAATGTCCGCCATTGTGTAGTCAGCTACACTGCTTGTGTCTACTAAAGAGAAATGGGATAACAGGCATAAGTACTCAAATGTACCCCCAGTCTCTTTATTTTAAAATCGCTTATTTTATTTTAATAACTGCTTAATGCACAATAGTATACAAGTACTGAAACTCTTTTTTTTAGCATTTTTTAATGTTAGGGAGCATTTTGGAAATTTAAGTGTGAGGTAAGTAGAGAACAGTGTACCTACCAAGTTGTGCTTGAGTTGCATCTGCCATCTGTACCAGTGCATTTTCCTTTTTGTTAAACAATATCTTCACACGATGTACATCTCCATAGACCCCTTAACAAGAAAACATGAACGGTTTATTTCACAGAGGCACAGCAAGGATCCAGTAGCATAGCAAAGTCGTTATGGTAATTGAAACTTTAAAAACAAAAAAACACTTTAGCAATAATGTAGAGGACATGGAAAAAAACTTGTTTGCCATAATTATATGCCTTGCATCAAGAGAACGTTTTTCTTCAGATTTCTTTTTGATATATACTTTATTAATATAAAGGGTTTTAATCATGACATAGAGATTGGAGATTTTTTTACAACTCAGCTACTTTGGCTTAAAGTTTGAAATTGCCTTGAATTCTCTATGTCATGAATAAAACCCCATATATTAATAAAGTACCTGCTGTCTAAAACACATAGCCTATATCCACTGATTCTGTGTGAAAGCAGCTGAAAGGATTTGGTTTACATACCCACATTTTGTGATATTACAGTGACCATTAGATGGACACACATTGCCCTTAAGCCAAAATCAGCCACACAAATCCTTGTATGTTATTTTATTCAATGAATAGTCACAGATGGCATACCTTTTTACTATAATGTATGGGTGCTATCAGAATGAAAACTGCAGCAAGGAAGGCCTTTGAAAGACATCAGTCTCAAGACACTTAAATTGAAGAGAACCTGCAATTCCCTCTCCTCCCACTAATAAATAACCTACAGGTCATCACTTATGTTGTTGTACCACAACTCTAATTAATCTTATTCTTGGGGTTTTCTAATATACATTTTATGAGCAAAATGAAACAGTCAGTGGCTCAGATTCACTGGCCGAAGAATTCTAGGGTGCAGTGAAGGGAAGGACCTAAGATGGATGGAGGTGGGAAAATTGGAAACACAGGCTTCAAATGAAAAGATACGGCACAAATGCATTGTATACAAGTAACCTAAAGCAGAATATACTTGTTTAGCAATCAAGATATACATTATAATATCATTAAGAACTTTCTGATAAGAGATTTACAAACTTACCAAACAATATGAATAGTCCATGAGGCAAGATAACCTGTGAAAATAAAAGTAATGAAAAAGTGTAGGAATAACTACTAACAGCATAACAAAAAAGATAACGAAAAGACCCCCAAAAGAAAAATATGTATTTGACTTATATAAATTACAAACACATGGATAAAACAGTTGGCATTATCTTCTCTTTGTAAGTGGCAATGGAGATTATTTATAATAATTTTTAGTTAAAATGCTCAAATTAGGAAGTTGCGTTCACTCTGCCTATGAAAATGAACTCGACCAGGAAAATGGATAGCATTTTAGTTTTAACCAAACCTTCGTCCATCTTGATTGCCTTCATCACATACCACCCACCAAAACATACTTAAAGCAGCCAATTGGGAGAATGTTTCCAACTCAACTACTGTGGCCTTAAGTTTGAAATTCCCTCTCAATTCCCTGCAATTCTCTCTTTACCAAGCTGACCCTTCAGTGAATAACATCTTTTGAGGTCGAAATAAGGGGATGTGTAGATGGTTGAGATAAGTACTCATCTCTACTACCAAACTCAATTTGTTTAACAACTCCTGATGTTAGATGTAATTAACCAACAAAAAAAAAAAGCAAATTAAATTAAAAAAAAAAAAACACAGCACAACATAAAATTAACTACAAATAATCCACTGATGGAATTCTACATTCATGTTAATTTCAGTCAAGGTAAAAGTATTTGCCACCTTCTCAGTAAACTTACATCAGGATTTAGGTTGCTAACCAACAAAACAGAGTGTCCCGGCATTGTAGCAATTCCTACCATACGTCCAGTTAGGGCAGAAGTGGTGAGCGCAAGGGGGCCAAGGGTTCCCGGAACACCTTGAACTGAAAGGCCTAAAAAGCAAAGCATTTTCACATTTAGGTCTGTACAAGAAAACTAACAGTAATAAGTTTATACTTGTTGATTTCACTTAGGTAAAATGTATTGAGCTGTTGGGAGATTCACAACCAAACTGCAAAAATAGCAGAGTTGAAAAAATTGGAGAGGTTTTTCTAAACCAGCTGTCATGCCAAAGCATGAGTTGGCATTCATATAATTTGTTATGTTTATGTTATAATAGCGTGTATTGTAGGCTTTGATCCACCACCAGGCCTAAGCCATAAAGTGTAACTAGCAGATAGCCATCACCAGAGCTGGACTTCTTGAGCTGGCGTCGTAAAAGGTAGTGGAGCATGTACTCTGAATGTGATCCTAACTAAATTATGGTGTTATACAGTACATGACACGTTTTGGTAAGCTTATTGTGTTTGTAGGTAACTATCCACACTAGTGCCCTGGACAGGTATGATGGAGTGGGCCATAAACTGTCAGGCCAAGCCCCTCTGATCCACCCAGGGGGGCTGGTATCTTAGGGATCTATATAATCAGAATGTTGGATTGTACACATGGAGATTTCTTTTTAACAACTGTATGGAGAACTTTACCATCTGAATCTCCCACAAGGATTATATATATCGGTAATTATATGTAAGGATATCTTGTGTTTTCTCCTCTTTTATTTAATGGACTGTTTTGCACTTGAACTTTGTATTTCTGTATGTCATCTATTTCTGTATTTTTGTACAAGCACTGTGAAGCCTTTTTTCATATTAAATGTTTACTTGATCAGCTCTTGTCTTTGTTCTCTAATTTGAACTCACTCTCCTGAGGATAGCTCAGGTAGAACACGTTACCAGAGGGTTAATTATATATGTGTCTGATCAGTAAAGTAAGTTTGTGATACTATATTGTACTGTGTTTGGGGTAACCGAAGACGCCCGGATATAAAGTCTTGGTGGTGGCAGCAAATTGTGTACCTCTAGATTGTAAGCTTACCAGCAGGGTTCTCTACCTCATGTACCAGTCTGTTCTAGTTTGTCTAACTTAGTATGTAGTTCCCTTCTATGCTCTGTACCAAGAGCTACGAGAATTGTTGGCGCTGTACAAATAAATGTTAATGTAATGTAATGTGTACTAGGGTAATAGTGTAGGAGATATTGCAGGGGATAATTTAGTGGTTGTTGGGACTAGCAACAGGTAACCTGGGATCTGGTCTCATTAACCCTTTCACTCCCACACTCTCTCCACTGTCTCAGTCGGGCCAATAGCCCGCGTTCGTGACACCAGCTATTCTGGCCAGATGTTTGCAGTTTACTGTTTGGTAAACACTCTCCATATATGTATCATATGAGCAGCGGAGGAGATCCATACATAGACTATTGCTGTATGGTGAATACGTATCATAATAACATAATAAATTAATTTCACCATTAATTATAAGCTGCTTTGCTTATTGTGATATCATCACTCGGAGCCATATGCTCAGCTGATGCAAATGAAACAAGCACCTTTGGCAATATTTGTGTCCACCTCTATAACTTGCAATTCCCTGTAAACACCATCTTGTGTGTTTAATTCACTATTCTGAGTTTAATGGAGATTGCAGCGGGGAAACTCTTACTATTAAATTGTCAGAATAGAGAGGAAATGGAATCAAAAAGGAATCTGCAGGAATCAAACACATAAATACATATATCAACCTCCTGACAAAGTCATTTTCTTTTCTTGCAAAATAAACCACCCAACTATTTAAGGTAAAATGTTTGCTAAATGGCCTAGTTGAAACAGGAGCAATGCAAGCTTTAATCAAATTCTCTTCACATCTAAGGGTAATACTCACCTGCCTGAGGGAAACCAATAGCTGGAGCAAACCCCGCAGCTCCTGCATAGGGGGAGGATATGATACCTGGAGCCCCTGGAAAATATAATATACAAAGAAATGACGCATATATAGGTTCAATAGCTGTTTATTGTGTATAATGGTGATTGTGCCATTTTTATGTCACAGTGTAACTAAAGGACAAACATGAAATAACATAATTGATTAAATATGAGTTAAGCACTAGTATGGCAAATTACAGGTCAATAAGATTATTTTATTTTATTTTAAACTAGCTCTTATGGTTTTCTTTTACACATATAGAACACTACTGTGCAATTAAAATTCACAAAAAATAAAAAACGTTAAAGCACGCCCCCGGATAACATCCGTTTGTACTTTACAATACTTTCCTGTAAAACTGGAATCATTCCCCTAACAGTAGAACCAGTGGAAAGTGTGTTTATTCCCAGTGGCTTCACACAGCCAGGAAAACATTGATCTGTATGTAGCAATAAATACCAGCATGCTAAACTATCAGGCCCTCCAAGCAGCAGAGGGTTAATGAGCCACTGGATGGAGAAAAATGATCTGCATGCTAATTAGCTGTGCTACATAAAGTTTGCATTCACTTAAAAAAAAGAAGCATAAATTAATGGAAGTGTTTAACATTTCCATATGAAAGTCGATAAATGCTATGCTGCCAGAATGACACATGCACAATAGGATAATTTAAACCTGCCAAAAATCATAAGTAGGTTAGACAGTTCCCGTGAGCACCATAGACTTAAGGAAAAAATGCATATAAAGTCTTCACAAAAAAAAAAAAATATATATATATATACACACACACACACACATAAATACTTATTAGGAACGACCAATTGCATCTCCATCCCATTTATGACGACCCTTGGGCTACTGTCATTTTATGGATTGGCAGCTCTATAAACGTTAGGAACCAAGTTAAATACACGCTCTACTGCAAAATCATTTTCAAGGCTCCGAAAGGAAAATTGCTGTAATTTTGGAGAATGAAAGATCCACAACAATAATATAGTTAATAATGTAGGAATGAGACACTAGTGAATGCACCCTTATATATAAACATTTCACCAATGTGCATTATACAAGCCAGGAATGACCGTCAGTCAGTCCCTTTTATAGGTTCTTCTTCAGGACTACCAAGAAAGGATTGTGATTCCAGATGCCTTCTAAATATTTGTATGTTTTCGCCACAGCTGTCACTGATCCCCTTTACTACTGTACACTTGGTAACATTATTTGCTATCTTAGGTTTCTTTAATATATCTGGCTAATTAACCTGTTAAATGTGAATTGGTTTATGACAAATTTGACAACAAACTGCGCTATCACCGTCTATATTAAAGTTACATGCCAAGCATCAAATTAACCTTGATGAATCTGGTAGTGGTTAAATTGTATATTGTAAAGATACCCATTTTTTAAAAGAGACTTTAAGATTTCATGGTGGAAGGTCCAAACTTCAGAAAAATGTCTTCATATATTGCAAAAACAATAACTGGAACAGATAATACATATTTGTTTTTAAAGTGTCATCCTTAACATAGAAACAGAATGTGTCGGCAGATAAGGACTATTCGGTCCATCTAGTCTGCCCAATTTTCTAAATACTTTTCTTAGTCCCCAGCTCCCTATCTTATATCTAGGATAGCCTTATGATTATCCCACGCATGCTTAAAATCCTTTACTGTGTTCACCTCTATTACTTCTGCTGGAAGGCTATTCCATACATCCACTCTTCCTTTCCGGTGTTTATTCCCTTTATGTATTTAAATGTTTCTATCATTAACCCACCCCCACCCCCACCCCGCCCCCGTTACGTCTTTCCTCCAAGCTATACGTGTTAAGATGCTTTAACCTTTCCTGGTAAGTTTTATCCTTCAACCCATGAACCAGTTTAGTAGCCCTTCTCTGAACTCTCTCCAAAGTATCAATATCGTTCTGGAGATACGGTCTCCAGTACTGCGTACATGCCTTCATCACGTTTTTGCAGTCTGGAATGATCCTTTAAATGTGAAAAACAGATTTGTCATTTTGAGTGAGACTGTAACAAGATTGAATGGATCATTTTCCCAGTTTACGCCAGAAATACCTAGATACTTTTTTTGAATAAAATATAATGTTAATGATAATGTTTTGATGGCAAGACTGGCCTCATGCAACATACAGTAATATCTAAAAAATATAACCAAGGTGCTCCAGTTTATAAGTGAAATTGTGATAACAGACACAGTTTAGCATGTTATGGACAAATATAACCAAATAAATGTTCTGTAGATAAAAAAAACATCTTAAAAGGACTTTAGGATTAGCATATATAACCTGTCAGGGGTTAGTGAAGTTGTACCTCTCACTCATTTACACACAAGTATAATCCGTTTTTATGGATTACATGTATCTGCTAAATATGTACAAAGTGATGGGTATTTAATTTTCTGATCCTTCTTGGAGAGGTGGCGTTAGCTTGTAGCATCACAGGAAATGCTGGGTGTATGGATTTTCAATGCTTACATTTATTAAACAGCGCCAATAAATACAAAAAGTTTTCCTGAACATCACAATAGATGTCTTTAACTACCATACTGGATGATGCTTGGAGCCTATTGAGTTCTCAACTCATAGGGGAATGTTTGTTGTTGGATTTAACGCTCGTTTTTGACTGGTATTTCACATTTTGGGTGTTATGTAAATATCAGTATACAAAATAAATAAATGCTATATAATAATATCTTCTAACTTTAGTATGTTTCATAGGATTATAGTAGTATTCTTAATGGAGTCTTAACAATGAACCGAGATGAATTGACAAGAGAATAACAAAAGACTTGCCAAAATAGTTGTGTTGGAACGATAAGCAGGTTGGAGAATTATTCCTACTCCGCTATTAATGTCTGATTTGTGTTATTCCTTTGTCAGTTCACTGTTTAGTGAATAGTCCTCACATTTAATGAATATAAACATAACCATGTTACAGTTGAGCAGTGAATTATTTTGTACTTGTTACTGCAGATTTAAAGATAAAGTATATTCTGATTTACATTAAAACTCATTGGTACAAACATTCTCGTCTGACCATGAAGAACCAGTAGCTAGTTGATGTGAAAAAATTCCATGCTGGAACAGTTCATTGACTGCATTAAATGGAGTGCATTGGACCTTTCCAAAACATAAGGGCAGCAGCAGATACCTCATAATACCTTGCCCATAGCTGGTGAAGACTATGGGTTATATATAAGTTATAAAAGTGACTGTAATAAATTGACTGTATGTATTGTCAGGGGAAGACTGTCAGCATATAGACTGTCTGTCTATATGTGTCTGCTTGTGATGATAATGGGTGGGCTGATGAAATTGCAAAATGGGCTACTAAATTGTTTTTCCCACTGGGCCAAAAGTTGCCAGCCCCCCGCCCCCCCCTGCATATTACATGTGTTTCATCTATAGGTAAACCAACAGACCAGGTTCCTTAAGAACTGGTTTGAGAATCCCTCATATGAACAAATAAATATTTTATTTCTATTTAATTTCATATATGGGTTTTTACTCATTCAATCATACTCGGCGCACATTATGCCATGCACTGCAAACTGTTCCTAAGTGCTGCTGTAATGACAGCCATTCAATTCTAATATCTGAACCATAAATGTAATAATAATAGTACTAATAATAAATACCCAGCTGAGAATCAGAGGAATATGCAGAATATTCAGAAATGCAGCAAGAAAGAAGGCTCCATACAGTGCAAATTAATGGTAATGTAATATATTACATAATAAATCGATTAAATTCGGTATAATCTTGATATTTACTTCCATTTTTTATGCTCAGGGGGAAACTTCTTTCCTTGCATATGCCGCATACAGTGTTTGAATTTGCAATAATGAAAATGTTGCCACGCAACAAAGCAGGGTTCATATTGCTTATAAACAGTGATCTTTATGCTGCGGAAATACGATGTTAAATCACCGCATTAGCGGGGAGTTTGATCATAAATATGGATTAGCTAAATGCGCACACAAAAGTGAATTTAAAATTCTCTGAAACCTGCATCATAACAGTGACACATGTCATACAGTATTCAAACTTGAGATAAGGATTCTTGGTAATTCCATCCCAATGAGTACACAGAGTACATCTCATTTATAAATCTTCGGCTCTTTTTTTGGTTATTTTTTTAGAATGCAGGGTCCCTGTCAAATTAAAACTAAATAAGAGTTATGCACCGGAACTCTATGGTGATTCTTGTCGGTTACAGCAGGGACAGCAGGTCCTCCAGCTTACCATGTAACTAGAAGTAGCTGCACAGAAAGCTATTATATGCAATAGTGTAGCTCCCTGAAATAAAGCACAAGTAAATAATGTTGGAAAAGGAAATTACTGTCATCATGGCGTGACCACTTATAACAATGTTACACAATTACACTAAATAGGAAACCTATATATTGGGATACTATTGAATGTACATAGGGTCGCTACCTGGCCGGTAAAAAATTGGCATCAGGCCAACGTTATTTTGTTGAAGAAAAGGTGGCAACCCTAAATGTACATCATGGTACCCTCTATTTAATCTCATTCTAAAGCCTTTATTAAATCAAGCAAAGGCAAGGACACTATTGTGTAGATAATTTTGACGTTTTATAGCAAGTGATTTCCTATAATTCTCTTGTATTATTCTCTGGCTTCACACAGTATAATGCTGTCATGTTATTCAGCAGCTGGTGGCATATGCATTAAAGAAATAGCTTGAACTGATCTTCAGTGACTTGTTGAGACACAGAGTGCGATATCTTTGTCCTTTACCTTACTTCTGTATAAGTTAAACCACAACAAATGTGCTTTTTTTTTTTTTAGCAGCCATTGGCATAAGCCATTATTTCCTGAAGTTACCAAGTGTTACTTGGCACAAGAAACAAGAGGTGACATGTATAATGTGAATAAAAAGGTGGTGCTATTATTCTGTACTGGTGGAAACCACTAGAAGAAAAAAAAAAACTCCACTGTTAAGAATCAAACTAATAACTGCTTATAGCTGTGGGATGAGTAGTTGACTTTAAAGCTAATGAGGGGGCTATAAAATGATTTTATTCCAGTGCATTTTTTGCTCAAGCTATTTTAACTCTGCAATATAAAAGCGATAAAACTGCTGTAACTACTGCTCTAAATAAATAGCATTTTTATTTTCATTCTATTTTAAAGTACTTCTTTTATTATAGCTGTATTTAATTTCTGAAGCTGCATGTTGCATTGAAAACCTCTGGAAAAGGCAGCATTGGTGATTACTGATTTCAAAGTACTGCAAGACATTTTGCTTGGAGCCCTGTCTCTTGCCAGAGGACAACCCTGGTAACATGAATTGGCACTGCTTTAATGACTGCTTTCACTTAAAAATCAACTCACTTTTTTAGTGCATACTAACGTTCAATATTAAAATAAAATGTATACAATTTAAATAGTTATTCTATGTAGTTTTAATATACTCGCACACACAAGTTTAGCAGCTTCTATTGACCATCCCTCATCACACTCCTGCATTTGGTATCTGCAGGGCACATAGTCGCCAGCAGCCACAAATTAGATGGGACCGATTTTTTTGGGTCCTGTCCCGTTAAATTCGGGTCTGTTCCAACCTGATTTTGCACTGTATTTAAACTAAGTATGTCTATCTGTAAGACATGCATAGTTTATATGTACCAGAAGTGAACACCAACACTGGTATCTATACTGGAAGAGCTTGATTCTGCAGAGTCACATGATTCCACCATCTCTTGGCTCTCCCTGCCGTGTATCGGAACAGGAAGGGAGAGAGACACATACATAGGGGGGGTGAAAGAGACGGGGGGCAGCGCCACGGGAGAAGCCCGCACAGGGCGCCGGAACACTTAAGGCCGGCCCTGATCAAATGACTAATACATGTTAAATTTGAAATCACTGAATATGATTCGATGTAAAGAAATCAGCACAATGGTGACTACTAAAAACATCATGGGGAACGACTGCTTTGACACACCTTTGTTTACTCCTCTGTGTTTATTTTTGTTTTCAAGACACTTCACTTTTAACCCCTTAAGGACCAGGGGTTTTCTGGGCCAATGACGAGAGCGATTTTAAAATTTTTGATATGTTTTTTTTAAAGAACAGTTAGAGCTTTTTTTTGATACCTTATACATAAAAATAATCTACAAGTTAGTATTAAAAAATACATATAAAAGGTGAAATTTTTTGGGGGAAAAATGTTTTTCCTCATTATTTGCCCAATAATAATCTACACAACTAGTGCAACAACAAAAAACCCAGTTAAAAAAAAAACTCTGATGTCAGAGCCATGAGAATCACAGAACAGGCATGCAGGGGTTAACTGTAATTAAATTAATATATTACAATAATCTTTATTTATAAAAAAATTAATTACTTTATGTTTATATTTTACACTGGCTCGATAACTTCATAATACCGGTACATTTGAATCCTTTCCCCCAGGATTAAATATACACTAGAATTCAGTCTAAACACATATTCTAAAGTCTTATGACATTTCCTGTTTTGTGCAAGACACTTATTTTAAACATGTAAAAATCTTGTGACAAATTCATCTGACTGTGACAAACATGTTTTACTCACTGTTTACGCAAATGGGGTCATGTGATGAAATGCAGGAAAAGCGCTAATAGTTGTCATCTTCACATGCACCATCTTATAATGCTAACTACAGACAACAGCTGGGAGATTGCACCAAGTGTACTTCTGGGTTCTGCTAGTGTACTCTTTGTGTAACCCACATATAATAAAGGTGCTGTTATTATTATCAGACAATAAGACACTGGCGATTGCCTTTTGTGCTCTAACTTCCTGGCAATTTTGTTTGTGGTGCATGTATAAATGGGCACGAAAAGCGTAAAGCATGGGCAACTAGCCCTCATTTCTCCCACATTTTGGATGTAAAGCTGTTTTTAAAATTTTAACTTCTTTGCAATAATGATTTACCACGCATGGGCGTGGTTTGATGCTCTTACCCTTGCAGTTCTGTCTGTCATTTTTGCTTATATTGGGTGAGCTCCTACCCTCTCCTTTTATCCAAGTCTAGGACAAGGTGCTTTCACTCCTTCTGGTCTCTTCACGTTGAAGCAGTAGAAATCCAGTTTTTTGTGGGGTTTTTTGACACATTTATATATGCCTCATCTTTCCCCCACAGTCAGAGAGGTGAAGAAAACTATAAATCTGATCATCACCATACACTTAGTAGATAAGGCTATGATACTAATGAGTATAGAACTTAGGAGTTATTTATAAAACTCAGTTCTAAGGATCATGTTATTGGTTACCATGGTTATTGCTCCACTTTCAGAACTTTGCTCCACAAATGACCCTTTCAGTTCCATTTAGTATCTATCATCAATACTGGCTTTTTCAGTTTTGCCATCTGATATTCATACCGTGGATTCGTTGTTACTTTAACAGACGCCGATGCCTCAAACTATGTTTTGAAATAGTAGATAATTCACCAGTTCATGCATCAGCCTCATGTGCTCATGATTCTTTATGTTACTGATGTAATGAGGCAAAGAAGATGAATGTGTACATATTTTAAACAAATACTTCAAATTACGAATACCCGACTGTTGTGGAAACAACTCTTTTTACTTCTAATCACATGCAAGAGGTTGTTATGGGGTTTGACAGGCCATTAAGGCTGTTATCTCCTTTCGCAAATTGTTCATTCACAGACAGCCTATTTATTGAATGCTTAGAATACATTGAAAACATTTGCCGCAGGTTTTATCAGCATGTATGACAGCCATCCATTCATTGTCCTAATTTCTAGTCCCATTCATTGCGAAAGCCATAATGACAAAAGGATTTCTTTGTGCCAGATGTGCCTACACAACTGACATCAGCAAACAAAGCATAAAAGATAAGACAGCGAAATAAAGTTATCAGTGCTAAACCAAAAAACACAAACACTACACCATTCCTTCTGGTGCTGTATATTTCCATGTACAAACAGCAACTAAGGATCTACGTTATTCTTTGAAATGGCAAATTTGGAAATGACCAGGACTGGTCTACACAGTGACACTGTAAATTGAGGCACAGTGACCGGTACTATTAATTTATCATTCAAGAGATAGGGATTACGATGTTCTATAATAATCCCCAGTGGTCAGATCTGTATTGTGCTTATTTCAACGTCAGATCTTCATCAAGGAAACTACTACTACTACTACTAATAATAATAATAATAATACAGACTGAAATTCCCAGACAGGTCCCATTCAATGCTAATGACACCTAATACCTAAAGAATGACTAAACCATAAAAATAAAATCCGAAAGTCACTTACACCTCGTTCCAATCACTGACTGTATGGTGCCATCATTGGAAATGCTAAAATGGGGGGAGCCTAGGGGAGGGAGGTTGCATTTGATAAAGTAGCTTTACTTGGCAGTAAAGAGAGCCGGACGATTGATGGTTTCTCTCTATCTTTGGTGCCAGCATCGACTCTCTAGCTGCAGGTGTGCTTGGCGTCTGGGGCACGGTTCACCAATCAGCACTGTCTGGTCATGGAGGAGCTGCACCTCTGGTACATGCTCCCATAGGACTATCAGTGAAACTTCCACAAATAATAGATAAACTCCTTTTTAACAGACAGAATTTGTTTGTTTTTTGTCTGACTAAAGGCTTTTGTGGAGGATTAATTAATTGTTTAAAAAAAAAAAATCCCAAAAATGCCTTAATTGATATTTTTAAGCAAATCTGCTACATTTGCCATTGCTCTGATGCCATATAGCATCCAATGGAGAGAATTCAGAGAAGGGCTATTAAACTGGTTCATGGACTGTAGGATAATGATTTTAACATGTCTATCTTGAAAGAAACACAAGACAGGATTTGTTTGATGCAAATTTTTAAACCTCTCGACTATTCATTGTGTGTTTGCTAAAAAGCCGATATTGTAATTTGGACACATGATGAATTAACGTGTCAAACATCTTCCATAGGTGGCCAGTAAAAACGTAATATTCAAAAGCTTATTTTAGATTCCCAGAAGCAAACACTGGTGGCAACAAAATCAATAATGTGAAAGTGATGAAGATAGCTTCATGTAGGTAATGATAAGGTTAATAGAGCTTCTGTAGAGCGCCAGTGATGTCACACTCGGAGAGGATGGAAAGTCTGATCTTTGTTGCTTAGCAGCTACTGAAATATAACCAGCTTTTTTTCTGAATAACGGGGTATAATAGGATAAACTGACAGATATGGTTTTCTTTATCCGCTTAACATGTTCCATCATTTATCTAATGAAGTTCAGAGACGACTCTACCATGAAGCGGAGTGTGTGCCGGCCTTTTCCATTACAGATACTCAGTGCTTCTGCCGAGAGTGCTCTTGGTATTACAATCATCCCTCAGATTACTGTCAAGCGCGTGCTCGTTATGAGTAAACCAGAAGGCTAAGAAGAACTTGTATCACAGGTACCATGCTACTTTTGTGAGATATAAGTGCATACACAGCGTTGTAAACAATCTAACGTGATTTAAATTAAAATTCTAACAAAGTTGACCCCAAATGTTATCTATAGTAAAACTCAATCAACAGTGCTGTTTGTAGTTTTACAAATGCAGTAATGTTCAAGAAAAAAACATTATATCCAATATCTTAGAGAAGTATTGACAATCTTCAGATTTACTACAGAGGGGGCTATTCACTAAAAAGTGAGGTGCAGGTGAGTAGAGGTGATATGAAGAATTAATATCCATTGTACAGGGACAAAATTTGGTGGAGTTTGCTTAGTGGAGCGTGAAATTGGTGAGATTCAAAACATTTCAACTCCCCAGTTAGTGAATAGCCCCCGGTGGCTTGAAAAAAAACATTTACTGAAGGTAAAGGAAGAACATTTAGTCTCAGTTTCCTGAATTTAACAGTATAAAATTACAACAACATTTTTAGTTAAAGCAACAATATTTTTTTATGTAGGAGAGGTAAGTCAGATTGTACAATGTTTTATAATAGCTAATAACAGGTGTTATGATGATAACAAAGTATTTAAAGTGACACTAAAGGTTTCTTTGAACTTTGGCTTCACATGTATCCTCGCAGGTACACGCAGGGTTACTCCGAGCTCTGTATACAAAAAACAAAAACTGTCTGCGCTTCTCAACCTATTAAAGTTGGCAACAAAATATAAATGAGAGGTTTTGGTTATATGAATTGGCCAAAGCATAATTAAGCTCACCCGCCACGTCAAGGCACACTCTTAATAGGGCGAGAACCTACTCTCACCTCCTATCTAGTGGGCACACAAAGCAGTTTATACTGCTACCAAAACCTATTTAAATGTGTTGGAAGAGGTGCAATTAAACCTCCTCCCAATTAACCCTATAACAGCGTTAGCGCACCAACATTTTTCTTTTCCTTACTCCGAGCTCTGCCTCGGTTGACAGTCGACCTGTGCGTCTGATCATGCTCTGTCGGGTCACATGCCACTAACAGAGGGGACCTAGCTAAAGTGCACTGCACTAGATAACCCAGAGGAGCATCATGGCTTAAAAAAATACATATCAGGGCCAACAGTCTTCTATATTAGAAGTAAAAGTGAAAACAAAAAAGAGTTTAATGGCTCTTTAAGCAGGAACGGTATACTAAAATATTCTATCATTTTTATGATTTAATTTAATAGCACAAGTTTGATCCATCTCCCTGGGAATCGAACCTGCAACACTAATGATTTAAATTATGCTACAATTGACACATTAGCTCACTGAACCATTCACAGGTTTATCTTTGGAGTAATGTGCCCAATCCTTACCAAAAGCTGCAGCCATTGTGGTATCCAGGGTGGGCTGTCCATCTCCAGTAGGTAGGTCAATGCGGGTGAAGTCTCGGCTCTTGTCATTGTTGTACTTGACATTAAGGCTTGTCAACTTAGAGAATTCAATGCGCAGAGTGCAGCACGCATTATATATATTCTGCCCATCTAGTGTCTGCAAGAGAAGTAACATGCAGCATGAGATGCATAAATAAGAAGGAATGTGCTTATTTCAGTAAAATGGTGGGACACCATAAGTGTAATAAGAGCATAAGACAATATGTTTTAACACTATTTTAGTAATATTAGTCATACATCATTTATTTTAAAATAAATTATTTGTTTTTTTTTTTTTAAATAAATGCTGTACTTTAAATATTTTTTTGCAAATATATAATACTCATGCTTCCCCTCCTGGCTTAGTTTTGCAAATGCAGAGAGTAGTAATATGCTCAAAAACTGTGTCCCAATTCTGCGTAAAAACATGCCAAACTGTGGTCTATTATCTTTTGGAAAACTACCCTGTGAATACAAGGACTATTACCTCTTCTTGTTCATCCCAGTCTAAGATGACCAAATCTCCCTTAATGAGAAACTCTTATAATGAGCAGGGATAATTTCAGTACACATTTTACACAAGTGACCCCAGCTACAGAAGACATCTGGTCACCCAAACACTAAACTAGCGCAAAGGTTACAGTGTATATTGATTTTTATAATGTCTCCACTGCCTGGGCAAGATATTTCTCTGGCCTCATAAAATACATCTGAACATCACAAATGCTGCAGTTATCTTTTACAATACCAAATGAGCAAAATGTAATAATATACTGTACTCTAATATATATATATATATATATATATATATATATATATATATATATATATATATATATATATATATGCACACACTTTTAAAGTACAATTTATTTAATAAATCTAATGCTTCTGACTTGGTGTTTGGAAGGAAAAGGGCAACATTTGAGTCTACAATTGATTGTGATGTTCACATTTATTTTATATATATATATATATATTGTGACAAACTTACTTTCCTGTGTGTGTTTGTCCGGGATCTTTTTGGCAACCGCACAGCCCTCTAGGGTAAGAAAACCAGGTCCAGACAAAGTTCAGTTTCAAAAAGGCCTCTGGCCTGTTTATTTTCTGTTGTTTTAAGCAGTCACAGGATACAAAAAAAACCCAGCAACCTTCTCTTTCCACAAAGCACTTCCTCTCCTCCCTCTGCTTTAACTGCAGTTATATAGCTGCTCACAGCCCCTACAGGTGAGCTAATTACCTCGTTAGGCAGTGAGCCAGAACTCTTTACAAAACCTGGGCTGGACTCATGCACAACCACTCTGACAGTGGGTGGAGAATCGGCCCACCCTGCTCTTCCGAATACTCCACCCCAGGGACCCAAAATAACAACAGAGAAAAAAGCCTACATTTAAACTTAACTTTCCCTGGGGCTGCATGTGTTTACCCACATGTCAGGATAGTGGCTGTGCAAAAGTCTGGGTGCCAGATATACACCCCTGACCACCATCCCCAACACTCTGTTACAATATATATATATATATATATATATATATATATATATATATACACACACACACACACTTTTAGAGTACAGTATATTTAATAAATCTAATGCTTCTGATTTGGTATTTGGAAGGAAAAAGGCAACATCTGTATCTATGACTGTGATGTTCAAATTGATTTTATATATTTATATATATATATATATATATACACAGATACATGTATTTACCCTTACTAGGTGTTCAATCAATGCGCTCTGTTAAGGGGGTTGTTTTGTTATAGTTTGAAATAAACCATGCACTGCTTTAATTGTGTTTGGACCACCAACTGCATTATGTTATGCCCTAAAGCAGTAAAGGTGTACAGAGGAAAGAAAATCCCCCTTTATGACTGTCACAAATGGATCCGTATGTGTTCTGGCAGGATAATGAGTGTGGCAAAATAGCACTTAAACGTGTTGTGGCCATTAGTCTTTAAAAATGAGTCTTCCCTGATGAGAGCCAGATGGGAGTGTGCAGATCAGAACAGAATCTTGCCAAAGTTATGGTCCTATTTAACTGCTTTGGAATATTACTTTTTCAATCAATCTAGATTGATGTCTTCGTCCTGTGTTCAACATTCACACAAACAAATGGTGATTATTTGCATTAGTTTTAATTGAAAGAATGACGGGTAACCGTTAAACGAGGAAGGGAAAGACATATTAAAGTGTTTAAGTGGCTTCTTGAAAACGGTCAGGTTTGCAGTAACACAAGACACAGAGATGGGGTGTGATTTGTCACAGCTGGAAATACTAGTATCATGTGTTTTAAACTAAGCATTTTCAACACAGGGAGTTCAGCTTTAAAACAATTGTAGCATAATAAATTGTAACATAATAGCAGCAGACCTCATGTTATGTTTGGATCACAGATCCCATGATTCTCAGTCCATGTAGCAGTTGCAGTCCAGCAACCAGTGTGGGTCTGACTTTGTTCAAAATGAATAAGGGTGATGCAGTTATCGTAACATTACATTATTATTAATATCCTAGCTTTATACAGACTCTGGCAGTGTAATAACTGCTTTCAGCTCTTGTCTGATTATAGCTTCTTCATAATGATCCAATCTGTGGCGCACTGTGTGTGGCAGGAGTTATTAATCAAGTACAGATGAACTACGTAAAATGATAAAAATGTTGAAAATGCAACATGCTGCCCCCTTCTGTAAATGTCAAGCCCTGCATGTAAACAGATCCAAGCATAGAGTAATATGGCTGCGGCATTATCCTCAACTGTCTAATATTGGGTAGTGCTCTTGACAGGACCAAATTTATACCAAATGCTCTCATAGACAGAGCATCTGTAGTATCCCTGATCTGCAACACTAGTAAAGCCCTTCGCGACTGAATAAGCCATGTCTGTATTAGAGCTATCACACAGTAATGTTTCTGTGGTTATCACAGAACCACGGTACAAAAGTGTATTTAAATTTAATACATTTTGGATTTTACTTAAAAAAAATGTTTTTAAAGAATATATAGTAATAAAAACAGGTGCATCAACATGCATCGTCATGCCCCACAAATTGAAACTATAGAAAACAACCGGGATGTTGGCCATATTTTCTTTAAAAAATAAAAAAAAGCTAGTATTGTTCTTACATACTACCACTGGCCTCACGTTAAAAAACAGCCTGGGTGGCATTTAAGCATTTCAGTGTTTACAGTTTATAAAGGTTTTCTAAACTGTTTGTCACAAAAAATGAGTACATACATTCCTTTATATGTCATAAATGTAACACAATCTACGGCCCTGAGCAACATAGCACTGGCTAATCCTGCTGTGTTCATCTTTTAACATAGGCGACCGTATAGCAATAATAAAAACATTGCTCTAAACAGGTTTATTGCCAATGCTATTAACACTGTTTTGATTATATCATGGGGGAGTAATGATAAATATTTACCAAGGCAAATTCTAGTAGTATAATGAAAATGAAACAAATTAAAACTGCAATAGGATATTTCATTTTACACACATCAATAGTATACAGAAAATGTTTCATGATAATCCATTGAATGTGTTACGGAGCTAGCAATTAGGCAAACATTTATACACTAACATTATATTTGCATCATGTGCTCTTCACTTTAATACATGAATAAAAGCTTACTTTGTTTTACCACCTGGACCAACCTGTGCCATCTAAGACCTGCACAGGTAATTTTGTTGCCCTGATTTGGGGGAAAAGAAAAACCAATCTGTACACTGAAATCATATAAGTAGAACCTTCTTTTCCCATGTGTTACTTGACACTTAAAGATGGAGTAAATCAATATTTTTTAAAAATGTAAATAAATGACCATATAAGGGTGAAAACAATTTATGATTTGTGTTTCTATCATTAACTTTTCACAAGATATTAACATTTTATTTAAATACTCATTTATAATCATAGGTTCTATTTTAAAAGATATTGCATGGCACATCCGCATTCCAATTGACTATGCAATATGCGACATGTAAAACACACATGCCGATAGCACCAAATAATGTCACTATCGGCATGTGTGTCTATGTATAAAGCAGATTCCCGTCACAACTCAACACATTCCGATATCACTTCATTTCATTTAGAAATCGTACATGAAAACATATCCATCTTCATCTTCACCTAAACCTACATTTTAAAACCTTTCCAACCAACATACTCCCACAAGGTCATATATAGCCCCAAAACACAAAAGTGCTGCTGCTGCTGACTAAAAACATGTGGCATGTGCTGTATTAAAACTATAACGCGAAACAGGAATTGTAACAACTTAATTGGTCAAACAGTCAATATTCAAACAAAACCATAAAACCAATCAATGTTTTAGCATACAGGCCTAGAATTGGCCTTCACTAGCAATTCCAAAAGTTACCTTGTGGTCAGATAATATTATTTGTGCGTTAAATGTACCCAGCAATTAGTTATGCTTCATCAGACTCTTGTAATTATTTCCCATGTACTGTAATGTGTCTGAAATTACACTGCAAAATAGAATTTGTGTTAGAATAGAAAAAGCACTAGATTATCAGGAGAAAAAATCCCGGACTGTGTTCATCCCTTTTTAGATAACAAAGCAGTTTGTCTTGCATCTAACCAGGATAAATGATACACTAATAATTATTTGAATACAACTTTATTTTTCTACATTAATGTTCTGTAACATGGTGTGAACTGTCTTACAGATGCTGCCCTAATGTGGGAAGACAAGAAGTCACTCGGTACAAGAGAACCAAAATTATAGATTTTTGTTCCATATTTGCTCCTTCATCTATATGCACCTGGATCTGTCTTTTTACTTAGTTTAAATTAAGTTGATAATTTTTAACAGAGTCCTGGCTGGATATACATTTTTGTTGGTGGTAGCTGCAATGTTTGGATTTCTTATTTTAAATATTGTTCTGTAAATAGTAAATCAATTACCTTATTGAGCCCCAGAGGCGTCACTAGGTTTGGTGTCACCGATTGCGGTAACTCATGGTGTCACCCCCCTGGATTTCCTCCAATACCATGCCAAACAGATTCCTTAGTGATGGCAGTCAGATGGCCATTAAATATGCCACATACAGAAGCCACAAAAATTATGTCACTCATATTGCACCTACACGATTTGGAATGCCACAGTGTGAATGCCCCACTGAACATACCACAGTGTCACTTCGCCCCACAGAACTAGCCAGTGTCACTTTCCTCATTGTACATGTTATTGTGCCCCACAGACCATGCCACAGCATCACTTTGCAAATTAAAATAAACCAGTTTTCCCATTAATATGCCAGTGTTTGCCAATAAATATGACACAGCCAATTTGCCCAATAATATGCCAGTATTATTTAGTCATTCATAAACCACAATTTGCCCAATACTATGCTAGTATTATTTTGCCGTTAATAAGCCAGACAATTTGCCTAATAATCTGCCAGGATTATTTTGCCAATTAATATGCCACAGCCAATTTGCCCAATTATATGCCAGTACTATTTTGCCATTCAATATGCCTGTATTTAGCCACTCAGTATGCCAGTATTTTGTCACTCAGTATGCCAGTATTTTGTCACTCAGTATGCCAGTATTTGCCATTCAATATGCCAGTATTTTGCCACTCAATTTGCCAGTATTTTGTTATTCAGTATTTGCCATTCAATATGCCAGTATTTAGCCACTCAATGTGCCAGTATTTTGCTTGTTATATGCCACCCTCCTCACCCTTCCCCAGTACTTAACTCCTGGCTGCTCTGTCTCCCGGTCGTCTCCTCCGTGCAGTCTTCCCTCCTGCACAGAGGAGGGAAACACAGCCACGTAGGAGGGAAACACAGACACCAGATGTGACGTAACGTCACATCCGTCGAACAGATTTTTTTTTAACTGCATCTAGCGGATGCGGCTGCCAGAAAAAAAAAATCAGCAGCCCGATGTTCTGCGGGGGGATGCCGGTGGGGGTGTCAGCCGGTGCGGTCCGCACCCCCCTCGGGATGCCACTGTTGAGCCCTCTTCGCTCTGTATAGCTCTATCAGGTAGGAGACATTTGGGGCAGATGAGTCAGATCTTCATTCATCTGACCCATCTGATCCAAGATCCTAAAAAACATATCTCCCCCAATAGAGCTATACTGATACTTTATTTGTATTCTTTCGATAAAGCATTTAAAATGTAAAAAAATTTAAAAGCCTACATTTTATTCAGTAAAGTCATTTTGGCAACAGTTGTCCTTTAACTAAACTGAATTTAAAAAAACAATAGAAGACGAGAATGATTATGATTATTTTGGGTGGCACACCTCTAAATCAAGCAAGGCAAAAAGTAGAACCAATTCTGGGAGTTTCAGTTGGCTGCACCATCACTGGACCAATCTTTGAGGCCTACATTATTCAACTGAATACACATCACTTGGATAGGGCACAGAGGCTATGGGGCTTCTTTTTAGGTTCTTTAAAAGAGCTCAACTGACCTTGCATAATACACAGTTAAAATACTGAAGATAATGTTCATGGCACCTGAAATCACCTGCCCCAACCAGCACTGTACTTAGCGTGAGGCACTTGCCTTGTCTGCTCCTTTCAAAATAAAACAAATCGCTTGCCAGCATAGACTATCGCAGAGGAGATCAAAAGATCTCCCCCCACCAGTGCTCTGCCTGCGTTGCACAGACAATCTACCAAGCTGCCTGTTGGGTTTTTATGTCAGACACGTGACCTGTCAGCACTCACTCATCAAACTGTGCGGGGAGCCCAACGGGCAGTACACAGACACCATGTTGCCTGCCACTAGAGTCCTGGGGTGATGAGGCATAGAAAGGGGGTGATGCGATGTGTAATAGGGTGATGGGGCATGTATTGTGATAATGGGGCATTTAATGGGGTACTGGTGCGTGTAATGTGGGTAATGGGGCACATCATGGGGCTGGGGGGCATGTCATGAGGCGGTGGGGCATGTCATGGGGAGAGGAGGCATGTCATGGGCTGATGAGGCATCTCAAGGGGCAATGAGGTACTGTATTTTCTGTCGTATAAGACGACTTTTTAACCCAGGAAAATCTTCCCAAAAGTCGGGGGTTGTCTTATACGCCAGGTGTAATCTTTTTACTTACCTCGTTGCTGCTCTCCAGGTCCGCGCGTCCGTGAGGGTAGCGTTGTTTGCTCCCCTCCAGCTGCGCGACTTCAATAAAGTTTGTTTAAAAAAAAAGTTTAAACAAACTTTATTGAAGCCGTGCGGCTGGAGGGGAGCGCACAATGCTTCTCTCACAGCTGCGCGCACCTGCAGAGCAGCAACGAGGTAAGTACTGGGAAGGGGGAGGCAAAATCCTGGCCTATTGAGGGGCAAAATACTGGCAAATTGGAGGGCAAAAATCCTGGCATATTGGAGGGGAAAAATCCTGGCATATTGGAGGGGAAAAATCCTGGCATATTGGAGGGGAAAAATCCTGGCATATTGGAGGGGCAAAATCCTGGCATATTGAGGGGAAAAATCCTAGCATATTGGAAGGGCAAAATCCTGGCATATTGGAGGGGCAAAATCCTGGAATATTGGAGGGGCAAAATATTGTCATATTAAATGGCACAAGAATGGTATATTGAGTGGCAAAATACTGGCATATTGAGGGGCAAAATAGTGTGTCTCAGATTATTGGTGTCACTGTGTGTGTGTAAGTGTGTCACTTTCTGTGTAAGGGTGTGTGTGTAAGTGTGCCACTGTGTCAGTGTAAGGGTGTGTGTGTAAATGTCACTGTAGGAGAAAATGCGTGTTGGAAGAGGGGTAGTCTTATACGGCGAGTATATCCCAAACTCTATATTTAAACTGGAAAAGTTGGTGGTCGTCTTATACGCCCAGTCGTCTTATACCCTGGAAAATACGGTATGTAATAGGGTGATGGGGCAATGTGTGTGCAATTTGAGTGATGAGGCATTTATTGGGGTCATGGGGCATGTAATAAGTGTGCAATGTGGGTGATGGGGCATGTAATGGTGTTTAATGTGGGTGATGGGGCATGTCTTGGTTGTGCAACGTGGGTGATGGGGCACATCCTGGGTGTGCAACATGTGTGATGGGGCATGTCCTGGGGGTGCAACATGGGTGATGGGGCATGTCCTGGGTGTGCAATGTCGGTGATAGGGAACGTGCTGGGGTATGTCCTGGTTCTGCAATAGGGGTGGGAGGGGGGGGGGGAGGATTTAGTCTGCCGAGGGCAGCACTAAACCAAGATAATCCTGGCCCCAACTCTACCTCAGAATTAGTTCACTGTCCTGTTGGTGGTTTGAACAGTATGTGTTTTAAATGAATCAGTATTTCCGTACTACTTTGCCATCCTGCGTATCTTTCTCATGTCTCTGCCTCACTAAAAACAGACTGAGCTTTGCAAAATTTATGTCTTATTTTTTAAATATATGGTTCACTTTTCATTTAATGATAATGAGTTAACCACAGAATTTTAATATAATCATAATTTTAATATAATATGTTCCCTTTTTACATGAACAAATGCCCAGACTATAAAAAAAATTGCCAGTAGTATTACAGATTGCACGACTGACAGAGAGAGGTATGTTCAATTTAACAAATTTGATTACTTTAAATGCGAGTCTTGGTTGGGAGCTACATTGGGAACCAGGTGGAGATTTACTAGGTTAGGAAAATACAGTATTTTTCCTTGTATAAGACAATATTTTCCCCGCTCTGAAACTGTTGCATGACTGCCTCTAAAAGCAGTCAGCAACATTACAGTTAGAAAAATTTTTAAAAAGCTAACCCTAGATCTACTAACCCTAGATTTAGGGTTAGAGTTACAATTAGGGTTATAATTAATAACTGTGTGTGAGTGTCAGTGTATGTATGTGTATGTTTGAGTAGCAGAGTGTGTAAGTGTGTGTTTGAGTGGCCGGGTGTGTAAGTGTGTGTGTGAGTGTATTTGTTCTAAATTCTAAATTTCTTAATTTTGGGCTCAGAAAATAGGGGTCTTATACACAGAACAATACGGTATTTTGGAGGTCCCCCAAAAATTATATGTTTATGTATTTGTTACATGATTACTCAGGTACTGGCCTAAATAGGAAGTATCTGAATCAGTACATATCTGTTCAACTGGAGAAATGTCTTCATTTTTAGAGACTACATGGCAATAAGAAACAATAGGCCTTTCTTTCCTACTCTGTAATAAAATAGAAGGCATCATTAAATCATGTCGCACAGGCAGCCCACTGCTTTCAAACTAATTAAAATGGCGATCTGGAGAACTTCAGTGTATTTCTGTCAAACCTCTTTCACTGCGCCATTAACTATACAGTCCCTGGCTGCATATTAGCTCCAGATGTCATGTATTTGCTCAGACACATGAGGAGTATCTCTAGGGGGTGGCTTAAGTTGCCACAAAATGTAAATACTTTTCTATTAAAGAAATAATTACATCTATATATTTTTTAATTCACTGTAACCAGTTGCATTAATAGGTTGGTGCTTCACAAACAACATACAAAAATAAATACAAAAAACATAAAACAATAACAAAAACATTTAAATGCTATTTTTTAATTTGCATGCCATTTGGATCATACTACTTTATAAACAAAAATTATTATCCACATTTGAAGTTATTGTGCATACTTTTATTTATTTTTTTGCAAAAAAAGAGAATAATTTGTAAAAAAAAAAAAAAAAAAAAGCCTCTACAAATAATAACAGAGGAAGTGCTCTTAGTACAACATCTAAAAATACTACAAATAAGTGTGTTTCTCGTGACAATGATATGGTTTAAGTAAACTTGCTTAGATTTCCTGTCTATTAACTAAGAAAGTAGCACTAAATGTAACTAATGTTCTCAACAATTTAGCTCCTCTACCAATGTAAGTATAACAAACCATAAATAATTATAACATATAAAAACCAAACAAAAACAATAATAAATAATGATAATAATAATAATCACATTTTAGTTAAGTATACAGTACTTTACTTTGTTACTTTATCAAGTTACACACAAGCTAATACAACATATTATCTTATACGTTATTGTTTAATTTTTTTAATTATTTTAGATTCTTTTTAAAGCACCTAGCTTAGTTGAATTTTTTTGGGGATATTTAGTCACTATATATGGCCATATGTTGCTTAGCCCACCACTACCAAAGTACTCTAAACTTGGTGAGTCCAATCTCTAAATCTTACTTACATGGAACTGAATCTCTCAGACAATCTGTCTTTAACTATAATTTATAAAATTTCAATGGACACCATATACAGAGTGCCTGTGAATGGGTGGGCCAAACGCCCAGAAGCTGGTCCGGCTTTATATATAGATATAAAAACTAGAGTTTGAACAGAACCGGCATTTATCACCACTGGAATGACCAAAATTCACACAATGTAATACTTATATTCAGTGTGCAACCATACAACATATTATCTTAACGTGTTTTTTAAATATGGTTGCACACTGATTATATGTATTGCATTGTGTGGATTTTGGTCTTTCCTGTGGTGCTCTATATGACATATGCTGGTTAATATAGATCTATACCGCTAATAAATATAGAATATATTTTTAAAATATTTGGAATCAAAACTTTATGTGTTTTTTAGAAGACCTAATGAACTAATCATTGTAAAAGTAAAAAACTAAGCAAGACATAAAAAGGGACATTTTTCAGTATAAAATAAAAACTACATTTACATTGTTGACAAGTGACAACCGTTAAATAAAATGGCTTTCTTTTTACTGATTGTTGTAGGTTAAAGGAACAGTTACCCCTAAAACAATTTGTGAATGTCAGCATGAATCAAATAAAGAGCTCTGGGAAGGAGGTAGGATCACTAAAGGTGCAACAGTTTAAGAACAAATTCGGCTTTAGGGTCCTTAAGATAGTATAATATGAGTGTTTATATTTATTCACCAAAATAAAACAACATGCACCAAGGTATGTAACTCCTACATGTTGGATCCCTGGCAGCCCTTATTGCACTGACCCATTTGTAAAGCTGTCAGTTGCACTTTAATCTATAGTGAGCCCCAGACGAGACAAAATTATCCTGAAAAAAGTTACATTTGCTATTGACTTATATGATATAACAATTGTACTCGGATAAATTAAATCTATCAGCATATAAAGTCATTGGCAAACATCATTCAGCAGAATGGCCCATAGCTATACATATAACAGAATATATATATATATATATATATATATATATATGTATATTTATAACAGAAAGTTTAAGCATGCATGGGATAAGGTTATCCTAGATATAAGATAAAGCCAGGGCTAATGAAAGTTTTTAGATCTCTTTTTTTAAAGGAAATTGGGGAAACTAGATGGTCCGAAATGGTTCTTATCTGTTTCCACATTAATGAAGGTGACAGGCTTTGTATGAAAATGTCAATAAACTATTACTCCCAACTAGAAGGCATTGTTTTAAACCATTTATCAATGTATCAGTCTTCTCTATGGATTAGTGAAACACTAGCTTTGGCATATTAATCCTTCACAATGAAGTACCTGTGAGCAATCGGTTTCTTCAGCAATACAGGCAAAACAAAAACTTCTGAATGTTCTTTATGGTACATATGGGTTTCCCAGTGTCTACATTGGCAGCACCACTTATCTCAGTGTTGCAAAATAGGTCAGCCATTGTAGAGTTGGATCCCAGAGCATTTCAGGCTCATTCATTACTGTAGGCCTTTGTTTACCAGGCACATTATGATACAAAGCAGCTTTGTAGCTCTGATAATACAGCAGAGTAAGGCTGCCAAAACCCAGGAATAACAGTAACACATGAAAAAATATAGCTTTTTCCTCGGCCCTGCTTCTAGTGTGTGTGTAAGTCATGTGCTGCCCTTACCACTTTGGCGTGATGTGCGTTCATTGGATCAGCATACTGAAGCAAGGCCTGAAATTGGTTGTTCTTTGTGAAAGTGATTATCTTCAGCACAGTTCCAAACTTAGAGAAGATCTGTAATGAGTGAGAATACAGAAGGTCGTATAAAAGAGAGCAGTGACTAGTTAAAGACATAACAGTGTTAAAAACAGAGCTTGACTAATCCCAGCGGCCAGGGAGTCATGGTTTACTCAAGGTGCGGCAGCGCTATCAATATGGCTATCCTAATATTAACACTGTTTTTATTACGTACAAAGTATTGACGTCATTATTAACTGACAGATACATATTTATAAGAATTTTTTCAGTCTGGAAAAAACTGGATACATGAAAACATGCATATTAAACACTAAAATATAAATGTGCTTTTGAATGTTGAAATAAAATAATTTAATATTTGTTATTATAAGAAGGCTCCTTGAACATCTCCTTACACAGAGTTTAAAATAGCCATTGATCTGCAAAGTAGTTGCAATTATAAATTGAATGGATCACACCAGTCTGGAACAAAAAGAAATAAAGAAAGTCTTTGTTTTACATTTTGCATTACTCAAATCGAAAACTTATCCTTTGCATGCCTTTCTTTGGGCATTGTACCTCCTTCCATAATTTATGTTGCATACAAAATAGGCATCCCCAGGATCTCCTGGGAGCAATATCAGAGGGATATATGGTGATGCCCACTGTACATGTACAGGATGTCAGTGATGAAGCTGTTACTCTTCATGCTCATTTCAAGACGACTCAGGTTATCTGAACTGAAACCCTTGCAGTGTAAACAAAAGTAAATCTAAATACAAGAGGGCTAGAGCTATAAAACTATGAGTTTCAAAAAGCATGTACTATAGTAAACATGAAATCACCATACCTGATGAAGTACATCCAACGTGACAGGGTAAAACAGATTTTCCACAATTATTCTTAGGACTGGACTCTGTCCAGAAAGAGTCAGGCCTTCAACGGCATGCCCGCCTTGAAGAGTCAGTCCTCCGGAATGGATGGTGTTCACAGCTTGCAAAGCAGCCTGTGCTCTCTGAAATAAATCATTGAACAAACAAAACCATTGGTTATTATGAACAGTGTACATTTTGACTCTCTAAAGTTTAATGGTCTCTGCTAGTCAATCCGCTAACTTTTCAGTGTCTCATCACAGAGGAGACAGGAAACTGTCTTAGTGTGGGCTAATGTTAAGAGACTGGTTTAAATCAGGGATTGCTACCTTTTACCTCTCCAGCTCTTATGGACTATATGAGCATCACGGAAAATGTAGTCCAAAGCAGAGTACAAGTGGTTAGCCAATCACTGCTCTAGACCTTAGTTTTTCATTTTAAAGGAATCTTGCTCTCCGTCCATATTTGACGTTTGTTATTGGTCCAAAGCAAGTGAAAAAACACTTCACATTTAAAAAAAAAAAACAATTTGAAGTGGCATATGCAGCACTGGCTCTCTACAATACTTTGAAAGGGCAATACAAAATGAATGTGATGCAAATACATGTTATTATAACGTACAATGTAAATCTTTATAATACAGCTTTACATATGTTTACATTTGGAGTTAAAGAATCAGAATAAAGTAAAAATATATAAAACATTAGATCTGGTTCGCTATTCCCTTTTTGACATGTCCTCTTTCCTGTTCTATTTTCTTTATAAATAAAGCCAAACATAAAAAGTTGAACATGCACCAAAATGTGTACCAAATTTGAGTGCATTAACATTAAATGTGTATTCTCCATTTTCTTCACTGTGTAATAGAGGCATTAGTGAACACATATCGGTATTCAATCAAAAGTCAAGTAAGCTAACCAGTTTTTCCCACATAAATATGCAGTGTTATTATAACCGCAAGAGATTCTGGTTAGGAATATGCAAATGAGGTCAACAATAAATACCTTTTCTGCCTCAATATTCACTTGATACATGGATCACCTTGGGCATATGCATGCTGAGGCACAAAATGTAATCAGTGATGACCTTATTTGCAGGTTTGGGTTTTTTGACCGCTTTTACCCCACAATAGCTGATGTTGTTTGTACATCTCATATTCTTCATGTGACTTAGATTGAAAGAAAGTAACACCATAGTGCGTATAAAAAGCAAAAACGTTTGCATGAGAATGTAAAGCAACTTTAAAGAGCCACTACACTTTATATTTTTCACTTGTGCAATTTAAGCTGTTACTCTACATGCTCATTGCAAAAGGACATAGGGGGCTATTCACTGAAAGGTGAGTTGCAGGCGAGCTGAGACTAAAATTTTAACTTATCTAGCCTGGTGGGTTTGACCTGCTAATGAAACTCTAACCTCAACTCACGTTTTAGTGAAAATCCCCCTCAGTTTGACTGAACTGAGGCTCTTGCAGTGTAAACAAAAGCAAATCTAAATACATGAGGCCTAGAGCAAGAAAACTGATGGAGATACAAAAAATGTGTTCGCCACCAAGGGGTTAATAGTAAAATAAGCATCATGGCTTGCGCAGTGAGAGACCTCCGTTTCCACATGCCACCAACAGACGGGACTGTAACTGGAGCTCAGACTAAATTCATGTGTATGAGACAACCGGATCTGAGAGAACCCGATCAGATGCACAGGTTGAGACCACATGCTAATTGGCTGAGCAGATGTTGACACTGACAGCATACACAGCATGCAGATGAGCTCTGCCTCCATTGGGAGGCAGAGCTCATAGTAAACCTATATGTATCTGCCAAGATAAACGTCGGGTTTACTCTAGACAGGTGGTATAAAAAAAGCTTTAGTGCCATTTTAAGTTTGAACTATAAGATAATTTTGTATATGTCTGGGTTGGGCAGAAATCACTGTCTGTTAAATAGTCTGAAAATGTTAAAACTGTCATTATTTGTGGTTAGTCTGTATGATCTGACACAGACAAGACACTGGTCTTCTGCTGGTGTCCTCTGTGATATACTCAGCATCCAGAGAGGGGGTTTAAAGTGAAGCCAAACAATATAATACTGATATAAAAACACTGAGTACTAATTCTAATGCCTTCAATATTTATTTGTTTATATTATTTTACATATGTGAAATAAACATTGTTACTGGATGAAGGCTAGTAGGCCAAAGTTGTTCTCCAGATTAGATTAATATTTACCGGTTTGCAAAAACAAACTGATAGGCAACAATACACAATTCACGTTTAAATTTAAGGAATTATGGACTGCTTTTTCACTACATGATTATTCCTTTGGCCATGTAAGTTTCAGAAGACTGCTGAGGTGTGAGATACAGTGTAAAGAAGTAAAGGACACACCTTACTAAAATCAGGAGGTCTGATATAGCTGGCTGAAAATCAAAATTACTGCCAAGAAAAAAATTCAAGGTATTTATGGAGTAGCAAAGAAATGCCCCCAAATGCTTATCATCTTTTCCCATATCTCCTTGGCAATCCACTGCACAGCATTATGAATGCACGCTGGGAATGTTGTCTCTAAAGGCCCCAGTCTTTCCTTTTTACAGCTAAGAAAGCGCAGATATTTTCTGTGTGACTGCCTGAGATGTTTCTCATGTTTAAACCTGTACTTTCTGTCTGGGTGCATATTTGCTGCATAGCAATGTATTCTGCATCTCATACGTGTTCAAAAGGCTTTGGAAAACAATGCAGTTCTTAGGAATTTACCTCAGAAGTAAAACAAGCGTTTATCAGAAAAATGTATACTTAAAGGGCTCCACCACCTAAACTGTGGATGAATAACAATGATCAGAAATGGTCTATAATTAAATTACGTGTTAGCAAAACAGGAATCATTTGCATGAATTAAGAGTGAAATGGTCTGAAATGCTTCCTGTTTATGACATCACCTTGTAGCTTGACATGCAAAATACACATTTCAAATTGCAAGTAGTTCATTTGCATATTTAAAAAAAACTGTGGTTTAGTTTTTTCTTGTACATTGGATCATTTGCAAATCAAGCCCCAATGTGATGTCATAGGCAGCAGACACCGCAGACACATTTAGATTGATATATACTGATCATGTTTTATTCTCTACATTTCCATTAGTGTGTTATTAGTTGCAGAAATTCCAGTCAATACACAAATGAGAGATAAGTGTGTTTTGGATCTATAGGGACTGTGCAAATATACAACTCCAAAGGAGAATAATACATGCTACAACATGTATAAACCGGAAACATCATATTTAAAACAAAACATTTTCTCTTAATCTATATTTATATAAATTTGCAAGTATAATAAAATGTATATCTTTACAGTCTGCACTACATATACTACTCTACTTAAATGGACCTGTAGCCATGGGGTCTATAATTCTGCTAAAGCTTCATGGTTTGTTTAATTAACACATCATTTTTTATTATATAGTTCTACACCCTTGTGCTACAGATATGACTTCTGGTGTGTGCTGCAGACTCTCTCCATTTTGAAGGTTGTGTTTCTTGCAGCATATGAATAATCCTGGTAACATGATGCTTCCTGTAAGAAGAAAGCTGGTTATTAAATACTATGGCAGAAGTGATCATTAGCTATTGTGATTAACCCTGAGGCATATTTGTAGCCAGATCTTTTGCTTGTGCCACAGTGCAGACATATACTGTACACAACCAGCTCATCAGATTTTATTATAGATAGACATGTTGTTAAGGTTTTTGGCCATCTGTCATGGTCCAGATAAATATTAATAACATTATCAAACTAAAACCTGGTACACACATGCTTCTCATGGATTTAGTCATTAAAAAGCAGCTCAGCGAACAAGGGAGTTGGCAGCCACAATGCAGAAATGATTGAGCTCCCTTTAAATGTTCATCTGTTGAGGACCCATTTATACAGTGACCCAGACACCAGAGAATGCTTACTGGGTATGCGCAGCATTGTGCACATGCGCAATAGCAATACTATAGGTAGTTTGATAGTTAGTTTACATAACAATGCACATTATTTTGAGAAAATATACTTTGAAAAAATGATTTCTGTCTCTTTAAAGGGACTTAACAATCCATAAAATTTGTTTATACTGTGAATATAGAGAATAAAACATTTAAAAATGATCTATACATTGTGTTGGCTAAATTGGAAGAATGCATGAAATAAAAGAAAAAAAGGGTTTTTACCCCTTCGAGACAATGGACGTGTCAGGCACGTCCTGCGGTGAATGAAGCGGTTTTCGCAATCAACGATCGCAAAAAAAACGCTTTAACGGTACTGGTCTATTGCCTCAATGTCGAGGCAATAGCCAGCACCGAAATTTCCTATCTGGGTCACCCACCATCACCCCACGGAGTGATCGTGGGAGCAATATTGACGAAGCAGCATGCTCCGTCAATATGGCTATGCCCTTTGGTGGTCACTTCCGTCGAAGTAAATTCACTTCCGTCTCTCTGAATATGCTGCTTGAAAAAAAAGATTTAATTAGCTTAAAACTAGTATTATGATATATTAGCCTATAGGGTTAAAATTAAATAATTTTTAGCATGAGGGATAGGGTTAAAATTAAATTAAAATTTAAATATATTAACGGATAGCATAAGGGTTTAGAGTTTAAATTAGAGTTTAAAGGGTTAAATTTAGGATTAAATTTAGGGTTCGGGTTGGGGTCAAAGGGTCAATATAGAAAAAAAACAAAAAACTATTTTTGTTTTTTGCCCCATAACTCGCAAAAAAATACAGAAAAATATGGAAACATGCATATTTCTGAACACGGGACAACATTTAGAAACTATTTAGATGAGTCTTTTTTAATAATTGTATTTGTGTAAATTATATTTTATGTCAAAGTTAGAAAACGTGGTTTTTTAAAACTGTTTCATCATATTTTATGATTTTTTGTAGTAAATTATAAGATATGATAAACGTAATGGTATCTAATGAAAGCCCTTCTTATGACGATAAAAACAACATATAATATGTGTGGGTACACTATGTGAGAGAGAAGAAAATTACAGCTAAACACAAACACCCCAGAAATGTCAACACAGCCACTGACACCAAGGGAAAGTCAAGGTAAAAATGTCTTGTCACTAAGGGGTTAAATGAGTCTTTGGTGTCTTCTGTTTATGACATCACCTGTGGCTCGATATGCAAATCAACCATTTTAAAGGGAAATGTGCCAGGGACACAGTGGCAGAGATCCAACCAGGGTCTTAATAAACCTTTTGGGTCCCTGACAAAAAATTGTGAGATCTAAGAACTACCAGCTGCGTCAAAGTCACTTCAATGACTGGAGTGTCATTTAATATACACTTTCCAAGGCCAATCAGTGTTTTAATAAATGCAATACTGAAGCCAGAAGTCTCCTCAATGACGGGTGCTCAGAGTGTGCTGGCACCACAGTCCCAGTACAAAAGACTGACAGAACGTCATTTTGCTTTGTTGAATTAAAATAAGTCACACAAAAATTGGAGTGCCGAGTACCTTTATTGAATCAGGGATTTAAAACTCCTGTAATAATATATACAGGGATCCAATACCAATATAAGCATATTTAGTCTTTATTTAGTTTTGCGCACCACTTTTTTCTGGTATACAATATTTACACTCATTCTTTTTTATACACTAAATACATATTTAAAAACGAAAGACTCAATATAGACCGATAATGCCCAAAATGGGATCTTCCAATATTCGGCTACTAAATATAACCGATATCAGCCAAGTTTTGCCAACCAGCCAATGGTTGAGCTTGGGGAGTGGGGTCCGGAGGCATTTTAGCCTTATTTTATTTTATTATATGAGGGCTATGCAAGTAGCCCTGGTCCCGCATGTTTTATACTGGGAGCTGGGAATATTTGACCACCTACTAGCCCCATTTATTATGATGGGGGGGCAGTCAGGCTTACCCCCATGTGTGTAACGGGGGGCGGCACTCACCCGTGCTACATGCCTTGGCCCCTCAATTTATTTTATGAGGGAGCCGTCTTGGAGCTCCCAGTCCACTTTATTATTAGGGTGGCCTAGGTGGTGGTGGTTCCTGAGAAGCCCAATTTCATGGGTTGTTTGGCTCACCGAGGTGATCTCGAAATAAGATTGGAGCTACCTGAGTCTTGGAGCTCCCAGTCCACTTTATTATTAGGGTGGCCTAGGTGGTGGTGCTTCCTGAGCAGCCCAATTTCATGGGCTGTTTGGCTCACCGAGGTGATCTCGAAATAAGATTGGAGCTACCTGAGTCTTGGAGCTCCCAGTCCACTTTATTATTAGGGTGGCCTAGGTGGTGGTGCTTCCTGAGCAGCCCAATTTCATGGGCTGTTTGGCTCACCGAGGTGATCTCGAAATAAGATTGGAGCTACCTGAGTCTTGGAGCTCCCAGTCCACTTTATTATTAGGGTGGCCTAGGTGGTGGTGCTTCCTGAGCAGCCCAATTTCATGGGCTGTTTGGCTCACCGAGGTGATCTCGAAATAAGATTGGAGCTACCTGAGTCAACCCTTAAGAAAAACGCAAACACAAATTAAACATATTTTGATAGACTCAAATATTTTACATAACTAAAAATAATTGTTAATAAAACAAATCTGTGGCATTGCAGCCGTTTCTGTACATCAACTCTCAGTCACTGCTTTAAAAAAAAATTGTAGCTTGTCAGCCTTGGCAGACCTGTAGGTTAACACCTAGGACTTACATTTAGTGTGTGAATTTGTATTAGCACTTATGAGGAATACTAGCAATGTTTTTTCTAAGCACATATGTTTTCACAGATGTCAGTATACTGAAGGATATTCTCCATAAACTGCTAGTTGACACCATTTCTAGCCGTAGATTAGTTAATTGAAACCAAAAGGATCCTCCACTTACCACTTGGTTAGGCAGGTTGTCTGTTTTCAGCTCTCTGTGATTAGAATACTGAATGTACACAGGCTGACTGCGGAGATGAGGAGTGACTGGGGTGTAGTAGTTCACCATAGTGACAGCTGCTTCTTCAGAAGCCATTTCGAGGAATGCCTGAAATCAGAGTTGATACAAGTTCTAGTAAGACAGGAGTAGCTAAATTCACTGCACCAAGATACCTGGTGCATATCACTGAACCATTAGGGGCCATCTGCTTTTTCATTCAACAATATTATATTATCATTATAGCGTGTTACATATACGACAAATTTAGCAATCAGCCAGTCAGAGGCTTAATATTTATAGCTTGGATATATAAAACAGACACGCTAAAGAACATGACTGGTATATCAATATCATCATCATCACAACAAGAAACCCCAAAATACTGGATTGCAAATGGTAATATCTGATGGACCAAAGTAATAATTCTCATGGCCAATATATTACATTTAGAAGACTCGCAAAATATTTCTTTCATCTCATTAAAACTACATGTGGCTGAAATAATTTCAAGTTACGGCAACTAAGGATTGGTGTCTACAGTGGCTACTAGTAGACCAACAACCTTCCAGTGGAGCAATCACCGTGGAAACCAAATGGAATGTTCTTCTGATTGATTCACTTTTAGAACTTTTCCCAGACCTTTCCAAATAACTCCCATATGTCGGTGTCCACACTTCCTTAAGGGAAATCAGTCATTCAGAGCAAATGTAGACACCAGTAATCAAGCCAAAAAGAGGTTTATGCATTTGGCTTTGTGGAAGGTAGATAAATCCTTTGTCAACATCATATTGTGTACTTGGAGTTTGTTCTTGTGAGAAACATTGGATGCACAAATGCATCTCAGCAAGTACATAGGAGCAGGAAGGTGGCGTAAAGGTTAACAATGTTTTACTTCTTTCATGCTCATCCATTTGCAAGATACGGAGAAATGAATGTAACCTTCTCTACCACATACATTGAAAAACATGAATGAGTTGCTATTGAGGGGCAGCAATTTGGCCAGAATATTAGAATATATCCAACGTCCACAAACCATTAGGTGGCTAGCAAATCAGGGCTTGATAAATCAAGGGAGCCAGGGAGTCACGGCTGCTAGATTGCCTATTGCTGGCTGCTTTTATAACTGGTTTACAAAGAACTCTATGGAATCACCACATCACTGGCTCCTAAAATTGATTAGGTTGGCTCCTCAATTGGTCTGTTTGGCTTCTAAGGTCTACAAGCATTTGTCAAAGCCTTGTTGTCCCTACACATGTTTTACTTTACATTTTAAGTTCTACACAATACGATAAACATTATCAAATTACTTATCTCCCACACTCACCATGAAGAAACTTAATTAATTCAGGGCAACCAACCACCTTAATGTCTTGTGGCTAGTTTAAACCCAGTCCCTATGTTAAGGAAAAAATCAAATAAAGGTTCTACATAAAGTTTCTTACAGAAACCCCATGAACAAATACATGTAAGATTTATTTTCTACAAATAAATATAAATAAATGGAATTTGGTTTGTTAAAGATTTTTATCCATAAATGTAGCTGAGTGGCCTTCAAGAACAGTAGTTTAACACCAGTATCCAATATTGCCAATTAATATCAATTAGAGAGACAGGAAACAGAAATAATGGATAAGGACAAGTAGCACTAGTTTAACAAAATTGGGTGGATCTTACAGAGAAACAATTAACAAAATGAAATCACAAAGAATTCATCCATACAGCTCTGTTTGAGATATTTTAATTGGACACTTGTATCATCTGTCCCTTGCTTTTCAGGCATTTGTCTAACCTCCTCCTGATTGGGTGTTCTTCTTCAAACTCTAAAGTACTTTATATTTGGTGTAACAGACAAACTAAGGCACAGATTCCAAGCACAGATTTGTGCCTGAAATGTCAATATAATCAATTATTTTGTGCCAATTATGTTTAAATATATATTATTTATCTTAAAAATGACTCATCAACAGCTTAGGCATGTGTATGCTCTTTTGATTAATGTGATTTTTTTTCCAGGTGATAGAGTAGACCTAAAGTTTTTATAAATGAATCAAACGAGTTTGAGACTAGAGGTTTTCAACCTGTGTGCTGTCAGAGGAGAACAGGCAGCTGATGTCTGTGCGCTGCCCAGGCAAAAAGATATCTTAGGCTGCTTCATGATCCCCACACATCGCTCAGACTACTCAGAGGCGTGGGAAGCACAGAGAACCAGGTGCTGGTAGCAGGTCGTGCAAGTGCAATCTGTGTGATAGGGGTAAATCATGGGTACTAGGAGCAAGTCCTTGGTGCAATGTGGGCGAATGGGAGTAAGTAATTGGTGCTATGTGGGTTCTGGAGTCAGTCATTGGTGCAATATGGGTGCAGGGGACAAGTCAGTTATACACCATGGGCACCGGAGGCAAGTCTTTTGTAAGTAATGGGTGCAATATGGGTGCAATATAGGTGCAATATGGGTGCTGGGGACAAGTCAATTGTGCAATATGGGTACCAGAGGCAAGTCTTTTGTGCAATGTGGGTGCTGGGGTAAGAAATTGGTGCAATGTAATTGTTGGTGTAAGTAATTGGTGCAATGTGGGTGCTGGGATAAGTCATTAGTGCAATATGGGTGCTGAGGACAAGTTAATTGTGCAATATGGGTGCCGAAGCAAGTCTTTGCTACAATGTGGGTGCCGTTGTGCTACGAACATTTCACTGCCTTGCTCACTGTGCCTTGAGATGAAAAAGGTTTAAAATCACTGTATTAGACTATAAAATTGCTTTATTATAGATTTTTCACCATGAAAATGTGCATATTTTAACAGTTTTGTTGGAAACAATTTACAAAAACCAAGAACCTTTTGTCCACAGTAGGTGTTAAAGCAACTAAGGTAGTTTCATGTTAAAAGTTTAAATTTAAAAAGAGACGCTACGACGCAATAATATACTAGTGTATTTAATGTTAATTACATTTCATTCATTCTGTTTAATTGTGAGATATGTTTCTATCCTATCTTTCTAACTGTAAACAGAAAGTATGAGACTAGTTAGCAACTTGTTTCTGATGATAAATTGGGGGTTATTTATACAGATTATTTCGAGGGCAAAGTTAGAGTTCAAGCTATTTAAAAATCAAGGGTTAAACCATTTTAAAACTGATAAGAGTAAAATTGTACCCAGCTTCTGATTAAAGTTCAAGGAGAGATTTTCCCATACAGATTAGTTTTGTATCCCTACAAAAAGTGGTGCTGGGTTGCTGAGACATTGGAAGCTACTTACTTAATTTGAATGTGATGACCCAAGTCACAGATATAAGTGTCTCAGTAGCTTAACTAGCCTACAATGTACTGCCCATTCATTGCAGAGTATTTATCAGTTCCTGTTTGACACTACATGTTTCTAAAGTGTAGCAATTATCAACCCAAACAAAATCCAATTTGTTCCATCCATCACAAACACAACCGCGATAACAAAAAAATAAAAATGATTACAAAATATATATATATATTAACAATATAAACCATCACTTTGTACAGAATTAAAACAAAGGTCTTTTGGGTGATTTTACCTGGCTTTTTCCTTTCAGCATCAAAAGATTAGTAACTTTTCCAAAAGGCAGACCTAACGAGATGACCTCAGACTCTGTGACATCATTTGGAATTTTGCGGATATGGAGGACTCGAGATGGAGAGCAGGGAGATCGGTCTCCTTTAAATTTTTTGCTGTCGTTCCCATTAGCTGGAAATATCAAAGCAGAAAATATGTTACCATATGTAAATTACATACGGAGTTCTTAAAAAAACCCAAATGATTATAGACTGACTGAACAAACAAAACTTAAATAGAACATATCCTTAAATAATCTCTGTTGAATGTATATTTCAAAACCAGTCACTCGGTTTGAAAACTATTCTACATATTTTTACCTGTACATACTGTCATTTTTTGCTGGTTATAAAAGTCATGGCAATGTCTATCTGTTGGATATTCATTTTAACATACAAAACAATAATGGATTAACAGAGGTCATGTATAAATAAATATTCTTATATAAATGCTGCATCATGTAAAATAAAGAAAATGAAACAAGTTGTTCTTTTTAATTTTCTGAATTCTTCATCTCTCTTAAATCTTGTATATAAAGTTTAAGTTTAACTGTCCTGCCTATGTCTACACTCCATCTTGTATTACATCACAGCACGCAGAGCAGACTGAAACCAAGCCGCTCTGCATCATAAGCACTTGGCACAGAGAAAGGTTGATAACACACTACTTGCTAATTAAAACTGCCTTCTGTATACTCCCTCTCACTGATATCACTGAATTAAGAGGTCTGAAATTAATATTCATTTTTGTAAAACTACAAAAGAATTCTGTAACTCTCTAAAGTAAAGTTAAATGTATGTAATATTTGCCAAAACCACATACAACAAAAACATTATAGAAGGTTAGTGCAAGAGCTGCTACTCCTTTAACTTATTAGAACCACTTATTTAAGGGACAACTGTAGCAAAAACATAAGTAAAGTTTAATTGAAAGATCACATTGAGTGTAAAAATGTAAAATGTAAAAGTGTAAAATGTTTTCATGAAAGATTATAAATAATATAACTTATTGAGTCCTCTTTGTCCTCTTCTATAGCTCTAATAGGGAGCGGACATGTTGTTTAGAATTTTAGGACATTTCTTCTGACCAAGGATTCTAAACAACATGTCTGCCCCCTGTTAGAGCTAAACAGAGCAAAGAGGGCTCAAAAAGTTACATTATTTATATCACTTGATGAAAGCATTTTTAAACAAACCATCTACACCTGATGCAATCTTTCAAATAAACATTAGTTTTTTTGTTTTTTTTTTGCAACAGTTGTCCTTTAACTTGATACAAAGATAACTACAAATGCATTCCTACAATGTGGATGGTTGTTGACCTAGCATAATGGATTTGATGCATTCTACAGAAATGAAACTGTACAAGTACGCATAATGTATGTATATATGCAGCATTACACGACTAATTAGCTATGTTTTTTAAACGCCACTCTAATATGATTTGCCATACTTAGATGTATTTGAAATGGAAAATGTTAGTGCAATATATGCGCATTTGCTAAGATGTCTATTCATTTAAGATTTGGTAAGATATTAAAGTGAAACAACTACTTTGATCCAAATGAGGTTAATTAAATGTGTAAGTTACTTGCCAAGACATGTGCACTTGCATGTCTTGCTTTCTCAATAAGTGGTGATGTGGCAGCAGTTACAGTCACTTATTATAAACAAAGTTTATAGAACAATAATGGTTAAATATTTGTGTGATCAGATTGCTGGTTGAGTAAAGGAGCATCTTTCAATAGCCCTGATAATCAGACAAAAGGGGGTGTAAAAGTTGTAGAGAAGAGTTTAGTCCATATCTGAAACTTATTACACCTACTGGGAAGTATGAAAGATAATGCTCGACAGTTTCATTCAGACATTTGGTTCAGAGGGGCCAGACAGCAAAATCCCATAGCTTTAGCTTACTTCTAAAGGAACAAACCTCAAGTTGGCCCATAATCGGCAAAAATGTCAAAATTTTGGACAGTTCAATTCTCCAGATTTTAGTTGGAGAATTGAACAGAAAAGTGTAGGAAAAGAAAACAAAACAAAACATATTTCATTCACAAAAATATTTACATATTATTATAATACAATAATGTTCTAGATTATAATAGTATATGTACATCAATTTTACATTAAGTATTTTTAAATAAAAAAGATTTTACATTATTTTATGTTCATTTTATTTATTTTTAAGTATTTAATGTGTGATTTATTTATTTTTTAGTTTTAAGTTTGGGACCCTTTTGGGACGATTCGGGCTGTTTTCACAAAGGGCAAAGTTATCCAACTGACTTCTATGGGAGGACTGCGGCTATTTCCGTAATAGCCTAGGTCCTCTCAAAATGGCACCGAAATAAGCAGGAATTTGAGGGCTACTCAATTGGGTCAGAAACTCGAGCTACCACTAACGCGACCCTACAGTTTTGGCCTCATTTTGTATGTATAAAATCCTTTATACATACAAACCATACCACAGAGGTGCAGCAACAAAAATCTAAATAAATGGATCAAGGTTAGACATAGGAGAACTACTTCCAAACTGCAAGCTCCAGTCACCAATCAGTCCTGGCTCTATAGTGCTAGGAGATCAGATCCAAACATCAAAAATGAATATTGTTCCATTCATCACCAAAATAACATTCCATAAAAATGTAAAGAAATGTTATTGTAGTCTTTAAACCAACATAAAATAAAGTTGTAAAGTGACCAAAAAATGCAAGAAAAAGTCTAGGCTTAGGATCCATACACACAGAGTACATATAAAGGTTAAATTTATACTTCTTTATATATATGTTAGTAAGGTAAATGATCAGTTTACTTCTATATCATTCTCTATCATTCTCTCTTATTTTTATCCTGTATGCGTATATACTCTGTATCACTTAAAAACTCAATAGAAATTATTTTTAAAAAAGGCTAAATGAAGCCAATTTATATCAATTCAGGTATAGTTGTGCATCGGTGGGGTAAGTGTTGCGGAATCCAAACGTAACCAATATGGTAGGGTATTATCAATTTATGCATACCTGCGGCAACGAGCAAGAAACTAGGATGATAAACACTCTGAAATTTACATATATACATAGAGAAGAACAAGCTAATAAGGCATGAAACAGTAACACATGAAAGATGTGAGGGAGTAGGGAGGAGAACGCATGTTCTTGAACTATGCCAATCTTAATAATTAGAATTTAAAGTTTATCGTAAACTGGTTGTAGGTAACATGGTTCTTTACCATGAAACAAGTAGTACAATAACAATCCACACTACAAACCTTTGCAGCCAAGTGGCACACCCTACTGAGAGGTTCAATGTCTAATGATGTCCAAACATCTAGAAATTGCCACCTCATCATTAATCCAAATTGATTTTCCTCTCGTCTATTTCTCAAAGTTTCAGACTGGCATATCTTGATGATGTCACTCGCATGGCAACACCCTGGGTTTTCCTATTTGTCATTTCAGATGCGTAAAAGCCTTGCCTAATTACATGTCCATGCAAATTCTAACAAGAAACAGCACAGATGGAAGGAGCATTAACCCTTAAAGGACAACAGGAGGCAAAAAAATTCACTTCCGTTTGATTGAAAGAATGAATGAAGTGTAGAGGTTTTAATGACAGAATATAAATAAAGCCCCATCCTGGGCCTTCTTTGCTCTTTATAGCTATATCAGGGTGTGATAACATAGTGTTTTGAATCTCAGGTCAGACCTAAATCCATCCTGGGTCAGTTGAAGAAAGATCTGACACAAAGTTTAGAACAAAATGTCGGTACACTTACAGAGGTAACCAGAATAAAAAGGAATCAATAAGGTATTTTATTTTACACTTGATGTGTTAAATAATTAAATCACAGTAATCAGTTTTTGTTAAGAGTTATCCTTTAAATGTTTCATAAACTTTAAAAACGATCTTGTGGATAACATCCCCTCTATTGGTGTCTTGTGAAAAAGGACATCTATTGCTACTGCAATGTAACATTGAACAGATTTCCCAGTATGCCTCAGAGGAAACAATGGCACATTGTGAAATAATCTTTGACTTCTTTAAAAGTGAAGCTTTAATAAACAGAGAACAAAAGTGGGACATATTCGTTACCGTGATTACATGCATTAGTACATAGCTGGATGGCATTTTTGATGCAACAGTTTTTCTTTTTAGAGGCAAAATGGCTTAAATATTCAGAAATGTGATATACTAAGAAATATTATCCAGGTTTCCCTTTAAGGAAATTATAATAAATTAGAATTCCATGCAAAAAATGCCAGGTAGACATAATTATTTAATCTATATAGTTACTTGTGAAATTGCCAGTAAATATTTACATCAAAATATTTTGTTACCTGAAGATTTATTCCACCTAAATAGCTGCTGAATCACAAAATGGTCGCCAAATTAAGTGCATGCTCATCTGCCCAGCCACACATGAGAAGCTGACCGCCATTTAAAGGAAAGGTAGCTGTATGGAGATCAATTAGCCCTATCTGTAATCTTTGTATTTATGACCTACACATAAAGGAAGTTTTTGCTTTATAGTTTATGAATAGCGGTAAAGCCAGAAATATTCAAGAAAAATAAATGCCAGCAATTTGTCTAAAACAAAAATGTATGATTTATAAACTGACACCATGTCATTTTGCATAATAGTAACATACAAAAAATATGACCTACTTTCTGACATGGTCTTTGTGACCCGGATATCAAGTAATAATTCATGGACTATAAATACTGCCAGATGGTTGTATGAAGGACTGGCAAATTATATATATATATATATATATATATATATATATATATATGTGTGTGTGTGTGTGTGTGTGTGTTTTTATTACGTGAGAATCCTGAAGGTGCACAATTCATGAAATGTGCATCATCACACAACACATCACCAGCAATGTCCCTGGTCAGATTCAGTACATCAAGTCTGCTTGCAGTATACAACAATATCAGTTACACATCATAACATCAACAAACTTACATTCCAACAATACATATTCATGGCATTTCTAACCCTAAACCTAACCCTAAAGTTCCTGAAATTCCCCACATTTACTGATGTTACAATGTGTAACTGGTATTGTTATATACTGCAAGGACACTTGATGTACACATTTTGTGAATTGTGTAAAAGTGATGTGCAAGTCACAAAATGGGAAAGAAATACATTTCATGAACTGAAATAAGACATCTAACCACTTCCATTTAAAAAAAACAGCAACATCACAAAGCTTCACCATGCAACCAGCCACGTTCAAAACAGCATTCAAATAATAGAAAAAGTTTTTATTTGTGCAGTCTAATGTTTACACAAACAAAAAATTAGTAGATACAGCTTGTCCTTGCTTGAAAGAACTGTTCCACTTAGCAAAAGATTAGCAGGATTTTCTGGAATGTCAAACATACTGAATTAAAGGGAAAATAGCATGCACAATGGAAATGATCCTATTTGATTTACGAATTATTGTAAGAACATTTTTTAAAGCAACATAATTGTCAGATTTTATAACTTCTTGAATTTTGTAAAGAGTTAAATGTGGCCTGAATAAATATGAGGAGAAAATGAAATGTAACTATTTCAAGGCTGTGTGACAGTAATAGGGATTAAAGAGAAAACAATTACAGAGAAAACATCAGCCACACCTTTAAAAAAGCTGCAGGTCACCTAGGAACTCATGCATGTTGTACACTCTTATAGTGTATTATCAGTATAGACGGTCTGTGATTGGACTAGGCAGAAAAGGTGGATTCTCAGGCAAGCAAACCATGCTTAGAGAGGGAAGGAAAGGCCCAAATATAGTTTAGTACAGGAAACTCACTGTCAAGCAGTGAACAGGACTCTCAAGGAATTATTTATACATACATATGCCAACTGATAGCGTGACATAATCTATATAGGACACCAATACACTCACCAGAGACCAAGAAGAACATTTTCATATAATAGCATTAACAATATAAATAGCAAAATCCTCCCAAAAAAAAGGTGAAAAACATCACTCAGAACTGTCCCCATTTTTGTGTTTGCATGGACGTTTTCTGAATCCTTGTTCTACACCCTTTGTTGTGTACAGAATATATACAAGCAATAATGCCATACAGTAAACAAAAAAACAACAACACTGTTGTAAATATTACATGTTAAGACACAGCAGTTATACTGATGAGAAAGTATTAAACTAGTTTGTTAAGCACAAGGCTCCCTTTCCCTTTCTCCTTATGGAAAGAAACAATAGTTGTATAACAGGTTCACAGATGAGATGCCTCCAAATGCAATTTATTATTAGGACAAGGGAGCAAGTCTGCCCTTTCAGCAAATCCCTGAAATCTAATCATAATATGGAATATATATATACATATATATTAGTTTAAAAAATGGAAAATATTAATTTGCTAGGTTAATATGTTTTGTCACCGTCTTGTATGTTTCTGACAACCCGTATTAGACCAATATTCATCACTGCTAACCCGTATCACAATGCATAATAAGATTCATTTATTTTTGTGCTCATCAAATTTTGCCATGCCTTACTTACATCTGAAAAACATTCCAGCCGATGACCAAAATAAGTAAATAAATAGTTGGACAAACCTTTCCAGTTTACTTTCATACATCCGAGTCCTGCCGACTAATTTTGTAACTAAACAGTCAATCATCCAACAGCTACTGTACCAACTATTACGACTCTGACAACCTTTATCACACCTGCTTATTAGGAGAAATGTTCCTCCTATTTCATAAAAGGAGGAAATACTGCAAATTAAAACTTATCTAATTAACCTCTCAAGAGACATATCAAGTATTTGTTATCAATTAAAGTGGTATGTAACTTCAAAGCAAGTTTAATGAGTTAATGCATGTGGACTGTAAAATGCCTTATAAAAGAACAAAAATATATTTGCCTGTACCAAATTAAATATGCCATTTATATATCCATATAAACAAAAGTCATAAATCTTATTATTTACATATACAGAGACATCTCCCTGGTTTATTCAGTGTTAAGACTCAAATATGATAGTCCAAATGATAGACAAAATATATTTAAGGAAGAAGCAGGGGTCTAAAGATCAACTACAAACCCATTTTCTATTTGGGAAAATGCTAGCGACTTGGCCTGCAGGGAGATGCTGCAGGCCAAGCAAGGTCACAGGTCAATATTGAATATGCATGCTGGATATGTGTCATTTGTGTGCCAAACATTACATTGGTCCCATTCAATTCTACATATTAAAAGTGTCTCTCCAGCATTACAAAAAAAAATATTAAAATGGAGCCCTGTCTCTAAACTCTAGAGGATATTTAAAAATGGTGAAAAGAAATTAGGTTTTTAGTTAGAGACCAGCAAAGCACAGCGCGCTGGGCTCATAAAGACTCTCACTGTACCTGTAGCTGGAGTGGAATGGCTCATGGTAAAAGGCCCGTTAGCGATACCAGAAGAGAGAAGCTCGTCAGATCCCCGCTAAAAAAATAAAACAATGTAGATCAGTAAAAATTCAATTAGAAAAGGAAAGAAGGAAAATAAATGTAAAAAAGAAGCATTAACCCCAATAGATCTATCTAACCCTGACATACAGCAGAAGCAGGCTGGCAGATGTTTAATTTGGGATTATATTTAATATGTCAAACATGGACTTCAAATATCCGTAAGCCATATAGAAGTAAGGACTGGTATACTTGCAAATTAAACATGAATGCAACTTGAACAACTAGGATATATATATTCACTATATTTTTTAAAATTAAAAAGTCAACTACACATAGAGTGCTCCACCAAAACTGGACTGTTTTCAAACCAGTCCTCACTGTCCACCCGCAGTTCAAGCAGTTTAGTCTAGGTTGGTACAGCTGTACACCTAAGAGGGTCCGAGGTGCATTACGAAATCATGGCTTGACACATTTCTGTAGACTTCATGAACCAGATAGACCAATTCAGGACCCAGGCTGGTAATTTTTAGGACCTGAGGAAAATGAAACTTCTATAGTGTTCAATGTAATACAATCAAAAAAGTGAAACTTCTATAGTGTTCAATGTAATACAATCAAAAAAGTTAGGAGTCGGCAGTAGGTGTTTTAGGGAAAACAGCACTAGCAGAGAGCCAGTTGCCAACCAGACGGCTGCCTGCTTCCTATGGAAGCACGGCATGTGTCGGTCAGAGGATAAACTGGTGTGTACTATCAAAAGTATACGCCAGTTTATCCTCATACTAGGGACAATGGACATTTCACTTGTGCTTCTATATTAGAAGAACACGTGAAATATAACATTTAGTGTTCCTTTAACCATCTAGCATGAAATCCTCTCAGTGGCAGACAGCCGTGGAACACATCCAAACCTACCTTTGGCACTAAGAGCTTAAATACTGCGATTTAAGGTAGCACGAACCTTCCCAATCTCCCTCCATCTGTCTGCTACTCCTTCGGGATTTATTCAGTAAAGGTCGATAAAAGAGACTTGAGAGGTCGAATTTGACTTTAAAAGTCAACCTCCCAAGTAGAACTCCACAAGGTATTCACTAAATGAAACTCAACCTCCCCCTGCCTCATGTCCATCTCGTTCTCCCATCTCAAACTCCTTTCAAATCGCTATTCACAAAATTTCAAAGGGAGTTTAAATTGGGAGGTATGTTTGATTTGTACGGATTTGGACCCTCCTCCCACAACTTGCCTCCCTTACAGGTGGCGAGTTGCATACAATTTTAAAATAAAAATAATAACAATTTAGAGGGTTTGTGGTTCAGTCCTACTTGCCCTGGCCCCTCCATTTGTGTTAGGAGTTCCAGAGGAATTGTTTTTTTAAACAGTTGGCCTTAACCGGAAAAACATATTTTTTATGAATACCCTTTTGAAATTTCGAGATGAGGTATCCAATGGGGGGTCGAGTCTGTTCGAGGCTGGAGATCAAGATTAGTGCTAATCTTGACCTCCTAAACACAATGAGGTCTATTCACTAAAATCCAAGGTTGGAGGTCAATATTAGTACTAAACCTCAACCTCCAATCTTGGATTTTAGTGAATAGACCCCATTGTGCTTAGGCATTGGCACATAGATTAGTTTCCCTTCCAGTGAAGTATGGGACACTGACTGCGAGCATGCCCCGGTAACTCCTCCTACTTGTCAGGGCCTTTACCAGGTCAGGTAGGAGTGTCAGTGCAGGGACAGTGGAGGTGTCTGGTTGCATGTTATTTATTGTGCAGAGGGAGAACAGATATAGAAACAAAGAGCTAGGTATTGGAATAAAGACTGAAGGAGAGACAAAAGGGAATTTAGCAAAGAACTGCAGATTAGAAAAAGGGTATGAGTAGGAACTGCAGTAAGAACAAAGAACTATAGCAGGGACTGTAGACAAAGCAAAGGTAGGGGTGGAGAGAGTTAAACAAGGGGAGAGGCCAGAGGCAAGGGTTCAGGCCAGAGGTAAGGGTTAATTCCAGAGGTAAGGGTTCATTCCAGAGGTAAGGGTTCAGGCCAGAGGTCAAGGTTCAGGCCAGAGGTCAGGGTTCAGGCCAGAGGTAAGGGTAGCTAAGCAGGAACACCCGAGAGGGGGTGAGGTCAGAGGTTGGTAGCTAAGCAGGAACACCCGAGAGGGGGTGAGGTCAGAGGTTGGTAGCTAAGCAGTAAGGAACACCCTAGTGAGGGTGAGAAATGAGAAGGGTAGCTTTAAGGGAATAACTTAGCTGAAGAGATCTTGATGTACTCAGAGGGTCTCAGGAGATGCTGAAAATCATCTACTGAGATGGTTGAGCCACTCAGGTTCAGATTCCCAGTTCCTGGACAGGGTCACAATACAAATGGGCTTTAGGGAGAGTATCAGGAACAGAAGCAGCAGCTCTCAGAAATCTGGCATCCAACTTCAATGCAAAAGCCCTGTTTGCCAGAAACTGCAGCTATTTAACCCCTTAGTGACAAGACATTTTCACCTTGACTTTCCCTTGGTGACAATGGCTGTTTTGACATTTCTAGGGTGTTTGTGTTTAGCTGTCATTTTTTTCTTTCTCACATACAGTACCCGCACAAATTATATGTTGTTTTTATCGTCATAAGAAGGGCTTTCATTAGATACCATTATGTTCATCATATCTTATAATTTACTACAAAAAAATCATAAAATATGATGAAAAATTTAAAAAACCCACTTTTTCTAACTTTGACCTAAAATATAATTTACACAAATAAAATGATTAAAAAAGACCCCGTCTAAATAATTTCTAAATGTTCTCCCGAGTTCAAAAATATGCATGTTTCCATATTTTTCTGTATTTTTTTGTGAGTTATGGGGCAAAAATAGTGTTTTTTGTTTTTTTCCTATATTGATCTTTTGACCCCAACCCGAACCCAAAATTTAACCCTAACACTAAATTTAACCCCAACTCTAATCCTTATTATATCCATTAATAATTTTTAACTTTAATTTAATTTTAACCCTATCCCTTATGCTAAAAAATATTTAATTTTAACCCTATAGGGCTAATATAGCTAAATAACCAGTTTTTAATTAATTAAATATGTATTTTAAATATTTTCCATTGCAATGCTACTAAACTACCACTAGGGGCAGTCAAGTAGCATATTCAGAGCGACGGAAGTGAAGTTACTTTCACTTCCGAAGCTCAGACCGGCAGAGGGCTTAGCCATATTGACAGAGCAGCATGCTCCGTCAATATGGCTCGCCACGATCGCTCCGTGGGGCGATCGTGGGGGTCCCAAAATAGAAATTTCGGTGCTGGCTATTGCCTCGATGTCGAGGCAATAGACCAGCACTGTTAAAGCGCTTCATTCACTGCAGGACGTGCCAGGCACGTCCTTTGTCGTTAAGGGAGTTTCTCCCAGGACGTGCCGGGCACTTCCTTTGTCGTCAAGGGGTTAACCTGGGTGTGAGCAAAAGGTAACGAGCCCACCTGACACCAAACAGAGGGGAAGGAATACAAGCAAAGTAAGGTAAGGAGGCCTCTAGAAGAGGTAGGAGAAATATAAGCACATAAATAATGACTTTTAAATGCATGAGTCAGAAGGTCAGTGTTGAACCCTGACACTACTCCACAATATTTATTAAATGACTTATTCGTGTAGTCTCCAGTTTTACCTAATTTAATTTTTTTTTCTCATGTCACCCATAGCATATTTTATTTCACCAATGCATATATAATCCCATACTCTCAACGATCTTACTGTCCCTAAAGCCCCAACCATATTCCTGCTATTTCCCCATCCATTAGAACTTCCTCATTTTCTTAATTCCCCTACTACCTGCTTTTTTATTTTAACCCTCTTCCACATCCATATTTCTCTACTTCCACCAAGGTTTATTCCTAGTCATATTTTTCACAGGTCTCCTCTTAATCATTAGTTTTCAGTGGTGCTATTTTCCATGGTGGTACGTGAGACATTTTGTCTGGTTACTGGGCATAGAACATTGCACATTGTAAGCTTCAAAAAAGATATATAGACAGTTAGTGGTTTGAGAAAGAAAGTGAAATATATTAAATAAAGATGTATAAAGCAACATTTTCAATACAATAGAGAATAACTAGAATAAACAGAATCGGGAGCAGGAAGGAAAGTTTCAGAAAATACTATTTCAATACTTCTCATCTACTATGAAGACAAATACAACAGAGAAATTAAATATATGTGCAACATGCATAAAACTATCCATGAATAAATAAGCAATAGCTGTTACATATTTTGTTATGGGAAACCATGATGGGCAAATTGTGTTTGTTTTCCATTACAATCAGTTTTATAACCAAGCGTGGGAAGAGAAGTAGCAAAAAAAAGGATGGAAGCAACAGAGAACACTAACATGCCAGAAAGGTAATTGGTTATTGATACTTTGTGGGATTTTCAGTCCCAGTACTACTAATGTATGTCAGTTCCGAATTTCCAAAGTTTTGGCGTTCTGCAATACACTGAGTTACACGTATTCATGCTTGCTGATTTATATTAAATATGTGCACAAATGCACATCAATTCTGCAGTGCATTGAGTTCATCAAACTCTATGCAAGTTGGTGACTTCATCAACAGACCACTAATTTACCAATGAGTGACTATGTCCATTTACCACACTGACAAGCAAAAGGCCTTACTCTACAGTCTTTCCTGTATTTAATCAGAGGTATCTCTTCAACCAAACATAATAGAAAGTTAATTAAAAAGTGAATATGGGCCAATGTTGAGATGTTAAGGGCATCTGTTATCAAGTGAAAATATCATGGGAAAAATATATAGTGGGATATAATGTGAAATCATGAAATACATTTGTTTTATGGCCATATAGACTTTTCCTTCTGGACACCTGACCAGCAAATGTAAGCTTTACTTGGCTTCTGGACTGGTTTAAAAGAATACTTAGGTACAAAGTTCACATGGTGGGATCATTGGAGGTTTGTGGAATTAGAGTCACTATCTGTGGTTTCTACATCATTCAATGTGACTACTGATCTCTTGATAAAGAGTAGACCTATTACCAAAACAGCTGCGGAAAAGGAAGGTCAGGTAGATTTCAGTCACACCAAACCAAAATAAAACAAGCCACATGACCCAAATCTATAGTTTTTGTTAAACAGTTTCCTTTTGTATAAAAATTAGGTCAAAATAGATGTTCTTTGGTTACATTGCACACACTGGAAACATAACTGTGACGTTCAGTTACTATACTTTGTAATCACATGGAAACAGTACCATTACCAAAATTCCAGAAGCAGGTCATTTAATTGTATACTTTATGTTATGACTTTGTGTTATGCTTGTGTATTTTAGATACATTGACCTTAAAGGGACTCTGTGATCTAAATATTGTTTTTTGCTCTAAATGTAGACAATAAAAAATGATTTTCTCCACATGGTGTTGGCAGTTTTGCAAGGAAAAGCATAACTTTTTGAGGAAACTATATTATTTAAATGCTCTAGAAACCGTGTATGAAGCAGCACAACTGCATTAAGGCTACTTGAAAAGCAAGTACAATGCACAGACCATTATTTCTTTGGTTCTTAAAGAAAGCAATACAAGTTTGCATGGTAGGTAAGAGCCAATTGGGTTCTTTTATCATTCACACATAATAAAATATCAGACTGATTTTTCTAATGGTTTTCATGATCACCCCATGCAAATCCCAGAGATTGTAGGATTGGTTTACAACAGGCCTCAACCAGGTGCCAGATCACCATGGCAACTCATATATAGAACGATGGTTGAATGGTTGAATCCATTGGCTGTGTTTCATCTAAAGCACAGCCATCCTTTTTGGTAATATTAACGACTGGTTGCATTGATAGTGCAGTGAAACTGCACTTTAAGGAAGCAAGGGATAAAAAAAAAAAAAAACTTTCATTGTCCTTTACTATCATTTGTGCCTTCATCATTACATTGGATTAATGTTTTCATACCTACCGGGAATTAAATACAGCTACAGTAAAGGAAGTCACAACAAACCAATGTCAAACTAGCCACAAGTCCCAAATATTTTGTATGTATACTGTGACACAGAGGGTTGCCACCTTTTCTTAAAATAAATACAGGCCATGCTACTACCTCCATAGACTTAACATTGGGGTCAAGCCAATTTTTTTACCAGCCTGCAGGTAAAATACCAGCCAGATGGCAACCTTAGTGACACACAGTTCTTGTTTTATCAAGGTTCGTGTTTATAAGATGAGAAAACTATAGTTTCCCTGCAGGGAATTATGGTGCAACACTGGCTGGAGTGCCAATGGTTAGCTATTAAGGGTTTCCTTTTTAGCCATTCTGTTGTAGAGTTGCTGGTGTGTTTGAAATCAGTGTTCTGTTGCATGACCCATTTTTGGCCAATTTTTAGCTGTCGGACAGATGGCGTCACATGTGAGTCTAGAATACTTGGGTATACATAAGGATTCATGGTCAACTCAATGACTGGAAGATTCCCTAGTCCTGTGGCTACAAAAGAAGCCCAAATGATCACCCCTCCACCATCGTGCTTGACAGTTGGTATGAGGTGTTTGTTCTGATGTGGTTCTGTGCATTATAGCCAAACACCTCCACTTTGGTCTCATCTGTCCAAAGGACTTGTGGTTTGTTAAGATGCAAACCTAAGCCATGTTGCATGTTATTTTTAGAGAGAAGAGACTTTCTCCTGGCAACCATTCCAAACAAACCATACTTGTTCAGTATTTTTCTAATTGGTCTGTCATGAACTTCAACATTTAACATATTAACTGAGGCCAAGGGGAGTATGGCCTGATCTTAGAGTGATTTTGCTGGGACGTCCACTCCTGGGAAAATTGGCAATTGTCTTGTATGTATTCCATTTTTGAATAATCCTTCTCACTGTCATATGATGGACTTTAAATTGTTTGGAAATATAACCCTTCCCAGTTTGATGGACAGCAACAATTGCTGCTCAAACTTCAGCATTTATAGATGTGGTCACACTTGCAGATGATCAATTAATCAAGGGCATTTGATTAGTAACACCTGTCTGCTATTTAACCTCTTAATTCCTATGGAAGCAGTAAGGGTCTACTTACTGCTTAGTATTTTTACACATGACTTCTCCATTTTGGCTTTATTTTTGTTAAATCATGCCACAGTTATATATGTCATGGTTGTTGTTCATCTGAGGTTGTGTTTACCTAATTTTAAGACCTGCTAAGGGACGGGTTATTGTTATTATATCCTGATATGTAAAACCACAGAATTCAAAGAGGGTGTACTTTATTTTCCTCGTGACTGTACACATTATTCATAGAACTTGCTTTTTATGTTTTCATTGCTGTAGGAAACCTTGCATTTTAAAAGAGCCAGGTAATGGAAGCTGCATGGGGAAGAAGCATACAAAAAGCCACTGAATTCAAATCAAAACGACATCATGTTTTCAGTTAGTGGCTCCTGAAATTTACACTTCCTTAAATAATAAAATTAACCCATTAACATCAAATCATGGTTATGTACTGGTCCCCGATGGAATTAATTTGTGATAATACCCAAAACATGTACGTGATCCCTAAGATCAAGGTCAGGGGGGTCCATTTTCACTGTGATCAGTGGCACCGCAGATTTCCTGGGAGCCTCACCATCCAAAAATAAAAAGGCCGCCAAACCATCCAATCATTGTGACGGCCAATCACAGTGATTGGTGGTCCCAGCAATCAAATATAGGATTTTACAAGCCTCGAGGCTTGGCGCAATCCACAGCAATCCTTCCAAGTGCATGTGGTTGGATGGAGTAGGTTGATCCTGGTTGCGTTGGGAGTTAGGCAGACCAGGACTTGATTTAAGTCATGTGATCACTGTGAAAACCCAATCACAGTGGTCGCATGCCATAAATGAGAGTTCAGTGTTCTGTAAACACAGAGCTGACAAAATCTATCTGACAGACACACTATGATCTTGATTGAGAGGTGAAAGAGAAACAGTGTCCCTGTGTCCAAAATGTTATAAAAAAAACAATACAAGTAATAAAACCTGTTTTTGTTTTTCATTTTTATACCCTTTTCATCATTTTAACCAGAGTAAACACAGGGTAAAGTCTCTAAAATGATTTCAGAAGAAAATAATGTGTAGGGGTTTAATAAACGTTTGTGTTCAAATGTTTTTATTACAAAAGGTACTTTGTACACACACATACCTAAAGTAGCAAAATGGCTCGTTCCCAAATGTACATTAAAACAAAAACCTCACCGTCATGAACGGGTTAAAAATAGTCATGTTTAATGACTCTTATACGTATACGCTCTTACGTATACATTTGATTTTCTTGAAAATGTGCTCTTATGTGTAAATTAAAGATATGTTGAATCATTACTATCTTTTAAAAGTTAATGATTTCAAAGTGGTGTCAAGTTTTTCTTAGTTGTGTGTTGACTATACCCAGGGGCGAGAATCATTTTAGATCGTCCACCAAAATAGTAGATTGGCTGGCAACCTTTCATATGCATTTAAAAGTTATGGAGATGTTGTTACTGATTGCTTCTTTTAGTTCTAAAAGTCTTAAGGGTCTACTCAATAAAGAGAGATTCGCAGGGTAATGAGATGGGAAATTCAAACGTTAGGCCAAAGTAGATGAGTTGGAAAATGTATCCAATGCAGCTGAATGGAAAAAAAATCCAACTCCATTATTTTGGCCTTCAGTTTGAAATTCCTGTCTTAATTCCCTGCAATTCTCTCCTTATTGAGTAGAGCCTAAACATTTTTTTCTTATATTAAGAAGGTGACCAAATTAACCTTTTAAAGACCCAGACCAGGTACCTTACTCTAGAACAGTTCTTGACTATGCAGCCAGGAATCTTCTACGACCCGGACCAGGTACCTTACTCTAGAACAGTGCTTACAATCCGACTATGTAGCCAGGAATCTTCTACGACCCGGACCAGGTACCCTACTCTAGAACAGTGCTTGACAATCCGACTATGCAGCTAGGAATTATCTAAGACCCGGACCAGGTACCTTACTCTAGAACAGTGCTTACAATCCGACTATGCAGCTAGGAATCTTCTAAGCCCCGGACCAGGTACCTTACTCTAGAAAAGTGCTTACAATCCGACTATGCAGCCAGGAATATTATGTTCATTACAATCTGGAGATAAATAAAGTTCTGCACTGTAGTGTACTTTAGTTCACAGTGTTACACTGCACTGTAGTGTACTTTGGTTCACACTGTTTTGCAGTGTTTATGTATATGTGGCATTATTCCAGAGTACAGACAGACTGTGTTTTGCAAAAGTTTTAAAACTAGTGATCAACATCACTTTATAACTGTACAACTATAATTTTACTTTTAGAGATAATTAACCATACCAGTGTAGAAGGCACTATGCTGGAGATGTAATAAAGTGTAAACACATTCTTTAAACAGGTTTTATTTTGAAATACTCATTCACTAACTGTAGCATCTCCCACCCAAAAAGTGTACTGAATACCAAGTTAATGTTTTCTTACTAAGCATAATTGTGATTAATTAGCGTGAGGCAAACAAGGCAAGTGCCTAGGGCGGCAATTGTATGCCTTTAAGGGACGGCACAAATGCAAAAAATATTCATATGGAGAGATCGGAAGAGGTGCCGAACAGGCAACAAAGAGAAATCTCTGTGCTGCCTATTCAGCTCCCCGTGCAGTGTGACAGGGTAGTGCTTGACAGGTAACGTGACCGGCGTTCTAATGTCAGACACGCGTCGGGTCACGTGGCCTCTCTGCACACACAGGAGGAGTCGAACAGGCAGCATGGTATGACACCATGCTGCCTGCCACAAGGGACAAGGGTAAGTCCTGGGGGGATGGGGGAATATATTGAGGGTGATAGGGGCATTTATTGGGGGTGATGGGGGTATGTATTAGGGTTGATGGGGCATGTATTAAGGGTGATGGGGGCATGTATTGGGGTGATGGGGGCATGTAATGGGGGTGATGGGGGCATGTAATGGGGGTGATGGAGGCATGTAATGGGGGTGATGGAGGCATGTAATGGAGTGATGGAGACATGTGATGGGGGCATGTAATGGGGCTGATGGAGGCATGTAATGGGGGTGATGGAGGCATGTAATGGGCTGATGGAGGCATGTGATGGGGGCATGTAATGGGGGTAAACGAGGCATGTGATGGGGTGATGGAGGTATGTAATGGGGTGATGGGGTAATGGGGGCATGTAATGGAGGTGATGGAGCATTTAATGTGTGTGCATGGAGCATTGGGTGTGCAACGTGGGTTATGGGTCATGTCGTGGGTGTGCAATGTGGGTAGGGGGGTGCCCACATTTTGTCTGCCTAGGGCAGCGCAAAAGCAAGATACACCACTAGCATCACATTTATACATAATCACCACTCCAAACACTACCTTTAAATTACCCTGTTCCGTTAAATCCAAATTATTTCTACACGCTGACTAGCACTGTCATTTTCAGTAAACTGGGTGGAACTACATAGGAGAGATATCAAGAATAACCTGCTTCAGTCTGCAGCCAGCTTACCTCAGTGTTCAAATGCATATGCTGCTCCCATACTGCAGGCTTCATTCAGAGAGGAGTAAAAGGGCTTGGCAAAGCTGAAACCTTGTTTATTTATTTTATTACCAAGGTATTTTCCTATCCTGTCTGAACTGCATGACTAAATCAACAGTGCAGGGGCCAATGCAATACTTGGATATATTAATGCTGGGAGGGAATCAGTGTAAACCAATGATTTCAGCAATAACAAAATGATATTTAGGATCACAGGGTCAAAATAGGCACTGCATGAAAATAAGGTGGTTAGATTAGTTATATAAATCTATTCAAGAGGACTGATGAAATGATATCTCATATTGTATCATATGCACATGTTTTACAAGCAAAAAGAAAAAGTAACTAAAAAATCTACCCTGAGAACATAAGTATCAGATAACAGAAAAACAGTGGGCATTTAACGACCTTAACCTTTGTCACAATGAAATTTAACCCTTAAAGTCACAGGGTTTCAAAGTCAGTCCTCAAGGCCCCCACAACTGTATAGGTTTTCAGATTGTTTTCACTTGTAGGTATAGACAGAGGTGCCTTGGAAATACAGCAGTGTACATTTACAAACAGTTGAAAAAACAGCCATTGCTTACAGAATTGAAAAAGTAATAGAACTGGAGAGTTTTTCAGTTTCTGCTATACTGGCCTGATTTTTGTAACTGAGTTGTCAGCTTTCCATTTAGCAAAGACAGTGGTAAGTTTACTTATAAAATACAGGGGTCTAGTGCTGAATAGCGCACCTGAAAGTTATAAAAGGTTAATATGGCAGCTTAAATAAGCATTTTACCCAAAACATAGAAGCAAGTCATGCAAGCTCACACTGACAACATCTGCCTCAGACTCCACAAGACTCAACTCACACCTTTGGCATGCTAATTGCATGTTATGGACATATGTTTTATTAAGAGCCCTGTGGTCACCCACCTCAAGCACTTTGCTAACTTGAAAAACTTGTAGGAAAACAAAACTGTGCAGAGTTTGTTTTATATAAAAAAAAGAACTGCAAAAAGTAGTAAAGCATTTTCTTTTTAGATTCTAATAAAAATGATTTTTGTTCCGTTTGAATTGTTGTTATGGATTTTTTTTTTCTCCGGTTGTATCCTTTTAGCACAATAACAGAATAGATGATTATATAAATCTATGTATGTATATATACACACACACACAGATACTTGCACCTATATAAATGCACTCAAACTATGGTCCTCATGTAACAAGAGTCTACACCTGTAACTGATAGAGATGATCTAGTTGTCCCTCTCTATAACCATTTCATTAGAAATGATCAAGTAACCACTGGCGATCAGATCAGCATGCATGCTTCACACTGGAACATACACCGCCATTACTAGCATACTAGCTGCAATGTAACAAAATGTATGTATGCTTCTAACAGCAGTTATGTTTACATAAAGTGGCACTTTATAGTTGATTGTTGCAAACAGCACAAAGTGGCAGAGTGGTCCTCAGGTTCCAATTGTTTGCTAAAATAATTCTCAACCAGAAAAACTACACAAGCCACAATTACCATTTCATATTTATAACAGTTCATGTGATTTGGTTGTGTTTGTTTACCTCAGATTTAACTTTTATCTTACAAAGTATAGGTGAGCTCATCTCAAATGGTGAACCTGTATCAATTTTTGCATTAAATGGAAAGGAATTCAAAAGACTATGCCATCTAAACAGCATATACATGGAAAGTAGGACATGTGTATTGATGAAAAGAAATGTACATATAAAATGCAATATACATTTTTAATTTGTCTATGTTATCACTTGCCAATTCTTATAATAGCGTAAATTAATTTGCACAAAATGAAAACACAGGCACATTTAAAACCCATTTCTATTTGATCTATACATTTGCTTGCAATTCTTGTACAATAAGTTAGAAATTGTTATGCTCTACATTCAAACTTTAAATAATATGTAGGTAATCATTATTTAGGAGTCCACTTAACCAATAATAAAACAAACAAAGAGAAGGGTGCAAACATCCCCGCAGTCTAAATTATTATGAATACCTTTCAGAACAAATTTCACAAATGGAACAAATTTCTCGAATGTATGTGAAACCCTTTTGTGCAAATGGACATATATATATATATATATCCATTTGCAAACTTATGTACATAGGTTTGCTATAAAAATGTCCTTGAGGCCCATGCGGACGTATAGAAAGATGTGCTCGCATTACGATCCGCGGTGCACTCACACTGGCCGACTATTGGAAGAAGTCTGAGCATTAAATGAGGCAGATTTCCGTGAAGCCTTCCAGGTCATAGTACCGCTGGGATAACCAATCACAGCGATCGTATGCTGTCGTGTTAAACCCTAGTTAGCTTTGACACGGGTGTTTAAACTTGGTGTCAAAAGGCAGCAGTTCTAATTACATAATACTTGTGTAATATGGGCACGTTTACAAAGCATGTAATTTTATCTTCTAACGTCTTAATGTTTCACTGTGCAGCACAATGAGACACCTTTATTTTTTTTTAAATAGGATGTTAAGTTAAGGTTTAATCTATATATATGTTTATCTTACCTAGATATACTTATCTCAAGCTCTCTGCCTCCTCCAAGGTGGCTGCTAAAAACGTCAAGAGTCTGGAATACATGCACAGTCTGGTAGGCATGCACATGGAATGCAAATGTCTTCATATGGAGGAGGTGGGCGTATGCATATTTATTTTGGTAGCCCTATCTGCAGTGTTTACCAAAGTTTGGGTAGCACAAAAAACATTTTTGATTGACATGTGCACTTTAAAATGTACCCTTCCAAACTAAAGAAGTCCATACATTTTTATTTTGCACTGTACTCCTCTCCGAAAGTATAGAAATAGTGACAAACTCTTAAAGCAAATCATCCATAAATGTTATCAATGGCCTTTCATAACAATACATATGGCAATTATCTGCTCTTCAGCATTTCACTAATTATATTTGTTCAAAGTATGAAAAACTATCAATTTAAGAACTTGATAAAAATGCATCCAACAGACGTGCAATAAAAGTGCATCCAACAGACGTGCAATAAAAGTGCATCCAGCAGAATACGAACAAATGTAACTGCAAAACATGCAGTCAGCTTTATTACCCTGATAAACCTTCTGAAATCACATACTTCCCATAGAAGTTAGTCGGAAGACTTTGGCTATAGTCAAAATTGCTGAAAACCTCCCGAAGTGTAATTAAATAAAAATGATTTAATACATTAATTAAATACATAAAAATAACATAAATAGACATTAAATAATATTACTTTTTTTTAATTAAAATGAAAATGCTTATACTAATGTAAATATACATTTATAATATATAACACTAATATAATTGTAAATTAATATTTTTGCGTTAAAATAGGTTTACTTTAATTCTTGTACACTTTTCTTTTCAATTTTATCCTACTAAAACCTGGAGAACTGAAATGGGCATGTGTGTTTCGCAAATGCGCAGAATGTTCGGGGGTGATCAGTGCATATAGGGTAGTCGAAAATGTAATGCTTCATTAAGGACATTGTCCCACTCTGAATGTTTCAGTTTCCAAAACGGCCCCAACAGCGAGAACTCAACGATTTCTGAAATCCGGCTAGCTTGCCCAATCTGAATCCGTTTGGGCCAAATCGGGTGATACTGAGTAAACCCTCTTGCTTTTAATTTGCAGCCACTTAATGATAATCTCATACAGACTCCCTGCCTGAGAAGACTAGTGGGGAGGTGGGGGGGGGGGCTGGAGGTCATCCGGCCCCGTCAGCTGCTCTCTAATCCCTCAATGGGCTGGCGCTGCACCACTTTTCACTTTTAAATGCTGCAGTCGGTAACAATTTCGATCTTTCTATCCAATTATATCATATACCTATCAATCTCTGTACGTTATCTGTCAGCAAATATGTCTAGCTTGACTATGTGGGTCTATCTCTGATGATATCAGGTGGGCTGACGAAGTAGCACCACGGACAATTGAACTGCCAGCCCTACTCCCTGCCCAGGTGCCAACTTACAGTCAAGTATGTAGCACAGCGACTGGGATAGAAGCAGTTAAAGATGTCAATATTGGAAAACTGTGCCTTATACCAACAGATTACAAATTCCTGGGAACTCCTTGCAGCTGAAAAATGTAGGTGCTGTTTTTGAAAGAAACTCAAAAATATAGCTATACATCTAACAACTTGGTTCTTAATTCCAGTTCTGTAATCTACAAACGTTGTCAGTGTCAAGTTCAGAGTCTGATTGATATGAAGATTTAAACTATATGTTTATTGCCAAATTGTAGTCACAGATGCAAGATCCAAGCACATCCTCTGGCCCCAGTGGGTGATGCCAATATTCAACAATGCTTAGTATACAGCCAGCTATGCAATTATCGAAGGCTGATTTCACCATTTAAGATTAAAGGATGGATGTGCATCCATTTTACAAACCAAAGTCTTTATCTCTATGCCCATGGCAAAAAAAAATGACACTTTTAAAAAAAAAAATACGTGCTAGCAATATAGCTAGCACAATGCATAGAATGAAATCATAATTGCATGGTTGTCCTCTTTAATAGTTGCACACATTCCACAATTTCAAGAAAAAACTTTCATATTACAGTGATACCCAATTTTAATTTTTTAACCTTAATGCTAAAGGTATAAGCTACTACTTAATAAAATTGCTACTTGCTGTGGATAATCAATGATATTACTAAGATTCTGATATTGGCATCTTAACCAGCAATGTTATAACAACAACAATACATATTCTGCGTGAAGGCTACCTCCTCTCAAGTTTTCTAGTAAAGCCAGACGATGGATATTTTATAATAGTGATAATACTAAAGATTTATTTCGAGATCTTTTTCTCTTCAAAATGTTTATATTAGCAGAACCATGTAAAACATTAATTCTATTAACAATTATGCATTTTCTATATAATTAGAGGAAAGGATATTTTTCTCCCTGCCCTTATTTCCATGTACCATGCAAAAATCTCATTAGCAAAACTAGAGGATAAACTGGCTCTCTCCACCCAACATAAAGCTGAGCAGTTCTTTCCTCTGTTTAACCTGAGGCCAATTCTAGGTTATGACTACCTCCCCCTTGCAAGCAGCTCCATAGATTGACCAACATGCTACCAATATATCAGTAAATGTAATATTAATATAAGTATTCATATGAGACAGTTATATTATGCAAACACCATTGCATGCTCTGATTAAAGCCATAACCAACTGATGTTATGAATGTAAAATATGATCTTGAAAACAAATCTAACGTGTACAAAACCTTGCCTTTGATGACCACGAGTTGGACAAAGGATTTCCAGCCCTACACATTGCAAAGCACTAATTAATGGTGTGTTTTATTGCAGATTTATTAGTGTACGTGACTAAGCTACAGAAACACTCCGTAGAATAATGTGAGACAGGAAGTGTCAGAGGCAAAAAGGATATTACACCAAAATTAGAATTTCTACTACTAGCTCAGGGAACAGCAGTGGGCAAATGACAGACAAGCGGATTTATTTCCCTACCCCAGGTTCAATTCCTCAGTGACAACAAAACAAGTTAGTTTCACAAGGCCATTAATCCTTTTTATTCTGAAAGACCCTCCAATGGGGAAAGGGTTAAACACACAAGTTGGGCTTGTTGAGACGCAGTAAAATAGCAGCTGTGGAGCTAACAAATTTCAAGAGCCACTGGTACAAATAGCATGTTCAGTACAATCCTGTGACCGTTAATAATGACTCAACTGGAGGGGATCTTGTTTGTATGTTTTTCACAGTTCCAGACATTGCAAGGCATTATGGGCCATACAACAAGTCACAGACAAGTAAATTCTTGGCACACTGAAGGGCCCAATCGTTTTTTCTATTGCCACTTTAAAAGAAACACTACAATACTGTGCTGCGTGTAGGAAAAGAGAAGCTACAAGCCAGGTAAAAGGAAACAAAAGTTTACCGTTGTCACTGAAACACAAGTAGGTCATGAATTAAATGTATAATTTCCATTAATTTGGCACAAAAACACTACTTATTATTGAAATAGTTAAATAATTAAACAAGATTGACCTGTGTGCTTGGAGCTTTGGTGGTTCATATTTTGAATTTAAAAACCTGGATACGTTTTCATGAACATTTATATTTCACTGCCATATGTGCAAAATCATATATCCACTGGAAGTATGAAGGCTTCGGCTGTCACAGACAGTTTTTTCTCTGCTAGTGTAGAAAGAGACCCCCGTTTCTCTGATGCCACCAACAGAGGGAACCTAAACTAGGTCTCCTCTGTTGGTGGCATTCGGAAATTAAGGTCTATTTCTGCACTAGCAGAGACTATGAGCCCTGACAGACACAAATCATGTGGCGTGGGGCGAGCCCCTGCGCTGATTGGCTGAGCACATGCTGAGCATCCAGCTGAGCTCTGCCTCTGCTGAGAGGCAGATCTCAGAGTAAACCTGCATGTATTCTTCCAAAATAATCAAAACAAAAGAAAATGTTGTAGTCCATCAAAAAGAATTATATAAACCTATTTTTAAACATTAGAAAGAAAAATTAGAGTAGGTATGATTATCAATTCTGTATATTATAATTAATACAGACCATAAAGACATGTAATCATTTGGAAAAATGAACACCCTTTAAAAATGCATGTTTCTTTTCCAGTTAAGTGTACCCTCTATCATCTTAATTCCCCAACTTCTCCCTTATCTTACACATGTTGCTGTACTTCCTGCTGACATTTGACCCACACACAGGTAGGGCTTAAACACACAAAGAGCAAATATTACTATGATTTATTTGAAAAGCACTGTCATTTTCCACTGTGCTGCACAAACAACAGCAAGTAACATAACAGATATGCTAGAACAAAAGGTGAAAGCTCCCCCCCCCCCCCCCTCCCCCCCCCCCTCCAAACATGCTTTAAAATACAAGCTTACTGTCAGGAATCTAATCACCACTAATGACTGTTGTCACCGAAATGTACTGTATTTAATAATTGATCACATCAGTGACACTCACATTTTGTGTTAAAATGCATAATATATCAAAGATTACCAAGGCACATTGCTTGATAATAGTTCAAAAAATAAATATATTATTTGGTGTAAATTACTACCCCGTGCAATCAATATGTATTTTGCAATACTGACACTTCTCTTCCCTTTACCCAACACACAGCGGTCTATTCAATGACCAGAGTTAATTTATCAGAATCCCATAGACTGAAATAGAAAACACGGAGTTAAAAAACAGTAATAAGTGATAGTTTGAGTCACTGAATCAGTTTTGGAATATTTATAAACAAATTACATTGCTGTCATCACCTTACAAATAATACAAAAATACAAAGGAGCCCTCTTAATTTGCCAAACAAATTGTTATCACCAATGTCCACAAACATTGTTTAACATGCATGTATTAGTTGTATTGTACATTATGGAAGATGGGAGGAGCATTAAAGTGGCTATATTTTTGTTTGCAGAAGGCGATGCTGACATTTTAACATAAAACCTGGAGCACAGTTATGTTCCATACAGTTTATGTTATTTTTACATTTTTTTCTACACTTTAGCTAACTACATTTTAAGATGGAAATCTCTCGCTATCAGAGGCTTCTTTTCCCTGTATTAAATATAAAGAAACTGCAATCATTTATCTACAGTGCCACTTGGTGTATCATCTAATAAGTGCTTGCAAATAAATTAAAGGAAGTTACGCAAAACTGACCAATACATATGTTCCCCAGATTAAAACCATTTTCTGTAACATTTCACTGTCAAACCAACAGATATCTCATTCAAAAATAAAATATGTATTGATCAGATTTCATACGGTGAAACCAGGGTTGCACTTTTTCATCTAAAAAATACAGTCAATTCTTTTGCTTCCATAAACTCAGTAGGACTGTCACCTAAACAGTACTTTTCTTGTTAACACAGAATACAAATGATCAAAAATTATTTACACATTGCATTAGAATAATTGCAAATAAATACATAAAGAGAAAATTGTGTTTTAAATGTGTCTGGGGTGTCTCCTGTTTATGACATCATCTTGTGGCCTTGTGTATGAAAATTACACATTTCCCACTGAATGTTCATTTGCATACCAAGTCACAATGCTGTATCATAAACAGAAGATACTACAGATGTATTTAGAATATATTGGCTCTTAATCTATGCATGTTCTTATTAATCAGCTAATACAATGTATAGATTATGTTTGACCATTTTTTCTCTTCTACATTCACAATATAAACAATGTTAAACTGACAAAGTCCCTTTTACGACATAACGCATAAGAAGATAACAGATATGGTCCAAATGACCATGCGGATGGCATATGTCCAAGGAACAGCACTGTGCCCACCAAACCTCTGGCTCTCAATCACTCTGTGGAACACAAAAGCATTATACAACCATTGGACATTAAAAAGTTTATAATAAAGAGCTAACCATTGAGCAGCAAGGTGAAAAGACTATTTGCCGTAGTATGAGGATAAACTGGCATTTACTTGTTAAGGTACATGTCCATTTATCTTCTGACTGGCAGCCAAGATGCTTACCTTTAATAAGTCCCCTCTGATGGTGGCATGTGAAAACAAAGGTATCTCTCTGCTCTGGTAGAGAGAGACACCGGACCCAACTGACTCCAAGCAGGCGTGCAGGCATTAAGTGTGTGGAAGCATCCAGACAAGCTCTGCCTCAGCTGAGAGACAGAGCTCAGCCTAAACCAATATAGATACACATTGGGCTGACTCTAGGAAAGTGACACCAGGTTTTTACCGGTTACTTGTATTTAACCCTAACCCTACCTGGGTAGGATTTCTAGAGATAATTATAAAGAAAGTCAGTTACAGAGGGCTTGTCATTACTAGTTACATGATTCTACTGAAACTTGGAAGAAAGCCAAGCAAATAATAAGGTCCACGTTGGTACTTAACAGATAGGTTAGAATATGATAAGTTAGAACACCTGTGTAAAATGTGGTGAAACAAGTTAAGTAAGGGAAAGCAAAGCGTGTGATGGAACTGGTTCATCCATACATTTATCCTCTGACTTAAATTACTGGCTCACTGAGAACATCCTATCAGTAATAAAAGATTTCAACATTTAATAATGTACACCACTGTTTGATCAAGTTTCACATTTTTTATTTCACACACACCAAACTTAATGTCACACCAACTTGCACACAAATAGGCAGACAAAAAAATGAGAACTAATACTAGCAATATTAAACTACAAATATTATATATGTTAATCTCTCATTTAGTTTTTTTTTTCCTGCCACAAAACCCCAGAAAATAATCAGTAAAATCAGCAATACACGTCCTTGTGTCAGTGCTGCCCAAACATTTGTAATATTTTCATTAATTACAAGGTCCACGGCTTTAAGGTTTTTCAACAAAACATACTGCTTTGGAAATTAAATGTATTTTAATACAATACAATGTATCTTCAATACTGTATGATACCTTATTGTGTAGCAGTAATAAGATCTGTTGCACATCAACAAGAACACAGTGATCTACAACTTGTCACAATAAATATCAGAATCTAAGCAAATGAATCTTGAGAGAAGCAAAAAAAAATCTTGTTTTGTCTGTAAATATGCTAAACAAACACATGTGAAGAAACAATTACATATCAACGTAGTGTGCCAATATATCAAAGAATGTGACAAGTGAGGTAAAATACTAAATATAATAATCTGAACAAACTTATTAGAATTCAAAGGTGCATGTAAATGTGTACAGGTTAGATGTAATAGTTACGGTACTTATAATTATTAATTAATAAAAGTCCCATCCTTTTCCACAGTGTTCTATTTTATACACACAAAAAATACAAAAAGCAGGTAAATATTCCCAGTATATGAGAGATGGTTCCCTGTTTAACCGAGCTTCGAACACAATGTTTAAAATTTTTTTAAAAAAAGCATTAAATTAAGGAGAAAAAAGTGTGTTTGTGTTTGCTTTGGCCAGAGTTTTCCTTATGGTAAAACATATCAGCGACGATGACAAAACATAATCTAAAGCTAATTATTTATTTTCTTGAGGGACTCGGCAGCCTAGATATCCCCATCACCATCTTCCCAGTACATTCATTGACAAGCTAGTAGAGAAATAGAAGATCCCTTTAACCTGCTGATATTTTCCTTTACAAAATGCTGCAGGATTCATTGGAAAACTGATAATTTAATTAATTTGTATTGAATATTAATTGTTTATCTTGGAGATCTATTACTTTCAGCCCTAGCCAAATAAAAAGGAGAGTGTTTGCTGAGGCCCACTGGTGAATGGTCTTGATATGTTACCATCAAATTTAACATTGGAATAGGTAATAACAATAATACATTTCAAATGCTTTCAAGCATTGACATATAAAAAAAAAGTAGGTGGTTAGATAGGTGCAAAAAAAGATTTTTAGAACAGAAAATGACATTCCATTTCTAAATCCATAGCAGGGTCTATATCTGACAGCAAGTTAAGATACTGTATCATTAAAAAATCCAGGGCAACTTGAAAAGTGAATTAGAAATTGTACATGTGTATACATGTACGAAACAAATACATAAGAAAACATAAAAAGGACGCACCCTACTTCCCTCCTTACTGTATTCTACATAATAATGTACAAACAAGCACAATCAGTGTTAACATACAAATGTATACGCTCTTTTATACATGTACACAGTATATGTATGTGGTGTTTACTTATAGACACACCACTATAAAACAAAACAAAAAACATATATTTTCACATACAGCCTGTAAAATAAATAAACATGTATTCAAATTTATATATGTGATGTGTATAAAAAGGTGGCTTGTTTGACATGACCCTAAGCTCCTATATACTGACTGGCACAGCTTCCTGTATTGTGCAAATAAGTCAGGCCACATACGCAGCCAGCAGCTCGTATTAACATTACTTTACACGGCGACCCCTCAAACCAAAGCTCCCACATGGGCACAAACTCTTACAAAAGTGTCCAATAAATTATAAAGCTCAGTCAGTTTGGGGGATAAACGACAAGCACCTCTCTCCCGGCGGCAGAGTGTGTACCTTTCAGAAGTTGTGCCCCTGCTACTTTGGCAGTCCTTCAGAGGAGGGGGCAAAGCAGGCAGTAGGGCAGCAAGTCCGGTGCAGCCGTGGGGTAATGCAGGGCAGGAGGCGAGCTGCCATGTAGGCCTCTAGCATGAGAAGCAGATTTCAGAGAGATAGAGAGAGAGAAAGAGGAGAAGAGAAGAGACAGAAAGAGCCGAAGGGAAGCAGAAGAGAAAAGAGGAAGCAGTGGGAGCTGCACGCAGTAGATAAACAAATTACCCTGACACAAAAGAGGGCTGTCATTTCAAGCAAACAGGCTGAGATGAATGGGGAAAGCTGGGTGCTGAGAGCAGAGGGGAGGGGACAGCAACAACACCCACTTCTTCTCAACAGGTTGATCAGCCATCTCCCAAAGAAACACGCCTGCTACTGCTACTGCCGCCGCTTGGGCTGTGGGAGCAGCAGCTGCCGCTGGCTGGGCCGGCCCGTCCTCCTGCCTGGCCTCATTGTGCGCAGCCCATTGTCTGAGGCGATCAATTATTGAAGCCAAGCTCTTCATCTTGTAATGAGATACCTGACGGCCTGACAAAAGCCACAGCGACCTTGTAATGAGACGGCCCTAATGCCACGGGTGGCTGACAGCAGCAGCCTCACGCCTTTTATTGACAACTATATATATATTGTGGGGTAGCAAGAGGAGAGACAATAGGGTATGAAGTAAAGCTGTAGAATAATAACTGCAAAACGAAACTTTTTATGTGGCAAAAAATGGTTTTAATTTGATATATAATCACGTGAGCGTCACAAATACATTGTGCATTTTTTATGTATAGTTTAAACCTATTCAGATATGCTTTATTATTACACATACTTTATCATTTTTAGTCTAGGGCTTTATAAGCCTGCAAAAGCCAAGCAGTCATTTGAGCATTTTCTTCAAACAATATGGACCGACTTCCTTCCTCCTAATAAAAGCATGTTAGCTCCTAATTGTCCATGGTACTTATTTTTAAAGTCTACAATGTGTCAATTCCTGATGTTATCAGCTCTTGTTTAAAAAATAAATAACTGCTATAAGAACCAAATTAGGATTAGGACATGCTAAATTGCAATGGTGAGATTAGAACTAGAGTTGAGCGAACACCTGGATCTTCAGGTTCGGCCGAACTTCGGAAAAAAGTCCGGGCTCGAACTTGACCCCGAACCCCATTGAAGTCAATGGGGACCCGAACTTTTGGCCACTAAAATGCCTCTAAAAAAGGCCTGGAGAGGGCTGCAAAAGGAATTAAAATGTGGGTAAGAGTAGGACAAGTGCCCTGCAAACAAATATGGATAGGGAAATAACTTCAAAAAACATAAAATACATACAAATTAAAAATGCAGGTAAGCCATAAAATAGCACTAGATGGAATCTTTGATTTTAGCTTTGAAAGAACATAAATCTAAAGCATGGCTGCCAGGAGGATCAACAGAATTATCCATTTGTGTAGGGTATTCTCTTTCAGTTTATACTAAGTGACCTATAAGTTGAGGAGGCGGTGACCGTGGCGGTGTAGGTCGAAGCGGCGCAGGAGGAGGAGGTAGCCAGAATGGTTGAGAAGTGCGCTGTAAGACGCAAATGTACTATTTAGCACCTATAGTTTAGCAAACTATTACAATTTTCCAAAGTGCGCTGGAAACACAGTATTTGACGGTTCTATTTGACTCTCAGATGTAATAAATGTAATGCTATTGCTATTCTATAAACCGAAATAGAGTCCCTATTCGTATGAATGGGGACTCTATTTCGGTTTATAGAATAGCAATAGCATTACATGTATTCTATAAACTGAAAGTCTATAAACCAAATGTCTTTCGGTTTATAGACTTTCGGTTTATGGAATACATGTTATGCTATTGCTATTCTATAAACCGAAATTCTTTACGTTTATAGACTTTAGGTTTATAGCCGAACTCCAACCCGAACATACAGTGAAATGTTCGGGGTCCGAACACCGTAATGTTCGGGTTCGCTCAACACTAATCAGAACCCATTCTTTGCTGGTGTCAATTGGAAACAATAATAATAATGCACTGTGGACATATTGTAATAATCAGGACTTCACCAAACATATCTTTTACAAGAACAGATTTAAAATAAATAATTCACCTTTTGTAACTTAGTAACAATCGGCTCTTCAGTCTCTCATCACCTAATGACACCTACTATAAATGGAGGTATGTGGAGGACAGGAATGTACCTTCGATTAAATCCTAATCGGCGGATGAAACACACTGTTTTTGACAGTCTATCTCCTGAATTGTCATATTAATGTACTAAACATTAAAGAACAATATTGAATTTTTATATGGGTCCAGCCTGGTGGTGCCTACAGAGCTTTGTATAGCACCTTACAGCCGCCACCTAGTACATTTCTGCACAGCTCCAGCAAAGTGTCTGACTTTATTATAACAAAAGGTGCAATTACTTTTATACATTATACTTCAGCAATTACACCTTTCTCTAAACCTTATAGACCAGTGATGGGGAACCTATTTTTGGGCCCGAGTGCCCAATTTTCCTGCATGTAACCATGTACCAGTCCTCAAATTGCCAACAGCGCTTTAAATACTCACACATACACACAGCACATGCATACCCACATAAATTCTCTCACACATACACACAGCACACGTATACCCACATACTACATACTTCACATGTATACAGCACATGTACACACACAGCACATGCACACACACCTACATACATGTATACACACATACTTACTCACACTTACATACAGCACATGTATACACACATTTTTACTCACACTTAGATACTCACACATACATCCAGCACATGTACGCACACATAAATACAGCACTTGCATACACACATACACACCTACTCACACATACATTGCAGGAAGTCTCTTCCTTGGCACAGCTGCTGGAGCTGCTACACTGCTGTGTGAATACTCATGTAATTGCTCAGGAGGCAACAGGATAGCTTTTCTGCAAATATTTATTTTGCATTGAATTTTCACTTTGGGCCATCATAAAGAACGACAAAAGTGACCTGTAACGGACCGTCACACCCAGCAAGTCTTTCCTGGACCCTTGCTCTTGTACCCAAATAGACAGGACATCTAGCAGTTAGGTACAGCAAGATTGAACTACTTTATTTGACAAACAACACAGACTTATAAAAGACATACACATGACATCACAGACATTAGTATACAATGGGGGGGAAGGAACTAAACATAGTTCAACTAACTGGGGCTAGGAAAAGATTAGACATTCAGTCTGCAAACCAAATTACCATACAGTGAGTAGACACACAGTAAGAAACATAATGTACACAACATAATCAGTTTACCAGTTAATCCAGTTAAAACAGAACAATGGATGTTGGGGTAAACTATTGGAGTCACTGTCACATTATAAACTTTCAGAGTGGTCTACTCACAGAATTAAACATTACACATAAACCAATACACTAACAGAATATAACTAACTAACAATATTAACGTATAGTGCTATGGCACATCCCTTGCCCAGGTAGTCCACTCATTTGTGAGTTGGTTGGCAGAAAGGCACGAACAAGCCTTTCTGCAGGGGAAAATGCAAGCCTTTACCATGGGGCCATAGTCCAGAGGCAGCAGGCGAGCAACCAGGCTTCTCCAGAACATAGTGGCGAGGTTGGTTCCGCCACATCTCTCCCCTTTTCCAAACAGACTAACAGGGTATCTGACCTCCTGCCGGTCAGTGCCCTGGTTAGTCCAGCAGCCCACCCACAAAACAGAAACAGCAGTACAGCCCACCCACAATAAATGGTTACTACACCCGAGTAAGGGAGAAACTTGTCCATGTCCAGGTGCCTCACCACGGCTGTATGGGGGACTGATAGGCTGCTTAGGTGGGTTGCTGAGTGGGCAGAGACCAGCGGTACTCAGCCCTGGTGCCAGCACTACCACAGAAGTAGCCTGGTTGGAGCCTGGTTGCTGGAGGGGGAGACCGACTGTCTCCCCTTTGGATACACAGCTCTGCTGCTGGAGGTGGAGACCGATTGTCTCCCCTTTGGACAAACCACCATGCTGCTGTGGGGGGAGACTGACTTTCTCCCCTTTTTCTAAACAGCCCTGTTGCTGGGGGACAGGACTGACTGTCAATACCCCCTGTGCTGTAAGTGCAGAGACCACGGTCCCATCTGCACAGTTGTGGGGCTTACTGTCTCCCCCTGGTACTTTAAGCTGTCGCTGGGGGGAGGGGGTAACAAGCTCCTCTCCCATACATACTACCATCCGCTGGGGAGGGAGACAGACTGTCTCCGCTCCCAATACAGTGTCCTGCTGCTGGGGAAAGGAGACTGGGCTCTCTATTCCCTGCTGGACACTCTGCCGCTGGGGAGGGAGGACAAGGCTCTCCTCTCCCAATAAAACACTCTGCCGCTGGGGGACAGGACCGACTGTCTCTGCCCCCTGTAACTCAGCCTGCCGCTGGGGAAAGGAGACTGGGCTCTCTATTCCCTGCAAATCACACTGCCGCTGGGGGATGGAGACGATGCTCTCCTCTCCCTGTGGGGCCAGTGGAGAGACCTCGGTCCCATCTCCACTTGCCGGCTGGAGGTCCTCCCAGTACATCTCTATGATATCCTCCCAGCTGAAGGGCTCTGGACCTGGGTCTGCCATGATGCTCTCCTCCTGGGTATCCTCAATGGAGCGGAACAGGTGTTTGTAATCCTGCTCCAGTTCCCATTCCAGGGATACAAGGTGGGTCAAGTCTGGTCTCACTTCGTGGGGGTCATCCCAGACTTGCATACCCTCCCTCCAGTCAAAAATTTCTTGGAACCGGGTCTCGTCAGTGCTCCCAAAGTCAAGTTCTGTGAAAGCCTCCCACAGCAAGCCAGGGCCATTAAACTCTTCTCCCTCCGGGTTATCATGCTCCACTGTCCAGGGTGTATACCGAACTGTATACCACCAGAGTGCCTGGTAGGCATCCTCTAGCCATAGCTCCTGCCATACCCGGTGCTCGAGCTCCTTTACCCAATGCTCCAGGGGCTGCTCTCCCAGGAAGGGCATCCGCAGTTCCAGTCGCGTCTGCTGTCGCTGCTCCTCGCTGGGGAGTCCCTCGCCCCGCTGATATTGTATATTATCCAGTGCCTGGTACCAGATGCCTTTCCTTATTGCATCCCGGCCATCCAGGTCTTCCTCCTCATATGGAACTGCTGTTTGGGTCCAGCCTGGTTCCATCCTGCTGCTGTCAGGGTCGCTGTACTGAGACATGCGTTGCCCTCAAATTATAAATCCAGGAAATGGTGTTGCCTTGTAGCTGTCCTTCTGGGCTGTGAGAACAATCCCGTCGCTTGCCACCAATTGTAACGGACCGTCACACCCAGCAAGTCTTTCCTGGACCCTTGCTCTTGTACCCAAATAGACAGGACATCTAGCAGTTAGGTACAGCAAGATTGAACTACTTTATTTGACAAACAACACAGACTTATAAAAGACATACACATGACATCACAGACATTAGTATACAATGGGGGGGAAGGAACTAAACATAGTTCAACTAACTGGGGCTAGGAAAAGATTAGACATTCAGTCTGCAAACCAAATTACCATACAGTGAGTAGACACACAGTAAGAAACATAATGTACACAACATAATCAGTTTACCAGTTAATCCAGTTAAAACAGAACAATGGATGTTGGGGTAAACTATTGGAGTCACTGTCACATTATAAACTTTCAGAGTGGTCTACTCACAGAATTAAACATTACACATAAACCAATACACTAACAGAATATAACTAACTAACAATATTAACGTATAGTGCTATGGCACATCCCTTGCCCAGGTAGTCCACTCATTTGTGAGTTGGTTGGCAGAAAGGCACGAACAAGCCTTTCTGCAGGGGAAAATGCAAGCCTTTACCATGGGGCCATAGTCCAGAGGCAGCAGGCGAGCAACCAGGCTTCTCCAGAACATAGTGGCGAGGTTGGTTCCGCCACATGACCCTTTTGGGCATTTATGTCAATGTTCACAGACTTTAGAAATCAGTGAAATGTACTTTTCATTTGTTGTCCATTCAGTGTCAGAAGGTCTGTTTCAAGTGTTGCTTTAACCTAAGCATTTTTAAGTTGACTGGAAACAAAGCTGAGAGAAGATGGTAAGTGGATACAAGCCTCTCACATGCATATATTTTCAAAGGAAATACCTGTATCCTGTTCACTTTAATGGACAAATACTGTGAATACTTTAAAAACACTGACAAATGAGAATAAAAGACAAGAAGGGTTAGGGTGATATTATCCATGCTCTGCAACTAGCTTTCAAAGAGCATCTAGGTCAAAAACATTAGATTAAGGAACATATTTGCATTTGGTTTTTGCAATTGTTTCATACTTACCGTAATTTTCTTTTCCTGGTTATTATCCATGGCAGCAGTTACGTATGGGTTAGCTCCACCCTCAAGGTAGGTAGGACAGAAACAAACTTATAAGAGAGCACCCGCCCCCTGTCTCCCCAGTCTAGTAACCAGCTCCTCATAACCAAGAAACAACAAGGGAGGGAACTGACTGCTGCCATGGATAATAACCAGGAAAAGAAAATTACGGTAAGTATGAAACAATTTTCAATTTTCCTGGCTAACCATGGCAGCAGTTACGTATGGGACATACCCAAGCCAGAAACAGACAGGGATGGGAGAACAAACAACCAATAAACACAGACACAGAAAATTGCTGCAAAATGAGAAAGGTTTAATGAGAGGAGACAGAGGCCAAAACAGCGTGAGAGAAGGAGGATTCATCAGCCCGGCGGACATCCAGACGGTAATGTCGGAAAAAGGTGGAAACGGAGGACCAGTTCCCAGCTCCGCAGACAGTAGCCATTGAAGAACCAGCCTCAGCCGCCCATGAAGAGGAAACAGCCCTAGTGGAGTGAGCCTTGAGCCCTGGGGGAATAGGAACATCACTGGAGCTGTAGCACTTGGATATGGCAGCCACAATCCAACGGCGTAGAGTGGAGACAGAGGCTGCCTCACCACGTCGAGAGCCCAGAGGAAGGACGAAGAGCCTGGAAGACTTCCTCAGGGAAGAAGAGGCGGCAATATAGAGGCGTAGGCAGCGCACCACATCCAAGGAGTCGTGGGGTTCGGGAAAAACACCGGAAGAACAGTCTCTTGATTAAGGTGGAAGGCTGAAACCACCTTAGGTAGGAATTCCGGGACAGGTCGAAGGAGGGCATGATCTGGAGAGAAAACCGTGTATGGAGGGTCCACAGAAAAAGCCTGAAGTTCGGAACAACGTTTTGCCGAAGTCACTGCCAGTAGCAAGAGAGTCTTCAGGGTCACCAACCACAGGGAGGCATCCTGTATGGGCTCAAAAGGAGGACCAGAGAGAGCACGAAGCACCAGAGGAAGGCTCCAAGGGGTCGTAAAGGAACGGGCCGGAGGACGGAGTTTGAAAACCGATTTGAAGAAACGAATCACCAAAGGATCCAGCGCCCAACGAACTGATGTGAGTGCAGACAGGGCAGATACGTGAACCCGGAGGGAGTTCAGGCCCAAACCCCGATCCAGGCCAGCTTGGAGAAAGGCCAGGACATCAGGCAGGGAAGGTGACAGTGGATCCAAATTCCTACCCTCGGACCAAACCAGAAAGGCAGACCAAATACGATGGTATGTGGACGAGGTGTTAGGCTTCCGAGCCTTCAGTAGGGTAGAGACGACACCCTCCGAAAGACCATGGGACCGCAGTGACTGCCGCTCAATCGCCAGGCCGCTAGTTGAAGAGAGCGGGGGCAAGGATGGAACACCGGACCCTGAGACAGGAGGTCCAGGCGAGGTGGGAGAAGCCAAGGGTCCCGGGTGGACAGCCTGTTTGCCAGTGGAAACCAAGGCCTCTTGGGCCACCATGGAAGGATGGCCATCACTTCCGCCTTCTCCAAACGCAATTTCCCCAGGAGTCTCGGAATGAGAGGGAGAGGAGGAAAGACATATAGTAACTCCTTGGGCCATGGGAGAGAGAGAGCATCCACGCCCTCCGACATGGGGTGAGGAGCCCTGGAGAAAAAGCGAGGAAGCTGAGTGTTCGTGGGCGAGGCCATCAGGTCCAATGCCGGACGACCCCACAGTAGACAGAGATGATCGAATACCTGGGATGAAAGCCTCCAGTCTGTTGTGTTGAGAGTGGTGCGGCTCAAGAAGTCTGCCATCGGGTTTTCCGGACCCGGAAGGTAAACCGCTGACAGGTGTTCGATTGATTCCTGAGCCCAGACAGCAATCGGCTCGAACTCTCGGCTGAGAGACAGGCTCCTGGTACCTCCTTGATGGTTGATATAGGCAACCGCACACCTGTTGTCTGTCTGGATCCTCACCCAATGACCCCGAATGGTTTGATGAAAAGCCAGCAAGGCCCTGTAAATTGCCCTCAGTTCCAGGATGTTTGCGTGAAGACCACTCTCCGTAGGGGACCATTCTCCTTGGGCGTAGAGACCGTCCAGATGAGCACCCCAGCCGTGCGCACTTGCATCCGTCGTGACCACTTTGTAAGTGATGTCTGTCAGCGGAAAACCTCTCCTGAGGTGACGGACCTCCAACCAATGATGAGAAGTCACCTCTGGTAAATACAATTTCTTGTCCAAGCAGGACCTGGGAACCGGGAGATGAGGTAGCAGTAGGGACTGAAGAAACCGGGTGTGCCACTGAGCCCAACGAACGAGGCCGATAGTGGAGACCAGGACCCCTAGTAGGGACATTAGTCTCCTGATGGGCAGCCAACCGGGAAGGACGACATTCTGGATGGCCCAAATCAGACGAGACTGACGATCCAATGACAGGGAAACAGTAGCCGTGAGAGTGTTGAAGCACGCCCCCAAAAATACTAGGGTTTGGGACGCAAGGAGTTGGCTCTTCGTGAAGTTGATTATCCAACCAGCTCCCTGCAGAAAACACAACGCCTCGTCCCGCTGAGAAGTGACAAGGTCTCGAGAAGGAGCCACGATGAGAATGTCGTCTAGATAGTGAAAAATCGTAAGGCCCCTCTTGCGAAGTTCTGCAATACACACCACCAGGATCTTGGAAAAGGTATAAGGAGCCGTACTGAGGCCGAATGGGAGGGTCTTAGGTCTCCTGATGCTTTGGTGACAAAAAACAGGGGGGAGTAGTTTCCTTGGAAGCGCTCGAGCCCAGGCACAGGAACAATAACTTCGCCTCGGAGGAGGGACCGTAGAAATTTTTGTAGGATATCCTTCCGTTGGGGGTCCGCAGGAACCTTGGTACGGATAAAAAGAGGAGGTGGAGGGGACCGAAACTCCAGGCTGTAACCGTCTTGAACAATGGTCCGGACCCAGGAATCCATGGAAAAACTTGCCCAGACCGCCGAAAAAGCCAGAAGTCGAGCACCGACCGGAGGGGCCCGGGCTGGAAGGCCGTCATGACTGGAACTTCCCGCGAAAGGAAGAGGCCGGGCGGGAGCGTGAACCCTTTGCGGCCCCGCGGAAACCGCCCCTCCATGCTGATGAGCGAGCCACCTCTCTGCCAGGACGGTATTGTCTAGAATCCCGAAAGGAGGAACGAAAATTCCGACGATCATTTCAAACGGTTTTGGGAAGACGTCTGCGTTCTTGCACGTCTGGCCGAAACCGACAAGCCCATGCATCTGGCCGCGAGCTTCAAAACATCCGAAGATGACTCAATAAAAAACTCAGCCGCCAGTTTGATGTTGGAGAAAGATTCCAGAAGCTGTTCTCTGGGAACCCCACTCTCAATGTCATCCTTTAGGTCGAGGATCCAACACTTCAGGGCACGAGAGACAGATGTCATGGCAACCGTAGGTTGGCAGATAGCACCGGCCGCAACATAGGCTCTTGACAAGGAGGCCTCTATTCGACGTTCCATGGGGTCATGTAAAAGTGCCGGACCATCCAGGGGTAGGGATGAACGCCGGACCACCCGAATGACCGGGGCATCCACCACAGGAGGAGAAGACCAGGAAGAGGCATCTTCAGCAGCCACGGGATATAGTCTAGAGATCCTCCTGCCGGAAGAAACTTTCCGATCAGGGTTCTTCCATTCGGTAGAAATCAACTCCTCAATGGAGCTATGAACCGGAAAGGATGGCCTTTTTCTATGTAGACTGGTGAAGTATTTATCGGCCGTACCCACCTCGGGAGATGTTTTGGAACGCATATGCGTTCCAATGCCGAAAAACGGCACTGAAAACGAGGCGTGGAACGCACATGCGTTCCAACGCTGAAAACGGTACTGAAAACGAGGCGTGGAACGCACATGCGTTCCAACGCCGAAAAAACGGCACTGAAAACGAGGCTTGGAACGCACATGCGCTCCAGAGCCCGAAAAATAGATTAAAAAAGGAACAGAAAGTGGGGGTTGGAGCGCAGAAGCGCCCCAGAGCACACCAGAGAGGCACAGCCTCGAAAATAAAACGGAGGGGGGAACAAATAGCCATGCCCAAGAAAAATGAAAGTAAATAAATAAAAAATGTGAAGGGAGAAAAACATCCCATACATACCATATGAAGCATAGCAGGAATGGAGACCTCTGCTAATATCCCATACATCTCCAGTACCACTTGCAGTAAGCTTACAGAGGAACAGGGCCCAAACTTCATATCCAAATCATCTCCAGTACCATCCAGATGTAAGGGTGCGGAGGAATAAATATCCCAGGGAACCGGGCTTCGGAAAGAAAGAGGCTGAACTTTCCGGAAGGTGAGTAAAAAGGTGTAAAAATAGAAGAAATAATAAAATTCTTAGGCCCAAACGGGCCCCGTCCTAATACCAATGAGGACAGAAAAAAGACTGGGGAGACAGGGGGCGGGGGCTCTCTTATAAGTTTGTTTCTGTCCTACCTACCTTGAGGGTGGAGCTAACCCATACGTAACTGCTGCCATGGTAGAGAAGGACCTTTGTCAAACTGTGCTTGTGAGAAGTTCCCCGACACAAATCAGGCTCTGAATTTTTATATATAGGCTGAGCACTGACACAACCTAAATCTATGCATTCAGAGTACATAACGCAGACTCTCGTGAGTATGCTTCATTCATTGGCGCACACGCAAATTGCGCAGGTATTTGGCGCAATCTGCATGGGCATCGTGTTTATACATGCCCCCCCCCCCATTATTTCTTCCTATTAGCCAGACTGTGGAGGGAAGCATAACAGATAAATATAAATATAGATAATAAAGTGATTGTCTTTCTTCCTTTTTAGTTTGCAACTGTGAACATGTATAAACTTGTCAAAATCATCTTCATGCAAGTGCTTAAATATCATTTCAGAGTGAGAAAATGAATGTCTAAGTGTTTTTGTTGTGATTATGTAATCATATACACGGATATTTGCTAATTTTATTTCTTTCTTTCTACACAATCCTAGTAACCAAATATTTGAAATAAATATAATCAGGTTGAATAAAATAATTTTAAATTACTAAATGTATTTTCTAAAATTTATCATACATATTCAAATGTTGCTTCAATATGTATACATACATGTACAATGTAAAATGAAAGATAATTATAATATATATATATATATTACTGAAATATTAACAAAGTAAATTATGAATTTATATATAGATATCAACTATATACATAAATTACTTTCAATTAAAAAAACAATAAAAATATGAAATAATATTGCAGTGTACTAATTTAGAACACACAAAAAATGTCATTAGTAAAACACATTTAAAATTATATGTTATACATAAATGTGATGCAAATACACCACTAAATACGATGAACCTTTTATCACAAAATGCCGCACGTATCATCAATGTCTATATAATGGTTGCTCCACACTAAGTATATACCACTCCCACTTTTAATTTTGGAAAAGTAAAGCAAAACATCACAAATTAGAAAAATAATGGCACATTTGCTTTATACGGGTTTCATTTGCACTACCAGTGTCGCCAACACTTTTTATATATCCCCCCAATTGTATGTGTGTATTCTGTTGAGTGGAAGCTATTCTCTATAGATATAGAGTGCATTCTCAATACTTATTTTATTAAAACATTTGATTAATTAATTTTCTGCACCTCTGCGCCTGTCCTACTGTTGTTTTATTTTATTAGCGGAAATCCCCCATACCTTGATAAGGCTTCACTTGAATTGATTTCTTTTAGAATATTAATTCGGAACTTTATTTGGTTTTATTTATGATACATTATTTTAAATAGCACTGGACACCAGACACTTCAGAAACCTCTTTTTCTTTTAAACATTTCCAACATCAATTGTAGAGTGAGCAAATAAATGGAATAAATATTGTTTAAAAAAATGAAGAAAGATCGACACCCTTCAAGTGTACACACAAAAATAATATACTTATATAGTTGTACAAACAACTTCTCCTGTAGTCTTCCAATATATATGTATATCATGAGGAAAATATGTGAAAAGAAAAAAATTAAAGAAATAACACAGTGCAACCTGTTATTATAAAAATGCATGACTGGTGTCATAGTAAAACTTACTACAATACAGTATCACTATGCTCATATTATAAGCTCTGGGAGGGTTAAACATCATCCAAAGAAGTCTTCTCCAAGCCTCTCTCTCAGATTATGATATAAAGACGTAGGATAACAAGATTAGGACGACTTTACCTCATAATCTGAGAGAGAGGCTTGAAGTTCACGTCTACAAACTCACCCAAAGTTTACAGCCATTACCTTGAACTTGCATCCGGACTAGCGATACTATGTGTATAAACGGGGATTGTTCGAGGAGTCCTAACCACTTCTTTTGTAAGCATATTTAAAAAAAACGTCCTATTCTTTTTTATTTGGAATAGAAACATAGACATAGAAACATAAAATGTGTCGGCAGATAAGAACCATTCGGTCCATCTAGTCTGCCCAATTTTTTTTTTTAGTCCCCCATTCCCGGTCTTATACTTAGGATAGCCTTGTGTCTATCCCACGCATGCTTAAAATCCTTGACTGTGTTTACCTCTACCACTTCTGCTGGAAGGCTATTCCATACATCCACTACCCTCTCAGTAAAGTAATACTTCCTGATATTACTTTTAAATCGTTGCCCCTCTAATTTAAGACTATGTCCTCTAGTTGTGGTAGTTTTTCTTCTTTTAAATATACTCTCTTCCTTTACTGTGTTGATTCCCTTTATGTATTTAAATGTTTCTATCATATCCCCCCTGTTACGTCTTTCCTCCAAGCTATACATGTTAAGATGCTTTAACCTTTCCTGGTAAGTTCAATCCATGAACCAGTTTAGTAGCCCTTCTCTGAACTCTCTCCAAAGTATCAATATCCTTCTGGAGATACGGTCTCCAGTACTGCGTACAATACTCCAAGTGAGGTCTCACCAGTGCTCTGTACAATGGCATGAGCACTTCCCTCTTCCTACTGCTAGTACCTCTCCCTATGCAACCAAGCATTCTGCTAGCATTTCCTGCTGCTCTATTGCATTGCCTACCTACCTTTAAGTCCTCTGAAATTATTACTCCTAAATCCCTTTCCCCAGATGTTGAGGTTAGGACTGTACCAAATAGTCTATATTCTGCTTTTGGGTTTTTACGCCCAAGGTGCATAATCTTGCACTTGTCCACATTAAATGTCAGTTGCCACTGCTCTGACCATTTTTCTAGTTTAGCTAAATCATTTGCCATTTGGCTTATTATGAATACATTTATATTCGAATATACCTGCCATCCTGTCTTTCTGATTGTATCATAAAAAAGGTTGTGCTATGTTATTTGTGTAATGCAGGGCTTGACAAATGTAATTAGATTTTAGGAGCCAGCAAAAAAATTTAGGAGCCAGACAATCACGCAAGCATACACGCAATTCATAAACACACACGCCTACTTTACATATACACATATATACAAACAACTCACATTCGCCTACTTTACATATACACATATATACAAACAACTCACACACACCTACTTTACATATACACATATATCCAAACACCTCACACACACCTACTATACATATACACAAATATACAAACACCTCACACACACCTACTATACATATACACATATATACAAACACCTCACACACACCTACTATACATATACACATATATACAAACACCTCACACACACCTACTTTACATATACACATATATACAAACAACTCACACACACCTACTTTACATATACACAAATATACAAACACCTCACACACACCTACTTTACATATACCCATATATACAAACAACTCACACACACCTACTTTACATATACACATATATACAAACACCTCACACACACCTACTTTACATATATACATATATACACACACCTCACACACACCTACTTTACATATACACATATATACCAACACCTCACACACCTACTTTACATATACACATATATCCAAACACCTCACACACCTACTTTACATATACCCATATATCCAAACACCTCACACACACCTACTTTACATATACACATATATACAAACACCTCACACACACCTACTTTACATGTACACATATATACAAACACCTCACACACACCTACTTTACATATACACATATATACAAACACCTCACACACACCTACTTTACATATACACATATATACAAACACCTCACACACACCTACTTTACATATACACATATATACAAACACCTCACACACCTACTTTACATATACCCATATATACAAACACCTCACACACACCTACTTTACATATACACATATATACAAACATCTCACACACACCTACTTTACATATACACATATATCCAAACACCTCACACACCTACTTTACATATACACATATATACAAACACCTCACACACACCTACTTTACATATACACATATATACAAACACCTCACACACACCTACTATACATATACACATATATACACACATATATACAAACACCCACCCACCCACCTCACACAGTCTTTTTTTGGTTTCTTCTTAACGTGGCCCAAAGGGGGACATTAGTGTTGCAGCCGATCTGCCTGCTGAGTGCCAGGATGTCACGTGACGACACCCGGCACTCAGACACGCGTTGCGCGAGTGGGCGGAGCTTGCAGTCTGTGCGGATGGCACAGACTTTACCCCCTCGCGCTCCGTAAAAATAAAAAAATCGGATGGCAGCGGTGAGGGGACCATGAGGCTGACGGCACCCAGGCGCCAGGTCCAATTTCCTGGTCGCCATGGCGACCTGGCGCCTGGGGTTTGTCGAGCCCTGGTGTAATGTTTTCTTCCGGAGATAGATATCTATAAAGGGACTCTGTCACCTAAACATTGTTCATGCTGCAAATGTAGAGAATAAAAAAGTGAAACATTATCTATACATTGTGTTAGCAGAATTGCATGAATGTATGAATTTGTTCAATCAGCTTTGTGTAGAGTTAACTAGCAGGGTTAGGGAGGGGGAATTTTCACACATGAACAATGCCAGTGTATAACTTAGCAGACCAAACATATGGAACATGGTGTGGTTTTCTTCTCTGGTAGACATCTTATCTGACTAAATTCAATATGGAAAATATGCACATAATTAGGCAGAGGGCAAATAATTTTAAATTTACAACACTGTATTTGTTATATCAGTTTGAAGGTATGTCCAGGTGAAGGCTCCGTGTAGGAGACCGAAACTTTAATATGACCAACATTTATAAATAAATATTTTTGTACTTTTTGATAAATAAGACCCACTTTATAAATAAAGTGCTCCTTTTCCTATGGATATCTACTTTTGGTCGGGACAAGCACTGGGGCAAGCAACAGGTAAGGATTAAAGTGCGTCTTTCAACCTTTGGATTCTCTTGTATAATTGTGAAAGTGTAAGGTATAATTTGGGAGATATTGTATAAAACATATAGAACCACACAGAAAGGATTTATTCTGTTATGTTTGTGAAAGGTAAAAACGGGTTTCATATTATGAATATGTAGGAAGCCAGGTTTAAAGAGAAGACGAATGAACACATGTGAAGTACAAGTGACAACTTAACCATTCATATTAAGAATAGTGTTGAGCGAACCAGAACCGCACTGTTCGGGTTCGTACCGAACATTACGGTGTTCGGACCCCGAACCCGAACATTTCACTGTATGTTCGGGTTGGAGTTCGGGATTCGGTTATAAACCGAAAGTCTATAAACCGAAAGACATTCGGTTTATAGACTTTCGGTTTATAGAATAGCAATAGCATTACATGTATTCCATAAACCGAAAGTCTATAAACCGAAAGACATTCGATTTATAGACTACATGTAATGCTATTGCTATTCTATAAACCGAAATAGAGTCCCCATTCATATGAATAGGTCAACCAGCCGAACCCGCCGAACCCGAACATCCAGGTGTTCGTTCAACTCTAATTAAGAAGAAATTCAATTAAGGGATTAGAGGCAGAATGCAGGAATAGTATACACGCAGGCGGAAACAGACTGTAAATTAAATAAGAGGCATCCAGGATGAGGACAAAAAGTAAGCACTGGTAACGTGGTAAAAGAATAATGGTTTAGGGGAAGAAGTTTTTCCATGGGTAATATTTTTGTTTGCCAAGAAAAGCATAGGAAGAACAAAACGAGGTAAAGACAAGCTTGCTGTATACCAATAGGGAGAGTAAGTAGGGCATAGGAGTGCTAGACAAAGAGGCACTATTGGAGAAGTAAGATAACAACCGGATAACAGCTGTATCGTGGAAAGATTGTCTTTGAAATGGGTGGTTCATTTTCTCAGAGTAGAAGAATTAATAAGAAGTACTGACCCTTCGACCGAAACCATTGGTCACTTGTGAATGATGTCTCTGTGGAACATTGAGAGCGCAATCCAGATCGAAGAGGATCTAATAGAGGGTAAGAGTTGAGAAAGTGAGTCAACTGGGCAAATATGATAAACCCAAATGAGCAGATTAAAAAGAGAACATGGATGTTAGGAAAATAAGGATCTAGGGACGTCATGCATGTTTGTGGGAGGTAGAGAAGCTGCATGAGAGAGAGAATATAAATTGTGATTATGTGATAGTGCTGAAATCAGATCAAAGAGGGAACCAGATGAGGAAGGCAGGTGCCGGGGTGAGAAGTTACAGTGAATTATTGGGTAAATAACGGACAATCAGGAAAAATGAAGGAGACACAAAGTGTTTATTTTGTTAACCATTTCATTAAAATAGATGATAATATATATAACCTTAAAGCTGGAGAAGGAATTTAGTGTGGTGGAAGGATTTGTAGTTAAAGGATTAGATAGTGTGTAAAGGAGGTAAACATGATCGCAATCTGAATCACATGATCTCGAGTATCAACATTTTAAATTGGAAGGCAGATAAGGTGCCCCAACATGTCGTTAGGAGCCATCATGTTGCCATAATGCCATCCAAAACATTATCATATTAGTGTTATAATTGAAACTAATGTGTGTCACATATTTATTTCAAAACAAGTCATAAATTGCCATACTATGAAAAATGTATACCATGATAGTGGTGCTATTATCTTGATCACCAATGTATAATGCTAGCTCACAACAAATGTTAGACGTTAGTTTAACTCATAACACTGAATGAAATGATATTAAGGCTAACTTATCTCCTAACCCGTAACAATCAAAATATACTTTCACATGCATATGCTGTTGTCTTTTTTCATCAATGATCAGATTTTATGCTACTGTTTGTATCAAAGTACCCCATGTTGAGAAAATTTGTGCTAGACACCTTTATTTGGGAACATCATGCAGTCTGTAGCAGCTGTTATATTACATTGCTACAAGGTGACCTGCTGTAGTCAACAAATTGCTAAATATGGATCACTTTGGTTTTCTAACTTCTTAGAAAACATATTGGTCAAACATAGCAAAATAGTTCTTTCTCCTGGGAGAAAACAAATATATGTAAAAAAAATTATTTTGAGTAAAATACTGTAAATTTAGAGAATAAAAAATGATTGATGACTTATGACATCACCTTGATATGCAAATTATCTGGTTTTCAATAGAAAATGTGTAATTTGCATATCAAGCCACAGGTGTTGTCATAAACAAGAGACTCCACAGACACATTTAAAACACATTTTTCTCCAGATATAAGCCTTTGTTTCCAATTCTGCTAACACAATGTATACATCATTTTCAATTAGTTTTATTCTCTACATTCATTGTATAAGCAATGTTTAGGTGATATAGTGATATGTACAGAAAAAAGTAATTAAGAACTATCTTCATTATAAATAAAGTCCTGGATGGCAGGGCCCTCACAGAGCCCTGATAAATACCGTATTTGCTTGAATATAAGACACGGATTTTTTCAGAGCAAATGCTCTGAAAAGACCCCTCGTTTTATATTCGAGGTCGTCTTATAGTCTGACCTCAAATCAAGGTCAGACTATAAGACAGGAATCCAGGACCCCCGCAGAGCTACAGGGGACCTGGATCCCCCTCGCTAACAGCCGGTGGATGTCTGGGCGATGCACGCAGACATCCTCCGCTGATGCTGCACGGCACATCCATCGGGACTTCTATGATGAAGCCGGGTCTTTCCGGCTTCATCATAGAAGTCCCGGCGGAAGTGCCGTGCAGCAGCTGAGGGGAAAGGAGGGAAAGAGAAACAAGGGGAGGGAGGGGGGGGGGGAGAGAGAGACAGGGGGAGGGAGGGAGGGGGATAGAGAGAGAAAAGGAGGGAGGGAGGTGGAGAGAGAGAGAAAAGTTTGGGGGGAGGGAGAGACAACGTGAGAGGGAGGGGGAGAGAGATAACACTGGGGGGAGAGAGACAACGCTGGGGAAGGGGGAGAGAGAGAGACAAAGCTGGGGGGAGGGGGAGAGAGAGGCAGCATTGGCACATAAAAAGAAATAAAAACAAGAAATGCATTTGTTTAATATCATAATTTTTATTAAATATTAAAAAGCAATTTACATGTGAATATATACAAGTTAAACTTTTTTCCTATAGGGTAGTTTTATATTCAGGCTTTTAGTTTTTTCTAAAAGAATATCCAAAGTTTGGGGGGGTCATCTTATAATCAGGGTTGTCTTATATTCGAGCAAATATGGTATTGATTTCATCCGAATTAACCCTTCATCTATAAGCATGTCACTTTTTTAAAGCATTCTTACTTTATAGCATTAAAACTGCCTGAAACATTTGTCTTTTGTGCTGTCAAACTGTATTGTTTTTCATATTTAAAATATTTTTTTTTAAAGGCAGAAAACAATAAAACAGTGTTCTCGCTTCTGGAAATAGTAGCATTAAAAACATTAGTCTCAACAGAACTAAACTGTACCTTATATCATATAAGAGAGCTAGATGAAAGGAAAAGTCTAATGGGGCTATTCACTAAAAGTTGAGTTAAGCTGAGATGAAGATTTCATCTCACCAGTTTAGCTATACATTGTGCACCAGGTTTGTCCCTGCACAATGTATAGCTAAATTGGTGAGATGAAATCCTCATCTCACCTTAACTCACCTTTTAGTGATGAGCCCCGTTAGAGCATGCTTCTCAAAAAATGGCTCAACAAAACAGTTTTAAAGTATACTTAATGACATGTATCACTTTCATGAGGATAAAAAGATGCCTATAAATTGTGCTAGCCAATTTTCTGATGAATAAAGATGAAGAAAAAAAAAATCACCCACCCTCGAACGCTGACATAAGTATCCAAAAGCATGCACATGTGTATACCTCCTGACTTCCTCCCCGGTGCATCGGTATGCTCGGGGCTAGAGCTTGGGAGGTCGAGTGTCAGATCTACCGTACATGTCGGTGGCAGTGTCACTCAAACTGACAATGCTGCACATGCAGAGTACGCATTCTGTGACATCTTGCAGTCCCAAATCTTGCTGTCCCGCCGAACTCTACCTTTGTCCCAGCTCAACAAGACAGAGCCTATGCAAAGCAGGAAAGTTGGGAGGCATGCATTTGACCACCGTATTGGAAGAATCATTGGACATGTTGAAGGTTGCGCCTGTTCCCTTAAAGTAACTATGTTTGTAGAAGTATGTATCTCAGCTTTTACCGGCCAAATATAACTTTTGCAGGCTACTTTGCATTATGTAAAAGTCTTATGTGACCAGAAGGAAATCAGTTAAGTTCAAACTAAGTAGTGGGATCCACATAACCACACTGATGATTTCCTTTGATCACATATGACTTCTACATCCTGCAAAAGCTATATGTGGCCGGTAAAAAATGGCAACCCTTTGCAGGAAGTGTGACTTAAAGTGGGCGTTACTGAGATGGTTTAGGTAAATCTGTGACCTACTGGTGTCTATTTCTGCAGTTCAGAAAGTAATTTAGTACAAGACCATACACACAAGTATTGAAATACTTCAGTATTAGCAGGTGTATGGAGTAGCAGGACTATTTTTCGTGGCCTACATGCACTTGTGTTGACTACATGAGTGCAGTGTGTGCGGCACAATTCAGGTCACATGACACTGCTGTGGCTCCAGGCTGACATTGTACAAGCCTTCCTGCTCTGTTTGCTGCCACTCAAATTATTATTACACAATGCAATATTTTGAACCAGAGGAGGATGAAAGCTATGATGGAACACTTTAAAACGGTTAATAATTTCCCCCTGTTCTGGTCATTTAATAATTTTATTGTTATTGTTCAAAAGATATCACTGGTTAATTAGAGGAGTAAGCAAGGGTGAATCCTATAACCAGCAGACACCTCCCCCCTTTATTGGAGCACCTGCACAGCACAAACTGGGAAAGTAAGTCTTCTAGTGCTTGCCTTCTCCTCTGCTACATCAGTGAAAATGAATAATTCAACAAAACAGGGCTGGTTTATTATTCATTTTAAAATGTTTGGCTTTACTCCCTCTTAAATATTACATGTATAGATTCTTAATTTATGATAAAAGATTATGTGGGCTAGATCTATAGTTTTATATACAAGCAGCAAATTTCAAAAATGAAAAAGAAATCAGACTGCAGCCTTTCATTGCTAGAAATATCACAGTATCCATAGATAGATTCCTGGTAGTATATTTCTGGATGTATAACCTTCAGACTGCTCAAAAGGAGCATGTACAATGACGTCAATCCTTTATTGCAACTGAGCAAGCTAATAGGCCAGGGATAGGTTTTCTAAGGTCATATTTAGGAAAGTTAATTGTAGAATAATTCATAATACACATTGCATTTTTTAATTAAGTATCACAACAGAAACATTAAACATGCTTTGCTTTTTTAAAGGTTCCATTCATGTGAATAAGGTAAACAGAAATGTGAGTCAAGCTGAAAAAGGCTGCTGTATTTCAATTAAAGAAATATATCTTTGACTTTAATACCCTTAAGAGCCAACTAAAGTTTATTTTTACTTGTGCTTCTAATATAGAAGAAACGAATACCTGGCACTCGAGGATCCAATAAAATAATTTTAATGTGATTTAAAAATAGTGGAACCAAAATCACAGACAATGCGTTTCACGTCTAGCGATGCAACCAGTCTACACCTTGCTCTTGCACAGATTAACTTCCACTCAAACACTTTGATGATGCATACCTCCCAACGGCCCTGCTTTGCAAGGGACAGTCCTGATTTTTGGAGACTGTCCCATTGAGCTCTACCTCTCTTGCTCTGGCCTGCTTTTCAATCCTGATTTCAGGATGCATTTTCATCGGAGAACGCATACTGTGCCTGTGAGACTCATGCGCATACACAGTGGTGCTGACAGCTTGAGTGAGAGCGTGTTAGCACTGACACCCAACCTCCTAAGCTCTGCCCCCAGGGTCCTGATTCCCCACGGACATAAGCTGGAGATATAGAGGATGTAGTATTTACAATTAAAGGCAAACACAATAATCTGCCACCAAAAATGTCATAACAAATGATTTTGTTCAAAACAGGTTCTGGGGATTAGTCTTAAGAAGGGTTACCACCAACCCAGTATTTTACCAGCAGGCTTGTAAAAAAAACATTGGCTTGAAAAAACCGGGGTAACTCTAGTCTTAATAATAATCTCACCTGATAGAAGTCTATTTGGATTTTAGCGGGCCCATAGTGATAGTTCTCCCACTCATTCCTGCTGAATGTGGCCCAACCAGCATGTACAAGGAGATGCAACTACAGATTACTGGAGCAGCTGAATTTCTTCCCAGAGCAATCTCTTAATTCTGAAACCTGTATCAGAACCTTCTCAGCAGTATTGTTCGTAAGTGAAAGGGTAAAACACTCCAAACATCATCAGCTCAGCCGGTTCATTCAGCTCTAAGCCAAGCAGATGGTTCGTGTTTATTTAGACAGGCAGGTGGAGGTTTGCTAAAAGAATAAGAAACAGAATCTTGTAAAGATGATGTTTCATCTAACCTTTTTATAGCACCTTGAAAGGGGAAGATTAAGAATTATGCTATTTACATAAAATAAAGTCTAATGAAGTAGTAAGAATTGGATGGCTACACCTGCATCAGTCATCTTGCTCCCACTCACCCCAGCCTGGGATGGATTTACATCCCAGGCACCACTGCCATCCCCAAAATAAGACTTTGGGCACAGATTGATAGGTAGCAAATGACATGAGCAAGTTAGGTGTGGGGTGGTGTTTGAATTAAGCTCCCACTTACCCTCTACAGGTGTTACAAGTGATGTCCCGAGGGGGGTGCAGGGACTTTTTTTTTTCTGGCAGCCGCGTCCGCTGGATTCGGCTGCCGGAAAAAAAAATCAATACGACCGGATGTGATGTTACGTCACATCGGGTTGCTGTGTTTACCTCCTCAGTGCAGGAGGGAAGACTGCCGGGGACATGGAGCAACATATAAGGTAAGTACTGGGGAAAGGGGGAGGAGGGTGGTATGAAACGAGCAAAAATCCTGGCATATTGAGGGGTTAAATCCTGGCATTTGAGTGGCTAAATCCTGGCATATTGAGTGGCAAAATCCTGGCATATTGAGAGGTTAAATCCTGGCATATTAAATGGCTAAATATTGGCATTTTAAAGGGGCTAAATCCTGGCATATTATATGGCTAGATCCAGGCATATTGAGGGGGGAAATTCTGGCATATTAAATGGCTAAATCCTGGCATATTGAGGGGTTAAATCCTGGAATATTGAGGGGGAAAATCCTGGCATTTTAAATGGCTAAATCCTGGCATATTGAGGGGTTAAATCCTGGCATTTTGAGGGGGGAAATCCTGCCATATTGAGGGGTTAAATCCTGGCATATTGAGGGGTTAAATCCTGGCATATTAAATGGCTACATCCTGGCATATTGAGGGGCTAAATCCTGGCATATTATATGGCTAGATCCTGGCATATTATATGGCTAGTTCCTGGCATATTGAGGGGGGAAATCCTGGCATATTAAATGGCTAAATCCTGGCATACTGAGGGGAAAAAACCTGGCATATTAAATGGCTAAATCCTGGCATATTGAGGGGTTAAATCCTGGCATATTGAGTGGGGAAATCCTGGCATATTGAGGGGGAAAATCCTGGCATATTGAGGGGAAAAATCCTGGCATATTGAGGGGAAAAATCCTGGCATACTGAGGGATTAAATCCTGGCATATTGAGGGGTTAAATCCTGGCACATTGAGGGTTTAAATGCTGGAATATTGAATGGCAAATTCTGTCATATTGAGGGGTTCAATGCTGCAATATTGAATGGCAAAATTCTGGCATTCATCGCTAAAGGTAAGTATTTTACCGATTTTAGTTTGTTTAGAATTAGGGTTTAGGGGGTTAGAATCAGGTTTAGTGTTAGGGGTTAATTTTACTATTAGGGGTCGGGGGTCAGTATTAGGGTTAGTATTAGGATTTAGGGGGTTAATTTTAGTATTGGGGTCGGGGGTTAGTATTAGGGTTAGTATTAGGGTTACTATTAGGGTTTAGGGGGTTAATTTTAGTATTAGGGGTCGGGGGTTAGTATTAGGGTTTAGGGGGTTAATTTTAGTATTAGGGTTAATTTTAGTGTTAGTATTGGGGTTTAGTGTTTAGTGTTTCTATTGGGGGGGGGGAATCATTTATTAGGGGGGTTATTTTCTTTTTACATTTGTAATAGCTCTTACATAGCTGCAGCCGCGGTGAAACGGCCGCGTTATACTTCATTGCTGACAGTTCAGCGTTCTAACTGCCGTGCTGAACTGTCAGCGATGAAGATGCGGCGAAGAAGAGTCCTAGACCCATATTGAGGGGTTAAAACTGGAATATTGAATGGCGAAATTTTGGCATATTGAATGGTAAAAAAAGAATGGCATATTTAATGGCAAAACAATGGCATATTTAATGGCAAAATAATACTGGCATATTATTAGGCAAATTGGCTGGCTTGTTAATGGCAAAATAATACTGGCATATTATTGGGCAAATTGTCTGGCTTATTAACGGCAAAATAATACTGGCATATTATTGGGCACATTGTGGTTTATGAATGACAAAATAATACTGGCATATTATTGGGCAATTTGGCGGTGCCATTTTTATGGGCAAACACTGGCGTATTAATGGGAAAACAGGTTTATTTTAATTGGGAAAGTGATGCTGTGGCATGGTCTGTGGGGCAAAATAACATGTACTATGAGGAAAGCGACACTGGCTAGTTCTGTAGGGCAAAGTGACACTCATAAACCAAGTGCTGTGGGTACTGTATGGTGCTGTGTTAAGTCCTTTAGTTGCAATGTGGGTGCAGAGGAAGGGAATAAAAACAAGGAATGCAATTTTTCAATAACATTTTTATTACATATGAAAATAGTTGAGTATAGTATTAAAAAATTTAAATAAGTATAAATGCAACTAGTTATAGAGAGAGACATAGAGAGATGTCTGTGTGTATAGATATGTATTGTTTTAGAATTGTACAGTTGTCACCTCGTGGGGCTCCTGTGTGTTGTATAATTAATGGCGGTGCCATGTGTGGTATATTTATTGGTCTCCATGTATGGCATAATTAAGGGGCTCTTTTGTGTGGCATAATTATGGAGCGCTTATGTGTGGCATAATTAAGGGGCGCCTGTGTGTGTGGCATAAATAATGGGGCTCTGGTGTGGCATAATTTATGGGGCTCTTGTGTGTGTCATAGTTATGGGGCTCCTGTGTGTGGCATAGTTAATGGGCTCCTGTGTGTGACATAATTTGTGGGGCTCCTGTATGTGGCATATTTAATGTGCCATCTGACTGGCATTACTAAGGAATCTGTTTGGCATGGTATTGGAGGAAATCCAGGGGGATGACACCATGAGTTACTGCACGCGTTGACACCAACCCTAGTGATGCCTCTGGGTGTTACTGTAAACAAGATAAGCACATATGTTGACCTAGGACACAGATTAGATGCCCTTTAGGCTGTTGTTAAGATACAAGGGTGATGTGGGTCCAACATCATATGGATCATTGCAGATTCCGGAAAGGAGCAGTAAAACACATATTTTCCACTTAATAGAACTTTCTAACATATTTTGGGCCTGCATAGGTTTGCTGTGAAATCATCTTTAATTCCACTGACATCCCAAGTCCATTGTGGCTATAGAGGATTTATTAGAGGGCCATTCATGTATGCTGCTGATGCACTTCCATGAAGGAAGCAGAAGCTTCGACAGTGGACAGTGATACGATGGTGGGGGGCATGTTACCATTAAGTAAGAAGGGGGTTATTGCCCCTTGTTGCTCCCAGGTCAAAACTAGTCAAATGTTTTAGCACCAGAATGATTAAAAGATATCAAGTACGGGGGGCGGAGCCAGCAGCACAAGATGGTGGACGCACTTTAACAGAGCTCCGTAGCAACAAATATCCTCCAGCAACAATCGGCTACGTACCGCTGCTATGGGTCGCCAAAACGGGCAGAACACCACTGCCAAGGCTGAGAAGAAGAGGCTGGATAACTCGCCACCCCCCGCAGCTGCTTTTTTCGGACGTAATCAGAGTGCGGGAGATGCCGTGGGCCTACCTAAAATGGCCGCCAGTCACACACCAAACCTCACTCCACTTTGCACGAAGGCCTCCGATAGCCGAAACACCCCTCCTGAAGACTGGAGGATGGCGTTCAGCATGCTACCAACAAAAAGCGATATTGCTGAGATAGTGGAGAAAGCACTACAGCCCCTCCAAGCTGAACTGTCAGAGATAAACATGATATGCGACAGATGGAGGGTAAAGTACTTACCCTGGAGGAGGTAATGCCATTAACCTGTGAAACGGTGAACGCACTGAATACGCACGTACAGACACAGGAGTTTCAGATCTACTCACTTCAACAACGTGTTGAGATGCTAGAAAATAAAAGCCGACAAAATAATGTCCGCATCCGAGGGGTCCCTGAAGAAGTCGGTTATGAAGACCTACGCGCTACAGTTGAACAGCTATTCGATTTGATCCTGCACAAGTCCCCAGCAAACTCTACCGAAGTGGACACAGTGTTCCGCAGCAGGAGACTGAGAGGTCCGAAAGGAGTCATACCCCGAGATGTGATATGCACCCTACACTAGTCTGCTGATCGGGATGCACTTTTGAAGGACTACCGCCATATGCCACCGGTCAAAATCCTGGACAAGGAGATCACGTTTTTTGCCGATCTCTCCCCTACCACATTGCAGGCTCGTAAGGCCCTACGCCCGGTGACTGTGGAACTAAGAGCAGCTGAGATTCCATATACCTGGGGCTTCCCATTTGCCCTACAGGTCCGAAGGAACAATGTATTGCATGTTCTTCCCCACCCAAAGGACTTACCATCTTTCCTCAGCGGGTTGGGCTTACCTAACATACAGGTACCGGAGTGGCAGAAACCTGCTACTTTTCCCGGTCCCCTCTGCGTAAACCCTACAATGTCAGAGACTGGCTAGCCCAGCAACACCTAAGCCGACTACCTGTCATGGTTCGGGACCTTCCCATTGGGACGCAAGTTATAATTGAGGTTTATATCCCCAGAGACGGCCTCTGCACCTTTAATTATGCTCCAATCTGGACTGTTTTAACACACTGTATATAGCCAATTTTCACATATTTTAATAAGCCTCGTCTACATATTTGAAACAATAGGCACATGTCCAATGTATATTATAGCAGAAGGCCCATACCTTACATTGGTTTGTTATATTCGCTGGGTTTTCTCCCCCCCTTTTTTATTAACAAATGGGAAGAGAAAGTTCCAAAGCCATATTAAGTTCGTTGTTGCAGCTGCGGTGCAGCGTTTGTATTGTTATATTACCATGGGGCTGCTGGCTCTGTTTCCCCCACAGAGGAGCTCCACTCTACCTTGGTTAGTGGAATTGGAGCTAGGTCAACTTTTTCTGACCGTAACCTCGTTTTTTGTTTTTTTTGTGGCGCTTTCACGCCATAGGTGGCCTGTCCCACCTGGGAGTTTCTCCCTATTCTTTGTCTTTACCTTCTTCTCTGATTTACCCTCTTCTTCCCATCCCCCCCTCCCCCCCCCATATATGACTCCCCCCCCCCATTTATTTATTTTTTCTCCTTCTCCTTTTCTTTTTTCTCTTTTCCCTCCCCCTTTATATAGTCTTTTCATTCCTTTTAAACATAAGCGTTTGTGATAAAAATGTTTTTTCTTTTAACTTGTTATGATTCAAATACGACTATCTACAACCTACATGTTTATAATTTCATATTAATTTGTAAAACTAATAAAATATGATTTAAAAAAAAAAAAAAGATATCAAGTACATGTTAATACATAATATAAGAAGTATTTAACCCCTTAGTGACAAGACATTTTCACCTTGACTTTCCCTTGGTGACAATGGCTGTTTTGACATTTCTAGGGTGTTTGTGTTTAGCTGTAATTTTTTTCTTTCTCACATACAGTACCCACACAAATTATATGTTGTTTTTATCGTCATAAGAAGGGCTTTCATTAGATACCATTATGTTCATCATATCTTATAATTTACTACAAAAAAAATCATAAAATATGATTAAAAATTAAAAAAAAACACTTTTTCTAACTTTGACCTAAAATATAATTTACACAAATAAAATCATTAAAAAAGACGCTGTCTAAATAGTTTCTAAATGTTGTCCCGAGTTCAAAAATATGCATGTTTCCATATTTTTCGGTATTATTTTGCGAGTTATGGGGCAAAAAACAAAAATAGTGTTTTTTGTTTTTTTCCTTTATTGATCTTTTGACCCCAACCCGAACCCAAAATTTAACCCTAACACTAAATTTAACCCCAACTCTAATCCTTATTATATCCCTTAATATTTTTTAACTTTAATTTAATTTTAACCCTATCCCTTATGCTAAAAAATATTTAATTTTAACCCTATAGGCTAATATAGCTAAATAACCTGTTTTTATTTAATTAAATATGTATTTTAATTATTTTCCATTGCAATGCTACTAAACTACCACTAGGGGTAGTCAAGTAGAATATTCAGATATACGGAAGTGAAGTTACTTTCACTTCCGAAGCTCAGACCGGCAGAGGACTTAGCCATATTGACGGAGCAGCATGCCATACCGATATTTCTATTTTGGGACCCCCACGATCGCCCCACGGAGCGATCGTGGGGGTCCCAAAACAGAAATATCGGTGCTGGCTATTAATAGACCAGCACTGTTAAAGCGGTTTTCGCGATCGTTGATCGCGAAAACCGCTTCATTCACTGCCAGGCACGTCCTTTGTCATTAAGGGAGATTCTCCCAGGACGTGCCTGGCACGTCCTTTGTCGGCAAGGGGTTAAAAGCATAACACAGTGTTTTTCTTTAACTATCTAGATAAGTGTTGCATGACTCTTTTTGTGAAAAAAAACAAGTTGATACAAGTCACAATTTCCTGAAAATAGATTGGTAAACTTGTCTAAAATTCTACTTTGGATGTCGACTTTCATTTTGATTCAGCACCAGAGTTTGACTTAGAAAAAATACCCATTGAATCTTCCTGATTGAAAGTAATGGGAGGCGAAATGATTGAAGCTACTTGAATTTTAGTGAATAGACTCCTATGAGCATAAAGCCTTACCTTTTTAGCACTGATATCACACTGTTGTTTTGTCTATGAGTAAAATCACTAAGCAACTTGTTTAATTCCAGTTTTTCCTATGTGTTCAGAGGGTAATCATTTCATTAATCGATTAATCCTCTGCTTGACTCATTATTTCTGGACACATTAATTATACATTCTGCAAGGCAGGGTGTAAAAATGAAATGTGTCCATCAAAATTGTCTGATCTGACAACCTTACTCAGGCAGGTTATTAGTATTAGTCCCAAAATGATCAAGAGGGGGGGGGACATTAAAACACGGAACAGTATTGGTCTCTGTTTCTTCCTTAATGTTCCCTTCACTACAAGAGCAGACTAAATTACCACAGTGCACTGCACCAGCCTCTAATGTCTCAGCATCTTCCCCCACAGATTGCAGCACTTCCCTGTCCATTGCCGACTGATAGCCAACATCATATAAAAGCTACATGTATCTGGGAAAAAGAATAGTCAGAGAAGCAACAATCTTTGGTTGATTGTAGGCCAGTGCTGTTCAGACAGTGGTCCACAACCCATATGTGGATAACAAGTACTTCTTGAGATCTTCATTCTATGTATTTTAATAGAACCTGCCTACAATAGTCTTCATCACAAGAAAACTGGTCATCATTAATCTGTATATTCAACCTTTTATTGCTAATTTAATTTATTTTCAAGTGTAATATTTATTCCAACACAAATTAAAATGCGGAGTTACCCTTTAACCCTAAAACTTTAACAATTATGAAAGATAAATCTCAATAAACTACCTGGTCATCAATGTCATTAGACTTTGCTTTATTTTCTAAATCTTTACACTTTATCATATAGACTAGATCTGGTTTTGGATGCTTTGGAGTCAGTTTACAAAAATAAAATACCATTGACAACAAAAAGTAGGGCACATCCAACACACAAAGCAGCACAATGTTTATTGTTAAATAAAAGAAATATTGAAAGAAACAGGAGCTTCCCTTTTGTCACATGTCATGCACAATTCTCTGCCCCAGATTTTCAGCTTGGGGACCTTTTTATATAACCATAACCATCATTACTTCTCTATCAACAATGCTCCTTAATCTCACCGAAAAAAAGGAGGGAAGAACATTAAGAAAAAAAGATTATTTGTCATGCTGACATTTTAGTATTAACCAACCTGCAATTAAGAAAAGCCTTCACCGGCAAGTTTAGCAAAACAACATTGAAAACAGCCAACTGGGTGAGAAAAGGGTTATCAAATATAATCTTTTTGTTCCTTTCTGTCCAGTCGGGTCTAATTAGTGGTAATGACCCTTGAGTATGTGGCTTTGACAGATCACTCTGGCAGCTTACATGTTACAAGTGAATGCAAAAACCGTCTCACGCGTTTCACATTAGCGTAATGTATGATTACGTTTATGTGAAACGCGTGAGACAGTTTCTTATCCCCATCAATGATTTCACTGGAAAAAAAAATTGTATTTTTGCACGGACCTCCATAGTTGGTTTTGCGAACAACAGATAAAGAATAATTGGGTGGTAGCATGGGTAAAAAAAATGAATAGAGGCTCCAGACGTTGTGATGGCTGAATAATCAATTCATCACAGCGTCTGTAGCCTCTATTGATTTTTTTTTACCCATGCTACCACCGAATTATCCTTTACCTGTTCTTTGCATATTCAAGCCCGATGGAAGCGTTGGGAGGGTGAGTCAGCTGTGTTAGGGGAGTGGGCAGTGGCGTATCTTGGTTTTGTGCTCCCCTAGGCAGACAAAATTCGGGCACCCCCCACCAACGTTGCACACCTACGGCATGTCCCATCACCCACACTGCACACCCACAACATGCCTCATCACCCCATTACATGCCCCATCACCCACACTGCATTTACACTAAATGCCCCATCACCCCCATTACATGCCACCATCACCCTCATCACATACCCCCACCATGTCTATTACATGCCCCCTTCACCTCGATTAATTGGAAGGAACTAAAGCTTGCTGAACAGTGGGGGAGAGAGCAAAAATATTTGAAGCACCAGTGTGATTTAACACCCTCTGGCAAAATGCGGCCCTCTGGCAAAGTGCCGCCCTAGGCGAGTGCCTTGTTTGCCTTGTGGAAGATACACTACTGGGAGTGGGAGGTTACTATTACAAAGCCAGACAGTCTTTTTTCTGTTACACTAACCCATAGCTGGATTAGTTATTACTACAGGACACAAGGTGCGCTAACTTGCATGCTACAGTTTTTCAATGCCTTCAGTATATTTACACAAACACAGGCCGTATGTTTCACTAGTTTACATTATCAGCTATACAGAATCTGGTTCCATAGACTGTACATAATGCATAAAGGTCTTACTCGTTAAACAGAATTATGTTAAACTATCCAATATATGGACAAATAAATACTTAGCTGGCAGAGCTTTGCCAAGCCTTATATCTTTAACTAGAATAAGTCTTATTTCTATTCCCGAAAAAGCGGACATTGTGGTAATTCACAACTAGATTGCAAAAGTTGAGCCAAAACAGACACTTAAGTCTATCTTCCAGAAATAACTTTATATATTCAGTTTTTTTAATGTTTTACAATTTACTTTTGCTTTACAAATTTTGACTAAAAAGAAATACAGAAAACGGAAGAGCCAAATTATCAGGAATGGTACAATTTTCTAGAAGCAGGCCTTATAACAGAAAAAAACATGAGCATTACATCTAACACTTTTGTTCTTAGAGTATTTCTCCAATAGTTTCTGAAGACTCCTGCCACTCTGGTACAAAGGAAAAGAAGACTCTTTATTTAACACAGCATGTCGGACTTACTGTTTTCACAAAAAGCCAAGCCTGGAGATTTTCATGAAAATGTCAGCCAAAGCCACAGTAAACAAAGGCTTGGGGCCTGTGTGTCAATTTCCCATTGGTGCCAAAATAAACAATTAGTATATAGCTAATTGTTGTCAATATAGTGAGGCAGGAAACATATTACTGCTCATTACCTGCATATTTTAAAAAGTTTAAAAGTACATAATACAAATGCAGAAGTAGACTATCTGGAAAATTGTATTGTACATACTGTATCAGTAAATAACTGATACAGTATGTATTCTGTATCAGTTATTTATAAAGTTAAAATCTAAGCAGGACATAATACACTGAAAAAAGCGGGCAAATAAAAGCATATTAGAGGACATCTGTTATGAACAATCCAAAATTGGTTTAAACAGAGCATTAAACCATATTACCTGTGTTCTTAGTTTTTCAGCAAATCAGTCTAAAATAAACTCTGTAGATATTTTACCTTTTAGCACCACTTGCTACTATTGCAAGGCCTGCCATCTTCACTCTGCTTTGATAGCCAACTCTCTGACCCAGGCTAACTGTACTCACGCCTCCCCAGTCATTGAGCCCCTTCTCCCCCTCATGCACTCCTGCCTCCTCCTCATGAAGAGGATGCACACAAATGTATATCACAGCACGATCTTACATGACATCACAAACTCGCGGAACTGCAAAAGGGAGGAGGCGTGAGCTTAAGAAAGTTTTTTTCACTTGTATCTTAAAAGCACAGGTGAAATGCTAAGGGTACCTTTTATGGGTTTGAAATGGGATATACCTTAATCAACCTGATACCAAATGAAAAAAAATTTCACTTTCCATTATTTGCAAAGCCTTATATAGTATTTCTGGGAAAATTGCACCAGAAGGATCTATCCAGTGCAACATGCCAGCAAGCCTGCATATGGAGCCTCGCAATGGAGACACCACACACTCCTAATTAATATATATATATATATATATATATATATATATATATATTGTCTTTAAATGTTTTGTGTAAAGGTAATATATTAACAGAGAAGTCAAACCAACAGGATAGATTCTACAAAAATTAAATATAGGAATTGTACACTTATAGTCATGTTGGAACCAATTTATGATTGATAGTAAAACAAAAAAAAAAATCTTCCCTTTGTGGAGCTCGATATTCAGTTGCTTTTTTTAATGTTGTTAATGATATGATGACAGTTTTGGAAACCATCTCATAAATCAGCTAGAGAAAGAGTAACATAATTAGATGTGTCCTATTAAATAATTATATTTAGTACTAGGACTGCTCTTCTCGGTGAGAGGACACAGATCCAAACCATACACATTAAATATTCCAACCAAAATATACTCCCATGCAAAAGGTACACAATCTTTGATTTGTATGGGGAAAAAAGTGTGGACAACTGCACACTCTGTACAGCATATACATGATAGGAAAACAGAGAATCCATGTGGATGATAAATAATGCAAAATCTTGGCACCAAGTCACAAGCAGCAGAATTCACTCCCGAGCCAGCACAGACGGCTTGAAAAAGTAAGTAACAAACGTGTAGGCTTCCATTGAGGGTAAACAAAGTTTGCCCATCGATCTCCACTGACAGACTGCTTGATAAAACTACACCCAAACTCGAGACCCCAGGACTGTATCATCCTTGACCTCTTCAGAGTGCGGAAAGTGCTAACAGCTTCACAGGAGGTAACAAGGGACATAATTATTAAATTACGTTCCACTACAGATACATTGGCCTTATTGGCATTGTCATGAGGACTGTTCGAGGGAGCCAACATAAGAATACTTGAGGAACTACCCCCCCCCCCAACGCTGGGGTGTCGATGATCCACCTAACTTCCTCCTCTGAGAACGCACGGCATAAAATATACCGTATTTGCTCGATTATAAGAGGGTTTTTTCAGAATTTCTTTTCTGAAAACTACCCCTCGTCTTATAATCGAGGTCGTCTTATAATCTGACCTCAAATTGAGGTCTATGAAGAAGCCGGGTACTTCCGGCTACGTCACAGAAGTCCCGGCGAGCATGCCGGGCGGCAGCAGGGGGAGTCTGCGCTCATCGCGCAGACATCCTCTGCTGCCCCACTAGGCACCAGGGAGAATCGGGCAGCTAGGGGGATGTCTGCACGATACGTGCAGACATCCTCTATGCTGCCCGACATGGCAGACTATTATGACAGACCAGCTGTCCGTCATAATAGACTGTCGTGTCGGGCAGCATGGAGGATGTCTGCACGTATCGTGCAGACATCCCCCGGCTGTCCCCACTAGCCACCAGGGATCGACTTCAAGGTGAGGGGGAGGGAGGGGGCAGAGAGACAGGGGGAGGGGGGGCAGAGAGACAGGGGAGGGAGGGGGGCAGAGAGACAGGGGGAGGGAGGGGGAAGAGACAGGGGGAGGGGGGCAGAGAGGGAGGGGGTGACAGAGCAACAAGGGAGGGGGAAAGAGAGCTACAAGGGGGGGAAGAGACAGTGGGAGGGGGAGGGGCAGAGCACCAAGGGGAGGGAGGGGGCAGAGAGAAACAAGGGGGGGAGAGACAGAGGAGAGGGGGTAGTCAAAGGGAGGGGGAGAAAGACAAAGCTGGGGGCAAGGGAAAGAGAGGCAGTATTGGCACATAAAAGGAAATAAAAACAAGAAATTCATTTTTTTGATATAATTTTTTATTAAAAAAGCAATTTACATGTGAATATATACAAGTTCAACTTTTTTCCTATAGGGTAGTCTTATATTCAGGCTTTTAGTTTTTTTCCTAAAGGAATATCCAAAGATTGGGGGGTTGTCTTATAATCAGGGTCGTCTTATAATCGAGCAAATACGGTAGGTGAGGTATGGCTCTCTCCCTCACAGGTCAGCTGAACAACAAACAGCTTACAGCAGAATATCTGTATGTCTTTTTTTGACTGCCACAGCTGCTGGCTGGTCACTACAGTGGATAAAGTACTCCCGGATGCAACACTGCTAAATAGACCATCAACCGCTCTATGATGGCTACTGGCCACACATCCAAAGAAACTACCCTCTCTACTGCTCAACCATGTGGCTTTCCTAGTCCCGAATACGTACATAATTTGGATTGCCCACATTCTTATGATTCACTATTTTATTAATATTACCTTGATCTCGGGTTCTGCAGACAGACATGTCACCTGCCATAAACTGATGGTTGCATTTTCTATTTAAAGCTCTAATCTACCTAACAGTCACTTACAAACGTAGTTCCTCGTTCATGTTTTAATATGGCAAATGATGGTGATGTCTGTTGCAGTATAAATACCCAACACAGCAGCCACCAAGAGTAATCTCTTTAGTGTGATGAATCTTAGATTATGTATATCATTTGGATTTCACAGACTCCCTGGACCTTTTGGAGCATATATATTATGACAGCCATGTTGCAGTTCTTTGTCAAGCGGTATATGTTTATTATATAGTGACTAGACTAAAACATATTCCATAGAGGTGATTTTGAATCGTTTTATAGAACACCAGGTATATAACACCTATCAGTCTTTTGTTTTTTCCTTTTTTTAAACATATTTTTATTCATTTCGAGGAATCTATGAGCAATGTTGTATTTTAATATACTTCTTGCAATAAGTTGTATTTTAAGTTACTTCTTACAATATATAAGAGTTTATTAGTTCTTAAAGCCGAATTTACTGGTGTTTTATATGCCGAATTTACTATGTAAAATTATTCTATATTTGTGCGATGACTAAATAACAATTTTACTTAAAAAAAGAAGTGTGCTTTTGATTAGTATGCCTTAAGCACATGGCCCTGGGAAAAACACATGATCCTCACAGAAGGACAAAGTAGCAAGGACACCAGCACATATCACAAAATGGATGGACACAGTAACACATTTAGAATAAAATATTTAATTAAATAAACATACATGACAAAAAAAAAAAAAAACAAGTACATATATAATATCACCAGCATAAACTAAACAAAATAAGAGCTCTTCATTTTTTTTGGTGGTAGAATTCTTTTAAATATTCATAGGCCACTTGGCTAGTGCAATGCATACATAAAAAAAAAACATTTATAAAAATATAAATAAATGACATAGGGCTCTTATTTTACTTGATACAGCCCTGTTAAATTATTTTATTTCAGTAAATGTGAGATGAACATGCATGTAGCATTAAGAGGCCATTAGGAAACTTTCAATCTCCCCTGCCCTCTAGGATTCTGGGTAAAAAGGCCTCAGCACATAACTCCTGATTTTGACTCCACGGCAGGACAGTGCTAGAAATATATTTGCAGATCTTACAGGGAAACTTTATAAATCATAGAGAATATGGACAATATCTCTATTGCTCTAAAAAGTGTTTAACAATTTAATGAATCAATATATCATGGTAGTGTCAATAAATAACATGTACCCTATGACCAAGACAAAATCCTATTTCTTTTGCAAAGGAAACTAGGAAAGGTTTTGTCACCCTTAGAATAATATGAAGTACTTATCATTCTAAGTAGCGAAAAATCCAAAATTCACAGTAAAAATGGAAGGAAGATGGATAACTGCTCAGATATATAGACTGGGTCCTTTGTAAATCTAAATTCCCTGCACTCTTTTATTCTAGACATCTTGACGTCAGCTTCTTTCATTGCCTTTAAAAAACATTGCCTTGGCGTGCAGCCTAGTTCTGAAATATTCAATTAGGTAATAACCTCATTATACTACTTATTAGGGTGCGTTTTCATCATATTCTTTCTTTCTAACTGCTGTCACTGTTATGAATATCTGCCACTAAAGCCTGATAAATGTGTTCTGAAACAAGCATTTCAGCACTGTCAATGTTTTATCCTGGTATATTATAATAATGTATTGCAATGACTAGAACAAAACATTCTTTATGATTAAAAAAAACAATAACAGGAATAACCGTTTTCCAAAGATTCGTTATGTTTTATTATAATACTTTTAGATCTTGATGACCATGAAAGATTGTCATGAAGGCAACCATATTGATAATGTATTTAATTATTAAATAAATATTGTTAAGCTTGAGAGGATGGAGCGTAGGATGCTCAAGCAGGTCAAAATATCCAAAGACATTACAACAGGAAAAATACAAAGAATGGTCCAGAAGGTCAAGACAGGTGGCAAGTCCAAGTTGGGGCAACAGCAATACGGGAGGTCAGATATACAGGGAATCAGAGTAATAAGCGAAACTGTAACAAGGGAGGAATGGGACTGAGAAGAGACACCACAGCTCAACAAGTAAGCATGGTCTGGAGGGCTTGCAGGGGTTTTATGGAGCCATCAATAAGGAACCCCTCCCCTGTGAACCTGGGATCTGCCCCCATCCACATACAAAGTATAGAGAGGAGGAGTGGTGAAGATTCCACCCCCCTCTCCACCCACCGAGACTCCACCAATCACGCATCGCTAACGGCTGAACCCGGTGATGGGGACCCCTTGGGCAAGGTAAGTGGGGGACCTGAGGCCTGACAAATATATTTTATTTATTGAATTAGCACAATTTAACAAATCAAAATTAACTTTCCTATCTAGGAATATATATCTTGATTTATATGTATAAGATATTTTCCTACCAGAAAATATAGATATTCCTATCCAATCCTGTTTGCATAGAAGACCTATATAGATATACTGTATATAAATAGATTTATATATATATAACATTGATCAAATTTTTCTAAGTGTTAAAGAACAGTTAACCCCTTAGTGACAGAGTTCTATGCTGCATTTGATGCCTTGAAGACCAGAATTCTATTACCGTATTTGCTCGATAATAAGACAAGGTTTTTTTCAGAAACAAAATTCTTATAATCGAGGTCGTCTTATAATCTGACCTCAAATTGAGGTCAGATTATAAAACAGCGATCCAGGTCCCCAGCAGAGCTGCAGGGGACCTGGATCCCCCTCTCTAACAGCAGGGGATGTCTGCGCGATGAGCGCAGAGTCCCCTGCTGCCGCCCGGCACGACCGCTGGGACTTCTGTGATGAAGCCGGGTACTTTCGGCTTCGTCACAGAAGTCCGGGCGGTCGTGCCGGGCGGCAGCAGGGGAGGTCTGCACTCATCGCGCAGACATCCTCTGCTGCCCCGCTAGCCACCAGGGAGAATCGGGCAGCTGGGGGATGTCTGCACGATGTCTGCAGTGGGCATTCAACATCAGTTACTCTCCCTTGCAAAAACAGTATGCTTTCAGCAGTCTTTTATTTAAAATAGAAACAGTCACTGACAAAGATAAACACAAGGTTTAAACTGTTTTAATGTAATGCAATTTTAACAAGCAGTCATATGCTCAAATGGGAATTAGGGATACATTTACTACACATTTGTTAGACGTTTTAAACTTACTGATAGAAATGTGAACCCTCCAGTGTCTATAGATCACGCAGAAGCCATTACACCATCACGCAAAAAAAAAATATTCTTCAAAGTAATTAAACTTCAGACAAAAACAAAACAAAGAAAAAAATTCTAGCAGTCCCTAAAAAACAGTTTGTTATCATGCAGTTATAAAAGGTATATACCAGACATCAAATTAACTTTGATGTATATGGTAGTGTTTTACCGGTACATTAAACAGGTATTTTTGCATACAGACACATGCAGAGAATCCTTTGGAATTTCTCTCCAAGTTTCCTACTTTTGCTTTCTTTTTTTCTTTTTGCATTTGTTTACATTGCAAAAGGACAAGTTCAGAGGGATTGGGCCCTCTTGCACTGACCATGTTCTATTAGGGTTCCTTAGACTGTATATCACTCCAGCAAGAGTGTTACTACCAGATTGTGGGTCCTCCCTGCACATAATAATACCATAGCATGCAGCCATGTTGTCAAGAATTTATGAAATAATCTGAACAAGGAAAACAAAAAAGGCAACAATTGAAAAAGGGACAAGATGCAAGAACAAACAAGACAAAGAAAAGTATACAAAGAGAAGGGATCACAGTAACACAAGACATATACGGTAAGTCATACCTTTGAACCAACTGCTAAAAGGTCTGTAACAACACTGCACAGGGACAAGGAAATAAGAAAGGGAGAAAATGGAGAACAATATTAGAAAGCAGCTTATTACAGGAGAAGTTGGGAGAGCTGGAGACCTTTAGTTACACAATGGAGGCTGGTCGGACTGAATAACTTCACAACCATTTTCATTTCTTACAGAGATGTAAATAAAAAATATTAAGTGATTACATATATTTTTTTAATATTTAGGTAATATAACATTTTCAGTGTTTTTTAATGTCACCTCATAGTTCAAGAACAGGAAGTCTAGTCAATGTGTTTCCTGCTAAAGCAGGGATTCTTACTAAGGTGTACTTTAGCAAGATACCTTCAATAGTGGAACCATTTTTGTTTGATTAACAATGGTACTATAGGGGAACTAATTTTAACTACTGAGTATAAATAAACTGTTGTATGTAAATAGTGCTTGTTTGCCAGGAAAGGTTGAGATCTCTTTTTTAATGTTTTTTTGCATAAAAAAAGTAGATAAAGTAATAAAGTAGAGCTCTGCTCACTGAGAACATTAGACTGTATTGGCCCCAATATGATGAAATTAACACTGGCATAAGAAATGGCACCTGCCAGGGATGCCCACTTCCCTCACTGCTATTCATGCTCGCCTTCAAACTTCTCATGTTGGCTATCAGCCGTGACTCAAAAACACCAGGAATATGCCGAAGACCTGTTATTTATATTATCCAACCACTTATGTTCTATCAAATTTAAAAATAAACTTCACCAAATCCGACATGATCAACAAGCTAATCTTAAAAACTGACCATTTTACACATTGCTTGGTTAGCCCAAATACAGGTACTGGAAATTAACATTCTCCCTCTTCTAGTCTTTACCAATACTTGTGCTAACTGACTTCTTTATCATACCTGTTTCTTTTCCTATATTTCTTTTCCTATATTTGGAGATAAAAAGGGGCCAAACTAACACTCTGATCCAAACTAAGTCCAACTACGAATTGGTTATTCACACATTATTATGAACCATCGCTCTTCAGAAAGTACTAAAATTGTCAGTGTCACTGTAACACATGCTGTGGGTTGAACTGGAACAACATTGTTCCAACAATTTGTTGCATACTATGATCTGGAACCCTACTGTTAAAATAATAGCCCCCTTGGGAACCACAGTTGCTTTGCCTGTGGCTCCTTTAATAAAATGCCCCCATGGAGCTTTGGGGCCCAAAGCCACATATAAAGAATAAATAATAACCCCCTCCTTACCCTGTGCCAAGTTGAACAACACACACATGTCACCTGAGGACCCCGGAGGATTATGCATGCAGCGGGTCTCAGAGCCTGACAGACATGTTGAACTATAGAAATATGATATTTAGTACTTGGTACAGAGCATATTAGCAAACGACTTACTATGTTAGATGAACAGAGGCAGACTAATACATGAGGTAGAGAACCCTGCTCACTAGCTTACATATAAACATTATTTACTGATGAAATCATGTTTGTTGACAATACTTTTCAACAGCTGTTCATTGTGCTAGACACATAGTGTTTTAATGACAACCTGAAGAACCGATACTGGAATAAATGTGCACTTGTGAAGACAGCCATGATTAGCATAGCGTTCACTTTGCTCTGTTCTCCGGAGCTCTCTGTCCAGTTGCCATGACACAAGCCAAACAGGAATGTGCGTATTTACACAAGCACAGCAAAGGTCACTGGGACCAAAGGAGTTGAGCTTTGTTGTTTTTTAATTAATCTCTGTCTTTTTTTCAACAGAAGCTACATTTTAAAGTGTAAAATGATGGAGCTACCAAAGCTTTATATGAACAAATAATTAAATATATAGAGAGAGAGCGAGAGAGACAGAGAGAGAGAGATGGTCCAGAGTGCTAATGCATCCAGTTATCTGTAGAACCCGTTCAACCTTTAATCCTTTTGCGCCGGATGGTGCTTTGGTCCTTAACGACCAAAGCACCAAACCGACGTCTTTGGGCTCCTGGCCCTGATCACTTTGTGATCGGTAGTCAAGAACATACAAGTAGAGACCTGATCAGGGTCTGTACAGTCCCTGTAGGTCCCTGCCGACATCCAACTGCTGAAAATGACTGCGTGAGAGACAGTCATATACATACACAGAGAGACAGTCAATCATAGATAGTCATACAAACAAGTCATCATCTTTTTTAAGAAAAAAAAAAAAAAATGGTACATTTCTCCATGCTCACACAGGTACAGGTGATCTACAGGTTACACCCGATGCTCTACCTCTAAAGTGGCACAGACTTTGCCCCTTTGTGCTGCACTGAAAAAAACACAATCCCAGCGGCAAGGGGTGCCATGTGGATGACAATACTCGGACACCAGGCAACCTGGCGTCCAGGATTTGTTGAGCCCTATTTTAATAAGGCAGAAGATGGCCTCATCCATTGTTAATGTGTGCTTATCAGTCATTGTTCACATAGCCCATAGTGTGTGTTCGACATCAGAGACACCAACCAGCAATCAGCAGAGCCTGTCACAGAGTTGAAGTTCCATGAAACTTCTATGAACTCTATGAAACTTCCAAAAGAAAGTGTAATTGTTTTTGAACAGGGCTCCTTAGGAACACTGGTCGAAAACAATTTTTTAGTCAGACGTTGAATTCTGCCTGATTAAAAGTTGTTATGGAGGGCTAAGTCCCTCTATCACTTGGAGGGATCTCTCTTGAGGCACAGGTAGAGACAGTAGGCATTCATCAGACCGCGACAGATGCAACAATCAAGAAAATGGTCTGATTGGCTGATAACATGATGTACCTGTAAAGAGGCATGTTAGTTTTACTCTGGGGAAATAGCATTATGATTTAAAATGTTGCATTAAAGAAGGAAAAGTTGTAAATACCCTTCAGTGCCACTTCAACTGTGTTTATTAAACTATCATTCTGAGTTATACCAATGTAAACTTGTTATTTAGCAAAGGGACTTAAAATCTTTAAAATCTTAAAGCAATTGAACATCCATCATCCAACAATGCCCAACACGATCTTTTTAAAACGCCTCTTAATGAGGAAGATTCCAATAATAAGACACCGGGCCCTGACAAATACTACAAAATCTTAAAAATGTATAAACTCATCAGTTAACATTAACTCTCCTTATTTCTATTTTTTTCTGAAAACACTCCAATACATTAACTAAAGTAAGAACCCCCAAACAACCTGACAATAGAAGAATCGTAAAGGCCTATCCAATAGTTGAGTAATGTAAACGATTTCTAAGGCATACAAATATATTAGCTTACAATACCATTCGTTTTGCATCAGATCTCATAAAATAACTATGTTGCATATACATAGTTGTGTGCGTGCACAAATACAAATACCCGTTTTAGTGTTAACCAGTAGCTATTTTCCTCTGGCAAATTAACATCTTCATAAAGACACGCAAGTGAGCAAGAATGTCAGTTTTTCAGTTTAGCTAAGCCTTCAAAATGCTCGGTCAGGCAGACCTACTTCACGAACATTCCTCCTTTTAGTCTGACCATAGCAAAAATATGAAGGAGACACACCTTAAAAACCAAACAAATATATAGTACTACTTAACCATTGATGTCCCTTTTAGTACAGAGAATTAAAAATGTCTAGTATCATTTTTCTTCCTATTATAGAAAACATATTTGAAGCCTCTTGAGCATCATATTCTAGTCTAATGTAATATTTAAAACAACAACATTAGCATGAATCCAGGAAAACAAAATACATATATATTTATCCCGTTCCCTTAAAATCCAGCTTGCACAAATAAGGAGTTTTAAAATCACACTTGTCTACATTGAAGCCTATTCACTAAAAGGGAATTTACAAATGAACTGCAAAAATAAGGCATTGATAGCATAGGAAAGCTAGGCAATATATTTGTAAAGATTGGTAAGTTGGATCATTTTTTCAACTCCGCTATTAATGCCTGATTTTTACCCATTTACTGCTTATATTTGTTGTTTGCTTTTAGCCCCCACACTATTACTCATAAACTAGTGTATGCATGGTAGATTTAGGGACACTGCTTTTTGCTGAGGCATTTCCAAGACACTTTTTTTAAGAGTATGTCTGGGGCTGTTGGGTGGTTTCCCTCCATCTACCTCTTTTATTTTAGCTGTTCCCTCTCAACACCCAACACCAAAAGTTATTAAAAATATTTGACCATTATCGCCCCATTTGACTATCTTTTGGGAACTGGCGGGATGTCCTGAGGGTCCAGTGGGCAGCTGAATGTTTGTTAGTTTTTTCAGTAGCAGAGGAAGGTCTATTCGTCCTAGTGAAGACCTTCCCAGATGGTATGACTCCTACATAGCACAGAGCAGCGAGGATGAGGTCTATGCATGTCACGAGTCAACCTGTATTCAGGCTCATCCAAGCTGTATCCAGGCTTTTTCAGTTTTCTTTCTGCATTTGCTATTCTGTTAAGTCTGGCTACAGAGCAGCACCTACCTAATCCTAGCAATAGTCCAGTACCTGCCTAGTCTATTCCCGACTGGCACCTGCCTAAGTCTAGCTAGTCCGGTAAGTGCAGAAGTCTAGCCATGAACCGGTACCTGCCTGAGTCTGGCTATTGTCTTGCAACTGCCCAGTTGGCCCCAGACTGGCTTCTGCCCATGACCTGCCCTGAGTCCCTTCAGTGGGATGACTGGTCCTGTCCCTTTTAATGTAATCTTTTGTCAGTTTCCAGTCTGTTCTTTCTGTTTCTAGCCTTGTTCCCTGTCTAAGTTATACCTTGCTCTTGTACCCAGTTCCAATGTTTTCTCTGTCCTTTGCTCCGTTCCATTTCCGGTTTTCCTTTGTCTGTGATTATGTTCCATTCCAGGTTTTCTGATTCCCTCTGCCTTGTCAGTTTATTATTTAAATTAGTTAGGGACTTGCCTAATGTGGGGTACCTTGACGTGGTTGGCAAGCTAACACCTAAATTGGCCAATTTGTTTGAACCAAACCGCAAACCTTTACCAAATTTAGTGTTAGGTTAGTTCCTATATTTATATTCATTCCTTTGTATGTGTCTCTAGTGTTCCTTAGTCCTGTTCCCTGCAGTATTCTTATGTTATTCTCTGCAACCCTGTACCTTGCCTTGTTTATCCTTAGTTGGTTTCTGTTTTATCTTGCTCATGTCTTGCCTATGTCTTGTAGCCCTACACTCTGTATTTCTGTTCTGTTCTTCCTCAGTTCCTATTCTGTTTTAGCTCTTCTTGGCTATTACTTAGTTCATTTTTCTCTCTAGCCCTGGTTAGGGTTGCCACCTTTTCCTCAAAAAAATACTGGCCTTGGTACTGTCTCCATAGACTTAACATTGGCCTGATGCCAATTTTTTACCGTCCTGCCGGTAAAATACCGGCCAGGTGGCAACCTTAGCCCTGGTACCTGGATACAGCAGCTGCTTCACAGGGCCTGGTTGTGGCTGCAAAGACTTAGGTTCCCAAACCTCCAGGCGATTGCAGTTACCCAGCACCAGGTCCTGTGTCTCCACCCTGCACCATAGCTCCTGATCTCGGGCGCTCAGGGTGCCTTTACCATCCTGGACCCCGTGCGTTACAATGCATGCAAGGGACATCCAGCTGCAGGCTGCACAGTGCATGAGTGGTTCTAGAGTTTGGGGGGCTCTAAGCAAAAAAATCATATGGGAGAGGGGCGCGTCTGGCCGCTGACGGAGATGGCTGCCTAACCTAGTTGCTCCCGGCCTTCCCAGACTAAAACCACCGCAAATTGCCGAAAACTGCAACCAAAGGCAGAAATAAAAAGACCCCAGGGGAGATTGGGACCCCAGGCAACAGAAGGCGACAAGCATCTGCGTCCTTGCGCGAGTATTTCCGCACCCCAGCTGAGTTGTCCTCGACAACCACGAGGCACCTGAGGCCCAGTCACCTACACCATCATAAGACTCCGACGACAATATGGCATCCAACCCGCTATTGCCATGCGGGGAACCTTCCTCAGCTGCATGACAGATATTCTCTTCACCTCCGTGGAAAGAGGACTTTGGCATGCTAATATCGGAGCTAAAACTCACTGTGACCGAGGCAGTCACGGCATTGCGTGCAGACCTGATGGGAGTGGAGACCCGCCTGACAGCTCAGGAGTCAGAACTTACAAAACAGGCCCAAGCGGTCTCACAAGTGGCTAGCTCGGCCGCGCAACATGCGCTGATCCTAGCGGAGTATAGGAGACGGATTGAGGATCTGGATAACGGGCAGGAGGCACAATATTCGCCTCAGGGGTGTACCTGAAACCCAGCCGCCTGAAGTAGAGGACACGGCCTTACTAACCGCCAGCATATGCAATGCCCTGCTAGGCCGCCCAACAGAGCATGAATTTAGAATGGATAGAGCCCATCGAGCCCTGAGGCCCCGTGGCCCACCGTCAGCCCCGCCACGCGACATCATCTGCTGCGTGACTGATTACCACCTAAAAGAGACGGTCATGCGAAAAGCAAGAGAGCGAGGCACGTTCCGCTATGAAAATGCTGAGATCACGTTCTACCAGGATTTGTCTGACCTGACCCTGCAGGCCCGCAGGACCCTGCGCCCTCTGACACAGGAGTTGCACCGGCGGGGCATACAATACTATTGGGGGCACCCATTTAGCTTGCACATTAGAGATGGAACTACAACCAAAACCCTGCGCTACTACCAGGAGCTCCCCCTATTCCTGGAGGGGCTGGGGCTCCCGGGGATCGGTGTGACGGACTGGAGCCTCCCGCAACTTAGACCTATGAACCAGAGACCCCCGCTCCCTCAGAGACAACGTTCAACGCGGCCCCTTAGGCTTGCAGCGTACCCCAATGGAATCTCACCGCCCGGCCCCGGAAGACAGAGAGGAATAAACCAACCAGGCTCCGTTTGCCTTTTTGCCTTTTTTCTATTGTACCACCTCCATGCCGACAACTTGTATTTTGCAGTTGGAATGGTTTTCCTGTTTTTTGGCAAGGGCCACCGGCCCTATGGATCTATACTTACCCTCCACTCCTAAACACAATGCGGTCCCGGGAAGTCGCAAGGATTAAATAATTCATTGATGAGGACAGAGAAGAGCTGGTGGGACACCTGCACCTGAAGATGGATCTATTTCATTTTTGCTATCTCTCTTTTCTGGACCCGGTACAACCTACTCCACCTGAAGGATTTCCTTTGGTGCGGTAGGGCGACAAGCAGGGCCGGACTGGGAATAAAAAACAGCCCTGGAAATTATAGTATACCAGCCCCATAGAATTGCATATTTATTTTCTTGTTCATAACGGACAATCCATACATTTTACAACACATTTTTATTAAGTGTATTATTTTATAGATAAGACTGGTACATACCCCTGCACAGGGCAAAATACGCCCCCAGTATGTACACAATATTATAACTAATGTACTGCTCTGATATATACCCCATGCACAGGGCAACACATAGCAACCAGTACACAAGGTTATATGAGTTGCCCTGTGCAGGGGTATATATAATTAGGGAATTGTGTGAGCTATTACCTTGTGTACATACTGGGTGGCTATATTGATTTACCCCAGCACCCGGACTGCACTCACAGGACTTAGCCCAGCATGCAGATTGCACTCACAGAACTTACTCTAGCATGTAGATTGCACTCATAGGACTTATCCCAGCACCCATAACTTGCCACCTTTTCTTCAGAAAAATACCGGCCTTGGTACTGTCTCCATAGACTTAACATTGGCCTGAAGCCAATTTTTTTTACCAGCCTGTCGGTAAAATACCGGCCAGGTGGCAACCCTATTCAGTACCCACAGCATTTGCCAAGCACTCATATAGCACCCACACAATTTGGCATGCAACAGTGTCACTTTGTCCCACAGAGCTGCCCCTGCAGAACAAACCACAGTGTCACTTTGTCCCACAGAGATGCCCCTGCAGAACAAACCACAGTGTGACTTTGTCATACAGAGCTGCCCCTGCAGAAAAAATCACATTGTCACTTTCCCCCATAGTACATGTTATTTGCCCCACTGAACATGCCACAGCATCACTTTTCCAATTAAAATAAGCCAGGTACCAATTAACATGCAACAGCCACTTCGTCATTAACATATGCAACAGCCAGTTTGCCTATTAAAATATGCCAACAACCAATTTTGCCACTAATATACGAGTATCATTTTGCCATTAATATGCCACAGTCAATTTGCCCATTAATATGCCAGTATTATTTTGCCATTAATATGCCACAGTCAATTTGCCCATTAATATGCCACAGCCAATTTGCCCATTAATATGCAACAGCCAATTTTCTCATTAATATGCCAGTATTATTTTCCCACTAATATTCCACAGCCAATTTGCCAGTATGATTTTGCCATTATTGTGCCAGTATTATTTTGCTATTAATGTTACAGTAGATTTGCCCATGAATATGCCAGTATTACTTTGCCATTAATATGTCAAAGTCAATCTGCCCTTAATATGCCAGAGCCAATTTACAGTATTATTTTGCCATTTAATAGCTTGGCTGCTCTTCTAAGAGCTGCTTTTCAAAGAGTATATTTAAGAGATATTCTGGAGACAGACTTGATTTTTGAACTTGCTGAGATCTTCTTTTCTACTGATACAAGTAAGATTCATTTAGTCAAGTTATTGTGTGGTGGTTTGTACTGATTTCCTGCTTCAAATTGCTAAGGAATTTGAATTGAATACTTAGGTGTTTGTCATTGTTTGGTTCTAATTAGCATAGGCTCACTCAGGTGTTAAAACCTTCCTTGGTGCTTGTAGGTGTGTGCTGTGGGTGTATATAAGGCATAGTAGAAATTAGCTTGGCTAATTTAAGAGCTTGGCTGCTCTTCTAAGAGCTGCTTTTCAAAGAGTATATTTAAGAGATATTCTGGAGACAGACTTGATTTTTGAACTTGCTGAGATCTTCTTTTCTACTGATACAAGTAAGATTCATTTAGTCAAGTTATTGTGTGGTGGTTTGTACTGATTTCCTGCTTCAAATTGCTAAGGAATTTGAATTGAATACTTAGGTGTTTGTCATTGTTTGGTTCTAATTAGCATAGGCTCACTCAGGTGTTAAAACCTTCCTTGGTGCTTGTAGGTGTGTGCTGTGGGTGTATATAAGGCATAGTAGAAATTAGCTTGGCTAATTTAAGAGCTTGGCTGCTCTTCTAAGAGCTGCTTTTCAAAGAGTATATTTAAGAGATATTCTGGAGACAGACTTGATTTTTGAACTTGCTGAGATCTTCTTTTCTACTGATACAAGTAAGATTCATTTAGTCAAGTTATTGTGTGGTGGTTTGTACTGATTTCCTGCTTCAAATTGCTAAGGAATTTGAATTGAATACTTAGGTGTTTGTCATTGTTTGGTTCTAATTAGCATAGGCTCACTCAGGTGTTAAAACCTTCCTTGGTGCTTGTAGGTGTGTGCTGTGGGTGTATATAAGGCATAGTAGAAATTAGCTTGGCTAATTTAAGAGCTTGGCTGCTCTTCTAAGAGCTGCTTTTCAAAGAGTATATTTAAGAGATATTCTGGAGACAGACTTGATTTTTGAACTTGCTGAGATCTTCTTTTCTACTGATACAAGTAAGATTCATTTAGTCAAGTTATTGTGTGGTGGTTTGTACTGATTTCCTGCTTCAAATTGCTAAGGAATTTGAATTGAATACTTAGGTGTTTGTCATTGTTTGGTTCTAATTAGCATAGGCTCACTCAGGTGTTAAAACCTTCCTTGGTGCTTGTAGGTGTGTGCTGTGGGTGTATATAAGGCATAGTAGAAATTAGCTTGGCTAATTTAAGAGCTTGGCTGCTCTTCTAAGAGCTGCTTTTCAAAGAGTATATTTAAGAGATATTCTGGAGACAGACTTGATTTTTGAACTTGCTGAGATCTTCTTTTCTACTGATACAAGTAAGATTCATTTAGTCAAGTTATTGTGTGGTGGTTTGTACTGATTTCCTGCTTCAAATTGCTAAGGAATTTGAATTGAATACTTAGGTGTTTGTCATTGTTTGGTTCTAATTAGCATAGGCTCACTCAGGTGTTAAAACCTTCCTTGGTGCTTGTAGGTGTGTGCTGTGGGTGTATATAAGGCATAGTAGAAATTAGCTTGGCTAATTTAAGAGCTTGGCTGCTCTTCTAAGAGCTGCTTTTCAAAGAGTATATTTAAGAGATATTCTGGAGACAGACTTGATTTTTGAACTTGCTGAGATCTTCTTTTCTACTGATACAAGTAAGATTCATTTAGTCAAGTTATTGTGTGGTGGTTTGTACTGATTTCCTGCTTCAAATTGCTAAGGAATTTGAATTGAATACTTAGGTGTTTGTCATTGTTTGGTTCTAATTAGCATAGGCTCACTCAGGTGTTAAAACCTTCCTTGGTGCTTGTAGGTGTGTGCTGTGGGTGTATATAAGGCATAGTAGAAATTAGCTTGGCTAATTTAAGAGCTTGGCTGCTCTTCTAAGAGCTGCTTTTCAAAGAGTATATTTAAGAGATATTCTGGAGACAGACTTGATTTTTGAACTTGCTGAGATCTTCTTTTCTACTGATACAAGTAAGATTCATTTAGTCAAGTTATTGTGTGGTGGTTTGTACTGATTTCCTGCTTCAAATTGCTAAGGAATTTGAATTGAATACTTAGGTGTTTGTCATTGTTTGGTTCTAATTAGCATAGGCTCACTCAGGTGTTAAAACCTTCCTTGGTGCTTGTAGGTGTGTGCTGTGGGTGTATATAAGGCATAGTAGAAATTAGCTTGGCTAATTTAAGAGCTTGGCTGCTCTTCTAAGAGCTGCTTTTCAAAGAGTATATTTAAGAGATATTCTGGAGACAGACTTGATTTTTGAACTTGCTGAGATCTTCTTTTCTACTGATACAAGTAAGATTCATTTAGTCAAGTTATTGTGTGGTGGTTTGTACTGATTTCCTGCTTCAAATTGCTAAGGAATTTGAATTGAATACTTAGGTGTTTGTCATTGTTTGGTTCTAATTAGCATAGGCTCACTCAGGTGTTAAAACCTTCCTTGGTGCTTGTAGGTGTGTGCTGTGGGTGTATATAAGGCATAGTAGAAATTAGCTTGGCTAATTTAAGAGCTTGGCTGCTCTTCTAAGAGCTGCTTTTCAAAGAGTATATTTAAGAGATATTCTGGAGACAGACTTGATTTTTGAACTTGCTGAGATCTTCTTTTCTACTGATACAAGTAAGATTCATTTAGTCAAGTTATTGTGTGGTGGTTTGTACTGATTTCCTGCTTCAAATTGCTAAGGAATTTGAATTGAATACTTAGGTGTTTGTCATTGTTTGGTTCTAATTAGCATAGGCTCACTCAGGTGTTAAAACCTTCCTTGGTGCTTGTAGGTGTGTGCTGTGGGTGTATATAAGGCATAGTAGAAATTAGCTTGGCTAATTTAAGAGCTTGGCTGCTCTTCTAAGAGCTGCTTTTCAAAGAGTATATTTAAGAGATATTCTGGAGACAGACTTGATTTTTGAACTTGCTGAGATCTTCTTTTCTACTGATACAAGTAAGATTCATTTAGTCAAGTTATTGTGTGGTGGTTTGTACTGATTTCCTGCTTCAAATTGCTAAGGAATTTGAATTGAATACTTAGGTGTTTGTCATTGTTTGGTTCTAATTAGCATAGGCTCACTCAGGTGTTAAAACCTTCCTTGGTGCTTGTAGGTGTGTGCTGTGGGTGTATATAAGGCATAGTAGAAATTAGCTTGGCTAATTTAAGAGCTTGGCTGCTCTTCTAAGAGCTGCTTTTCAAAGAGTATATTTAAGAGATATTCTGGAGACAGACTTGATTTTTGAACTTGCTGAGATCTTCTTTTCTACTGATACAAGTAAGATTCATTTAGTCAAGTTATTGTGTGGTGGTTTGTACTGATTTCCTGCTTCAAATTGCTAAGGAATTTGAATTGAATACTTAGGTGTTTGTCATTGTTTGGTTCTAATTAGCATAGGCTCACTCAGGTGTTAAAACCTTCCTTGGTGCTTGTAGGTGTGTGCTGTGGGTGTATATAAGGCATAGTAGAAATTAGCTTGGCTAATTTAAGAGCTTGGCTGCTCTTCTAAGAGCTGCTTTTCAAAGAGTATATTTAAGAGATATTCTGGAGATACTCTGGAGGTAGTCTGAGGTATACAAGAGGTGAGAAAAACTAAAAGATCTTTTTGATTTAAATTCTTAAAATGGCAGATTTGGTTTACTGTGATAATTGTTCTGCATTTGTTTCACATTCCATTTTTTGGAGGTTTGGAGGCTGTCTAATCTGTAGACAGTTCTCAAGATTGCAGCAGGAGATTGCATTTTTAAAGTCCGAGATTTGTAATTTATCTGTAAAACAAACTCGGGCTGAGACTGTTGCGAAGTCACTGACACAGAGGCCATTGCCGCAGAGGCTTCCTAGGAATGGCAGGTGGATTACTGTTGGATCTGGTAGGCTTAGAGTTGTGGATAAAAGGCATGTCCCACAGTCTGTGGCTGTCCAGAATTCATTTTCAGCACTTGCAGAGTGCAGTGGTGTTGTGGAGGCAGGCTCAGACGCAGAGTTTGAGGAACCACTCTCCTATGTGGCTAAGGTGTGCAAGGAGAAGGTGAGGCCTGATAGAAAGCAGTTGTTGTTGGGCGATTCTATCATAAGAGGTGCGGAGTTGGACACTATTGGCTTAGTGAGATGTCTTCCTGGAGCTACTGCTCGCAGAGACAGGAGGCGTATTTCTAATATTGTTAAGCAAGCAAATCAGGAAGGAGAATTGGATGTACTGGTTCATCTAGGGACAAATTATTTGGCTTGCAATGAGGTTTCAGAGGTGAAGGAAGCTTTTCGTGTTCTTGCCAATGATATACGGCAGGTTGTGTCCACACTGTCCTTTTCTGAAGTTATGCCTGTGCACAACATTCAGAATGATAGACGGATGCGTATTAGGAACTTCAACTTGTGGCTTGGAGAATGGTGTCGGGAGCAAGGATTTGGCTTTGTTTCTCATGGAAGTTCACTATGGGATAGAAAGGAACTGTACAAAAAAGATGGTTTGCATCTTTCTCAAAAGGGAACGAATGTTCTCAGTGAGCAGTTCAGAGGTTTTGCTAGGAGGTTTTTAAACTAAAAGAGGGGGGCAAAATGGCGATAAAACATCAATCCAATTGCCCCCCAAAAAAGGTACAGAAGTTACCTGTAGTCAGCGTGCTAAAAAAGGATAAGCTTAGGGTCATGTCTACAAATGCTCGCAGTTTAGGGAATAAGATCCATGAACTTGTGACAATATTGGCAACTGAGAATGTAGATTTAGTGGCTGTTACTGAGACATGGTATAATGAAAAACATGACTGGGACATTTCAATACCAGGGTACTCTTTATATAGAAAAGACAGAGAAGGTAAAAAAGGGGGAGGGGTGGCCCTGTATGTGAGGGATAGCTTAAAATGTAACGTAATACAAGTTAGTGAGGCGAACATAGAGTCAGTTTGGGTTACATTAGAATTTGGTAATCATATGGTAACTCGGGTAGGTGTGATTTATAGGCCCCCTGGACAAATAGAGGAGTTAGATAATCTACTAGTTGAGGAAATAGCTAAAATGACAATGAAGGGAGAAGTGATCATCATGGGTGACTTTAATCTTCCTGATGTGAACTGGAAATACAAAACAGCTACTTGCGCCAGGAGTACGCATATCCTAAACTCCCTACTGGGATTATCTCTAAAACAAGTAGTGGAGGAGCCAACTCGAAAGCAGGCCATACTAGACTTAGTGTTCACAAATGGAGATCTGTTATCAGATATTACTGTAGGTGAAAGTTTAGGATCTAGTGATCACCAGACAGTGTGGTTTAATATAAGAACAGTGACGCAGTCACACCACACAAAAACAAAAGTTTTAGATTTTAGAAAAACAGACTTTTCTAAAATTAGATTAGATGTGAAGGAGTCATTATCAGACTGGAGCAATTTAAATGGAGTCCAGGAGAAATGGGATTATCTAAAAGTTGCACTACTGAAGGCAACAGAAAATTGCATAAGGCTTGTCAGTAAGAGCAAAAAATTGAAGAAACCACTGTGGTACTCTGCAGAGGTGGCTAAAATAGTAAAAAATAAAAAGCTAGCATTTAGTAATTATAAAAATACTCAGAGTGAGGAAGATAGAAAGATCTATAAGAGTAGGCAGAAAGAGGCAAAGCAAGCTATAAGAGCTTCCAAAGCACACACAGAAGAGACTATAGCCCAGTCAGTGAAAAAGGGGGATAAAACATTTTTTAGATACATACATGAGAAAAGGAAAGTAAAACAAGGATTAGTTAGATTAAAAACAAAAGAAGGATGCTATGTAGAAGAGGATAAAGGCTTAGCAGACTGCTTTAATGAATATTTTTGTTCAGTTTTTACAAATGAAAATGAGGGTAAGGGACCTCATTTAGGGAAAAAGACTAATGAGTCTTTTGATGCATGTAAGTTTACAGAGGAAGAGGTTTTACTTCAGCTGTCTAAAGTAAAGACAAATAAGTCGATGGGACCTGATGGGATACATCCAAAGTTATTAAAAGAACTTAGTGGTGTACTAGCAAAACCGTTAACAGATTTATTTAACCAATCATTGTTAACGGGAGTAGTTCCAGAAGATTGGAAATTAGCTAATGTTGTGCCCATTCACAAGAAAGGTAGTAAGGAGGAGGCGGGCAACTATAGACCAGTAAGTCTTACTTCAGTAGTGGGGAAAATAATGGAAACCTTGTTAAAGAATAGGATTGTTGAACATCTAAAGTCGCTTGGATTTCAAGATCAGAGACAGCATGGGTTTACTTCAGGGAGATCATGCCAAACTAATCTTATTGATTTTTTTGATTGGGTAACTAAAATAATAGATCAGGGTGGTGCAGTAGACATTGCTTACCTAGATTTCAGTAAGGCTTTTGACACTGTCGCACATAGAAGGCTTATCAATAAACTGAAATCTTTGAGTTTGGATTTCAATATTGTTGAATGGATTAGACAATGGCTGAGTGACAGGCAACAGAGGGTTGTAGTCAATGGGGTATATTCGATGCAAGGTCTTGTTACTAGTGGGGTACCTCAGGGATCTGTTCTTGGACCCATTCTCTTTAATATTTTTATTAGCGATATTGCAGAAGGTCTTGTTGGTAAAGTATGTCTTTTTGCTGATGATACAAAGATTTGCAGCAGGGTTGATATTCATGGAGGGATAAGCCAAATGGCAAATGATTTAGCTAAACTAGAAAAATGGTCAGAGCAGTGGCAACTGGCATTTAATGTGGACAAGTGCAAGATTATGCACCTTGGGCGTAAAAACCCAAAAGCAGAATATAGACTATTTGGTACAGTCCTAACCTCAACATCTGAGGAAAGGGATTTAGGAGTAATAATTTCAGAGGACTTGAAGGTAGGTAGGCAATGCAATAGAGCAGCAGGAAATGCTAGCAGAATGCTTGGTTGCATAGGGAGAGGTATTAGCAGTAGGAAGAGGGAAGTGCTCATGCCATTGTACAGAGCACTGGTGAGACCTCACTTGGAGTATTGTACGCAGTACTGGAGACCTTATCTCCAGAAGGATATTGATACTTTGGAGAGAGTTCAGAGAAGGGCTACTAAACTGGTTCATGGGTTAAAGGATAAAACTTACCAGGAAAGGTTAAAGCATCTTAACATGTATAGCTTGGAGGAAAGACGTAACAGGGGGGATATGATAGAAACATTTAAATACATAAAGGGAATCAACACAGTAAAGGAAGAGAGTATATTTAAAAGAAGAAAAACTACCACAACTAGAGGACATAGTCTTAAATTAGAGGGGCAACGATTTAAAAGTAATATCAGGAAGTATTACTTTACTGAGAGGGTAGTGGATGTATGGAATAGCCTGCCAGCAGAAGTGGTAGAGGTAAACACAGTCAAGGATTTTAAGCATGCGTGGGATAGACACAAGGCTATCCTAGCTATAAGACCGGGAACGGGGGACTAATAAAAGTACTCAAAAAAAAAAAAAAAAAATTGGGCAGACTAGATGGACCGAATGGTTCTTATCTGCCGACACATTCTATTAATATGCCAGCATTATTACAGTCAATTTGCTAGTCACTCACACACTTATACAGCTATACAGAATTATGTGTATGTCTCTGAGAAACTGTATTTACAAAATAAAAGGATTTGGGATATATAGGAAGTTAGGTTGGGAGGTGGATGGGGTGTCAAATATACAAACTGCCCCAGGTGACTCTTTAAAATCATATGATTTTTTTTTATTTTTTTTTTAAGCTCCCTTCAAAAATCTGGTGCATGAATACACAATATAACAGTGGTGGTGCCCTGCTTTTTAATATTAAAACCTCTTAATCACTCCACTCCGCACCAATATTATGACAAAATATAGCAAGCAATGCAATCGATGGTGTGGCTTAACAATAAATCATGTAAGCTACATCTGGTCAAGATGTTTCACTCACTCACACACTTACACTCTGCCCCTCGCTCACACACTTACACTCTGCCCCTCGCTCACACACTTACACTCTGCCCCTCGCTCACACACTTACACTCTGCCCCTCGCTTACACACTTACACTCTGCCCCTCGCTCACACTTACACTCTGCCACTCGCTCACACACTCACACTCTGCCACTCGCTCACACACTTACACTCTGCCACTCGCTCACATAGTTACACTCTGGCACTCACACACTTACACTCTGCCCCTCGCTCACACACTCACACTCTGCCCCTCGCTCACACACTCACACTCTGCCCCTCGCTCACACACTCACACTCTGCCCATCGCTCCCACACTCACACTCTGCCCCTCGCTCACACACTCACACTCTGCCACTCGCTCACACACTCACACTCTGCCACCCGCTCACACACTCACACTCTGCCACTCGCTCACACACTCACACTCTGCCACTCGCTCACACACTTACAATCTGCCACTCGCTCACACACTTACACTCTGCCACTCGCTCACACACTTACACTCTGCACTCACATACTTACACTCTGGCACTCACTCACATACTTACACTCTGGCCCTCACTCACATACTTACACTCTGCACTCACATACTTACACTCTGCACTCACATACTTACACTCTGCACTCTTACACTCTGCACTCACTCACTTACACTCTGGCACTCACTCACATCCTTACACTCTGCACTCACTCACTTACACTCTGGCAAAGTAAGTAGCACTCAATATTGCGGTTCTATGTTAATATGTGTTTAAATACTGGTGACTCAGTACTGGGAAGGCTGAGCTCTATACTGATTTTTGTATTTGTTATTGTTCGACTCATTCACGGTTCGAGGTGTTGGACGATAAGGTTTGGGAGTCCGCTGTAGTTTGACGGCTGACTCTGTCCCTCTTGTCTTTTTGGCGTCCTGGGAATATTGCTGGGTTCTTGGGATTAATAGGAGTGACCCCTAGGTTAGGGCTCTGGATCCCGACAACCCTCCAATAGACGCCACCGGATAATTTAACCAATTTAACCCAGTTCCCTGTTTTCCCCTCATCCCCCCCCCCCCTCTAGCCACATCAATCCAATGTCCTACACCACCCAAAACACATCTTATCGTCCTGCAAACCTTACAATCCTATCCCTGAATGTCAAGGGTTTAAACATCAAAGAGAAGCGCTCACATTTGATGCGTGACCTCAGGTTCCACAGGGCCTCGGTGGCATTTCTCCAAGAGACCCATTTTAAAGCGCAGGGACACCCTAAACTCACTAATTCACATTACCCATTAGATTACTATAGCAATGCCCAGGAGGCTAAAGTCAAAGGTACAGCAATCCTTATATCTAAAAATTTACCTTTCACGGAAAGGGCACACTTGGCTGACCGGGATGGGAGATATGTGTTTGTGAAGGGCTCCATAGCCGGACAGGTATATACCTTTGCTAACGTGTACCTACCAAATACGCACCAACACAAAGGCCTGGCAGTAGCCCTGGCCGCCCTGCGCCCATTCCAAGAAGGCTTCCTACTATTGGGAGGAGATTTTAATATAGCGTTAACACCACAGGTAGACACATCCAACGGCCATTCCCGGTCACCACTCCACATTTCCAAAAAACTCACCACCATGCTGCAAGAATGGCAGTTAGTAGACGTCTGGAGGGCATTACACCCTACGGACAGAGACTACAGTTTCTTCTCCACCCCACATAATTCTTACTCGAGTATCGACAACATATTCACCCCCTATTATAATTTGCCATCACTACACCGAGCGGCCTATGGCTCTATTACCTGGTCTGACCACGCCCCCCTCACAACCGCGTTCACATCTGTGCTGTCTAAACCCGCACAGAAGACTTGGAGGTTGAATGAGTCCATTCTCTCAGAATCGTTCACTAAACTTAAGCGGAAAGATTCCACAGTAGCCCAACTGACAGACTATTTTAAACGCAACATCACGCCAGACGTGCCATTGAGCACAGTTTGGGAAGCACATAAATGCTCGATCCGCGGCCACTTTATCAGGCACTGTTCGATTTTGAAAAAACAACAGACAGATACCCTTGCACGCTTGTACACACAAATCTTTAACCTGGAACAAACCCACAAAACCTCTTTAGCTAGCACTGATTTTATTAAACTGACACAACTGAGACAGGAGTTACACTCTGTCATCAACCTCAAAGCCCATAGGTCGTTCACTAAACTTAAGGCATTATACTACGAACATGGGGACAAGCCGGGCAAGTATTTAGCCAGAGCCCTCCGAGCACGACGTAAGCAATTTTACATACCCAAAATCCGAGATACAAAAGGAACCGCGAGACACCTCCCGGGGGAGATAGCAAAAGAATTTGTTTCATATTACTCTCGCCTATATAATCTCAACCCCACAAGAACACCAGACCAAGCAGCCCGACATCGCACGGAGATTAAAACTTGGACGTCCATCTGTGCCGCAAACTGTCAGTGGCAGATGCGGAGACACTTGAGCGCCCAATTTCCCCACAAGAGCTGGCGGGGGCACTTAAGAGTACAAAAACTAGTAAATGCCCGGGGACAGACGGTCTACCAGCCTCTTATTACAAAACATTCATAGAAACCCTGAGCCCTCATTTTATACAAACATTTAATGACCTCTTGGCTGGTACACAAATACACCCACACACACTATCAGCTACGATTTCCCTAATTCCTAAGGAGGGCAAGGATCACGAAATATGTACGAATTACCGCCTTATCTCTCTGCTCAACGCAGATGTTAAACTGTTCTCTAAAATATTGGCCTTGAGGATCAACAGATTCCTCCCCACCCTGATCCATCCGGACCAGACGGGATTTGTCCCGGGTCGAGAGGCCAGGGACTGCATGATCAGGGCACTCAACTTGATACACTATGCCAGGTTTTCCGGCACGGACTCAGTCCTCCCGTCAACGGATGGTGAGAAAGCCTTTGACAGGTTGGACTGGGATTATATGATGGAGATTTTACAACATATGGGCTTCGGACCCAACATGCGATTGTGGGTGTCGTCCTTGTACTCCCGACCCTTGGCCAAGATCAGAATCAATGGAGCCCTGTCTGAATCATTCTCGATACCTAATGGGACCAGACAGGGTTGCCTCTGTCACCCCTGCTGTTTGTCCTGTCACTAGAACCTTTTTTGGAGGCCGTACGTCAGAACCCAGATATTATGGGGATAGCTGTAGCTGGTATCCAGCACAAAGTACTGGGGAACGCAGATGACCTGTTGTTCCCCCTGACTAACCCCCGGGTCTCTATCCCAGTCTTATTATCGGAATTTCATAAATATGCAGCACTGTCCAACCTAAAAATAAGTTTAACAAAATCAGAAATCTTAAATATTAATTTGCCCCATCAATCAGAAAATACCATAGCTCAATCTTTCCCTTTCCAGTGGTGTGAAGTCAAAATCAGATATTTAGGTATTTGGCTCTCTAGTGACCTTTCCAAGTTATACTCATATAATTTTCTCCCGATCATGTCAGCAATACAGAAGGATTTTCGGGCCTGGTCACCCCAACACTTATCGTGGACGGGTAGAATTAATGCGATAAAAATGACCACCCTCCCACGTCTACTTTATTTATTTCAGACTATCCCGATTGTTCTCCCACTAAATTTTTTCAAATCCCTACGATCCATGTTCATACGGTTTATATGGGCACAGAAAGCCAACAGACTGAAACTGGACCTCCTAACACAACACAAGCTAAAGGGGGGACTCGGTCTCCCATGCATGCACACCTATTACAGATCCAGCCACTTACTTAGGATCTTGGAATGGTCCCATAACCCCCTCCAAAAATTATGGATACAAATTGAACAACAGACCCTTTCCACTCCTTTGGCTGCATTGCCCTGGATCTCCCCACACATAGCTAAGCCGCTAGTTAAAGCCAACCCATTCATTTCAGCTTCGCTCGCTGCTCTCCACAAGAGCTATCGCCTTTTTAATCTCACCACCTACGCTTCCCCATTGACAACCTTACGTGGCAACCCAGATTTTACCCCTGGTATGTCCAGGAGGCCATTTTTGAGCTCAGCAACAGCCGGTTCCCACCGACTAGCCGATTTCATTTGTGACGGCAAGATTCGGCGGCTGACAGATCTGATCCCAGACAGACCACTGACGGTAATGGACCACTTCCAATACATGCAATGATCTAATTTCGTACAGTCTTTGATAGGTAAACACCAGTTAAACAGAGATAAGACTCTGTTTGAGAAATATTGCGCAGGCAACAGTATGCCCAGGCATGCAACCTCGCTGATATATAAGATTTTACAAGATGAGGCAAAGAGCCCTATCCCTGCCTTTGTGGGCCGTTGGGAAAATGCCCTTCAAATTGTCCTGACCATACCACAGTGGGAAAAGATATTCCTCTTTACCCACAAAACATCATTGCAAAACAAGACCCAGGAAATGTCGTACAAGTTTTTGACACACTGGTATAGAACCCCGTCAGTTCTGCATAAGATGTTCCCTGAATGCCCCGACATATGCTGGAGATGTGGAGCATCTCCTGCCCACTTATTACACATCTGGTGGGACTGCCCAATTATATCCCCATTCTGGAATACAATCCACCACACTCTAAAAACCTTTACTGACAGTCCGCCTTTATTTACGCCGGCAGCGATGTTGCTACATCATACCCCCATCCCGGTCAGCCAATACAAAAAATCGATAGTCCGCCACTTACTAAACGTGGCCAAAGCCCTTATCCCGCTCCATTGGGCAGACCCCTCACCCCCTTCTTTAAGGGAATGGATTAATAAAGTAGAACATACACGCAGGATGGAGCAACTGAATGCCCGCTCAGCGGACCAAATCGACCGGTACACGCAGTCGTGGTTCTACTGGCTGGAGTTTGTTGGAGATCCCAACACTGATGCTCTGCTATAAGGGTGTTAAATGCCAACTGAGGCAACTTATTTTTTGATATTGCACGTTTTTAAAACTGTAGAATTTTGCGGGATATTATATAAAAAATCTGTCATTACTTGTAATATGTCTTTACATCGTTTCTGTTGCACTGCTAAAGGATGAAAATGTGTTCTCATATCTGTATATTGTGGCTGTAAAATACCCTCCCCCCCCCTTTGTCACCCCCCCCCCCCCCCCCCCCCACATTTGATTGTTTCTGGGGGTTTTTTGGGTTTTTTTCTTCTTTATTGTTTGTAATTTCTTTGAAAACCAATAAAACGCAGATTTACAACAACAAAAAATCATATGGGGGTTCCCATGTCAATTTTTTGACCTCTCTCTCTCCATCATTGTATCCCAATGGTTAGATGCTGTGGAGGCCACCTGTGCAAGTAAAGGGTTTTCAAGCAGCTACTTAATTAACCTACACGGTAGCACCACCACTAGCACTGCACCTGGGACCGCACATTTGGGTGACTGGTATTATTTTCTGAGATGCAAGGATGTTAAAACGGGACCTAGGAAGTCATTCTCTATTCAAGGGCTATCCAGGTCAAACCGTGATGGATGGCAATCCTTCATGGCTTCATTAAAACGTATTGCCAAGATTACATTCCTCCTCTATTACCCACTCCCGCCAGCCTCCCCTGTGTGTGTGTGTGTGTGTAGTGACTCCCGCCAGTACCCTTTGTGTATGTGTGTGTGTGGTGACCTTCACCAGCCTCCCCTTTGTGTGTGTAGTGACTCCCGCCTGCCCCCGTGTGTGTGTAGTGACTCCCGCCAGTACCCTTTGTGTGTGTGTGTGTGTGTGTGTGTGGTGACTCCCACCAGTCTCCCCTGTGTGTGTGTGTGTGTGTAGTGACTCCAGCCGGCCCCCTGTGTGTGTGTGTGTGTGTGTGTGTGTGTGTGTGTGTGTGTGTGTGTGTAGGTTGCTACATAGACATGTTAATGCATTACTAACCTCTCATGCAAAATTATTTTCTTATCATACCTAAAACAAATACTGGAATATTAGTAAAACCTTGCGAGTCTCACTAGTATTTATATCTCGCGTGGAGATATTATGTTAGGTTAACGCCAAGCTGTCTTTGCTTAATTAGAACTCAGGTGTGTTTTCTAAAGTGATTTTCAGTTCTACAGTACAGGTTGAGTGTCCCTTATCCAAAATGCTAGGGACCAGAATTATTTTTGATAATGCATAAATGGATAATTTTGGATGCATTATCACCAATAAGATATATTAAAGCCTCTCAGCAGTCATAAAATACAGTAGTATTAATACAAATACTGTATAGATCAAATAAACCACTTTTATTGTGAAGTAGCTGTGATGTGAGACAATGTTGGGAACCTGTCATTGGTGTGTCAGGGCTGCACACATGCCATTGTATTACCCTTTGTGGGTGTCGGGGAATCTGGGCATGCGTGGCAAGGCTATATCACAGCTTAATGGGACTGGGCACTGAATAAACTGTTGTGCACTTGCATTATGACAGGTGTGTGTGGAATTTGTAACTTTTAGAAAAATGTTTAAAACAATTTGGATAACGGATTTCCGGATAAGGGATACTAAAAAAAAAATATATATATATATCATTTTTTTTTTTACATTTTTATTCAGAAACATAACCTTTCCCTAGTACGTAATTTAAACAAAGAAGTCACAGGCTTCAGGAGCAATCTAAAAGAGTGGTTACTACTTGTATTTCATCTATCTCTGCATGTCACCCTGGGCGTAAGATTAGATTATAATTTCTTACAGGTAAAGGAAAATTCTCCACTCACCAGCCGTAATACCCCAAACTACAGAGATTAAATCATGTTCTACAACATAAATTGTGACTTTCAAGGTTTCCTTTTTTTTTCAAGGTTACTTTATTTCAATAGCTTTTTTGATGGCTTCATTCCTGCAATTGATAGCAGGACAATGTTCGACTATAAAATGAGCAGAATATTTGAAACAGGACCTTCCAAATCTGTATTACTGTTAAAACCCGTCCTGGCAAAAAAAAGTAACATAGTCAAGATTAAAATTTGCAACATCCTCAAAAAAAAATCTAACAAAATAATCAAAATCTCCCTGGTGAGGGACTGTAATTATTGTGATGACTAAATTGCATTACTTGACAGAGTCATAGCTGCATTGTCCACACAAACTTCAGCTCTCCTGCTCAACTACCCCATTCCCTCACACACAACTAACCTGTCCTCACACATTTTAGCGCACCTCACACACGCAGCTCCACTGTGTCCAAATACACACTCTTCAGTTCTAAAGCCTCATGGTACATCACATAGAACCATATATGTTATTAATTCATTAAAATTATTTTTATGAATATTCAATATAATTTCCATCCAGGGTGAAAATACAGCAGAAGCAGCAACAAAATACAAATTTGCTCTTTAGGAAAGCAATCTAAAAATACTCAACTCTTATCATTCATGTTCAATGTCATACAACCTAAACAAAGCAAAGATGAACATTTATTAGAAAAATCCTGTACTTTTCCACTCATTATCTGTAAGTGTCTGGTGAAGCAATAACTCATTTTGTGACCTCTTTCTAATATAGCCTTGGCTCTTAAACTACGGACTTCCTAACAACACTTATCATAATAATTAGATATTTTTCACTATTTACAATTATTAAAGACAATGCTGACTTATTGGAAATTATATTGCAGATACTCTAGCAATTAGTTGTTGTTTTTTTAAGTCATTTTCACACACAAAAGGATAAAATGATACAGACTGAAAGGTTTGCTTATATCATAAAAGCTTGTTCACCTTTTTCCTTGAAAAGCTTGTTTAAATAGTAAAAAATGAACAGAATCAAAAATTATTTTTCTTTTAACACTCCCTACTTGACTATTTCCTCGCCTGGGGGGTGGGGGGGGGGGGGGGGGGGGCAAACCCCGGGCAAGGAAATAATCAAGTGTACATTAAAGGAGAACTGTAGCAAAAACATAAGAAATGTTTAATTGAAAGATACATTGAGTGTAGATATTTTAACCCCTTAACGACAGATGACGTGCCAGGCACGTCACGGCAAATCGAGGACTTGCCGACAGCTGACGTGCCTGGCACGTCATGCACTAAACTGAGTAAAGAAAGCGACCAGCGGTCGCTTTCTTTACTCTAACGGTGTTGCTACAATGCCTCTAGGTAGAGGCATTGTGCAACACCCCCCAAAAGTGCAGGGGCGCGCTACGATCACTCCACGGAGTGATCGTAGCAGCCATTTAAAAATGGCTGCGCCGGCTGCACACATGTGCTTAGAAAGCGAACGATCGTTCGCTTTCTAAGCATCTCCGGTGTTGTTAAAGTGCCTCGCCAGCGAGGCACTTAACAACACCTTCAGCTGCCCCAGAGCCGATGGTGGTCGCTCTCCTGAGCGACCCCATCGGCTCAGTAGAAGGGAACGCTGCCTATACAGGCAGCGCTTCCCTTCTAATGGCAAGAGCATCGGAAGTGAAAGTATTTCACTTCCGATGCTCTAGGGGGAGCCAATCGATGCCGGCACAACAGATCTATGTGATCTGTGTGCAGGCATGTATGATAAGTGCTCTGATGAGCACTTATCATACTGTCAAAGGCAATATTAGCAAATATTGCCTTTGACAAGTATTGATCTGCCTCCCTCACCTTACTAGTTATAGTAAGGGAGAGAGACAGATCAGATAAAGTAAAAAAATAAAATAAAATAATAAAACAAATATTTAATAAAATTTTAAACACCAAGGGCTTTTATAAAAGCCATTTAACCCCTTCCCTGCCATTGATCGCTGTGTACGCAGTGATCATACACAGCAGCACATTTTTTGCTGTCTGTGCATTTTTTAGGGGTTAATTTTTTTTACTGTAATTCATTACAGTATAAAAAAAAGCTCTTTTAAGAGAGATTAACCCCTTTCTTGCTGTAGATCACTGCCTAAGCAGAGATCTGACGCAAATGCAGCAATCTTGCTGCAGAAGCATTTTTAATTTTTTTAAAACTTTTTTATTACACCCGTCACGTGTTAATTATACCCGCTAGGGGACTACGTTTAACGTAATTTTTTTTTTTAAATAAGAGCTATTAACCCCTTCCTTGCCGTATATCACTTCCTAAGCAGCACATATGGTCACTGCCTAAGCAGTGCATATGGTCACTGCCTAAGCAGCGCATATGGAGCAATCTAGTCGCAGAAGGATTTTTTTTTTGCTATCAGCATTTTTTTTGTCAGACTCGCTAGGGGTTAATTATACCCACTAGGGGATTACGTGTATTCCTTTTGAAGCTGTCTGAACACGTGTATAGCGATCAGTAACAGCCGATCAGTGGCAAAGGTGGTTTGGTGATTTCTCAGATGAGCATCACCATTCGTCTGGTTCGATCAATATTGGTAAATATTGTTCTGACCCATATGGATCTGCCTCCCTCTCCTCACTTGAGTTTTAGTGAGGGAAAGAGACAGATCTGTATAACATAATTTTTTAATTGTAATAAATTAAATAAAATGTTAAAAAAAATTGTGAGTCCCAAGGGCTTTTATAAAAGCCATACCCTTTGTATAGTGTAGTGTATTAACCCCTTCCCTGCCACTGATCACTGCACAGCAGAAATTTTTTTCTTGTCTGTGCATTTTTAGGGGTTAATTTTTTTGTACAGTACTACAAAGGCTCTTATAAGAGCTATTAACCCCTTCCTTGCTCTACATGTTCAAATTCCAAGTTTGAAAATCAAAAAGCGCACCTCTCAAATGTAGCCTTTCAACACCCAACAAAGCTGACAAAGCTATGCATGGGTGGTATCCCTGTGCTCGGGAGATGTTGCTGAACATATATTGTGGTATTGTTTGTCAGTGACACATACCGAAATATGTGAATTTGTGTCTAAAGTACAATGTATGTGGGAAAAAATACACAATAAAATGACTACCACAAACTTTGACAAAGGCTGGTGGTAGAATTGGTGCATGGAAAGTGTTAAAATAACACCATTTAAAATAGCCTAGGGTGTCTACTTTTACAAAATATATACTTTTTGGGGTAAAATACACTGTCCTACTTTAAAAAAAAGTCCCAAATGAAAGATGGGCTCAGGCTGGCTACACGTCAATATTCCAAGTTGAAAATGCGCACCTTCACAATGTGGCCCTTTTAGCCCCCAAACAACCCAACAAACCTATGCATGGGTGGTATCCCTGTACTCAAGAGATGTTGCTGAACACTTATTGGGGTGTTATTTGGCAGTGACACATACCAAAATCTGTAAATTCATGTCTGAAGTACAAGGTTTGTGAAAAAAAAACACAAAAAAATGACTACCACAAACTTTGACAAAGGCTGGTGGTAGAATTAGTGCATGGAAAGTGTAAAAATACCACCATTTGAGATAGCCTAGGGTGTCTACTTTTAAAAAATATATGGGTTGATGGGGTAAAATACACTGGCTGGTTTCAAATATGTCCCAAATGGGACATGGGTGCAGGCTGTCTGCATGTCAAAATTTCAAATTGGAAAACCAAAAACTTCACCTCCCAAATTTGGCCTTTTACCCCCCAAACAATCCAACAAACCTATGCATGGGGGGTATCCCTGTACTCAAGAGATGTTTCTGAACACTTATTGGGGTGTTATTTGGCAGTGACACATACCAAAATCTGTAAATTTATGTCTGAAGTACAAGGTTTGTGAAAAAAAAACACAAAAAAATTACTACCACAAACTTTGACAAAGGCTGGTGGTAGAAATAGTGCATGGAAAGTGTTAAAATACCACCATTTGAGATAGCCTAGGGTGTCTACTTTTAAAAAATATATGGGTTGATGGGGTAAAATACACTGGCTGGTTTCAAATATGTCCCAAATGGGACATGGGTGCAGGCTGTCTGCATGTAAAAATTTCAAGTTGGAAAACAAAAAACTGCACCTCACAAATTTGGCATTTTAGCCCACAAACAACCCAACAAACCTATGCATGGGTGGTATCCCTGTACTCAGGAGAAATAGTAGAATCTATTTAGCATGTTTTTTCGTTCGCTATTGTCGATGAGGAGAAGTTGTTTCAAATAAAAACAAAGAAATTTGTGTATTTTTTTTTTTTTTACCATATTTTATTATTTTTTTTTAATAATATGATAAGATATGATCAAAAATATGGCATCCATAGAAAGCCCTTTTTGTCCCGATAAAAACAATATATAATATGTGTGGGTAGAGCAAATGACGAAGAAGAAAATTACTGCTAAACACAAACAGCACAGAAATGTTAAAATAGCCATTGTCCAGAAAGGACAAAAATGTTTCAAAGGCTCTGTCCTTAAGGGGTTAAATAGAAATGCTTTAATGAAAAAATATAAAAAAGTGTCCCTTATTGAGCCCGCTTTGCTCTCTATAGCTCTAATAAGGAGTGGACATGTTGTTTAGAATGTTAGGACAATTCTTCATTCAATTTGGATTAGATGAAGGAAGAGCTGACAGATCAGACCCAAGATTCTAAATAAGATGTCTCCCCCCCGTTAGAGCTGAACAGAGCAAAGAGGGTTCAATAAAAGGTACATTGTTTATATTCTTTCATTAAATAATTTTTATGCAAACTATCTACATGTGATGCTGTCAGGATCACCGCCGTGCCATCCCAACTGCTAGACGTGGTCACCCCAGACGCACCCAACAGGGGATTTGAACTGTGGTTCTTCTGGACTGTATCCTGCTATTTTGCCTCTGAGCCATTTCAGAACTTTGAAAGACTCCTGTTTATGTTTGTATTGCCTGCACCACTAGGGGGATGGACTTCACCAAAGGCTCAGACCTGTCAGTAACTCTCCAGCTGAATCTCATACCTAATTAACAAGGTATAAGACACTGCCCTTCCCTAAGGGCAGGGTCAGTTCATTGACTCTGGATTCCTTGTTTGGTTCCTGTGATTTTGACTTCCAGTGTTCCTGATCATTTTTGGCTTTTGACCTTGGATTTGTTACCTGTTTATTCTGAATTCTGGCATCCTCTGACCTCAAGCTTATCCACGAAGATTCTTTTGCTCTTGTCCTTGTCTGTAACTTTACCTGGATATCCTGACCAGCCCCCGTGCACAAACTCACAGGCCACGTGGCTTCTTATCTGGTCACCCTGGTCTGTGTTTGTTTGCAAGGGTGAGCATACATCTCTGCCTAAAGGACTCCCAACTAAGGTAAGCCCTGACATATACAATCTTTCAGTTACAGCTATCCTTTAAGAGGTTGCTACCTTCTAAAATGTTCTGACTGAGCATACATGTAACTTCTAAGGTTTTACCCTGTTCTATGCTTGCTGTAAGACTAACTTTTAATTATACAAAAAGGGCTGAGTAGACTTTTCTTAAATTCCTTAAAGAGACTTAACTTGTGCTTTCAACATAGAATCCCTAGTGGCCTTAGAACTAGGATAAACTGGCATGTACTTTTTTTGAATGGTTGGCAAGCGCAGGGAGAGACCTTCCGTGCATGCACCCACTCAGCGTGATATTGATACAAGTAAAGTTTGCTTTGCGGAAGAGCAAGGGTTAAAAAATGTTCAGTGTCCCTTTAAGCATCGTAGGCATATTTGGAAAAGTTTGTCATGGGGATGGCTGTGAGAGTGGGCTTAACCTATCTATGTGACGGGTTACTGAATGGTAAATATATAAATCTTAAGGGTCAACTCAATAAAGAGAGAACTGCAGGGAATTGAAATGTGAATCTCAAACTTTAGGCCAAAGTAGCTGGAGTTGGAAAAATGATCCAATGCAGCTTCATTTTTGCAGATACTTTCTCCTTATGTTTGAAATTCCTGTCTCCATTCTCATTTTATTGAGTAGACCCTTTAGTGTCAGTTTACAGACATGATGACACAATCATTATCAATTCTGCCCATATAACAAGCCATCCTAATCCGTGTCAGTTCAGTAGTATTGGAACAGATGTGCTCACAATGTTGCAGTGCTTTGATGTTACTGAGGAAACTTCCAGAAGCCATTTTCTTTGTAATGAACCATTTAATCATTATCATCAATAGTACATTTGAAGAAAAAAAAAATATAGAATTCAGTTTGCAACCTTCTGTATCTTTCAATCTAATTGCCCTTTGTGTGCTTTCTACTACAAACTCTTGACCTTAAAAAAAAAAAAAAACTTACTCTCTGCTAGTGGAGCAAGATAATCTTACCATTTTAATGTGTGGTTAGACCAGTCCTATATCTGGTGGTAAAATAAACTGCAAACATATGCAGAGGTAAGCAAAGAGTAATGCATCTTTAAATCACAAAATAAGAGAGAAGACAAGGCAGAGAAATTATCTCAATTCTTTATTGTTCCTTTTTTGCCACTCGCCTAATTAGCTACAGTTTGATTAGCATTTACTAAATTAATACTCACACCCCTCCAATATAAACAGATCATACACATTTATTTACTCATTAAAACAAGTGTATTGGAGAAAAGACTATTATTGCCTTGATAATATGGGACTTATGCACTAAAAGGTGAGTTGAAAGTGAGTTGAGGTGAGATTAGGTCAGCTGAGGTGAGATGAACATTAATTTGTCTATATATGTTTGCATATATGCATGTTTGTCCCTGCACAATAAATAGGTACATTGAGAGATGCAATGTTCATCTCACCTTTTAGTAAATAGCCCAATATGACTACTTTAGGTAATCCTAATACACTGATACTGCATCAAATATATTTACAGCTTTCCTCATCTGCATACAGCGTTGCAATATTACAACTGAACATACAAGAGGGTTTATAATTTGGAGTCCACAACAAAAATCTGCTTTTATTTCAGCATTTTATATAAAAGAAATGTGTGCAACAATCGATAGTCATTCTCACTAATAAGTGGGAAAACATGGGAGTGAGGGAGAGACACCAGACATGAGAGGGAGAGACATATGGGGGGAGAGAAATAGACAAACATGAGGGAAATAAACACAAGAGGGGAAGATAATTAGGGAGAGGAGAGAGACAAAAGGGGAACAGACAGATGAATGGCATGGGGGAGAGCAAGACACACTAATGGTATGGGGGAGAGCGAGACAGACACTGATGGCATGGGGAGAGTGAGAAAGACAGGGATGGCATAGAGCGAGACAGACATGCGGAGAGGGTGACAGACACGGATGGTGTAGAAGGAGAGGGAGACAGACATGGAGGGAGAGTCAGACAGACATTGAATGTGTGATTGTGTGTGAATGTTTGGCTGCTTCTGACACTGCGTGTGTGGTCGTATGCCTGCATATGTATGTAACACTGAAAGTGTTACTGTGTGTAAATGCCTGGGAACAGCAAGGGGCAGCAAAATATGTTCGCCAAGGGCGGCAAAAAGTCTTGCACTGGCCCTGCGCACATTTTGAGATGGGGTGCAATTGAATTTAGATCTGATCATGTAGGGCATTTACAAATCTCATTACTGCTTATGGTGTTGTCATAGATGGGTTATCTTCATCCTGATGTGTATTATAAGTGATCCATTTGAACAATGCAATATAGAAAATGTTATCTTATTATCCTTAATCTAGATCTGCCTGATCTGATTTATTAGTCAGACTAAAATCCGAGTACAGGAGTCGACTCCTATGGAAAGCCCTTTAAGACCATCTAGTGTGTGAGCAAGCTAATTCTAATTATTGAGATATTTGAACACTAAATAAATTGGAAAAGTGTACAAAAAAGAGACGCATATCTGTTGTGTAAAAAATGCAAATGAAATGTTGCTATAAATATTTGATTTGAAATTATTATCTCTTCTTACCTTTTTTTCAGTTTTTTTTTTTTTTTTTTTTTTTTCCCCACCACACCATTATTGTTCAGGTGTACGGTTTTTGTTAGTCTTTGGTGTGGAATCAGTGTATAGTTTTAAGGCTATAAAAGTATCCTCTCCAATAAATTAATTGTAATGAGTAAATAAAGGTGTGGTATAATAGCTATGGAGATTATTCGGTAAAAGAGCTAAATTGTTGAGATGAAATGTTCCTCTCAACTCACATGTTACTTTTCTACTGTACATGTTACACAAATACACCTTTTTTTTCTGGACTTGGAGATGGTGGGTAGAGGAGGTAGGGAGGAGGCCTTAGTCATGAGGAGAGAGGAGGTGGTCATCAAGAGTGAAGACAAGATAGTGAGGAGGGAGCAGGCCAGGGAGGCAGTGACCTTTGTCAGAAGCTCTGCTACTACTGAACAGTACAACTCTCATATATCTATTAAAACATTTGGTCAGGCTGAGAATTAAGGTAGTTGTAGATCAGAAAGCAACTTTTGCTCCTCCGGGATTTTACTGTACACTGCAAACCGCAGTTTGCAAACTGACAACAGTTGTATGAAACACTAGAGCAAAACAAATGTTTGTCTGTTTTATTAACATTTCCTAAATTGGTTCATCAGTTGTAATATGTTCAAGAACATAATTGAATCAACCTGCTGTGAAACTTATTATACCAAGGGTAGGGAACCTCCATACGTTGTAGACTAAATGTCCCTTGATGCTTTGCAAGCATTATGGCTGTAAGAGAATTATGGTAGATGTAGGCCACAGTATCTGGAGTGCCGAATGTTGCCTACCCCTGCATTATTACTGCTTTCTGTGTTGCAATTTCTATTTTGCCAGTCGGGAAGAAAAGGTGAGGTGCATGCTGGGAAACATTACATTCTTATCACATTTAATTTAACCCCAAATGTTTAATTAGAAAACATTTTCACAAAAATAAAGTTTAGACAACGTGTCAGTTTTTCTTCAGGAACTAAGGATTAAAGGAAAAAATCCTGAGCAAGTAAATTCATATTAAAGCTGACACTTTAAAAAATAAAAATGCTTGAAGTTTTTACATGCAGGCATTCCCTAGAAATCTTGTAAAAGTTTCCTGCTCAAGTTCGCCTTTTGCTTTGTTGCCAATGATCAGTACAGTGACACTGGTTCATCAAGAAACCTTTTTGGTTTGCCTTTTTCACAGCAGTGATTGGAGGGGAAGAATAGTTAGGAGATGTCACTGTGCATAAGATCCCTGATTGGTTACCTGATGCTATGGACTTTATTTTTTTGCTTGAGAAACCAGTCATGGTGGGCTGGAACAATCGCCAAATAAAAACTGGAACAAATAAATTCATATTTAGATTTAATGTGTCAGTTTTCAGAATTTTTTTTTTTTTAGACTGGGGTGATCATTCAAGGTAAAGTTTTTTGCAGTTACCAGGTCCACCTTAATTTAGACACATTTCAGATTACAAGCTATTTCAGAAATCATCAGACTAGAAACATTTGCTATTTAGATGTGCCTACGATTACACCAATTTCTCTAGGAAATCCTCTTGTCTAATACCTGATACTACAAAAAATGGATCAAATAACCAGAAAGAAGCGATCACTTACATCCTCATTCATGTATATAAAATACATACAATAAAGAGAACAATGTCTCATTTTTCAATTGGAAACAAACAGCATTATCTTTGTTTCTGCAAAAGGTTTCTAAGAAAAATACCATTGTGTAGGCTCTGAGTCAACTTCTTTATATCTACATCTATTAGGAATATTATATGTCTCTCCTAGTATTCAGCTATCTTTATGATATATCCTGCTATTGAAAACGGCTGGCTCATATCATACCCAGTGGCGGCACGAGGGGGGTGCGGGCCGCACCGGGTGACGCCACCAGCGGGGGTCACACCCGTGCTGCCGGCACCCCCTGCATTAAAAAAAATAAATAAACTTACCTCCTTGGTGCTGTCTCCCAGTGCAGGCCCGTGGCTGTGAGGTCAGATTATAAGACTACCTCGATTTATAAGACTTTTTCTGAAAAAAACCTCGTCTTATAATCGAGCAAATACGGTAAGTATAAATGCAACTAGTTATAGAGAGATGTCTGTGTTTATAGATATGTATTGTTTTCGAATTATACAATTGTCACCTAGTGGGGCTCCTGTGTGTCGCATAATTAATGGCTGTCCCATGTGTGGCATATTTATTGGGCCCCATGTGTGGCATGATTAAGGGGCTCTTTTGTGTGGCATAATTATGGGGCTCCTGTATGTGGCATATTTAATGGGCCATCTGACTGGCATTACTATGGAATCTGTTTGGCATGGTATTGGAGGAAATCCAGTGGGGTGACACCATGAGTTACCGCACCGGGTGACACCAACCCTAGTGATGCCTCTGGTCATACCTTAGAGTTATTGCAGGTTCAGTTCTGGACCACCGCAGTAAGTTGAATTCCGCAACAGAGTGCATCACCTAAGCTAAAATGATTAAGTACAAAAATTATGTACTGTCCATACTTTCTTTTGATGCTTAGAGGCCATTGTAAGGGATTAATTGGTCTAATTTCAATAAAAGATTGTGTCTGTTAAACTAGGGGCATGGAATAGTCAGAGACACAAAGAAAATGGCGCCAAAAGACTTGCTCAACAGATAATTGACACATCTGTCAAGGGCAATAACTGAAGTGCAATAAGTCGAAGCACAATAAAACGAGGTATACCTGTAGCCTAATTGTAGTTCTTCATATATAAGAATAACCAAACCATATATCAAGAATGATCTAAATTAATCAGTTTAGCTCAATATATCGCAGGAGCCTTTTGGAACTTTATCACCTATTCACTTTTTTTTTTATTGAGCCTCTTTCTTTTTATAGATTGGGTTGTCAGTGGATTCTTTATAGTGGCACCAAGGGTATTATTTATGAGGGAGGGAATGGAAGGGAATTGGCAATTTAAAGCCAAAGTGAAAAAGGGAAAGTGTTGCGCAAAATGTTAATACTTATCTTATATACTTGGTAGTAATTGCATGTAACGAAAGAGAAAAATAAAACGAGTGACACTGTATATAATGGTGGTTCTTTCTATGCTCCCCCTTTGAAAATCAATTCACATAGAGTAGAGTCTAAGAACCGGCTTTAGTGAATCAACACCACGGAACCTCAGTCCCCCACTATCCACAGAAGGTTTCTGGGTGTATTCCCCCTTAGGTGTACGCCTAGGGTTGCCACCTTTTCTTCAGAAAAATACCGGCCATGCTACTGTCTCCATAGACTTAACATTGGCCTGAAGTACATTTTTTAGCGGCCTGGCGGTACAATACCGGCCAGGTGGCAACCTTATGTACGCCCCCCTCTGCCATCAGACGTCTACACAAAAAATAAGTCTAATTTGATGAAACGCGTCATGCGGATGTCTAGCAGCAAAGGGGGAGTACCAGGAAGTAGCAACTAAGCCTAATATTTGGGGGCCAATAAATTTTGTATCAGTCTGTAGCTACGCTATGGTGTCTCTTCACCCATATGTTCTGCTTTACAGCTTGGAAAATTAAACAAAATTACAAATACACAATTAAATACATAGATGCTAATGTTTATATGATCCTATTATGTAATTGTTTGCACTAATTTAAGGACTAGAAAGCAGACAAACCTAAAAAGCAGTTTGTCTGTCAAAAATCCAATTTACATGGACCTACTGATCTGCAGCTGAGAGAACTTGGCTGTGGCTCTGTTTAAATGAAACGTAGCATTCAAACAGAAGAGACAGATTTGGAAGGACACTAGATGACTGGACATTTCTATCCTAAACCTTTCCTTTTCAAATCAGACAAAGGCTGGTTCATGATTCAGATAACAAGGTGTGAATAAAATTATTACGTGTGTGTGTGTGTTATTTATACACAATCCTACTGTGCTTACAGATAAATACTTACAATACTTGCATATAAAAAGCCTACACACAATACATAATTGTGTATGGCTGCATACACTTCTGAATACAAATATTTGTATTATATAGGAGCTGTGGTAGAGAACAGATATAATATACACAAATAAATGTACTTTATACTGTACATGACATTTTGTACAGTAGCAGTGATATAATTGTGTTAGGCTAGCAGTGATATAATATAACAGGCTAGCAGTGATATAATATTTTTGTTGTAATAGGCTAGCAGTGTTATAATATTAGAGGCTAGCAGTGTTATAATATTAGAGGCTAGCAGTGTTATAATATTAGAGGCTAGCAGTGTTATAATATTAGAGGCTAGCAGTGTTATAATATTAGAGGCTAGCAGTGTTATAATATTAGAGGCTAGCAGTGTTTTTTTTTTTTTTTTTTTTTTTTTTTTTTTGTCAGGACCGCGGGACTTAGTGTAAAATGTCCCACTAAAATAGTAAGTTTGAGGCATTAGGATCTCCCACCGGTGTATGATGTTATGGAATTGTGAGCGCGATACACAGTACAAAATATTCCAAGGCAGGTATGTAGAAAGACAAATATAATAAATTTAATCAACACTTTAAAGGACAACTGTCAGCAAAAAAAAGAAAGTATTTCAATTAAACATAACTTATCAAGTGTAGGCATTTTAAATAGAATTTCTCTATTTGAAAAAATACAGATGAAGTACTCTTTTGAGCACTCTTTGCTTGCTCCATATAGCTCTATCAGGAGGATGACTTGATGTTGAGAACCTTGGATCAGATTTTCATTCAACTTGGGTCAGATGAAGGAAGATCTGACCCAAGATTCTACATGATATATTTAGACAGAGGCGTCGCTAGGGGGGTGCATAGCCCCGAATGGATGCGGCTAAAGTAGCCCCGAGACTCCAGGGCTATCACTGTGAAAAATAAAAAATTTCCCCCGTCTGGGGCATAGTCTCAGAATCGGAGGTTTATGCTCATGCGGGGGTGAGGAGGAGAGGTGCTGCTGCTATATTCAACCAGTCATATTTCTAGCTGGACTCATGGGAATTATTGTTACAGACTGGGTAGTTGTGGCCAATATTAACCATCCAGGCTATTGTAAACTACAGATCTCATGTTGCACAGGTACATGCTGGTTTGTTAGTTACTCCACTGACATATCATTTTTCCTATTAATTTCTCCCACCAGGAAACCCCTATCCTGAGCCAACAAACATAGGCAATGAGGAGACAGTATTGGGCATAACATACAGACCACAGTATATACAATACTGATTCACCAACAGTATTTAGGTGATAGGACCAATTTAAAATGGTGAATCTGAGATTACATAAATCTACAATCGTAAACTCACTGAGGTCTCTTCAATAAACAGTGAACCTTGATGAACTGAAGAGTAAATTGCAAATAAAATGGCCACTATAATTGTGGAAGGGATGGCTAATCATGGCTGCTTCACCGCGACCTCTCACGTGGTGATGAGTTTATCGCAGGATCGCATAAAAGTTAAGTATTAGGCACTTATTAGGGGTTAATATTAGAGCTTAGTTTTAGGATTAGTATTAGGGCTCAGGGTTACTATTAGGGGTTAGTATTAGGGTTTGGGTTATTGGTGTTAGTACGAGGGCCTAGGATTAGTATCAGGGTTCGGGGTTAGTATTAGGGTTGGCATTAGTGTTCGTGGGGTTACTTTTTGGGGGGTTTATTACTCTTACACTCAGCACTTACACTACAAACAGCCACACAGTCATACACCTCTGACAGTCAGTGCTAGACACAGTATAATTGTAGCAGATCATTTCTAATGCTTGATTTTTGCTAGTTCTTTGTCAGTTTATCACCGCTCACTATTTAGTGAATAGACCCCATTGGATCCTTACATATAAACTAATGGTTAGGAACATTTAAAATAAGCCAAAACTTTCTATAGCACTTCAAACGTAAACATTAGAAAAAGCGCAAGCTCTTGGTTATGGTTAATGCCATTTTGAAGACATCACTGCTGAACAGATGCTCCAACTAACAATGTCAGATGTGGAAGCTTTTAAAGAATGTTTTGTCTTTTTTTTTTTTTCAGTTTAACTGAAGCAGCAGAGATGTGTAGAAGGTTGATCCTGTGACTTTTTTCTTGCTAAATTACTAGGTTACTACATAAAGAAAGCAAATTTAATTTACCAATTTACCAAGGTCATACAAACTCCCATTTTTACATCACACTTTGTAGCAAAAAGAAACATGAAATATACAATATACAGTAGATGTGATTTTATATTTTAAGATTGTGTATGTGCAGATGTAGACAGAGTATACTTCATTAATATAGCACTGATGTGTTTATTATGTTAAAAGTACAGGTTGAGTATCCCTTATTTGAAAAGCGCCTATCCAAAATGATCCATGATTTTTGGGGAATTTTACCACAAGTTGCAAATTCTTCACAACTTAAAAATGTTACTGGTGCACTTTTTAGATATTTATGGCAATACTTAATTATAAAAAGGTAACATAGTAATTTAGGTTGCAAAAAGACACAAGTCCATCAAGTTCAACCCTTGTACCTATCATTACAGCTTTTGATCCAAAAGAAGGCAAAATTCCTTCTTGACTCCAAAGGGCAATCAGATTTCTCCTTGGATCAATAAGCGCTATTATTAATGATTATTCTTTTATTAATACCCCTGTATGTTCTGCTTTTCTGAAAAAAACATCCAAACCGTTTTTAAATGCATCTATTGTAGTTGATAGCACTACCTCTCTTGGCAGTGGGTTCCATAACTTGGAACTGTCCTTACTGTAAATAATCCCTTCCTTTGCTGTCTATGAAATCTTTGCTCTTCCAGTCTCCCAGTCTCAGGGGGTGACCTCTTATTCTTTGTACATTTCTGGTAATGAACAGGTCACTGGAGAGCTCTTTATATTGGCCCTGCACATATTTATATAATGTTATCATATCACCTATGAGACGCCTTTTTTCTATGCAATTTTTTAAGTCTCTCTTCATAACTAAGATCCTCCAATACCCTTATTAATTTTGTAGCCCTCCTTTGCACTTTTTCTAGTCCCATAATATCCTTTTTAAGGACTGGTGACCAGAATTGTACTGCATATTCAAGGTGAGGTCTTACCAAAGAGGCAAGATGATATCCTCTACACCTCATTTTATACATGCCAATATCTTACTGGCCCTTGCAACTGCTGACTGGCATTGAGCACTGTTGCCAAGTCTGTTATCTACAATTATTCCTAAATCCTTTTCATTAGCAGTTTTTCCCAGAGAAATACCATTTAAAATATATGTTGCTTTATTACTTTTCCCATGATGTGTAACTTTACATTTTGTCTATATTGAACCCATTTGCCACTTAATTGTCCAGTCCCCCACTCTGTCCAAATCTTCCTGTAAAGAACAAACAACAAGATTAGTCTGTATTACCTTACCTAATTTAGTGTCATTAGCAAACACTGAGACATGGCTCTTGTGACAGTGTCCTTCGCCACTTGGTCCTGGAGAGGCCTGCTTGCCAGCCTCCTCCCCTGTGACTATGGCCCTGGGGTGTATGGCCAATTAAAAATGCTATTTGGACCTATGGACTTGTATTGGACTGTGTATGGCCCTTTAAAAAGCTGTATCGGGGCTTATGGACTTTTATGGGACTGGTGCTGGCCCTTTAAGCACATTTTGGGGGCATGGTGAAAATCGGAACAATGCCCCTTTAAGACGGTGTCCCCAGAGTCCCCAGATTAGGAAAATGTGCTTGCGGTCAGTCATAAAGGACTTCCAGCTAACTTTTGAACTACTGGGTGGAATTGTCTGATTTTTAGATATGTTCATATTTAAAGTATGCAGATTCTGAAAATGTATTTATGTGAATGTGATGCATACTTGGAGAGTTATTAATATTGTGTAAACTGTATATTTTCTGCCTGTGATAATTAAGTTAGTCTATTGTGTGGAGATAATTGTATCACAGGCAGAGGGGGGGGGGGGATTTTGATGTAATTGCTGGGATTGTCTGAGTGTATTATACGTATTGATTGTTCTTCAAAACCCTGTGGGTGGTCCGTCCTATGTGTGGAAAATGGGCATAAAAGCAGAGTGTTTGATTAAAATCCAGAGATCTTCTTGACCCTCAACATGTAGTCCTATCTCGTGATTGGAGGGGAAAGCTATAATCACACTGGGGATTGCTATGTTCTGCATACTCCCTTGAGCTTTAATCACTTGGCTCTTTTAAGAGCTTGTTCCTGATATGCTCTCCTGGAGGAGAGGTCTTCCACACACATGGTCTGGTGCGGTGCTTGTTTTCCTCAAGCTAGGAAGCGTCCATCAACGGAAGGTACTCGGTTGGAGTACGGGGAGTTCAGTTACAGCTCTCAACACAACTTTGGAGATCATTAATAAACAAATTAAAAAGAAGAGGGCCTAAAATAGACCCATGAGGTACTCCGGTCAATACCCTGGTCCAATTTGAGCATTTTCCAGTTACCAACAACCCTCTGCATTCTATCCTTTAGCCAATTGTCAATCCACATACATACATTTGCCCCCAACCCTATTTCTATCAATTTGTAGAGTAACCTTTTGTGTGGAAATGTATTAAATGCTTTAGCAAAGTCTGAATAGATCACATCAACTGCCACACCTAGATCTATATTTCTATGGACTTCTTCATAGGATGTTTATAAGTTTGTTTGACAAGACCTGTCTTTCACAAAACCATGTTGACTTTTACTAATTTTCTGATTCAAGGTAAAAATAAAAACTAGAAAAACATTATGCACAATGGAATCGGCATCAAAATATAATACACGTGAACTTAAAAGGACTGAATCACATAAACATTGCATTTACTGTGCATGTAGAGGATATAAAATGATTAAACATGATCTATACATTGTGTTAGCAGAATTGCAAGCAAATACCTAAATTAGGAGGAAAATGTGTTTTAAATGTGGAGTCTTCAGTTTATGACATCACCTGTGGCTTGATATGCAAATTACAAATTTCCCATTGAAAAGCAATGTATAGATCATTTTCAATCATTTTTTATTCTCTACAGTCACAGTAAAAATACTGTTTAGGTAATACATTCCTTTTAAACAATATGCACAACTGATAAAAGAAAAAGTTTACTTGTGTTTATCCATATCATTCCTTGCTCACTACATCTTGTGGGAGCAGAGATCTTGGGCTCAACTGGTAAATCTGCCTAAATCCCAACTGAATTGGCTTTAGGTGGTAATGCTCAGATTTTTACATAGCAATTAGCACTTGAGCGATAAGTGAGTCAACCCATAGCTGTTGACAACAGAATACAATACAATATGATCTTCCACAAGCCTAAAACGGTAAATGTCAGTAAGTAATCTATGCCTAATCAGCATGATATCTCTTAACTTTATATTTTACTCGTTCCACACTCAATCAGCGCTACGAAGGAATGAACCAGAATATGATTTTGTCTGATTAAACAGTAAAGAGTAAAACCTCTATGCACTTGCTGCCATACTGTAATAATACATGTACAACACACCTAACCTCTAGCACTTAAATATCTGAACACTAATCAATATCTAGGATTACCTATTTAAACATCAGTATTTCCAAGAAATATATTATTTAGGGAGGATTTTTGAGTCACTTTCATTCCATATTCTTAACCTGGAAAATGTCGTCATCCTCTTTCACAAGGCTTTTTTTGATTACCCACAATCCCAAGTAACTTGCAGGAGAGCATATTGTGAGCTAATCTAATGAGCCACGTGATAAAGGAAACTAGAACAGCAAGTTTACTTTACATATCCGCATGGGGTGCCACTCTACCAGTCGAAGTGTTTAAATAAATCAAGAAACAATGGACATCGTTGTAATGCTCATTATTATTGTTATTAATATCTTTGCATTAATAAAACATATTCTGAAGCACTGTACTGAAGATTGACAACATAGACTCAGCAGGAAATTAATGCCCTGCCGGCATGAACTTGCATGTAAATTCAGTTAATTAAGTCAACCAGCTTACATGGATCCAGTGTTTTTTTTTTTTTTTTAATTTTATTTCTTCACAAATTCCCATTCCTGTTTAACTCTCGGAGGGCCAGAGGAAAGTTTTCCTCACCAACTTGGATATTCTAGATTCAGAATGATCTATTTTTCGCTAAAGGGGCAGTTCCACCAACAACCCAAAAAATGTTTTTAGATAAATTCTACATGGTGTAAACTGAAGAAAAAGATAGATCAGTCTTATCACATTTATCCTCAAAACTGCAAATAAAGTGTTATAGATGTTACTATAGCAACAGTCCTGCCTACCTTCTCAACCATTCCCTCTTTTGTTGTACACAAACCTGGCTGAAACAACAACCCTGTGCATTCCAAGCACTTGAAACAGCTGAGTTCAACAGTAAGGTAGATTCTATAGTAATGGATGAGTGCACCTCACAGTGTTCTATAAAAAGTGTTTACAAGTAGTTTGGATATACTGTGCCTCCCAAGTGTCTCTTATAGAACAAACCCACTTATCCATTACTGTTGAACTCAGCTGTTTCAAGTGCTTGGAATGCACAGGGTTGTTTCAGCCAGGTTTGTGTACAACAAAAGATGGAATGGTAGAGAAGGTAGGCAGGACCTTGTCTCAAGGAGTGCAAAAGTTTGGTGTTTACAAGTATACTGCTAATCACTACGTACTTAACCCTTTGCTGACACCAGGACTTTTTATCCAGTCATGGACTTTTTATCCAGTCATGCACTTTTTGTGCATTGAGGACCCAGTGATGGCATGGAATGTCGTGTTAAAATGTCAATTGCATCCACCGCTGAGGCGGTGTTGCAGTAATGCCTCAATGTCCAGGCATTAAGCAACACACCGATCTGCCCCTCTATATCTGAGGGCACCATGTCCCTCCAACATGGCGCTTCCCTGGAGCAGGCAAGAGATCTTTATTTTTCCTATACTGCCTATAAAGGCAGTCGGCAACATTACACTGTGAAAAAAAAATCTTACAGCTTGCATCTAGGGTTAAGGGGATAATTTAGGGTTAGAATCTAGAGTTAACTCTAGGGTTAGAGTTAGATTAGGGTTAGTGCTAGTGCTAGAGTGATTAGTGCTAGTGCTAGAGTGATTAGGGTTAGTGCTAGAGTGATTAGGGTTAGTGCTAGAGTGATTAGGGTTAGTGCTAGAGTGATTAGGGTTAGTGCTAGAGTGATTAGGGTTAGTGCTAGAGTGATTAGGGTTAGTGCTAGAGTGATTAGGGTTAGTGCTAGAGTGATTAGGGTTAGTGCTAGAGTGATTGGGGTTAGTGCTAGAGTTGGGGTTAGTGCTAGAGTTGGGGTTAGTGCTAGAGTTGGGGTTAGTGCTAGAGTTGGGGTTAGTGCTAGAGTTGGGGTTAGTGCTAGTGTTGGTGTGATTGGGGTTAGTGCTAGAGTTGGTGTGATTGGGGTTAGGGCTAGAGTTGGTGTGATTGGGGTTAGGGCTAGAGTTGGGGTTAGTGCTAGAGTTGGTGTGATTGGGGTTAGTGCTAGAGTTGGTGTGATTGGGGTTAGTGCTAGAGTTGGTGTGATTGGGGTTAGTGCTAGAGTTGGTGTGATTGGGGTTAGTGCTAGAGTTGGTGTGATTGGGGTTAGTGCTAGTGTTGGTGTGATTGGGGTTAGTGCTAGAGTTGGTGTGATTGGGGTTAGGGCTAGAGTTGGTGTGATTGGGGTTAGGGCTAGAGTTGGGGTTAGTGCTAGAGTTGGTGTGATTGGGGTTAGTGCTAGAGTTGGTGTGATTGGGGTTAGTGCTAGAGTTGGTGTGATTGGGGTTAGTGCTAGAGTTGGTGTGATTGGGGTTAGTGCTAGAGTTGGTGTGATTGGGGTTAGTGCTAGAGTTGGTGTGATTGGGGTTAGTGCTAGAGTTGGTGTGATTGGGGTTAGTGCTAGTGTTGGTGTGATTGGGGTTAGTGCTAGTGTTGGTGTGATTGGGGTTAGTGCTAGAGTTGGTGTGATTGGGGTTAGTGCTAGTGTTTGGTGTGATTGGGGTTAGGGCTAGTGTTGGTGTGATTGGGGTTAGGGCTAGTGTTGGTGTGATTGGGGTTAGGGCTAGTGTTGGTGTGATTGGGGTTAGGGCTAGTGTTGGTGTGATTGGGGTTAGGGCTAGAGTTGGTGTGATTGGGGTTAGGGCTAGAGTTGGTGTGATTGGGGTTAGGGCTAGAGTTGGTGTGACTGGGGTTAGGGCTAGAGTTGGTGTGATTGGGGTTAGGGCTAGAGTTGGTGTGATTGGGGTTAGGGCTAGAGTTGGGGTTAGGGCTAGTGTTGGTGTGATTGGGGTTAGGGCTAGAGTTGGTGTGATTGGGGTTAGGGCTAGAGTTGGTGTGATTGGGGTTAGGGCTAGAGTTGGTGTGATTGGGGTTAGGGCTAGAGTTGGGGTTAGTGCTAGAGTTGGTGTGATTGGGGTTAGTGCTAGAGTTGGTGTGATTGGGGTTAGTGCTAGAGTTGGTGTGATTGGGGTTAGTGCTAGAGTTGGTGTGATTGGGGTTAGTGCTAGAGTTGGTGTGATTGGGGTTGGTGTGATTGGGGTTAGTGCTAGAGTTGGTGTGATTGGGGTTAGTGCTAGAGTTGATGTGATTGGGGTTAGTGCTAGAGTTGGTGTGATTGGGGTTAGTGCTAGAGTTGGTGTGATTGGGGTTAGTGCTAGAGTTGGTGTGATTGGGGTTAGTGCTAGTGTTGGTGTGATTGGGGTTAGTGCTAGAGTTGGTGTGATTGGGGTTAGGGCTAGAGTTGGTGTGATTGGGGTTAGGGCTAGAGTTGGTGTGATTGGGGTTAGTGCTAGAGTTGGTGTGATTGGGGTTAGTGCTAGAGTTGGTGTGATTGGGGTTAGTGCTAGAGTTGGTGTGATTGGGGTTAGTGCTAGAGTTGGTGTGATTGGGGTTAGTGCTAGAGTTGGTGTGATTGGGGTTAGTGCTAGAGTTGGTGTGATTGGGGTTAGTGCTAGTGTTGGTGTGATTGGGGTTAGTGCTAGTGTTGGTGTGATTGGGGTTAGTGCTAGAGTTGGTGTGATTGGGGTTAGGGCTAGTGTTTGGTGTGATTGGGGTTAGGGCTAGTGTTGGTGTGATTGGGGTTAGGGCTAGTGTTGGTGTGATTGGGGTTAGGGCTAGTGTTGGTGTGATTGGGGTTAGGGCTAGTGTTGGTGTGATTGGGGTTAGGGCTAGAGTTGGTGTGATTGGGGTTAGGGCTAGAGTTGGTGTGATTGGGGTTAGGGCTAGAGTTGGTGTGATTGGGGTTAGGGCTAGAGTTGGTGTGATTGGGGTTAGGGCTAGAGTTGGTGTGATTGGGGTTAGGGCTAGAGTTGGGGTTAGGGCTAGTGTTGGTGTGATTGGGGTTAGGGCTAGAGTTGGTGTGATTGGGGTTAGGGCTAGAGTTGGTGTGATTGGGGTTAGGGCTAGAGTTGGGGTTAGTGCTAGAGTTGGTGTGATTGGGGTTAGTGCTAGAGTTGGTGTGATTGGGGTTAGTGCTAGAGTTGGTGTGATTGGGGTTAGTGCTAGAGTTGGTGTGATTGGGGTTGGTGTGATTGGGGTTAGTGCTAGAGTTGGTGTGATTGGGGTTAGTGCTAGAGTTGGTGTGATTGGGGTTAGTGCTAGTGTTGGTGTGATTGGGGTTAGTGCTAGTGTTGGTGTGATTGGGGTTAGTGCTAGAGTTGGTGTGATTGGGGTTAGTGCTAGTGTTGGTGTGATTGGGGTTAGTGCTAGTGTTGGTGTGATTGGGGTTAGGGCTAGTGTTGGTGTGATTGGGGTTAGGGCTAGAGTTGGTGTGATTGGGGTTAGGGCTAGAGTTGGTGTGATTGGGGTTAGGGCTAGAGTTGGTGTGATTGGGGTTAGGGCTAGAGTTGGTGTGATTGGGGTTGGTGTGATTGGGGTTAGTGCTAGAGTTGGTGTGATTGGGGTTAGTGCTAGTGTTGGTGTGATTGGGGTTAGTGCTAGTGTTGGTGTGATTGGGGTTAGTGCTAGAGTTGGTGTGATTGGGGTTAGTGCTAGTGTTGGTGTGATTGGGGTTAGGGCTAGTGTTGGTGTGATTGGGGTTAGGGCTAGAGTTGGTGTGATTGGGGTTAGGGCTAGAGTTGGTGTGATTGGGGTTAGGGCTAGAGTTGGTGTGATTGGGGTTAGTGCTAGAGTTGGGGTTAGTGCTAGAGTTGGGGTTAGTGCTAGAGTTGGGGTTAGTGCTAGAGTTGGGGTTAGTGCTAGAGTTGGGGTTAGTGCTAGAGTTGGGGTTAGTGCTAGAGTTGGGGTTAGTGCTAGAGTTGGGGTTAGTGCTAGAGTTGGTGTGATTGGGGTTAGTGCTAGAGTTGGTGTGATTGGGGTTAGTGCTAGTGTTGGTGTGATTGGGGTTAGTGCTAGTGTTGGTGTGATTGGGGTTAGGGCTAGAGTTGGTGTGATTGGGGTTAGGGCTAGTGTTGGTGTGATTGGGGTTAGGGCTAGTGTTGGTGTGATTGGGGTTAGGGCTAGAGTTGGTGTGATTGGGGTTAGGGCTAGAGTTGGTGTGATTGGGGTTAGTGCTAGTGTTGGTGTGATTGGGGTTAGTGCTAGTGTTGGTGTGATTGGGGTTAGTGCTAGTGTTGGTGTGATTGGGGTTAGTGCTAGAGTTGGTGTGATTGGGGTTAGGGCTAGAGTTGGTGTGATTGGGGTTAGGGCTAGAGTTGGGGTTAGTGCTAGAGTTGGTGTGATTGGGGTTAGTGCTAGAGTTGGTGTGATTGGGGTTAGTGCTAGTGTTGGTGTGATTGGGGTTAGGGCTAGAGTTGGTGTGATTGGGGTTAGGGCTAGTGTTGGTGTGATTGGGGTTAGGGCTAGTGTTGGTGTGATTGGGGTTAGGGCTAGAGTTGGTGTGATTGGGGTTAGGGCTAGAGTTGGTGTGATTGGGGTTGGTGTGATTGGGGTTAGTGCTAGAGTTGGTGTGATTGGGGTTAGTGCTAGAGTTGGTGTGATTGGGGTTAGTGCTAGTGTTGGTGTGATTGGGGTTAGGGCTAGTGTTGGTGTGATTGGGGTTAGGGCTAGAGTTGGTGTGATTGGGGTTAGGGCTAGAGTTGGTGTGATTGGGGTTAGGGCTAGAGTTGGGGTTAGGGCTAGAGTTGGTGTGATTGGGGTTAGTGCTAGAGTTGGTGTGATTGGGGTTAGTGCTAGAGTTGGTGTGATTGGGGTTGGTGTGATTGGGGTTAGTGCTAGAGTTGGTGTGATTGGGGTTAGTGCTAGAGTTGGTGTGATTGGGGTTAGTGCTAGAGTTGGTGTGATTGGGGTTAGTGCTAGAGTTGGTGTGATTGGGGTTGGTGTGATTGGGGTTAGTGCTAGAGTTGGTGTGATTGGGGTTAGTGCTAGAGTTGGTGTGATTGGGGTTAGTGCTAGTGTTGGTGTGATTGGGGTTAGTGCTAGAGTTGGTGTGATTGGGGTTAGTGCTAGTGTTGGTGTGATTGGGGTTAGTGCTAGTGTTGGTGTGATTGGGGTTAGGGCTAGTGTTGGTGTGATTGGGGTTAGGGCTAGAGTTGGTGTGATTGGGGTTAGGGCTAGAGTTGGTGTGATTGGGGTTAGGGCTAGAGTTGGTGTGATTGGGGTTAGGGCTAGAGTTGGTGTGATTGGGGTTAGGGCTAGAGTTGGTGTGATTGGGGTTGGTGTGATTGGGGTTAGTGCTAGAGTTGGTGTGATTGGGGTTAGTGCTAGTGTTGGTGTGATTGGGGTTAGTGCTAGTGTTGGTGTGATTGGGGTTAGTGCTAGAGTTGGTGTGATTGGGGTTAGTGCTAGTGTTGGTGTGATTGGGGTTAGTGCTAGTGTTGGTGTGATTGGGGTTAGGGCTAGTGTTGGTGTGATTGGGGTTAGGGCTAGAGTTGGTGTGATTGGGGTTAGGGCTAGAGTTGGTGTGATTGGGGTTAGGGCTAGAGTTGGTGTGATTGGGGTTAGGGCTAGAGTTGGGGTTAGGGCTAGAGTTGGGGTTAGGGCTAGAGTTGGTGTGATTGGGGTTAGGGCTAGAGTTGGGGTTAGTGCTAGAGTTGGGGTTAGTGCTAGAGTTGGGGTTAGTGCTAGAGTTGGGGTTAGTGCTAGAGTTGGGGTTAGTGCTAGAGTTGGGGTTAGTGCTAGAGTTGGGGTTAGTGCTAGAGTTGGGGTTAGTGCTAGAGTTGGGGTTAGTGCTAGAGTTGGGGTTAGTGCTAGAGTTGGGGTTAGTGCTAGAGTTGGGGTTAGTGCTAGAGTTGGGGTTAGTGCTAGAGTTGGGGTTAGTGCTAGAGTTGGGGTTAGTGCTAGAGTTGGGGTTAGTGCTAGAGTTGGGGTTAGTGCTAGAGTTGGGGTTAGTGCTAGAGTTGGGGTTAGTGCTAGAGTTGGGGTTAGTGCTAGAGTTGGGGTTAGTGCTAGAGTTGGGGTTAGTGCTAGAGTTGGGGTTAGTGCTAGAGTTGGGGTTAGTGCTAGAGTTGGGGTTAGTGCTAGAGTTGGGGTTAGTGCTAGAGTTGGGGTTAGTGCTAGAGTTGGGGTTAGTGCTAGAGTTGGGGTTAGTGCTAGAGTTGGGGTTAGTGCTAGAGTTGGGGTTAGTGCTAGAGTTGGGGTGATTGGGGTTAGTGCTAGAGTTGGTGTGATTGGGGTTAGGGCTAGTGTTGGTGTGATTGGGGTTAGGGCTAGAGTTGGTGTGATTGGGGTTAGGGCTAGAGTTGGTGTGATTGGGGTTAGGGCTAGTGTTGGTGTGATTGGGGTTAGGGCTAGTGTTGGTGTGATTGGGGTTAGGGCTAGAGTTGGTGTGATTGGGGTTGGTGTGATTGGGGTTAGTGCTAGAGTTGGTGTGATTGGGGTTAGTGCTAGAGTTGGTGTGATTGGGGTTAGTGCTAGTGTTGGTGTGATTGGGGTTAGTGCTAGTGTTGGTGTGATTGGGGTTAGTGCTAGTGTTGGTGTGATTGGGGTTAGTGCTAGAGTTGGTGTGATTGGGGTTAGGGCTAGAGTTGGGGTTAGTGCTAGAGTTGGGGTTAGTGCTAGAGTTGGGGTTAGTGCTAGAGTTGGTGTGATTGGGGTTAGTGCTAGAGTTGGTGTGATTGGGGTTGGTGTGATTGGGGTTGGTGTGATTGGGGTTGGTGTGATTGGGGTTGGTGTGATTGGGGTTGGTGTGATTGGGGTTGGTGTGATTGGGGTTGGTGTGATTGGGGTTGGTGTGATTGGGGTTGGTGTGATTGGGGTTGGTGTGATTGGGGTTGGTGTGATTGGGGTTGGTGTGATTGGGGTTGGTGTGATTGGGGTTGGTGTGATTGGGGTTGGTGTGATTGGGGTTGGTGTGATTGGGGTTGGTGTGATTGGGGTTGGTGTGATTGGGGTTAGTGCTAGAGTTGGTGTGATTGGGGTTAGTGCTAGAGTTGGTGTGATTGGGGTTAGTGCTAGAGTTGGTGTGATTGGGGTTGGCGTCAAAAGATCAATGTAAAAAAAAACACAGTGAACTATTGCCTAATAACTTGCAAAAACAGAATAACATGTAAACAATCGATATTTCTAAACTCAGGACAAATATTAGAAGTAGAATATTAGTAGCTTTTCTTTTTTGTTTGTAAATATGTAAATGTTTTCCTTGTAAAGTGAGAAATGTTTTTTTTTATATTTTTTATGAAATGTTATTGTAAATTTTAGGATATGATAAAAATGATGGAATCTAAAGAGCCATTTTATTTGTTACAGATAATATAGGCATGGATGATCACCAAACAGAGTCCCAAATATAAAATGTACATTTTTAAGTAAGAAAAAAGAATTTAGTAAACCATTGATCGACTGAGCTTTATTGAGCTATAGGACTCCATGGTCAAAAAAACTATATTGCTTGTGGTATCCTTGGTACATAGAAACCAAATTCCATTGACATGATTACTAATTTCACAGTAAAATAATAATTGTTCATACACAAGGCAATTTTTCTAAAATCTACACAATGCCTCCATATCTCAAAGCCACTGCAGGGCTTCCCATCTCATCTGTTTATTACTGGATAATAAATTATTGATTATTAGTGGAGAGCTGCAAAAGGTTCACAAGGCCGGAGTTTGTTTCTTTCCTAAGGCTTTACTTCTCAGTTACATTTTTAAATTACTGGACTGACTGGATTTAACAATGACAGTGATGTGTTTATGAAAATATTATACATATACTGAGGTATTCAAAACCAGATATCTCCCATCAAAATTTTCCTTGATGTTAAAATTTTTTAAAAAATATATATTTTTTTTTATAAATCCCTAGTATTTTTGTTCCTTATGCACTGCCAAACAGAAATGTTTGGTACCAACACTATCAATACACAGAGACTACTCTAGGATTTTAACCTGAAGATGAGCTTCCTTTGTAATCTCAACATGTTGTGTTCATTTTTAGAGAAACAATGTTGAATGTTGTTGTCTAACTCCAAATACTGTACAATGACTCAGTACTAAACTACTCCTGCCTGTAGGACATGTTGCTATACAGGTGTTACTTTAGCATTAATGGGAGGGGTAGTATTCACACTCCCCCTTCACAGATATGGACAGGAAGAATGGATTCTTTACCAAATGATAGCACAAACTTGCAAAAGTCTCAGATCAAGGAGAGAGAGTCAAATAAACAATTAGTCCTAGACTCTAAAATAAGATTCATTTATTTATAACTGCAGGATATTCATACAAAATTGAGGGTAACTCTAACATATTTAGCTTTAAATATATATCTTTATAATATGCATTAAGATTTTTAATCCTTGATAGTTTCATAAATTAATTTACCCAAAAGCACGACATAAGGTTTCTGACTATATGTATTCTTATAAAGGTACAGCTTGCAGACACATAGGTAAATGTATTTTATGAAGTAAAAAGAACAACTTAAATGTAATAACAGTTGCTACTAAAGTAAACCAGATGCACTTCAGTTGTTGTGGACTGCATTTCCCTTGATGCTTAGGAAAATAACTAGCTAAACATCATGGGAACTTTAGTCCACAGCAACTGAAATGCAAAATCTTAGCCATGACTTGTTAAGATACTGCCTTTCAGTAAGACATTTATAAACACACACCCACCTACCCCAGAGGGGCGATCAGGGAGAATTGCAATGTGTGGGAGCAGCAGGCTGGACCAGTAATCGGAGAGTGCATGGGCATACTAGATACGTGCATCACCATATAGGAGTCCAAAACAATGAGTAAGATTTGTACTCACCCATCCATGGCCCGGAGGACGAGAAGGAAAAAAGAAAAAAGGGAGACAGATCAAAAGAAGCACAGTGTGTGGGGAAGAGGGAAGAGGCGGAGGGAAGAAGGAAGATGATAGAGGAGGAGGAGGAGGGAAAAGAGGGCAGGGAGAGAGGTGCGACTGCTGAAGAGGAGGTGGAGAAGTTATGGTATTAACAGCTTCGCTGCCATACATTGATAGGAGGCTAACTAGGTCCTATCTCTTGCTGCACAGAACCTCCTGGCTTTAAACTAGTCAGCCAGCAACCTATTGTCTGAGTAAGTTTGGTGTTATTTGAAGTATCGCAACTCCTAGAGGAGACTACTTTAATTGGGGACATCTGGAATCAAAAGCATATCCGAAGTTCAGCACAAAGTATATAAGTTTTGTTTATTTTTTTGCCAATATCCCCAAGTCTATTTGTTTGTCAAGCAATGTAAACTGCTAAAGTAAGATCTGTAGCCTCCATAATTATTATAGTGTATGTAGTATGCCAATTTTGCCAACATGAGTTTACCCTAACAAAAAGCAAATAAATAAAACTACAACTACTACTGAACTGCCCAGTTTACAAATTAATTGTTATTTGAAATATTGCACATGTCTGTCCATTTGATCTTGTCATAACTGCTTAAAGACACTTTGCGTAACATAAATAATGGAATTAATGGAATATCTGCAAACAATGTACATTGCACTTACACAGGGAACTGTGAGCTTGCAATCTAGAGGCATCAAAATATTAGTGATAGTCATGGGCATCCGCAGGAGAGGGCAAAGTTTGGTTTGTTTTGTTTTTGTTTTTGTTTGTTTTTGTTTTTTGTTTTTTGTTTTTGTTTTTGTTTTGTTTTGTTTTAGTAATTGCCAGCGGATATGATGTTACGTCATACCCGGTGGCTGTGTTTCCCTCCTCCGTGCAGGCATATTAAATGGCTAAATCATACTGGCATATTAATTGGCTACATAATACTGGCATATTAAATGGCTAAATCATACTGGCATATTAAATGGCTAAATCATACTGGCATATTAAATGGCTAAATCATACTGGCATATTAAATGGCTAAATCATACTGGCATATTAAATGGCTAAATCATACTGGCATATTAAATGGCTAAATCATACTGGCATATTAAATGGCTAAATCATACTGGCATATTAAATGGCTAAATCATACTGGCATATTATTGGGCAAAATAATACTGGCATATTGGGCAAATTGGCTGTGGCTTAATAAAATAACACTGGCATATTAATGGGAAAATAATACTGTCAAACTAATGGGCAATTGGCTGCGTGCGTGTGTGACTGACTGCCTGCGTGTGTGTGACTGACTGCCTGCGTGTGTGTGTGTGTGTGTGTGACTGACTGCGTGTGTGTGTGTGTGTGTGTGTGACTGACTGCGTGTGTGTGTGTGACTGACTGCGTGCGTGGTGTGTGTGTGTGTGACTGACTGCGTGTGTGGTGTGTGACTGACTGACTGACTGCGTGTGTGACTGACTGACTGCGTGTGTGTGACTGACTGACTGACTGCGTGTGTGTGACTGACTGACTGACTGCGTGTGTGTGACTGACTGACTGACTGACTGCGTGTGTGTGACTGACTGCGTGTGACTGACTGCGTGTGACTGACTGCGTGTGACTGACTGCGTGTGACTGACTGCGTGTGACTGACTGCGTGTGACTGACTGCGTGTGACTGACTGCGTGTGACTGACTGACTGTGTGTGTGTGACTGACTGACTGACTGACTGACTGTGTGTGACTGACTGACTGACTGACTGACTGCGTGTGACTGACTGCGTGTGACTGACTGCGTGTGACTGACTGCGTGTGACTGACTGCGTGTGACTGACTGCGTGTGACTGACTGCGTGTGACTGACTGCGTGTGACTGACTGCGTGTGTGTGTGTGACTGACTGTGTGACTGACTGACTGACTGACTGACTGACTGACTGACTGACTGACTGACTGACTGACTGACTGACTGACTGACTGACTGACTGCGTGTGTGTGACTAGCTGGCTCCTAAGTCAGTTAACTTTGTCAAGCCCTGATTTAATGGACAAACGGTGGCATATTTTAATATGCAAACTGACTGTTGAATATTTTAATGGACAAGTGACTGTGGCATGTTAATTGGTACCTGACAGTGGCTTATTTTTTTTTTTTTAATTTCTTTAACACTTTATTATTCCAAATTACAGTACATTATTATGTCAAAAAGCAAGAAATTTTCAGCATTAATTATTAAAAGAATCATTCACTATCACCAGCTTAGCTTCAGTCATACCACTTTAGCAGGGGTTTCCCCATATTGTTCAGAAGGAGCTGGGGCATCCATTTTTCCTCTCCCCCCTCCCTCCTATGTGAATGGGAAAGGGTGGGGTGGGGTGAAAAACATATCCAGTACTACCCAACTTGCGATGAGTATGAAAAATCATTGCAAATATGCAGAAGACAAAAAAGAGACAATACCACACACAGGACAAACTGATGGCAAAAAAAAAAACACATGGACAATGACTCTGTTCCTGGCCCCCGACCCCTGCCACCACCCAGGGGGTTGTTTATCTTTTATTTTACTTTTCTTTCTCCTTTTTCTTTTCTTCTGCCAATTATTCCTTTCTCCCATTTTTTTCCCTCTAGATTACCGTTTGCATCTCTTCATACTGAATCTTCCCTAAAATGTTCTTCCCATTTTTCCCAGTATTCTATCTTTGGGCTAGGCCTTATGCTTTAGAGAGATATGCCTCTTTCCATTTTGCACTGTTGTACCATTTGATTTTTTTTATAGTCTGCCATGTGATTATTTCTGTGGTCTTCCATTTCTTGGCGATTTTGATTTTTGACTACTGTTAGTAAGTGTATTAACATTCTTATCCCTTCTCTATTTGTCTCTGGTAAATTTATGTGTAGGATTGCCCTTTCTGGGGTCAAATCCCAATCCATCCCAAAAATGCAATCAGCTTATCAGAGATTACTCTCCATGTCTTAACAAACCACGAGCAGTCCCACCATATATGTTTCATATTTCCCCTTTCTCTCCCGCATCGCCAACATATTGGGGTGTGGTCATTGTACATCTTCCTAAGGGTAGTGGAGACCAAGTACCACCTATTTGCAACCTTGTACTGAGTTTCATTTAGGTTCAGACAGTGTATTGAATTGTACGTAAGGTCAAGTGCTTTGTTCCAATGTTGAATTGATATTTGTATACCTAGGTCTTTTTCCCATTTTCCCTTTTCAGTTGGGATACACGCATTTCTAGATGTTAGACACATAGTAGCTAAAGCCCTAAAAATAATTCTGTTTCCCTTTATGCTTACTAGTTCTTTTAATAATGTCTACTAATGTCTTATGTGATACTCTACATAAGACAGTGGCTTATTTTAACTGGCAAAGTGATGCTGTGGCATCACCGTTTATCAAATGTTTGTATGCTGTACTGATAATGACTAAGCTCCTCCACTTCATAACATTGTCATAAAGAGGCGCGGCGCTGCAACCTCCTGATGATAACAGTATTTTTTTAAACATAAAAAACGTACAATGCACTGTTCCAAATTATTACGCACAGTAAGTTTCAAAACACTTTGTAGGTTGTAAAGAACTGAAAATTGTAATTTGTTGTGTTTGCAGCATATTTACTGAAATCAAGCTATTTCAATCAAACTTATAACAACATTTTAACTTTTTAAACATATTAATGTCACGTTACATTTTAACATTATTTGATAGCAGCTTTACAAGTCTTGCATCCATTGAACTTATGCGTTTTTGGACAGTTTCTGCTTGAATTTGTTTGCAAGATGTCAGAATAGCCTCCCAGAGCTGCTGTTTGGATGTAAACTGCCTCCCACCCTCATAGATCTTTTGCTTGAGGATGCTCCAAAGGTTCTCAATAGGACTGAGGTCAGGGGAGGATGGAGGCCACACCATGACTTTCTCTCCTTTTATCCCCATAGCAGCCATTGATGCAGAGGTATTCTTTGCAGGATAAGATGGTGCATTGTCATGCATGAAGATGATTTTATTACGGAAAGCATAGTTCTTCTTTCAGTACCAGGGAAGAAAGTGGTCAGTCAGAAACTCCACATACTTTGCAGAGGTCATCTTTACACCCTCGGGGACCCTAAAGGGGCCGACCAGCTCTCTTCCCATGATTACTGCCAAAACATGACTCCACCACGGCCTTGCTGAAGTTGCAGCTTTGCTGGAACAGGGTGACCGTCCACCAACCATCCACTGCTCCATCCATCTGGACCATCCAGGGTTGCATGGCACTCATCAGTGAACAGGACTGTTTCAAATATAGTCTTCATGTATTTTTCTGCCCAATGCAGCCGTTTCTGCTTGTGAGCATAGGTTAGTGGTGGCCAAATAGAAGGTTTATGCACAGTTGCAAGACTCTGAAGGACTCTACACCTTGATGTCCGTGGGACTCCAGAGGCACCAGCAGCTTCAAATATCTGTTTGCTGCTATGTAATGGTATTTTAGCAGCTGCTCTCTTGATCCGATGCATGGATCTGGCAGAAATCTTCCTCAATGTGGCTTTATCTGCACGCACCCATCTGTGCTCTGAATCAGCCACAAATCTCTTAATAGTGCGATGATCACGCTTAAGTTTTCGTGAAATATCTATGGCATATGGCATTTCCAAGGCATTTAACTATTTCACTTTTTTGGCAGCAGAGAGATCTTTTTTCTTCCCCATATTGCATGAGAATGGTGCTCTGCTTAATAATGTGGAACACCCTCCTTTAGTAGTTTTTCCTTAAATTCGGCTCACCTGGTGATCTAATTATCACAGGTGTCCGAGATTGTTTTCAGTGATCAAAAGAGCCCTGACACACAATGTCATCTATGAGTTAAACTGAAAAACAAGAGGGCGTGGCCTAACCTTGATCGTGAATGGCGGCTTAAGTCAAGAGCTCCCGCGACCCACACGCTGCAAAAGCACCTAACACAGCTACAATCGAACAAAAAACGAACATGGGCAGATCCAGAAGAGGTGTAGATGAGAGGGATACCCCCGGTCCCAAACCTAAGACCCCTAATCCATCATTCTGGGACTATTTCACAACTCCGGCCTTACTCACCTCCCAACCAGACGAAGCCTGCGACACGGACTCCAGAGAATCCACGCTAGATCGAGGCCTAGACGAACCTGGCCCCTCCAACACCAGAAGCGTGATGATGTCAGGGGAGGAACTGAAAGATTTATTCCAATCGTTACCCTCCAAAGCTGATTTTAGCAATTTCATAGCCGATGTCAAGCAAACAGTACGAGAGGAACTCTCACAGACCAGGGAGGAGCTGACTACTTTAACGCACAGAGTGGACGCCCTGGAAACCACTCTCCCACAGGCCCAAGAAACTCTTCTCCAGGCTCGGGAGGCCACACAACAGACCCTGGGAATAATTGCCTCGCATACCACCGCATTGACAGAGATGAGATCTCTCCTAGAAGATCTGGACAATAGGGGCAGACGCCAGAACATACGGGTCAGAGGCCTCAAAGAAGGGGAAGACCCAGGAGGTCTTAAACTGATCCTAACAAAGATGTTCAATGAAATGCTAAACTTGCCTCTAGACTCACCGATAGAGATTGATCGAGCCCACCGGGCCTTAAAACCAAGGGGACCAGACACTGGCCCACCGAGGGATGTAATCTGCCGCATTCATAGCTACACTACTAAAGAACGCATAATGCTAGTGGCGAGAAGCTCTAGACAGTGGCTATATGAAGGACAACAGGTGGAATTATATCAAGACCTCTCCAGGTTAACGCTTCAGGCAAGAAAAGCACTCACACCCATAACATCACAGCTGCGAGAACGTCAGATCGTGTACAGATGGGGGCACCCATTCAACCTATCGGCCAGAGTGGGGTCAGACACACATACAATACGCACCCCTGCTGATGTCCCACAATTCCTAGCAGACTTGGATCTAGAAATGGTCGAGATCCCTAACTGGCTACTGACAACACGTCAAACTCAGAGAAACAGACCTGCACAGGGCCCACGACCACCCAGAGCTCGGAGACCAGTACCCCTCAACTTACCTCTACAGCAACCCACGGCTGACCCACAGGCCCGGGAGGAATAATTTTTTCTGATGGATTTGAACTGTGAAACTTCCATGCTACCACGGATCTTGCACTCTGGATTGGTATTCTGGACTTGAACTTGCGCAGCAGCCACTTGGCAACCGGTCCCTATGATATATTGCCTGGACATATTTGGGAAAGCCTCAATATACACCTAAAGACCCAACCCCCGACACTCATCGAGAATCTTCCCTCATCCCAACAAACGAAAGATACCGAAGCATCACTAGGGAATTACCGACAAGAGAGTAATGGGAGGGGGCGCTCTCACAGCCCCTTTACTTGTACAGCAGATGGACTATTCATCTATGGAAGATCACCAATTCAAAACACGGAGTAATGTATAAGTGCATATGTTTTATTGAAATGTATAGAAAGCCACAATGGATATAAGAGAGGGGGATTTTATGGATAGTGCAACACACGAGAGACCTAGACGAGTTCAGTATTTAGAATCCGTCCAGATCTAAATTGTAATCTGTTGACAGGGATATAGGGCGAAGCTGGCTGAGAGAGATAACCCTTTGTCAATGGCTCTGTTATGTCAAGCAATACATGGGGGGGTCTTAACACACTGACCTTAAAAGTTATATCCCCCGGCAAATGCTAAGACGCCAGTGGATAGGAAGGAGAGAAGAAGTTAGGGAATCATAAGTCCCTTTTATAATCCCCTGTGCGAGATCCAATCCCAAAAGCTCAGAATAGTGACTCAAAAAGTCCGAAACAGTTTCACAAGATATACAGTTTGTTGTTCATGTTCTTCTGAAATACCGAATACAAGATTGTATTTTGTTAATTAGTTGATAGCAGCGGAGGTAGAGCGGGTGACACAATCAGACCCAGTACTATAGACTGCACACAGACCCGAGACTGCAATAGGTTTCAAAACCTTAATACCGCGATCAACGGCTGTGGCCTCCAAGTAGTGCTGACCCTCGATTGAGGTTACCCCGTACCCCACAGGGGAAAAAGTGCCTTACTAAAAACTTGCTGGACCCACTCACCATTTACTACGGTGGTGGGAACGGCAACAGGCACAGTTACCCACACAGTTGACACTTTACGTGTCCTTGTAAATATTTTTCTATCTTTTAGTTATCATTACTTTTTCTTGGTGTCTCCTCCCCCGCCCCAGTGACCCCCCCCCCTTCTTTTCAGTACATATCTTTATTTACCCCAACTATCTACACTGATCCCCCTCACATATAAAGTTATCAGGTAACACGTACACTTATCAAGATGGAAGATATTAGATTTTTATCGATAAATGCAAAGGGTTTAAACTCCCCACAGAAAAGAGCCATAGCTCTGAAAGAATTCAGATCCCATAAAAGTGACATTGTGTTTGTACAGGAAACGCATTTTAAAAAGGCCAATCCACCGAAATTTACGGACGGAGTGTTTACACAATCTTTTTTCAGCCATTCCCCCGATTCTAAATCTAGAGGGGTGGGTATACTTATAAACAAACAAGTACCATTTCAGATGAGAGACCAAAAATCGGATGAAGAAGGCAGATATCTCCTATTAAAGGGAGATATAGCAAATGTCCCCTATACGTTGGCCAATGTTTACCTCCCTAATAAGCGACAACATCAAAGCTTGTCCAAAATTCAAAAGTGCATAGAAGAGTTCAGAGAAGGTATTCTGATTCTGGGAGGGGATTTCAACACCCCACATACTGACACCTCGACAGGTAAAAGTCACATGCCCATCAGGCACCTACATATAATACATAAACAATTAGCAAATATGCTACTGACGGACGCTTGGAGAGCGATACACCCTGATAGCCGAGACTACTCTTTCTATTCACATGTACATAATATGTATTCGAGACTGGACTATTTCTTTTTGACATACGGAAAACTGAGGCTGATTAAGGAAATCAAATACGGCCAAATAACTTGGAGTGACCATGCACCATTACTCATGGTTTTAGAGACACACATACAAGCTAGCACAGAACGGACCTGGAGACTAAACGAATCGTTACTGACAGACAAAGACACGTGTGACACGATCAACTCACACCTAGAGAATTATTTCAAGGAAAATTTGACAGAAGACGTTGCTCTACCAGTGGTCTGGGAAGCCCACAAGTGTACGGTTAGAGGATACTGGATAGAGATAGCATCTAGACGCAGGAGGGAGCATACTAGGGCAATCAAGACGTTAGCACAGAATATAGCCACCTTAGAACTAGAGCATAAAAACGGTATGGATCCGCGGGTATTAGAGAAACTGATTACAGCCAGACGAGAGCTATCCCAGCTCCTAAACGCCAAAACTCACAGGGCAATGGTAGCAACAAAACATCTGTTTCAAGAGAGAGGGAGCAAGTGTGGACGGTTACTAGCTCGTACTATTCGAAAAAGACAACAGAGGGCACACATACATAAAATGCATGACAAAAAGGGGCAAATGCACTATCTACCAGACAAGTTAGCAAACATATTTCATAAGTACTATTCAGACCTATAAACATAGCCCCACCACAGGACAACAGACGACATAGCAACAAAGATCCCCCTGATATTAATACATACCTGGAACATGCTATCACACGGTCTCTCACAGAGGAACAGACTAATTCGTTAGAAGGCCCGATTACTATACAGGAGTTATCCCTCACCATAAAAGAGTTAGCGATGGGGAAGTGCCCAGGACCAGACGGTCTACCTCTGATATATTATAGGAAATTCCAGAAAACACTGACTCCACCTCTAGTTGATATGTTCAACTCAATTTTACAGGGCACACAATTTGACCCACACACGAAACTGGCCACTATAACAGTGATACCAAAGGAGGGAAAAGATGCAACGAATCCCAAGAATGATAGACCTATTTCTTTGCTGATCACAGATATTAAGCTGTTGGCAAAGTTGCTTGCGATGAGATTACAGCCACTTATCCCACAGCTGATCCATCCCGACCAAGTGGGGTTTGTGCCTGGACGGGAGGCCAAAGAAAATACAGTAAGAGCACTTAATGCTATTCATGTTGCGCAGAAGAAGGGCCACAAAATGCTACTACTATCCACAGATGCCGAAAAGGCCTTCGATAGAGTGGCGTGGCCCTTCTTGTGGAGCACCATCAAAAAGATGGGACTAGGACACGACATGCTTAAATGGATACAGGCTCTGTATAATAGCCCCACGGCACGGGTCAGAGTAAATGGCACCCTATCTAAACCAATACAGATCCACAATGGGACACGACAGGGATGCCCGTTGTCCCCCATACTTTTCGCATTTTCTCTAGAACCGTTTCTGGAGACGATAAGGAAAGAAGATAACATCAGGGGTATCAAAACGAAGGGAAGACATCATAAAATTGCTGCATACGCGGACGATATGCTGTTTTTCATTACGTCACCAGAAACAACATTGCCGTTACTAAAACAAGAGTTAGACACGTTCGAGGCACTTTCAAATTTAAAAATCAACACACGGAAATCAGAGATTCTAGCGGTGTCCATAACCCCTTTACAAATTGACGCTTTAAAAGAGATTTTCCCATACAAATGGCAAGTGCAGAAACTCAAATACTTAGGAATCTGGCTCACTACGAATTTAGAACATCTTTATAAAGAGAATTTTCTTCCACTAGCATTGACAATATATTCGGATTTACTTAAGTGGGGAGCCACTTTTTTGTCCTGGCAGGGTAGGATAAACTCTGTAAAGATGAATATATTACCTAGATTGTTATATTTGTTTCAATGTATCCCTATCAAGATACCTCAAGATTTTTTCGATACTCTGAGAAAAGCCATCACAAAATTTGTATGGCGAGACAAACACCCCAGACTTCGATACTCATATCTTACTCTACCACACAACAGAGGGGGGTTGGCACTCCCAGACATGCAAAATTATTACAAAGCTACGCATTTGTTGCGTATTATAGAATGGACAATCTCACCGCCAGATAAATTGTGGATAGATATGGAAGGAGAAGTTCTACCAGACCCGATACAGAGTCTCCCCTGGTTAACACCGGGGATAAGCAAGACTCAAGCGAAACATAATCCTTTTAGTGTAAACACACTAACGATATGGCACTCCTTGGCCAAGAAAGCCCAGATCACCACATTTCCCTCGCCACTTACACCTCTTTTGTATAATGAGGCTTTCCCACCGGGGAGAGATGGAACATTGGGGAGAGAATTTCAGTTGACACAGGTGGGACATGTAAGAGAGGTTATGGGGGAGACGGGTGTTCTACCTCTGACCTCCATACTCCCAGATGTAACTCCCTCACATCCCTGAGATATAGACAAATCACGCACTTTGTACAATCACTTAGACAACAACACGATCTGACTAGACAATTGACCTACGTGGAACATCTCAGTACCAAGACCACACAACCCCAGCATGGGATAAATAAGCTATACCAAGAGCTACTACCCCCTATAACTGACCCTTACCCAACTTTCACTGCCAAATGGGAAGAAGCATTGAATATAACATTTACGAATACTCAATGGGATAAGATATTTATCCTTACAAAACAGTGCTCCACCTATACTGTCATCCAAGAAAACGCATATAAGGTTCTTACTATGTGGTATAAGACCCCGAGTCTTTTACACAGGATAAACCCGATAATCTCTGAAACCTGCTGGAGGTGTGGGAAAGAGGTGGGACATATGATACATATATGGTGGGAATGCCAGGTTCTCAAACCCTTCTGGGAGGAAATCAGAGACATCATAATTAATTTGACGGACACACAAATACCATTCACCCCGGCTACCTTTTTGCTACACCACACCACTCAATCGATAGCTAATTACAAAAAATCAGTGACCAAGCATTTACTGAATGCGGCGAAACTGTTGATTCCCCTCAAGTGGAAATCTGTTACTCTGTTAAGGAAGGTTGAGGAGATTAGAGTATGGGAGGACATGTCCGCAATAACAACCAAACAGAAAGAAAGACATCGTAACACCTGGTTTCACTGGTCAGAGTTCCTCACAAAAACTAACCATCCATAGGTGATTCAGGAATCAGATCCCGATTTGATAGAAGGTAGAATCACTATACCCCCACACCCCCCCTTTTTTCACACACTTATCTTCCCCCCAATAACCCCACCCTACAATTTTATTTCCCCCAGATGTATATATGAAGGAGATCAAGGTTATTTACGTAAAGGAAATTGGAGCATCAATATTATTACAGATAATCTGGTTGATTAAATATATGGAACGTGATGTCTTAAATCAGCTATTGTTTAAAAGCTGAGTTGGTAAAAAAGTTACAATGTATAAGAATAACACAACTCCGATACTGATTGTCATATTTGTTTATTTTGTACCCACAGCCCCCTACCCCTACCCCCTCCCATTCCCACTCCCTTGCTCCCATACGGAATACTCATGTTTGTGCTGTTTATTATTTATGTATTTATGTGTTTTTTGTTTTGATTTCTGTGAAAATATCAATAAAAATTGAATTTCGGAAAAAAAAAAACTGAAAAACAAAATATTTAATCTTTGTGACACTTAAATAGAATTTGCATAATAATTTGGAACAGGGTGTAAATGCAGGAGTTTTCAGAAATGTATTTTAATTTTCCCTGCCCTAACAATGTTAATATTCCAAATAGATCAGTGCAGATGAACTTGGTTCTCTGTGCAGGTGCAGTGGGCATCCCCATTATTCTCTTTGGGATACATGATTGGCTCCCAGGAGATGGTGGGGATTCCCATTTTATACTTGAGCTGGTAATGTCATAGTGGGAAGGATCATTTCTAGGAGAAAGCCTGCAAAAGTATTGCAAAATGAAAATAATAAATGCATTTTTATTAAGTGTCGGCTGAAATATTTTTGGCCATTTTATTTCTGGAGGGATCGTTTAAGTTTTCCTTATAAATTTATATTTCAGGTGATATGCTACCCATAGAGTTGAGGCAGAATACAATTCACTCACATCTGATTTCACTTTGGTCGATTGTTGCCGTCATAAACTCATAATTAAAGGGACTCTGTCAACCTCAACATTGCTTATACTGTGAATGTAGAGAATAAAAAATGATAAAGAATGATCTATACATTGTGTTATTAAAATTGCAAACACATGCATAAATTAAGAGAAAAAAATAATATAAATGCATCGTTGTCTCCCGCGTATGACCTTGTGGCTTGATATGCAAATTACACATTTCCCATTGATAAGTTGTCAATTTGCATATTACGCCACAGACTGTCATACACATGAGACCCCATAGACGGGTTTCAAACATATTACTAATTTATACATTTACTTGTAATTCTGCCACTACATACATATAGATCATTCTTCATAATTTTTATTGTCTACATTCACAGTATACGCAATAGTGAGTTAGGTGAGTCCCTTTAAGATTGTATCGAACAGGAGTTCCAATTGTAGATAGTGTTTCAAAGAACAGGAGTATAATTCAGTGTGAGCAATGTTGATTTTGGCACACAGGAGTTTGATTCGATCTTAAAGAGACTCTGTCAACCTGCATATACTGTGACTGTAGAAAATTAAAATGATGAAAAATTATGTATACATTGTACTGGCAGACATTAGGAGAAACATATGTTTTAAACATGTCTGTAGTGTCTTATGTCTATGACATCACCTATGGCTTGATATGCAAATGAACTACTTATCAATGGGAAATGTGTAATTTGAATATGAAGCCACAAGGTCATTAGGTATATAATATACACCGGACAAACGTTAAAGCATCTGATCTACAATTAGTACATTTTTCATAATTTATTTTGTAAATAAATTGCAAATAAAATAGAATGCCAGCAGTTGCTTGGGTATGTATATGTAATGCTGTACTGAAAACATATAGAGACCTGATCAAAACAGAGCTAAAGTAGCCTGCCATATATGATATGGTATCTTGTCTGTGTAATCGGAGTGCTGAGCAAGTCCTATGGATGCAGTCTGGGTGCTGGAGCAAATCCTGTGTGTTCAAACTGTGTGCTGGGGGAAATCCTGGGTGCTGGGGCATGTCCTGTGTGTGCTGTATGGGTGCTAGAGCATGCCCTGTGTGTGCAATCTGGTTCCTGGTGCATGTCCTGTATGTGCAATATAGGTTCTGGGGCATATCCTGTGTGTGCAATCTGGGTGCTAAGGCATAATCTGTGTGCAATCTGGGCGCTGAGGCATGTCCTGTGTGTGCAATCTGAATGCTTGGGCATGTTCAGTGTGCAATCTGGGTGCTGGAGCAAATCCCGTGTGAGCTTTCTGAGTGCTGGGGCATGTTCTGTGTGTGTGAAATATGGATGATGGAGTAAATCCTTTGTGTGCAATCTGGGTGCTGGGAAAGTTCTGTGGATATGATCTCTGTGCTATGGCAAGACCTCTTGGTGCAAGAGTGTGTGTGCAGGCAAGACCTGTAGGTGTAATCTGCATGTGTGGCACAATCCGGGCATATGGAGGGGGCACAATCCGGGCAATATTCATTATAAAACAAGGAAAAGATGGCCGTGGATGGGGAGGTGATTCGGTGGTGCAATGGGCCACTTGACTGGATTTGCCCCCCAGGCCTAAGGCTGCCAGCCCTCCCCTGGTGCTGGGTGTAATTTTTGTGCTCTGGCAAGACCTATGGTTGCAATATGAGGGTAGTTGCAATCTCTGTGCTCTGGCAAGAGCTTTGGGAGCAGTCTAGGAGCTTTTACAAAACCTGAGGGTGCAAGCTAGATGCACTGGCAACACCTGTGGGTGCCACATGGGTGGTCTGGGAAGACATGAGGGTTCCACCTGGGTGCTCTGAGAAGACCTGAGTATGCTCTTGCAAGACCTGTGGAAGCAAGATGAATGCTGTGGCTGTAGGTGCAATCATGTGCTGTAGGATGAGGGGACAATAATGAAAGGAGGGCAAAAGAAATGAAGTGAAGCAGACAAAAGAATTACAAGGAATTTTTCAAAGTCTTTTTTTTTTTTTATCTGATAACTATACCTTACTGCTTGTGATAGTGTGTTTCATGGGTGTTATGCATAAGGAGCACATAGAAAAACCCTATGTCCTTTTATAAGTGACCTGTAAATGAAACGTCATGATGTGATGCTATGGGTCTGACATAATGATGATTTAAAGTGCAGTAAGAATTTTTAATTAAAATAGGCCCTCAGGGTGGGGCGTGTCCTGGCGCTTGATGAAGATGGCCGCACATTGATCGAGCTACTGCTACAGCTATCATAGCTCAGCTTCCTCTATTTTTACCCCAAACCAACATGGTAACTGCCAGACATGTACTCCACCTGCAGAGGGTTCAAACCGGGCCCAACACTGGAGGTCCCCGAGTATTTCAAATGGAAGGATGCCCCACCCGAGACAGGCCTAGACCAAGAAGAGCTCTAATCCTAGCCTGTGCAACGATATAGCAGGCCTCAGAGCCTTCATACAAATAGTCAAAGATGACCTGCGTGCTGACTTCAAGGCTGGTATTTCTGCCCTGACCTCTCACACGGACCAGCTAGAAGCCAAATGCGACATGATCTCACAGGACTGTGAGGTACTACGCGAAGAGATGGCTTCACTGCAAATGGCCTACATAGGACTCCAAGATTCCTGTGGAGATCTGTAAAACAGATCTCAGCGCTGGAATTTGAGAGCAAGAGGGATCTTGAATCCCTAACAGACCTCAGAGACTATTTTCACCGGTACTTCCTCAACCTACTGACTACATACTCGAGGAGGAAATACACATCGAGCGGATTCACAGGGCAATGCGTCCTAAATGGGTGGAGAGAGACCCGCCTAGGGACGTGGTGATGAAATTCCACTACGACGATGGATGGCATCACACCAGTGTGGTACTCTGCCATTGCATTCATGACACTCCGCAAAAGATGCTGTCTGAAGCCCTTAACAGAGTATCTCCGCGACCAGGATATCTCATATTACTGGAGTTTTTCCCTTCAAGCTTATAGTCCAACGCAACGGAGTACTAATTATGCTACGGGACCTGCATGAAACCGACAAGTTTCTAAAGTGCCTGGATCTACAAGCTCCACATTGTTACCACACACAACAACAAACTGCATCACTCAACATTCGACAACTGATGAGGCCGACACCAACTGGAGTGGAGTTTAGCCGTAGCCCACCGCCGATTCAATTGTCACCAAAGCGGCCCGTTGACCGTGAAAAGACCTGAGAATCCAATGTCCATAACCTGCAAGTTACCAGACTTTGCTATCTGCTTGGGACAGTCCTTACTCTCCTCGAGGCGCTCCATGTACACTCCCACGAATCCCAGTTTTGTACCCCACAGGAGAACGATTCATTTGTTAAGACAATAGTGTTCATGAGTTCCTGGCTAATTTGGCCTAGTTACAATTTAACGTGACCTGGAGATCTGATATCTGGCAAAATTAAGCTGTTAGAGGCTGTCAACATATAATTAGACCCCCACTTTAACGGCCCTTGATTTGCAGGCCCTTGATTTGTACCCCCTGATGCGAACAGCTACCTGGCCTCAGAGTGCTGGTGTAACCAACCGACAAACTTTACATCCTTTTGGTAGCTTTTGGGAAAAAGTCGGGCTTCTTCCTCTGAGACACTACCCTATTGTTAATTGACCAATAGACAAATATATAGTCTCAGACTATATGTTCGCAGTCAGTTGAGCACATTATCAAGTATTATTGTTATCTACTTGAAAGTTACTGGGTTTTTTTTTCGAGTACAAATGTCTGTCCCATTTTCCTTTCCCTTTTTTTTCCCCTTTGAAAGTTCTACTGCCACCCTTGTCTCCAAATCCTATCTCCTTCCTTCCTCCCCCCCCCCCCCCCCCCAACCCATCCTTCCCCAACTCTGGAGAAAGGCGTGGGGTCCTAGCAATACTTATTCTAGTTTATAGAGGATGCACCAACCTCTACCAACTTAGCAGAACTCCCTTCCCAGGAGCCCACCACTCAGTCCTCACCCATAATGTGAAAAGACTCCAGTCGCCAAACAAATGGAGACAAGCGATCCTCAACTACAACAGTCTGAACACAGACTTCATACTGCTGCAGGAAATGCATTTTTCCAAAGGTAATATACCGAAATACTGGGATCATAGATATACACAACATTACCACTCCAATGCCCCAGACAAACACAATGGTGTAACCATTCTCATCCATAAAAGACTACAGTTCCAAACACTACTCACACACAGACAAATAGAATCTCCAGACCTGATGGCCTACTCCATTATCAACCTATAACAATTATGAATGCATATGCCCCAAGCCCACCATCCACAACATTTTTGACTCACCAGTCCTCTGGGTGGGTTTCTGCTTGGAGGCTACATTAAGCGGTCATGGACCCCTACCTAGACAGGACCCGATCTGTAGCACGAACATGCCCGAAACACAGCTATGAGCCACTCCAAGATTTCGTCAAATCAATGGGCCTCTATGACGTGTGGAGACTTCACCACCCAACTGACCAAGACTATACCTTTTACTCAAACCCCCACCATATGTATTTTAGACCGGACCATATCTTTACAAATCAAACCCTACTGCAATCACTATTTACTTCTAAAAATCATGAGATCTTGTGTGCCCTACTTTGACAAAGCTAATGAGCCAGACACAATGGTGCCCAAAAAACGTTGTAATTTGATAACGACCATCAAAAAGAACATTACAGGCCATAGCCCCACGAACAGGACCCCTGATGCATGATCCCTCACATATAGCTGAACACTTTGCAGACTATTACGCCACCCTATATGATGGCAGCAAAACACAACAACCAAGGAATCCACAATGTTCACTTGCTCAGTTCATAACCGACAGCAAGCTGCCCACACTTACTCCCACAGCACTTCAGAACCCAAATGTTGACATATCCATAGAATAAGTAGCTGCAGCCCTGAAATTATTCAAAAACTTGAAAGCCAACGGCTATATGGCCAAATACGATAAGTCATTTATACCTCAGTTGCTACCACACCTAGCACAATTGTTCAGCCTTTATATGTCGGGAGAGGGGACCCCCTCCCTAGGCATGTTGAGAGCAAAAATAGTTGTCATCCCCAAAGAAGGTAAGGACCTGGTTCCATGTCCTGCCGGGTCACACTCAGTCCATAGACCATTTCTCTGCACATGTGACAAGTTCCACTCATGTTAACAGGCGTAGTTTAATTCCTCCATGCTTGTAGGATGATCTAAATCACTGGTACCTAGATGCCTGTTGGATGCAGAGAATATCCTGACTGTAACAGCTCATCGTGGTCCCCTATGAAGGAGTGTGTTCAGATATTATAGTGGTGGGATCTCCTCCCATCAAAAGTGGAAATGAGCAGAAGAACTAATTGTAGGTAATTTCTGAATAGATATTTCAGCTCTGTAATCAATTAGTGTTTTGGTAATAACAAAATTAAATATGAAATTAATATTTGTTAAAAACCTATACATGGAACTCTAACAAAAACTTTACAATTTCAGATTTGGTCTTTAATAAAACAGTATCAGTATATTTATACAAAATAGCAGAGTAAAAAGCAAAATAACAATGTTTCCCTGGGAAAATATAAACCAATGTTATTAACTTTGATTGGACAAGTGTCCTTCACCTTTCAAGGATTTCTCAGAGGTCATATAATATCAAGAGATAACAGTTGTGTCACTGAGCAGTGTATTGGGTCTTTGATTAATTACCTCAAGATGTAATCCACATGTAAAATAACTCTATTAGAAACAAATAATGTGTAGTTCAGCTCTCCTACAATTTATATATCCTTGAATCTGCTAATACTGTGCACACTCGGATGTGGCAATATTAAGCTTTGTATGTCATATTTTTAAGCTGGTCTTACAAATGTATACTTTTATTTAATGATTTGCACTTTGAATACCGATGTGAACAAGTGCAAAATGTGTTGGTTCAACTTCAGTAACATTATATTTACATTGATTAAGGCTGATAAGCAGCAAGCTCGTTGTGTATTTTTATATTGATCAGGCGGGGTAAGAGTCCTCAGTGACTTTAAAGTCTCATAATATTCATGTCCCCTATACACAAACTATTATATTTGTGGCATAAAACAGAGAGGATGACAAAACTATGTGCCATGGCTCCTAAAAATATTATTTCTGTACTAGAATTATATCTTCTGCTAAATCTTATTATATCTTATAGAAAGATCAGGTTAGCTTTGAAATATATGCGTCTGGCAACTAATGTTAACCAATATTACAGGGAGTGCAGAATTATTAGGCAAGTTGTATTTTTGAGGATTAATTTTATTATTGAACAACAACCATGTTCTCAATGAACCCAAAAAACTCTAATATCAAAGCTGAATATTTTTGGAAGTAGTTTTTAGTTTGTTTTTAGTTTTAGCTATTTTAGGGGGATATCTGTGTGTGCAGGTGACTATTACTGTGCATAATTATTAGGCAACTTAACCCCTTGGCGACACAGGACGGACTAGGTCCGTCCTGTGTGCCGAGGCGTTAGTGACACAGGACGGACCTAGTCCGTCCTGTGTCAAAACGAGCACTGAAAGCGGAGTTTTTCCGCTTTCAGTGCTCTAAGGGCATTGTAACGATGCTTCCGTGTGGAAGCATCGTACAATGCTAAAAAAAATGCCCGTCGGCATTTCGATCGCTCCGGAGAGCGATCGAAATGCCGGTTTTAAAGGCACAGAGCCTTTAAAACGCGGGCATTTAAAAAACTAGCATAGGAAGCGAAATTTTCGCTTCCTATGCTCAGAAAGTGTTTCTGATTGCCTCGCAAGTCGAGGCAATCAGAAACACAAAAAAAAAATGCACGATCTTGGTCACTAAGTGACCAAGATGGCGCTGCCCTTCTAAGGGCAAGAGCACAGGAGGCAGGAAGTACCTGCTTCCTGTGCTCTCTGGCTGTCACACGATTGCCTCTTCACAGAGGCAATCAGTGACTGCCAGGCACACTGACAGGCAGTGGGGATGCTCTCCTGAACATCCCCACTGACTGGTCAGATCAATATTAACCCTATATTGATCTGACCAGTTATGATCTGTCTCCCTCTGCTCACATTTTTTTTAGTGAGGGAGAGAGACAGATCAAAGTTCTAAAAGTAAGTAAAAGTTAAAAAAAACAATAAATACACAACACACAAATAATAAAACAATAAAAAAATTTTTATTAAAGCAATTCCCTGCGTTTAACCCCTTCCCTGCCACTGATCTTGCATAAGCAGTGATCGTGCACATCAGCGCATTTATTTTTGCTGTTTGTGCATTTTTTAGGGGTTAATTTTTTTGTACTGTAATTTATTACAGTACTAAAAAGGCTATTCTAAGAGTTATTAACCCCTTATTTGCCGTCGATCACTGCTTACGCAATGATATTGACGCCAAAGCAATTTTTATCTGTCTGCATATTTTTTTTTTTTACACATACCCGCTAGGGGATTACATGTAAAGTAAAAATATTTGAGTTTTTTTTTTTTTTAAGCTGCCTGAGCGCATAGCGATCAGTAACAGCGAATTAGTGGCAAAGGCGGTTTGGTGATTTCTCAATTAAGCTCACCATTCGCCCTGGTCAGATCAAAATTAATCGGATCAATATTCACAAATATTGATCTGCCTCCCTCTCCTCACTTACATTTTTGTGACGGAAAGAGACAGATCAGTATTAGTGATATAAAATAACATTTTATAAAATTAGCAGGTTTTATGAAAGTCTTTCACTGTGTATTAACCCCTTCCCTGCCATTCATCACTGTGTAAGCAGTAATCCTGCACAGCAACAGTATGTTTTGCTGTCTGCACTGTTTTATGGATTAATTTATTTGTACTGTAATGTATTACAGTACTAGATAGGCTCTTCTAAGAGCTATTAACCCCTTCTTTGCTCGAGATCACTGCTTACGCACTGATTCTGAGGCCGCGGACTCAGGGTTCGATTTTGACCCTATTCAGCTTTCTGATACATCATCTAGCGATGTATCGGTGGCTGCTGAGCCCTTGCCACAAGTAGTGATGGGGGTCTACCGATAAAAAAATATATGGTTTGGTGGGGGTAAATTACATTGGCTGGCTTCAAAGATATATCCCATAAAGGACACGGACGCAGGTTGACTACATGTCAAAATTCCAAGTTGGAATTTTGAGATGCGCATCTCACAAATGTTGCCTTCTAGCCAAAAACAAACCAACAAACCTATGCATGGGTGCTATCCCTGTACTCGGGAGATGTTGCTGAACACATATTGGGTTGTTGTTTGGCAGTGACAAATACCAGAATCTGTGAATTCATGCCTGAAGTACAATGCATGTGGGAAAAAAAACTCCCAAAAAAGTACTACCACAAACTTTTACAAAGGCTGGTGGTAGAATTAGTACCTATACAGTATTAAAATACCACCATTTGAAATTCCTTAGGATGTCTATTTTCCAAAAATATATGGTTTGATGGGGTAAAATTCATTGGACGGCTTCAAAAATGTTCCAAATGGAACATGGGCGCAGGCTGACTACATGTCAAAATTCCAGGTTGGAATTGCGCACCCCCTAAATGTGGAATTTTAGACCCAATACAAACCAACAAACCTATGCATGGGGGGTATCCCTGTACTCAGGAGATGTTGCTGAACACATATTGAGGTGTTGGTTGGCAGTGGCAAATACCAGAATCTGAAAATTCCTGCCTGAACTACAATGTGTGTGGGGAAAAAATGACATCCCATCCCTTTGACATAGGTTGGTGGTAGAATTAGCACTTGGAAAGTGTTAAAATACCACAATTTTAAATACCCTAGGATGTCTAGTTTTCCAAAATATATGGTTTTATGGGGTAAAATACTTTGACAGGCTTCAAAAGTGTCCCAAATGGAACATGGGCGCAGGCTGACTACATGTCAAAATTCCAAGTTGGAAATGCACCCCCCCCTAAACGTGGCCTTTTAGCCCCCAAATAATCTAACTAACCTACACATGGGTGGTATCCCTGTACTCAGGAGATGTTGCTAAACACATATTAAGGTGTTTGGCACTGACACATAATAGGATCTGTGAATTCATGCCCGATGTACAATGAATGTGAAAAACAAATTACTATCCATAACATTGACATAGGCTGGTGGTAGAATTAGTGCATGAAAAGTGTTAAAATACTACCATTTGAAATACCCTAGGGTGTCTAGTTTTCAAAAATATATGGTTTTGTGGGGTAGAATACACTTTTTGGCTTCAAAAATGTCCCAAATGGGACATGGGCGCAGGTTTTCTGCACGTCAGAATTCCAAGTTGGAAAACCAAAAAGCGCACCTCTCAAATGTGGCCTTTTAACCCCCAAATAACCTAACCAACCTATACATGTGTGGTATCCCTGTACTCAGGAGATGTTGCTGAACACATATTGAGGTGTTGTTTGGCACTGACATATAACAGGATCTGTGAATTCATGCCCAAAGTACTATGTATGTGAAAAAAAATTACTATCCATAACATTGACATAGGCTGGTAGTATAATTAGTGCATGGAAAGTGTTAAAATACTACCATTTGAAATACCCTAGGGTGTCTAGTTTTCAAAAATATATGGTTTTGTGGGATAGAATACACTTTTTGGCTTCACAAATGTCCCAAATGGGACATGGGCGCAGGTTTTCTGCACGTCAGAATTCCAAGTTGGAAAACCAAAAAGCGCACCTCTCAAATGTGGCCTTTTAACCCCCAAATAACCTAACCAACCTATACATGGGTGGTATCCCTGTACTCAGGAGATGTTGCTGAACACATATTGAGGTGTTGTTTGGCACTGACATATAACAGGATCTGTGAATTCATGCCCAAAGTTCAATGTATGTGAAAAAAAATTACTACCCAAAACATTGACATAGGCTGGTAGTATAATTAGTGCATGGAAAGTGTTAAAATACTACCATTTGAAATACCCTAGGGTGTCTAGTTTAAAAAAATATATGGTTTTGTGGGGTAGAATACACTTTCTGGCTTCAAAAATGTCCCAAATGGGACATGGGCACAAGTTTTCTGCATGTCAGAATTCCAAGTTGGAAAACCAAAATGCGCACCCCCTAAATGTGGCCTTTTAGCCCCAAAACAAACCAACAAACCTATGCATGGGTGGTATCCCTGTACTCAGGAGATGTTGCTGAACACATATTGAGGTGTTATTTGGAAATACCCCTTCACATTTTAAGGTAATGTTTACCTAAATTGCAATATATGTGAAAAATTAAAAAAAAAGATTTTTTGCTGCAAACTTTGGCATAGATTGGTGGTAAAATGGCTACATGAAATGTGTCAAAATACCCCAAGTTAAATGCCCTGAGTTGTCTAGTTTTCAAAAATATGTACATGTTGGGGGTCATTCATGGATTTAGTACAGAAATCAGTGTTACAATGTCACTATCGCTAATTTTGAAAGAAGGGATTTTAAAATAGCTTTGCACCACTTATAGTTCTGGCCCTGTAACATGAATAAAAAAGCACAAAAACATAAAAACATGGGCTATTTCTGAACTCAGGACATATATTAGAAACTTTTTAGCAGTGTTTTTTTGTTGTCTCTTGTACATGAGTATACGATTTTTCAAATAAAAGTCATAAAAAAATTATTTTTTCATTTTTTTTGCCATATTTTATTATTTTTTTTACATCAAATTATATGCTATTATCAAAATAATGGTATCAAAAGAAAGCCCTTCTTATGACGATAAAAACAATATATAGTTTGTGCGGGTACACTAAATGAGACAGAAATAAATTACAGCAAAACACAAACTGCTCAGAAATGTTAAAACAGCCCATGTCACCAAGCGTCGGACAAGCCAAAAAAGTCATGTCACTAAGGGGTTAACAAAAAACAAATATATACCCATTTAAATTATTTATTTTTACCAGTGAAACCAATATAACATCTCAACATTCACAAATTTACATTTCTGACATTCAAAAACAAAACAAAAACAAATCAGTGACCAATATAGCCACCTTTCTTTGCAAGGACACTCAAAAGCCTGCCATCCATGGATTCTGTCAGTGTTTTGATCTGTTCACCTTCAACATTGCGTGCAGCAGCAACCACAGCCTCCCAGACACTGTTCAGAGAGGTGTACTGTTTTCCCTCCTTGTAAATCTCACATTTGATGATGGACCACAGGTTCTCAATGGGGTTCAGATCAGGTGAACAAGGATGCCATGTCATTAGATTTTCTTCTTTTATACCCTTTCTTGCCAGCCACGCTGTGGAGTACTTGGACGCGTGTGATGGAGCATTGTCCTGCATGAAAATCATGTTTTTCTTGAAGGATGCAGACTTCTTCCTGTACCACTGCTTGAAGAAGGTGTCTTCCAGGAACTGGCAGTAGGACTGGGATTTGAGCTTGACTCCATCCTCAACCCGAAAAGGCCCCACAAGCTCATCTTTGATACCAGCCCAAACCAGTACTCCACCTCCACCTTGCTGGCGTCTGAGTCGGACTGGAGCTCTCTGCCCTTTACCAATCCAGCCACGGGCCCATCCATCTGGCCCATCAAGACTCACTCATTTCATCAGTCCATAAAACCTTAGAAAAATCAGTCTTGAGATATTTCTTGGCCCAGTCTAGACGTTTCAGCTTGTGTGTCTTGTTCAGTGGTGGTCGTCTTTCAGCCTTTCTTACCTTGGCCATGTCTCTGAGTATTGCACACCTTGTGCTTTTGGGCACTCCAGTGATGTTGCAGCTCTGAAATATGGCCAAGCTGGTGGCAAGTGGCATCGTAGCAGCTGCACGCTTGACTTTTCTCAGTTCATGGGCAGTTATTTTGCGCCTTGGTTTTTCCACACGCTTCTTGCGACCCTGTTGACTATTTTGAATGAAACGCTTGATTGTTCAATGATCACGCTTCAGAAGCTTTGCAATTTTAAGAGTGCTGCATCCCTCTGCAAGATATCTCACTATTTTTGACTTTTCTGAGCCTGTCAAGTCCTTCTTTTGACCAATTTTGCCAAAGGAAAGGAAGTTGCCTAATAATTATGCACACCTGATATAGGGTGTTGTCATTAGACCACACCCCTTCTCATTACAGAGATGCACATCACCTAATATGCTTAATTGGTAGTAGGCTTTCGAGCCTATACAGCTTGGAGTAAGACGACATGCATAAAGAGGATGATGTGGTCAAAATACTAATTTGCCTAATAATTCTGCACTCCCTGTAGATACATTCTGAGCTTTCAAGGAGCCTGGGCATTTAAAGCACAGTATTAAAAATGTACCGGTAAGCTAAATAAACTGCAAATATGAAAAATTATTTTCTCCTCCTCCAACATATCATAACATTGTAAGGCCATCACATTTAATTGGTCCAGTGCAGAGTTGTTCCAATATCGGCAACTAGACTGCCATGACATCCCTGGCAAGTCCAGTTGTCGTCAAAGGAATAAATAGGAATGATTTAATGAAATATTACTTACTGCCCCATTTTGTAATGAGGGAGAGCTTGGGTGGTCACATGAATCCTGACTCATTGAGCCAAGTGGCAGTACGTGGCAACAGTGAAAGGGAGCTAAGCATCATATACATTGTAATCTATTTGGCACTAACCTGTGGCACCACCATACTATTGCAGACTTCAGGTACCATGATTCTCAATCATCTGCCGACCAAGCATTATGGGTAAGTTGGTGCTCAACAGCTGTCAGATATTCATTGTAACTGTGTATTCCACCCACCCTGACACACAGGATAACAGAGGGGTGAGATGATCAGTCTCACATACTGTAAAATGAATTCCCTACCTCACTATATAATGAAACTCACCATTTCAACCTTCAGTGGGGTAAAAAGCTAAGTGTAACCCTTCAAGTATACCCAGGGGGCGAGGGTTCAATCCAACACCAGTTCAATGGCCTTGCTAACCAACATGCACAAGTATAATTGGAGTTTTGTTACATTTTCCTATGGTTGCTAGTCTCACATCTTTTGTGAACCTAAAAGCTCCATAATACAACTTAGATACATTTACTTATTTACATAGGGTAATTTAACAAATGCAAAAATAAACTGATGTTTCCAATAGTCTAACAGGGTTGTGTGAGAGCTAAATTACATTGCGGCACCAATATTCTTACAACATTATCATTTAGAGGCCAGTGTAAGTTCAATGCAATCATAAACACAGATAGGTCTCTTTCGTCTTTTGATCCCTGGATCAAATTATTCATGGAACTTCCTGTGTTTTCAAATCTGTTGATTTGAATACATATCATATAGCTTGCAGTAGAGCCCTTGAAATATATGCATGCTTTCTTTTATTTGGCCTATTCAGGAAACTTCTAATTTACATTCAGGTGAATGAGGCATGTTTCATGTCTTACCTTTTTATTGAATTTCCACTGATTTAAAAAAAAAAAATCCTGTAATTATAGTATAGGTTGGACCAATTTATAGGCAGCAGATTCTCCATTGCACATGAGGCCTACGATATGGCTTGCACAGAGGTTGTGTCAGTGTGCAGTCCATATGAAGAGAGAGAGACGACCAGTGTCCCTAGCGCAGTTGAGCTGAGACACACAGTGCCAGTCCCTAACTGCACATGGAAAAAGTGTTCTTATGAACTGCTTACAAAAACAATGGTATCTATTCACTATACAGTTAACTGTGATGAATTGCCAAGGGAACTGCAAAAAAACCAGCCCACAATAGTCGACTTGGAAAAATTCTCCAACTTGTCTGTTATTGCTAGTCAGCTATTATTGCTTATGGTTTGCTATTCCCTTGTCAATTTACTATAATTCATAGTTTAGTTAACAGACGACCAAGATTTAAACCTTTACCATGCAGCAGCCCATTAGAGCTGTCACAATTGTGCAAAACACATCACTACTATGCAAAATCATTAGGTGGTTGGGCTGAGCGAGAGACTGTAAGGTAGCTGGAGTACGAATGGCACAGGAAAGAAATATAATAATATAAGGGTTCACTCAATGTGCCCAATCCTTAAAGCCAAATTGTGACGAAATCCACAATTCAGGTTTTTTTTTAATTTCTCTATTTTCTTATCATATTAACAGATAAATATGCAAATACATACAAAACACAATACGTCATAACACAAGACAATACAATATTCAACAACTCCCCTCCAGCACCCCTCAAATAGCCATTCAAAAATCCCCCCCCCACCCCCAGAATTTCAAAATAGCAGAAAAAAAAGAATAAATAAATTTAAAAAAAGGACAAAGGAGGGGGGAGTCAGATAAAACCGAAAACATACAAACATAGCGCGGGGTGAGCAAGGGGGGTGGGGGGAGGCAGGAATCCAAACTGACCAAGAATTTGCCTATGATCTTCCTTGTTCTAAACATTGTAGGCACTTTTCCCACTTAACTATGTTTCTCATACCATTATCACTAAGTTTGCATACTCAACTCTCCATCTTAAGCTGATATTCCAATTGGTTTATTATTTGAGTCTTAGTGAACTTCTGCGGTTGTTTCCAGGTCCTGGCTATCATCTTTTTGGCTGCTAAGAAGCTATGGATCGTGAGGGCCAATTGGCTTGCGTCAAGAGTAGGCCAGTCTAGGTGGAGTAGTGCTACCACTGGGCTTTTGGGGATATTTATAGCTCTTACCTTGTTCAAAAATTCAAATACCCAATCCCATAATGGTTTCACTACGTCACACTCCTACATGTGTAAATATGTGCCCTCCTTTTTTCTGCATTTCCAGCAGTTTTTACTGAGGTGAGAATACATTTTTGATAATTGGGTGGGAAACCGATACCACCTTTGTATAACTTTAAATTGTGTCTCTAACAGGGAAAGGTCTTTAACATTTCTATTAACTTTTTCATAGGCTTTAATAACACCTTCTTGAGATATACATTTTTGCTGAAAATCTTTTTGCCATTTTTTAATAACTGGCCACCCAGACTGGCTTTCCATAGTCCTAATACCATCGAGACATCTAGAAAAAAATCTTTTTTGTGTTACTGCATGCAAAGATCTTCAAAACTATTTTTATCGGGATAGTCTTTTCGGAAAGCAAGTGTTCGTTCAAGCAATTTTTTTACCCATAAATATTTGAAAATGTTGTTGTTCAGCATATTATATTACTGGGTCAGTTGCGGAAATGTTTTTATTTTACTATTACGGATGAGATCAGCCAAGGTCCTGATGCCTTTATCCTGCCAGTCTCTTGAGTCAAAATCTGTCATACAGATAATCTAGGACTTTTAATGGGAGGCTATCTACTAATTTATCCGCTAAGCCTAATCTTTTTCTTATTCTATACCATGCAGAGATCAGATTCCTAAGAATCGTACTTCGACTATTTCTTAGGAGGCCTAGACCCTGTTTATTGTTTGTACACCAAATCAGGGAGTTTAGATTTTTAACCCCAAGGTTGTCTACTTCCAGTGTGTACCAACCTTCCCGTTCTGACATCTCCCATGCTTATCTCCAAATATGGTATATAATACTTGCTTCATATTGGTGGGTAATTACTGGAAATCCGATCCCCCCCCCATCTTTAACTTTTTTAAACATAATCTTCTGACTCACCTGTGGCTGCTTTGCTTTCCAAATAGTTATTAAAGCTTCTCTATCATTTGCAGCCAACTTGGGGAGACCTTAAGTGGAAGCATCCTAAATAGATAAACCCACTTGGGGATTATGTAGGCTCTTATTACATTCGCTCTTCCCCACCACGATAGTTCTCCCTGTCCCCAGTCTCTGAGTAATTTGGCAGTGGTTTTTAGTATGTTTAGAACATTAGCTTCCATGGTACTGTCTGAGTTGGCTGTTATGATTGTCCCGAGATAGGTAAATTCTGTCTGACCTTTTTTAAACCCATTTTTTTTTAAAATTCTATCGAGCTCATCTTTTTGGATATTATGCGCCATTGTCACTGTCTTTTGAACATTTCATTTGTAGTTTGAAACTTTACTATACTCCAAGATTTCTGACATCAAATTTTCGACCGATTTTTTTTTTCTGGGTCTGTCAGTGTGATAAGGATATCGTCTGCATATAGTTAGTTCCACTTTCCCTTTACTATAACCTTTGATTTGGGGGTTATTTCTTATGTTAATCGCTAAGGGTTCTAGGGCTAGAATATATAAAATCGGAGACAATGGGCAACCCTGGCGGGTTCAATTTTTCAATTCAAACCACTCTGAGGTTATATATACACCCACTACCCTAGCTGTAGGTCCCTTATATAGAGCGGCTATTGCCCCTTTCATCCATCCCTTGATTCCATAGGAGTCCAGTGCACCCCAAATGTACCCCCACCCGACCCTGTCAAAGGCCTTCTCGGCATCTAAAGACGGGGTCAGGAGAGGGGTACCATTACAGCCTACCTCCTCAAAAAGATCGATCAACCTTCTGGTGGTGTTACCCGGATCTCTACCTGGGACAAATCCAATTTGGTCGTGATGTATCAGGGGAGAACCTCCTTAAGGCGGTTAGCTAATATTGCGGAATAGAGTTTAATATCCACAATGATAAGTGAGATCAGGCGATATGCCGAGATATCTTCAGGGTTTTTATCTTGTTTTAAAATTGGGGCAATATTAGCTTGCAACATCTCAGTTGGGCAATGACCTGAGAGTGCAATTTTGCATTAAAAGTGTGGACCAGATCTATTTGTATTTTGAATGTCTTATAAAAAAAAGTTGCCAAACCCATCTGGGCCCGGAGTTCTATATTTCACCAACTTATCCATTGCTATGTTTAGTTCACTTTTTTTTTAATAGGGCGATTAATAATAAGCTCCTGTTCACTAGTTTATTTTAGGAATATTGATTTTACCCAGATAGGTTGAAATATCCTCGTCTGATATCGCAAGGGGATAGTAGTGTCTTTCCCCCCTCTACAATCTTGCAGATCCTGTTGCTCGCTCTGTGTATTTTTTAATCTATTGGTCATCATTTTATTCACTCTGTTACCTCTAGCATAGTATCTGATCCTTAGCTTCTCCATATTTTTTAAGACATTTTCCATTTCCAATGACTCTATTTTCTTACTTATTTCCCCCACTTTGTTGAAGACAGGTGGGTTAGGTTGGTTTTTATGTATTGATATTCTATTAAGGGCGATAGAGTTTGGGAAGGGAAGAGTCTTTATTTCTTAAGTTTTTTTTTTTGTTTTTTTTTTTTCATTTTTATGAGAGCCTCTCATCATGGCCTTATAGGCACACCATACAGTAATTGGAGAGATTTGATCTATATTGTTTTCTTTAAAAAAAAAAAAAAGCAGACATTTTGCTTACTCTTAAAGTACCAAACACCACCAAAATTGGAAGAAACAAATGAGTTTTGGGCAGTTCAATTTGCCAGATATTGGCTGGCGAACTGAACTTAAAAATGAATAAAAAAATTATTTTAAAAAATGTAATATATTGAGTTCAAATGTTAAATAAAAGAAAATAAAATAAAAAATAATAATTAATTTTTTTAATTAATGTTATATGTAGTATAATATAAAATAGTGCAATTACCACGTCAATGAACACATCGTGTAATATAAAACACGCATATCGTTATATATCATTTTTACATCACCATAGCAGCTCTTGTGGTATAACAATGCTGGTGTCATGCCATCTTTAGGTTGACATATCACTGGTTACTGTTCATCATAAACAGCTGTTAGATTATATATACCATCATGCCACTTGTATCATTTATTGTTCACAGTGGACAATAGTGCAATGCCAAGCAATGTGGCCATCTACACTGTGGACCATCAAAGTGATCTGATTGGGTCCAGAGTGCACATAACACAAAACTTGGAAATGCCCATTGTCTCAGGAAATATGACCCTGCCCCTAAGTGGCATGGCATATACACAGTTAATAATAGATAAATATTATACTTTTCTACAAATTATTTTGGTAGCTACAACTGCAGCAAGTCAAAGGTGTTTATTAAAAGAGCCACAAATGAGCAAAAATGGTCAAATAACTTGAGATTTCATCATTCTGCACTGAAAATTACCGTATTTGCTCAAATATAAGACGACCCCCCCAAACTTTGTATATTCCTTTAGGAAAAAAAACTAAAAGCCTGAATAAAAGACTACCCTATACGAAAAAAGTTTAACTTGTATATATTCACATTTAAATTGCTTTTTCATTTTTAATAAAAAATGATAAACACCTCGAATATAGAGCATTTGCTCTGCAAAAAACCTTGTCTTATATTCACGCAAATAAGGTAGTAAACAATTCCCAATGCACAGCACACACTACACAAATGTTTTTTTTTTTTTTTTTAAGCCTTTTTTAGGAAAACCCATGTGTCAGCATACAAACCTTCAGTTAAACATAAAAAAAACATAAACACAACTTTTTAGACCAAGAATGGCAACAAACAATTAGCACATGCTGGAAAAAGAAATATGATTATTGAAATAAAGAAAACCAAGCATGTATTACTGGGATCCCCAGCAAACACAGAGGACATGGTATAATGGAATGTGTCAGTGCCGCCTTCCAATGCTACTTCCAATCATTAACTGTGGGATGGGAAGATAACAATGTAGATGGAAGTCCCAATACCCAATTACACCAAAGTGCTGGTGGCATGCAATCATCTAGAGTTTTATTCATGAAAGAGGGAATTGCAGGAGAATGGCAAATTGAAGGCCAAAGCAGCTGAATTGGAAAAATTCTCCAAATATGATTTACCTCAAACTCTACTAACTATTGTAAAATGGAGCACTAATGCTTTAACACATATAATATATATAAATACAATAAAAGCATAATAAAAACGATGCTATATAAAAACCATTGTAAATAAAATTATGTAAACTTATTTGTGTAAATTCTTCACCCAGTGTGAAAAAAAGCACAAACAATACCCAATACTCAAAATTGGGTTTGTTTTCTTCTGTTGGCCTATGGCCACCTTCATGGACTCCAAAACCACCATGTAATGTACTATATATTTAATTATTTTATTGTATTTGTATATTATGTGTTAAAGCAACAACACAATTTTTTGTAGTACAGTTTGTATGAGGATGTTCAAGGGATTGGCACTTTGTTGAGAAGCTTAGTATTACTTTTACCACAATTATTTATGACCACTTTTTTTAAGTAGCTCCTAGATTCATTGTTTTTTTTCTACCTGAAACTCTATTTTGGCATACATTTTTCAATTCCCTTAGATCCTCAGTGTGATGGGAAGTTCTGGTCCTTGATGGGATATTCAGTTCAACAACATGAAATGGAGGCGAGATGACCCATCAAGTAATCTAAATGGAATTCTCTCTCACCCCCTAAATAAAGATAACTTCCAAATTCCCAACCCACGTGGGAGTTTGATGCCTAGTCTAACCCCTCCAAAAGTTGGGGATTTAGTCTAACTCGTATTCCCAGCCTCTACTAAACAACAATGCTGCCTAAAATTGAGCTCCCCCTTCATTAGATGGTTAGTGGGCAGGTGATGAGAAGGAGTGAATGGGGGACTCTTGGTTTTCTTTCATCACTTGTGTTTCCTAATAGGCATACTAGACTGGACAAATGATTCCGATTGGCTAACACATGTTTAAGATTGATATCACTAACCAAGCAACCATATGGCCTTTGAAAGGAATTATGGCAATTTAGGCCCTTCACGTTGTAATCCCTGGCTGACATCCAGTCCATTTTGCTCCTACTTTATATTACCACCTAGAGCAGCTAAGGATGATATTAAAGGGGCTGTAGTAATGTGTATTAAGTGTGTCTGTGGAGTCTCCTTCTGATGACATCAACTGTGGCTTGATATGCAAATTAACTGTTTTTCAATTCAAAATGTGTAATTTGCATATCACCCACAGGTGACGTCATAAGCAGGAGAGTCATGCGCCTTGCATTCCTTGAACATAAATGAACACCATTTATGTTAATATGTATCAACCAGAATCATTTACATTTATGTTTTAACTTATTCCACAATTACATCTTTCAACTTCTTTGAAATGTATAAAGTTGAGGATCAAATATGCAAACATGCATTTCTTCCTATTGTTTAACTCCATTTTACCTATGTAGGAAATTCACTTAACAGCCATTAATGTATATTCTGTAGCTCTGATTAGCTGGGAAGTTCTATCAATCTTAATAGTACATGGATGTAGTCATCAAAAGCTTTCAAACATAAGAGCTTTTCAGCTTCCCTGAGGGATAAGGATGAAGCCATGACTGAAATACAGTGGCAAAGCTTGGAAAGCATTAGATAGATTTTTGGTTTATCCAAAGGCATCCTGAAGGAAATTAGAAAAAATAATACATATTCCTCACATTGAAGCGTATATTTATAGCCTCTGTGCAGATCCTCTCATAATGGATGTTCTTATTCATAAAATATTCAATTAAAATTGATTTTTGAGTGTCTGTGCAGGCCTTGATGGAAGGCTCTCCGAAGAGATCATTCCACAGCTTCACTACAAAAGCAACCAATATTAGATTTACTTACTGCAATATGTTACTGAAGATGAATGTTATTCTATCTCCATTGCTATTTTGGTTGATTTTCTTCTTTCATATTATGTATTCCAGCCTTTGGGTGTCCATTCGCACAGGGTGAAAAACACAGAGGCTCTGGCTGGTGAGATCAAAAGATCTCCACTCACCAACCCTCTCTGTGGGAAGGAGGTATGTGCTTGATATTTGTGCGCTGCCCAGGTGCACAGACATGTTCTCAGGGTGCCTCTCATGCGTGTTGGGGGTCACAAGGCGCAACAACCAGAGAGTGCCAGAGATGTTGACTGGGGATATCAAAATATTTCCCCTCACCAGCCCTCTGATGGAAGGAGTTTTTCGCTCGATATCTATGTGCTGCCCAGGTGTACAGACATCTTCTCAGGGTGCCTTTCACACTTCCTGATGGTCTGCAGAAGTCAGAGCGTTGGGGGTGCAGACTGTTCACTATTAGAAACCAGGGAAGTCTAGGGTAATGTGTGCAGGATAAGTGCTGCAAACCAAAAATCTGCTAATAACAATGTAGGCAAAAAGGAAACCCACAAAAGTAAGTCTGTTAAGTAGCACCCATGAGACATAAAGTGTCAAAAAATATTTAAATGTATTAAATTTATATCAAAAAGTCAACACGACATACAAAAGCACAATATAAATGACACCCCTTACCAAAAAAACACAGAATACACAGAACACAGATATATGAGACCCCCCTTAGTGGTCTGAGCTCTGATTCATACAAAAAAGCACAAGCAGCATAATAGATGCCAGAATACAAAAATAAAAAAATATATATAAAAATAAACACAACATATAATATCTAAAAAAAATAATCAAACAAAAACCCCCCACAAAAAGTATATATTTTTTTTCTTCAATAATTTTTTCCTACTTTTGTGATTCATTTTGTTTTTTTCATTTTTTTTTTTTTTTTTAGATTTTGTTTTTTATATTTGTCTGCTTTTTTTGTATATTTTCTTTTTAATTATATATATATATATATATATATATATATATATATATATAATTTTTTTATTTTTATTTATTTGCACTGTGGCATCTACATTACTTTGTAATGACTGTGCTGGGCAAGTCCAGTGGATGCAATCTGGGAGCTAGGGAATTTCTTGTATGCACTGCGTAACAGATTGTAGTTGATGTATGTATAGTGCACTTATGCTGTTGAGAATGTCTCAGCATGCAAAATAAAATTTACTTTAAATGAAAAAATCAGTGGTTATCTGAGTATGCACTATTATATGTTATCATGTAAAAGTCTGAAAGTGTTTTTGTTTTCAATTTCACACAAGGTCTTTTTTGTTATCCTGAAAAAACTATATATAATTTGTGTGGATACAGTAAATGAGAAGGAAGAAAATTACAGCTAAACACAAACGCCACAGAAATGTAAAAACAGCCTCTGTCCTACAGGCACAAGATTCCAAAAACAGTGTTGTCCTTAAGGGATTAACATAACATGAAATATATATATATATACCGTATTTATCGGCGTATAACACGCACCTCATTTTAAGAAGGAAATTTCAGGAAAAAAAAATTAAATTTCAAATAAAGAACTTTGAAGCCCAATATGCCATTTTAATATGTCAGGATATTGCCCCCAATATGCCATTTAATATGCAGGATATTGCCCCCAATATGCCATTTTAATATGCAGGATATTGCCCCCAATATGCCATTTTAATATGCAGGATATTGCCCCCAATATGCCATTTTAATATGCCAGGATATTGCCCCCAATATGCTATTTTAATATGCCAGGATATTGCCCCCAATATGCCATTTTAATATGCCAGGATATTGCCCCCAATATGCCATTTTAATATGCCAGGATATTGCCCCCAATATGCCATTTTAATATGCCAGGATATTGCCCCCAATATGCCATTTTAATATGCCAGGATATTGCCCCCAATATGCCATTTTAATATGCCAGGATATTGCCCCCAATATGCCATTTTAATATGCCAGGATATTGCCCCCAATATGCCATTTAATATGCCAGGATGTTGCCCCTTAGTATGCTCGTTATGCCACCCTCATCCCCCCCCTTCCCCAGAGCCCAGCACTTACCTTGTTCCTGCTCTGTCCCCCGGTGCTCTGAAGCTGCGTGGCTGTGAGGGAAGCGTTGTGAGCTTCCCTCCAGCCGCACGGAACAATAAAGTTTGTTTAAAAAAAAAAAAAAAAAAACTTTATTGACCGCGCGGCTGGAGGGAAGCTCACAACGCTCCCCTCACAGCCACGCAGCTTCAGAGCACCGGGGGACAGAGCAGGAACGAGGTAAGTTTTAGATTTATTTTTTTCCGCGTATAACACGCACACATCATTTCCCCCCTATTTTCAGGGAGAAAAAGTGCGTGTTATACGCCGATTAAATACGGTGTGTGTATATATATATATATATATATATATATATATATATATATATATATATATATATATATATATATATATATATATATATATATATATATATATATATATATATAAACACATCATGAATGAAAACAAGGTGCGTGGCCAATTTATAAAAAAAATGTTAATATTAAATTCTGTTCGATAAAGATGAATATGAAATTAAAAGATAGCCAAAGGTTTCCATAAAAAAACAGTATATAGTAAAGAGAGAAATTTCAGTTAACCCCTTAGTGACATGACTCTTTGGCCTTTTATTATCCTTGGTCACATGGGCTGTTCCTTTCACGCCAGATGGTGCTTTGGTCCTTAAGGTACCACACAGTGATCAGAATCCAGGCACACATGGGCATAGACCCAATCAGGGTCTTTTAAATACCGAAATACTGCAAGACACTGCGCCGTTACATATGACATGGTGATGGCGTGCTCAAACCTGGAGGACGCAATTTGGTAAAATGTAATATTTTTTCCTTGTCAGGATGAGGCCACTTTTGGGCACTGTAAATTAGGACGGCCAAGAACATCCTACAAGCGGGAAGGGGTTAACATTTCTGCTGTGTTTGTGTTTAGCAGAAATATTCTTCATTCTCATTTACTGTACCCAAACATATTATATATTGCTTTTATTGCATATGAAGCACTATCTTTAGATACCATTATTTTCATCATGTCATAATTTACTAGATAAAAAAAACCACACAATTACAAATGGGAAAAAAAGACGCAGTGTAAATAGCGCATGCGCACACAGTGTCAATCAGCCGTAACTTTGCCAGAAGTGCACCTGCACGAAGGACACACACCACCTCATGCCCCCCTTCGGATCAGCTGCGGTGACAGGTAAGTATAAGCGTATTACTGATTATTGTCATTTACTAGCAATTGGTAAAACTTATATCATTTACATGCTACGCTAGTAAGTGGAAGACACACACAGGGGACACACGGGAGCCTAAGGTGCTGATTACAACTCCCATCAAGAAGAGCCAGCCCCCCCCCGTGTGTGTCTTCCACTTACTAGCGTAGCATGTAACTGATATGTTTTACCAATTGCTTGCAACGCTAGTAAATGCCAATAATTAGTAATACGCTTATACTTACCGGTCACCACAGCTGATCCGAAGAGGGTGGTGTGTGTCCCTCGCGCAGGCGCACTTCTGCCAAAGTTACGGCTGATTGACAGCCGTAACAGTGTGCACAATGAGCAAATTTTACTGCACCTGTGTAGTAGAATTTCCTCGAGTTTTTTGTCAGAACACTGGCAGTATGCAGGATGGATGGAGATATCATAGGCCCTACAATAATTAATTGGATTGTGTCTGAGCGTATTTGCATCCTACATAGTGCCAGGCTTTCTGCAACATGTGGAACAAATGTGTCCCTGGAAACATGGCTGATGGCAACTATGTAAACAGGAGATTACAGACACATCTAAAACACATTTTACTCTTAATTTTGACATTTGCTTGCATGTTTGCTGCACAGTAAAAAAAAAAAAAAAAAAAAACAATGTTTGGGTGATAGTCTCTTTAACACGAGCAGAACGGAAGCTTGGTTGATAGGCTGGACTAGCAAGCCTACTTTTCACTGAAAAATTATCATATCAACCAAAACTCTCTTCTAATTCATGGATCTATTTAAAACGTGTTTCTTTCTTCAGTGAAAAGAAAGAAACACGTTTTAAATAGATCCATGAATTAGAAGAGAGTTTTGGTTGATATGATAATTTTTCAGTGAAAAGTAGGCTTGCTAGTCCAGCCTATCAACCAAGCTTCTGTTCTGCTCGTGTTAAAGAGACTATCACCCAAACAGTTTTTTTTTTTTTTTTTTTAACGTATCAAGCATGCTCCCACCGCTCCTGAAACACGCCCAGCTTCCAGCACTGCCAAAGTTATATTGCAACTTCCTGTGTTCCAAGCCTCGGTCCCACGGTTATAGGTTGCAGCCAGTAATTTGTAGCTAGAGGAGAGCTGTGATTGGCTGAGCCCTGATCTCTTCTGTCGGCCACTGTGACTTGTGTATTGCAGGAACTGGGTGACCGGTCACACGAAAAAGAGCTTGATTCAGGTACAAGGTAGTCTCACTGCGTACACAGTGTCTACATTACTCTTTGTAGCCTTACCCAGATACTCACTGCAGCCTTGCCCTTTGCCACACATTACTGTGTAGTTCTGCTGTATCTTTGACCTTCGTATTGTGAGTCTGTAGGTGAACTTAGATAAATATAGTGCAAAGGGCATCACTAGGTCATGTGATCCACACTAAAGCCTCATTATTTTACTTTCCAGACCCTCTGCAGAAGTGTACCAACTCCATAACTTGCAGTGTATTCAAGATTACCATTGCTCTCAACCATGCTGCCAAATACAGGGTAAGATTTAACTTGCACATTACCCGACATGTCAATGTAAAAAAAGGTTTTAACCATGTGAGCGTTTAGTATTGGAAATCAGCCAGCATTGGAGGAGCTTGGCAACTAGTGCAAAATCCTTCTATTGTCTAAAACAGGTTAAATGACTGCAGAACCAGTGATGATGCAACATTTCTGCCTTGGAATCACTTTGCAAAAGTATTATTTGCAACACTGAGAATTATGATTGCTTAAAGGGACTTCATTACATAAACATTTTGAGAATTGAGAATAAACATTTATACATTCAATTAGCAAATTTTGGAAGCAAACACATAGATTAAGCAAATTACACACAAAGTAGTTAAGTCATGAAGCCACAATACCATGTACAATAAGCTGTATAATTAATTTTATTATTATTATTACTACAAATAATTAATGCCTTTTGTATTACTGTACATGATCTGACATTGTCTATGGTTTACCACCTATTCATCACTATTATTGTAAATAAATAGAAAATGTAATTCTGCCCAATATGCATTTCTGATCATTTGACCCACTGCTGAAAAGGATCTGGAAAAGACCCATAATGGCAGGGCCGTCTTTAATAGTGATTGGACCCTGGGCAAGCATTTGCTTGGGCCCCCTGGACCCTGCCCCCTCCCCTGCATGCAATCCCGCCATCCATCGCAATGTTACCCCCCCCCCCCCCCCACACACACACACACACACACACACACACATATATGCCATAATTGTTGTGCCATTCAGATGCCAGTAATATTGTGCCTTTCAGATGCCAGTAATGACATTCAGAGCGCAGTATTATTGTGCCAGCCAGAGGGCCGGGAATAGTGTGCCAGCCAGAGGGCCGGGAATAGTGTGCCAGCCAGAGGGCCGGGAATAGTGTGCCAGCCAGGCCCCCCCCCCCTGTTCCCAAGTACTTACATGAACCTGCTCAGTGTCCCCCGCAGGATGTCTCCTCCGTGCAGTCTTCCCTCTTGCACGGAGGAGGGAAACAGAAACCGAAACCGGATGTGACGCGATGTCACATCCGGCGGCAGTTTTTTTTTTTTTTTTCGGCCGTCTCATCCATCGGATGCGGCTTGCCGGAAAAAAGCGTTCACAAGCGCAATGCGCTGTGAACGCGGCAAGCAGGGGCTGGGGGCCCACGGGACAGCTGCCTTGGGGCCCCCCAGGAGTAACTGGGCCCAGGGCAGCTGCCCCGTTTGCCCCGCGTTAAAGACGGCCCTGCATAATGGTTATATATATTTTTTGTAATTCTATTTTTATCCAAATACATGTGCACTTAATACAGAGTCGTGCAAGAAATTCACATGTATCCTGCCAGGTTGAAGCTTAATAAAATGTAAGGCTGAACATTTAAATAGAGATCAGTATGGGAGAAGTATTATGTGGGAGGTTTAGAAAAGAAATAAGACGAAATGGAGGTAAATAAAGAAGAGCATGAAGGGGGGGGGAAAGCCCGGAAGATTTTCCTTCAGAATGAGGACTATAATGTCTGGCAAGTTGTTTGTAGCCCTTGATACCAGCCACCAGGGGCATGTCGGACACCAGATATCTCTGGAAACAAGGAATCAGTTGATAAGCAGGAGAATCACATATAACTGGACACTAGACAGTAGTAAAGGTCGGAACCAGAAAACAAGCCGAGAAAACAAGGAATCCATGCCTTGGTCAGACACAAGAATCCCAACACTAGACACAAAGTCAACTATTCACAGGCAATGGATACAAGGAAAGAATGGGTATACATACACCCATCAATTGCTAAGCGCAAAAAATATAGAACATTTCCCCTTTAAGGGGCGGGACATTATCCGAACTGGAGTCGGAAAAAAACATTTTGCCTGACTCAAGCAAGAGTCATGCACACATGTGGAGATAGGATGAGATTGGCGTGCTTCCAGTGCCACCACCACAGATGGAGAAAGACAATGCAGATGTACTTAAGAGCACTGGGATGCTGCGCTAGGTTGAATAGTGCAGGTAGGACTAGAGCACTGGTTCCCAACCAAGTCCAGGGTTTAGGTATTACTAAGTTGTGTTTAAAAAAAAAAACTCCAAAAAACCTCAAGTTTAGTTTGATTTGAACACAAGTGGGAAATCACTAAATCCTGAACTGTTAGGAGGGCATTAGGACTGATTTGGGATCCACTGGAGTAGAGGATACATATTGTCTTTAGTTTACTAAAATTGATTTTGATTTCTGTGTTTATTTTACCTGCTCCTCCTAGAGTGCCAAAACCAAATAAATATTTACAGTTCAGGTGCTCCTTACAAGATTACACAAACAAAAATAATTAAAAAGTAAATTAAATGTGAAGGAGTGGGAGCTTGAAGAGTCTGCACTCGTTCAACTGGCAATAGTAGCATCTTCTAGTTGAGTGAAAATATATTGTCATTTCAAAGATGATTGGGCTCCATCGGACCTGACCTTATGATAGTAGCGAACAGCAGTGATATCCCACAGTGATCTTTACCATTGTAACATGTACAGTAAGAATGACAAATTGTTGAAATCAAAGCAGAGTTTGTTGGAGAGCTAGCTCTTATCTCTTCATTTTGATTCCATTGTCTTTTTTTAATGTTATGCCATCTAAACGTGCTGGTATAGGTGCCTGTAGGGATTTTTTTTATCATGCTAACAAATTTGCTATTAATAATATTTTGTCTCTTGTTAGAAGTATGTGGTTAAAGAATCTGTTTATGAAATGAGAGAATGCAGATCTGTCTCTACTATATTGACTTTTATTTTGGTAGTACTGTAAACTGTACCTTTTTAAGGTATTATGTGATACGGCTTATTTATATTGAAATACAAAACAGTATCACATTTAATAGAATTAAAAAAAAAAAAATTAAAATTGGGATAAAAATGAATGAATACTTAGGGCAGCATAAAAAATGGCACCCACTAGCCACTTATAGATCAAAAAAAATTATATAAACTGAACTTTTTAACTGGCTTGTTCTAGTTTTGTGGGTATTTATGTTATGTTTTTTTAATTTTACACTTTTTTCTTTGTCTGTTTTAAAATTGTAAAATTCAATATGAAAGAAATAAGAAAAAATGTGTTCAGTTGTACCTACCCAGACAAAGAAAATATTATAATGGGAGGTTATAAGATGTCCCCCATCTGTTTGTGTATGTGGAAGGTGTGGGATGACAAAGGTTAGAAATTTATAGATGTAGGTCCAGGTACCTGGACATGTGCAATGAGTAAGTGTCTTATAATGTGACACATGGATGACTTTGCTTTCTATCTTTGTCCACAAAGATGGTTAATAAATTTGTTTTTTCCCTTATAAGATTTTATTATGACTACCCTATAGGAAAAAAGTTTTACTGGTAAATTATTCACATGTCAACTGCTTTTTTCATAAATAATAAAAATGATGACACACAAAAAATTCATTTCTTGTCTTTATTTCCTTTTATTTGCCAATCTGCCCTCCTCCAGACTTAATCATTGCACCCCCCCCCCCCCCTCACAGCCATCTGCCCCCAGGCGTAGCCAATGCATTCCCGACACAGCCATATGCCCCCCAGGCGTAGCCAATGCATCCCCAACACAGCCATTCTGTCCACCAGACTTAGCCCTCCCCATCCCAGACAGCCCTCCCTATGCTGCTCTGTGTCCCTGCTGTTCAGTGGGGGCAGTCAGAGGATGTGCGCAAACATCCTCCGATGCTGCCCAACACTTCCGGGTCTTCTATGACGGACCTTCCAGTGGTGCATCATCGAAGTGCCGGGCAGCAGCGGAGGATGTCTGCTTGCATTGTGCATTTGTCATAAGACAAACCTCGAATATAAGATATGGGGACTTTTCCAGAGCATTTGCTCTGAAAAAAAATTCCTTCTTATATTCGAGCAAATACTATAATTAACAGTTCAGAACTGCATGTCGTTCTGGGTCTACTTTGTGTCAACAGATTTGTAGCCAGGATGTGGCCTACATTTTGCAACATGCTACATTTGCAAGTTGGACTTGCAGCACCACTACCTCTGCTCTACAACAAAATGACTAAACTTAAATTAAGTTTTCAAAAAGTGCAGACTAATTCAACTCTTTATAGTTAGCTATCTGTAAAATGTTGCATTGCTAGAGCTCACTCTTTATTCATGCTGTCTTTTTTCTAGGGATCGACCGATATTGATTTTTTAGAACCGATACCGATAACCTGTGAACTTTCAGGCCGATAGCCGATAACTTATACCGATATTTCGTGCATTTTAATTTTTTGGGAAAAAAAACAATTTCTACACAAATCTGCTGTTAAATGAACATGTTTATTGTTAACGTTTAGCTTTTTTTTGTAAATCTTTTTCATTGCTAAATAAAAATAAATAATGCAGCAAAACAATGGTGATATGGTCAAATACAACAAATTGGACCACTTTTTTTTTTTTTTTTTTTTTTTAAATAAATATCAGTCAAAAGGTAACAAGAACAACAATGTTCAATTGCACATAGTCCATACTTAGATTAAATCTTAGTAAAATGAGCAGCAATGACATAGGCAATTATATCAAAGGGACACTACAGTAAATATAAGCAAGGCATCAAAACAGCTTAATTAACCCCTTAGTGACAAGACATTTTCACCTTGACTTTCCCTTGGTGACAATGGCTGTTTTGACATTTCTAGGGTGTTTGTGTTTAGCTGTAATTTTTTGCTTTCTCACATACAGTACCCACACAAATTATATGTTGTTTTTATCGTCATAAGAAGGGCTTTCATTAGATACCATTATGTTCATCATATCTTATAATTTACTACAAAAAAAATCATAAAATATGATGAAAAATTTTAAAAAAACCACTTTTTCTAACTTTGACCTAAAATATATAATTTACACAAATAAAATCATTAAAAAAGACCCCGGCTAAATAGTTTCTAAATGTTGTCCCGAGTTCAAAAATATGCATGTTTCCATATTTTTCGGTATTTTTTTGCGAGTTATGGGGCAAAAACCAAAAATAGTGTTTTTTGGTTTTTTCCTATATTGATCTTTTGACCCCAACCCGAACCCAAAATTTAACCCTAACACTAAATTTAACCCCAACTCTAATCCTTATTATATCCCTTAATATTTTTTAACTTTAATTTAATTTTAACCCTATCCCTTATGCTAAAAAATATTTAATTTTAACCCTATAGGCTAATATAGCTAAATAACCTATTTTTATTTAATTAAATATGTATTTTAATTATTTTCCATTGCAATGCTACTAAACCACCACTAGGGGTAGTCAAGTAGCATATTCAGAGCGACGGAAGTGAAGTTACTTTCACTTCCGAAGCTCAGACCGGCAGAGGACTTAGCCATATTGACGGAGCAGCATGCTCCGTCAATATGGCTCCCCACGATCGCTCCGTGGGGCGATCGTGGGGGTCCCAAAATAGAAATATCGGTGCTGGCTATTGCCTCGATGTCGAGGCAATAGACCAGCACTGTTAAAGCGGTTTTCGCGATCGTTGATCGCGAAAACGGCTTCATTCAAATATTATCGGCATTATCGGTAAAGTTAGATGCCGATAATTTAGGAAACTGTGAATATCGGCCGATAATATCGGTTAATCCGATAATCGGTCGATCCCTACTTTTTTCCCAAATAACTTCTAAACATATTCTGTGGTTTAGTAAATCAACTTCTATGCATGATCAACCAGTTAACATGGCAATTTATGTATTTTAACTTTTTTTTACAGAAAACTAGCAGGATGTACTCTGTTTATTACTGGTGCAAGTCGTGGAATTGGCAAAGCCATTGCACTGAAGGCTGCAAAGGACGGAGCTAATATTGTGGTAGCGGCAAAAACAGCCGACCCTCACCCTAAACTTCCAGGCACAATATACACCACAGCCAATGAAAGTAAGTTATATTAGTAGGAACATGGCATGCAATTCATTTTGTTTAGCGATACATTTTATTAATGCGAAGTGGACATCTGCAGTTCTATATAGAGACAGGGACCTTTATCCAATTAGACATAGAATATCATATATTTTGGTTGAAGTGTTCCATTAAGTCTAATTAATGAAATAATTTAATGTTTTTTACTCATGAGGACAGTTGTTAAACCTTTTTACTTCAGTACTTCCTTCATACTCCTTTTCACTCATAGCTATTCCCAATATAACAACTTAGAACATACAATTCTTATTTATTGTATAACGAAAGAGGAAATGGTGTGGGATTGAAATATTAATTGTTTTTAGCCTGTAAAATTATTCACAGTTCAGCTATTTCAGTCGTCTTGTTATTGTTAAGTTTGTGGTCATCATGTGAAACAAAAAAAACCCAAGTCCCCCCCCCCCCCCCCTCTATTTTTCTAAACTAGTTGAAGCTGTTGGAGGAAAAGCTTTACCGTGCATTGTCGATGTAAGGGATGAGAAACAAGTGAACGATGCAGTGAAAAAAGCTGTGAGCACATTTGGAGGTATGGCATGTTATGTGTCTGTAAACCTTCTGGGTTTTTTTTATGTTGCAGTTACTTGCAGTGGTGATTTAACATTAAATGCATGTTGTTTCTACCTTCGTACTTTTCGACCTATATTTTCATTCTGTTTACACTTGACCATTTATTTCTTGCTGACACTTTACCTACTGTCTTCTGCATAAGACTTAATTTATTAACACAGCTCAGATAATATTGTCTTATATTCGAGGTTGTCTTATAATCTGACCTCAAATCGATCACTGAGGAGGGCCAGTAACGATGTGCGGGGGTTCGTTAAGGCGAACACCATGTCGTCTGCAAAAACCATCACCTTGTGATGGGTCTAGCCAATGCGCAGTCAGTCCGGTGACGTCCGGGTTACTCCTCACCCTCCCAAGGAGCTAGAGAATAAATAACAGGGGAGACGGGGCAACCAAAGGTCGGGAGTACAGGGCAGCTACCCAAGTGACTATGTTGGGTCCAAAACCCATGTATTTGAGGGTCTCAAGCGTAAATGACCAGTCAAGTCTGTCAAATGATTTTTCAGCATCCGTTGAGAGCATGATAGTTTTGGTATGTGTCATGTTGGCCATGTGAATCAGGTTGATCGCCCTGATGGTGCCGTCCCTGGACTCCTCCCCCGAGACAAACCCTGGACTGATTGGGGTGGATCAGAGTCGGAGGGGCGCGGTTGATATACGAAGCAATAATTTCGGCAAATAGTTTCAGGTCGGAGTTCAGAAGCGAGATTGGGCGGTAGTTACCACAAATTTCCGTGTCTCTCCCGTCCTTGGGGATAACCGTAGCAGCCAGCGTATGGGGATAGAGTTGAAGGTGGCTACCAGGTGTGTGTTCAATTCAGAGGCAAATATTTTATAATGGCTCAATAGGAGTCAGGTCCCGTGTATTTCTGAAAGCCAGTGCCAGTTCTGTGTCGGAGTCAGATTATCTCCGGGGCTGTTGCAATGATGTGGGTGTTGTCCAGTAGGGATTCGTTCAGTCGCCACGACCGTAGGGTTAGTATGGTCACATGTGAGGTTAGGGAAATAGTCAATGGTGCGTGGTCAGACCACGTAATTGGGCCATAGTCTGTGCATTTTATGAGTGGCAGGTGATAGTGGGGAATGAACAAGTAGTCGATACTGGTGTATCTTTTATGTGGGATAGAATAAAAACTGTAGTCTTTATCTTCAGGATGCATAGCACGCCAGCAGTCCATGAGTTGTGCATCTGTCAAAAGTTTCTGTAGTTTAATGGTAACGTGCTGGAGTTTGGGTGTAGCCGTGTTCAGGTCTCCTAGGACTAGGAGGCCTTCCTGGAAACTGTGTGGTTTCATAATAGTTTTAGACAACCACTTATCCTGTCTGACATTAGGAAGGTATATATTTGCAAAAGTGTATGTTTGTCCAGCAATCTGACCCTTGACAAAGACATACCTTCCATTGGGGTCTGCCATGTAGGTGATGTCCGAGAGCGGGAAGTGCTTTGAAAACAAAATAGCAACACCTTTAGATTTTGAGATAGTGTTGTTGCTAAAGAACCCAAGTGGGTAGGTGCGGTGGGACAAGGTCAAGGGGTTCGGGTTTCTAAAGTGGGTCTCCTAGAGGAAGGCCACAGTGATGTGATGGGGAAATAAGTTCTCTGAATATTGTCTAGCATTTCTCAGGGACACTGAGACCCTTAACATTGAGGGACAGGATTTTTAGGTCTGCGGCATGATACGCCATAACAGCGGAGCCTCTACACTCCCATGGCATGTGGGGGAATCGGGCTGAACTAGGAGGGGGAGTGGATGGGGAAAGAAAGAAGAGGAGAAGAGCAATGTAGGGGAGAGGGAGGGTAAAGTCAGGAGGGTACAAATGGTAGAACTAGCGATGTCGAACAGGGGTTTGGACAAGGACAGGCTGGATATATGAAAGAGCCATCCTTGGTACCGCAGTGGTCCTACTATGGGCACCTTTGGTATGGGGGGGGGGGGGGGGGGGTGAGTGGTTGCTGGCACCAGTGGCTGGGCCAGAGGATGGATTATAAAACACGGGACCGTAGTTCCAAACAACGTATGCAGCTATGAAACAAATCATGTGGTCATGTGACATGTCGGCACAGGCAGCATGGTATGTTTTTAATTGCCTCTTGAATTCAGCAATATTTTGTTTCCGTAAACATTCAACTTTAAGTCACTGTTAGTCTTATACCATGGCTTAAAGTGAACCCTTCATCCACAAAACTGGTATATCTGCATCCACCAACATCTTTGATGGTTTTATATCGCTATCAAGGCATTGCGTAAAGACTTCTAAACATAGGCTAAACATGGATCCATCTAAGGGCTTATTTTATGTGGCTGTTTTTATTTTTGTGCCCATATTACTGTGTATATGTATATATGTGTGTGTATATATATATATATATATATATATCAGATATATAGTATATGTTTTTTTTTTTCTCCAGTCTATTTAGGCGACATCTAGTTTCCTTGCAGCCAGCTGCTTTTAATAGTTCGTTTTGTATCTTGTGATTGCTGAATATAACAGCTGTCTGGCTTCCTCCCAACCCGCGTGTGCCTGTAATTCATGAAGTTCATAAAGTTAGTCTGCAGCAAAATTTTTATTATAGTCATAAAAGCTTGTAATGTTTTTTAATCGTTATCATTTTGCAAATAATTTTTAATCGTTAATATACATTGAGATGCAGCTTCAGTACTTAGATGTATTATTTATTTCTGGGATTTCTCCCCTACCCAGAATTGACTACTTAACGCACATTGCACTCACGATAATTGCATAAGCACAAACTGTGAAGATGTCTTAGCTCAGGGAAAAGATATGCCACTGCCAAATATGACATGGATTTCCCTGACTTTAACTGCAATTATAGCAAGATAAGTGGGTGATCAGCTGAGCTTGGCCTGCTGGAGACTATAGTAGACCTGACATTAGCAGATGATATTCTGTTACTGGCCCGATAGATACTTTTGTGTTTATTGAATTCCACTGCTGTCCTTTTATTTTACATTATTTTCTAATTATTTTATTATGATCTTTCAGGAATAGATATTTTAGTGAACAATGCTAGTGCCATCAGTTTAACCAACACCCTGGACACCCCTATGAAGAAAGTGGACCTTATGATGGGAATCAATACCAGAGGAACCTACCTGACGTATGTAACACATGACCATGTATTGCTTCCCTTTATCTAGCTTTGTTCTAGCTTAAAAATAGAACTTTTTGATGCTTTGTTTTGGCCTTTTCGCATACTTGTCAAATTTCTGTAGTTGGCTCCCAGGAAGAAAAATGGGCAGTGTTTCTTGACTTCATACAACCCCAGGAGGTTGAGCTCCAGCTTCCCCTGTACAGACACCAGATGTCTGACGTTCAATTCTTCTCTTTTAGACAGTACATGTCTCTTAGACATACACAGTTTAAACACAATGCTACCGTGCACAGTGCCAGTTTAAATACAATGCTGGGATAGACCCAAATTTGATCGGACAGGACCCAAAAAAACAAGACTGTCCTGGCAAATTTGGCACCCTTTTTGGGTGCATTAGCTCTCCCCTACATTCAGCTATAGCTGTAGTTACTTCCTATAGGTCATCCGAATGCCATCGCCTTATATTGGATGCTAGTTGAGCACAATGTAGGACATTTAAGGCCATGTTGTATTTAGTTTTATTGGATCAGTGTGGCAGGCCATTATCTACTTCACTGCTTAACATTTTAGTGATCTTTGCAGCGTTTCTAATATGGGTTCCTCATTTGCTGGCTCAGGAAACAAGGTCCATGAAGGAGTTGGAGAGCAGGCCAGTTCATATGTGCATACCCTCTATGCTAATGCCACTTTTCACAGTTCCTGGAATGATTCAGCCTCCATCTCTTTGCCATTTACTTCAACTACCCACCTTAATCTAGATTATCTAAGTCCAAATGACCCAATGCCATTAAAAATTAATAAGTTCTGTTACCTAATGAGATTAATATCAGCCCCCCAACCTAAGCGTTTCTATGGAGTGTGCTACTCCAAAAAGTTGGACAACACTGCTCAAGACCAGTGCTTCTCAAACCTATCTTTAAGGACCCCCAACAGACCCAGATTTCGTGATCACCCATTTAATAAAAATATGTATAACACCTAGTGTGGTTTCTTAAGCATTAATGAACCATACCAGTTGTTGTACATATTCTTATATGAATACTGATCCTGGGTTGTTGGGTCCTTGAGGACCTGTTTGAGAACCTCACTAGACTACACTAATGCCACTTTTTTTTTTTAATTTTTATTTTTTTTAACCTTTTTTATCTCTTGCCTTTTTAAACATTTTGCAATTCCAGTATTGAGCTTGGAAACCAGACAGAACATTCAGTTTTAATTAACCCCAGCACAACCCCCATGTGTCTGAAGAGTAATCCACCTTTTGAAGGCATTAAATACACACGACAAATAAGCTGCGTTATTCTTAAGAAGAATAAAAAAAAGGCACCTTTTGTACAGTGTGTAAATATGCATTTTGAAATCTCCCCGCACATCTGAATTCAATGTCATTGTGCTCAGAAGCATCATTAGAAAACATAATGTGGACAGCTTTGACACCTGTATTAAAATGATAATGCGCTGAAGTGTCCTAACAAGCTTTTGTACAATGGTGTATTTGCCAGCTGGGAAACCAGGTAGCATAGCTAATGATAAAAGCTATTGTATTTTATGTGTGGAATTTTGAAATTGCCTAGATCAAACGCATTGAGAACAGTTCTATTTAATAAAATGGACTGAATAGCCTGAGGGTGTCGAATATGTGTTTAGCTTGCTAGTAATTGAAGAAAATGCATTATTTAGTATCATAATCAATATCACAAAGTGGAGAGAAATGTACATAAAAATAGCCTTCATATTATTGAATAAAAGTGCTTTGTTTCGAATGACATTTAATATATTCACATAATGCATAAATTTCCATCCTCATATTTATTTTGAATATTAATGAAGTGTTTTCCATTACAAATTGGACCTAACCAAATGATATAAAAAAATAGGGTAGGGAGTTTGTCTAGCCTGAATATTAATTACGATTGGGCGATGGTTCTTATTATATTTTATATATTCGTGTAATACTGATGCTGAATAACAACTAGGTCTCTGAAAAAAGGCAGCGGTTTCTTAACAGAATTTATATTGCAAACTACTTTAACTGTTATGCGCAGAGACTAAATATGGGTCAGATATCCTTTTGCTTTTGATAAGAGTATGGTCTGCTGAAAGAGCAAGAGTTGCCTTCTTGTAATGTCTTTGGTGGGTCTCAACCCCCGCCTCCCTCCACCAGTAAGTGTTTAAGGATTTATAGATTACCCAGTTGTGTTAAATAAAAGTAAAAACACGCACGCCCGCCCGCCCACGCCCACACACGTTTAGAGCCGAAACATGAGTTTTTTGGAGAGTTTGTAAACACAAATTCGGTAAATCTCGCAATGTTTGGGGGGTGGGTTTGAGGGGGGTGTGAGGACTGGGTTGGGAACCACTGCACTAGACAGTGAAATGTGGGACTGAAAGATAGGTAGGTTGGAGATTTTTTCCAAATCATTTTATTTTGTCTTGATTTTTGCATTTCTGTCTAGTGCATAGACCAACGATATGTATTATAGGAATTTGCTTTGTCAGCTACAGCGCACACTATCTTCATATGTTTAATGAAGATGTCTAGTAATGATGACATTTTCAATGCTGGACATTTCCATTCTCTCTGTAGTGCTTTTGCACTATGCACATTGCTTTTTTGAGACTGGCCCCTAAAATACAGGGCTGTTGGCAGTTATGTAGATGTATAATATAATGCATTTGTGGGTGTGTTGCATGGTGTAATTCGGAACATAGTCTAAATAAATAGTAAAGCAGTCTTTTTGTATTCAGCATATATACATATCTGTACCATCTATACGTAGGTGTCCAACTATGGCCCTCCAGTAAATACTGGAGACATATTGGTAAGCATTTCTTCAGTCCTTTTTCACTGGCACAAACAGGTGTTATTACAATGTATTAACACTAAATAAATATAAACCGGAGATGCACAAATGGCAAAATGATTCTCCATTTCCCATCTGCCCCACTCCCACTGCGCTGGTTTAGTACATGGCCTCTAAAGTTTTCACATACTACAATAAAGGTAACACCAGGTTTCTAGGTCGAACAAGTAATTAATAGCCTGCCCTGTGGCATTTTACAGTAGTCTGTAGCAAGATTTTCCTTTTTTCCAGTGCTGCAATGTTCGTGTTACAGTAATTTTGTTCTGCTTTATTGGAATGTGTCTTGGAAAAGTGTTTAAGCACACGCCCTTTTAATCTCTCTTGTGGTTTGATCTGAGCCACTTTTTTGTTTACTAAACTGGTATTTATTGTATTGTAATCAGTCTGTAGATGACGCAATACAAATTGCAGGCAAATATTCCAATTAGAAGCTGCAACGGTGTGGATTAAAAATCATGGTACCTAATCACATAGAAATCAAACTCCTTTTGTTTACATTTTTATGATTCTATATAAAGCTGCCCCTGATGATGGTACCAAGCAAATCCACCTGGTCCTTATATTTCCGAATAGATGTGAGAAAGGGTCACATCAGTGAATACGCAAATGTGACCATCTCTGCCAAATATTTCAATGACTTCCTTTCCCACCTCTACAGGGACAATAGTTTTCCCCCAAAAAAGTATATAGGCCTTTCTTTGCCCAGGTATTCAGAACCATTGTGGACCAATGTCAACATCTCTGTTGAATTGCATGATTCTGCCACTTTTAGACCATTCATTTCTAGAACAAGCGGTGGCTGAAAAGGCCGAGGATATTCCAGAATTACATTTGGACACTTTTTTTTGCCAAATTCACAAGATGCTTAAAACACCTCTGTGCTATTTACTATAATGAAATGCTATACTGAACGGTGGTTAGAACGTATTTCCATCAAAGGCTTACAAAGTATATCGGCTGCCTTAGAGAACATGGAACAAATATAATGCCTCATCAAATCGAAACCACAGTTGAATCCAACTGATGTAATATGGCGTATGCAACAAAAAGTTTCAACAACGGCACACAAAAAAATGACACCTGCAATAAATTATTATTATTATTTTAAATCCGAAAGAGCCCACTACATTAATACATACATATATAGTGACAATTTGGCAAAATGCCATATATTTTGGAATAAAATTTATACCAACCTTTTTTTAAAACAAACAGCTTCCAAATTATTCAGTCATTTGCAATGTTCAGAGTAACATTTATTTTTTCTTTCAAAAGCGTAAGTATTTCAGAAAATTAGTGTATATAATCTAAAGCTTCTCATTTGCATGTTTTTTGCAAGCTTATTAACACTCTTTTGGTAGTGAACACTCGAGTTCCCTGCAGATATACTGCTAATAAGATCAGAATAATTGGAATAGGCATAATAGCATATACTTCCCTACCTGGTATACATAACTGAGTGCGTCTGTATAACAATGTCCTGAATAAAATCTGCATTCACATGCATATACAGCTGAGTTTCGAGTACTGCTTGAAGTTGTCAAGGAACACTTTGATTTTAATGACGGCGATCACAGAACGATGGATCCGCTGTACAAAGGGACAAAAGAACAGGTTTTTCATTCACATATGTGATGTACATAGAGACAATAGATAAAAAGGAAGCCTCTAATTAATATTGTATTAAACTTAAGAAATGGTTTCCATTGAGTTCCTAATTGAAGTGATCATTCTCGTCTCCTGTGTCTGTGATGTTTTGTAGAACGGTATGTTTCTTACACTCTGATACATTTTATAAGAGGAAAAGGTTTTATTACACAAAAAAGGTCTCTGAAAATGGTCAGCTGTATAATTATACTTTTTTCTGCTATAGATATGCTAATTTTTTTCTGACCAGATACAAATCCATCTGGTTTATAGATTTTTGTATGTTTGTTCTAATTTATCTAGTCCCCGTTTTGCACAATAGTGTTTAATGTATTGGCCTTCCACAGATTATTTGTGAACAACGTGGTCTGTTCAAGTGCTCACTTTCGTTTTGTCAGACTGACAATGCAACAATAGGGTTAAAGACTTGTCTGTCAGACTGACAGAGAAATAAGTGGGTGTGTTTTCCTCCGCAGAGCCACACCCGCTTCCGCCGCAGAGCCACACCCCCTCAGACAATTGGCAGGAAACAAATCTCATGCTGCGTGATTTATTTTTCCCTCCTACTACAGTGATGACTTCTAAACAAGAGAGGGCTGGCAACCTTTGGCCCAGGAGGGCAAAAACAATTTAGTGGCCCATTAAATGAGTAATAAGGGATAGATTAATGATTAAATAAGTGGTACAAGTGAAATGTATTCAAAAGTTGCAATTACTCTCTCCTTACATGGGCAATATTAACATAAATTGTTAGCTGCGAATAAGTTAAAGGGACCCTGTCAACATTGTTTATAAACATTTCTGTGGTGTCATGTCTATGACATGAGCTGTGGCTGATATGCAAAATTAAAATTTTCAATGTGTAATTTTCATATCAAGCCACAGTTGTTGTCATAAGCAGGATAGACTAGCACTTGCTAAAAGCTGGTGTAATTTTCACACGCAAATAAGAATTATTTTTCACAAAATATTCGCAAAACTCTTTAGCATGTGCAAATATATTTGCAATTTATTAGCGGTACTGGTAAAAATGCGCGCTAAATAATAAACGGAAGAGGTGCAATTCGGGTGAAAAAGCGCAAAATGTTACAAATATAATCGCTCCTTACTCATGTTTAACCTACTTTTTTTCCCCACGGCACTTGTTTAGTCAGACAAAAAATGAGCATATACTGCGCCTTAAAGTGACAAAAGTGAGCAGCACCTGAACACAGCTAGTGTTTCACTACTAGCAAAATGTGCAAACAAAACAAGATAAAGTGAACCTGTGCGCTAAAAACCACTCTACACTACATTACCCTTTTTTTAAAGACGAATTGTCTCCAGTAATATGCAAAGGGAAAATAAAATGGATAATATAGTGTAGTATATCATTAAATGTGTCAAAAAAATATATAAACTGCACACTCATGTCCCTGAGCAATCAACTGCTCAGGAAAAATGGCATTGAAGGAGCCCAGCTGTGCCAGGTATGATGTATCCAGTAGTTCCCGATAGAATGATCACAGGGGGAGAGAAGGTAGGAATACAGGTGTAAAAAACTTTAATAGACAGCAATAAAATCAATAGTAAGATCTGACAGCAATAAAATCAATAGTAAGACTTGTTTAGTACATGACCCCCATAATGAGGTGTGTATTACTTTACTTTTAGGTCAAAGATATGCATACCTTACTTGAAGCAGAGTAAAGTGGCACATATACTGAATCTGAGCCCTCCACTGAACCTGAATCCAGTCTGGTTCAAAAATCACTGTGGTAAGTTATAGGTTGTTAAACATAAGAGGAAAAAGGGAATACTGTTTGTTCATGTTCTTCTAACACATGTGAGTGCCCTACCAAAGGAGGTAGTTTCTATAGCATACTGGTTTGTGCTTTTGTCTCCTTTTTTTATTTTTTTTACATGTTCTTATGAGGTATACAGCTTCCTAGAAGTGCTAAGGTTTTTGCTTCTTTTTATTTATATATACCGTATTTGCTCGAATATAAGACAAGGTTTTTTTCAGAGCAAATGCTCTGAAAAATCCTCCTCGTCTTACATTCGAGGTCTTCTTATAATCTGACCTCAAATTGAGGTCAGATTATAAGACATGGATCCAGGTCCCCAGCAGAGCTGCAGGGGACCTGTATCCCCCTCTCTAGCAGCAGGGGATGTCTGCGCGAAGAAGCCGGGATCTTCCGCTTTCGTCACAGAAGTCCAGGCGAGCGTGCCGGGCGGCAGCAGGGGAGGTCTGCGCTCATCGCGCAGATATCCCCTGCTGCCCCACTAGCCACCAGGGAGAATCGGGCAGCTGGGGGATGTCTGCACGATACGTGTAGATATACTCCATGCTGCCCGACACGGCAGTCTATTATGACGGACCAGCTGTCCGTCATAATAGACTGCCGTGTCGGGCAGCATGGAGGATGTCTGCACGTATCGTGCATACATCCCCCGGCTGCCCCCACTAGCCACCAGGGATCGAGGTAAGGGGGAGGGGGAAGGGGGACGGATGGAGGACAGACAGACAAGGGGAGGGGGGGATAGAGAGAGACAAAGGGAGGGGGATGGGGGGAGGACACAGACAGACAAGGGGGGGAGGGGGGAGACACAGACAAGGGGAGGGAGGGGGACAGAGAGAAAACGGGAGGGGGGGGATAAATAGAGACGAGAGAAGTTTTGGGGGGAGAGAGAGACAACGCTGGGGGGGAAAGACAGCTGGGGGAGCGGGAGAGAGGCCGCATTGGCACATTAAAGCAAATAAAAACAATAAATGCATTTGTATAATATAAACTTTTTATTAAATATTAAAAAGCAATTTACATATATACAAGTTAAACTTTTTTCCTATAGGGTAGTCTTATAATCAGGCTTTTAGTTTTTTTCCTAAAGGAATGTACAAATTTGGGGGGGTCGTCTTATAATCAGGGTCGTCTTATAATCTAGCAAATACGGTATATATATATATATACCGTATTTATCGCCGTATAACACGCACCTCATTTTAAGAAGGAAATTTCAGGGAAAAAAAAATTAAATTTCAAATAAAGAACTTTGAAGCCCAATATGCCATTTTAATATGCCAGGATATTGCCCCCAATATGCCATTTAATATGCCAGAATATTGCCCCCAATATGCCATTTAATATGCCAGGATATTGCCTCTAATATGCCAGGATATTGCCCCCAATATGCCATTTAATATGCCAGGATATTGCCCCTTAGTATGCTCGTTATGCCCTCCTCCCCCCAGACCCCAGTACTTACCTCGTTCCTGCTCCGTCTCCCGGTGCTCTGAAGGTCCGTAGCTGTGAGGGAAGCGTTGTGAGCTCCCCTCCAGCCGCGCGGAACAATAAATTTTGTTTAAAAAAAAAAACACACTTTGTTGACCGCGCGGCTGGAGGGGAGCGCACAACGCTTCCCTCACAGACACGGACCTTCAGAGCACCGGGGGACAGAGCAGGAACGAGGTAAGTTTTAGATTTTTATTTTTTCTTTCAGCCACCGACTCGAGTATAAGCCGAGGGGGGCATTTTTTCAAAAAATGTGCTGAAAAACTCGGCTTATACTAGAGTATATACGGTACTATGGGTCCTTAACAGATAATAGTACCTGTTTTTTTTTTTTTTGGTATTCAGAGTAGTTTAAGTAGTTGACAAGCTAGTTTTGAGCTGCACGTTAACAGAATTATACATTTTATAGTGCCCTTCTCTCACTTTTAAAATATTTGTTCATTTTTAGTTTAATGGTTAAAAACAAATTATGAAAAGCCATGTACAACAGAGACCCAAGACTAATATAAACATTGCAACTAAATACAATCCAATTTCTAATGTGTTTTTTAATTATTCTTTTGATGTGCCTTGGCTTACCAGGCGTGTTAATATGTTACAAGTTTAACATACATCAATAGTATCACACAAATATTGCTACATGAGAGCGGAAGAGTTGGAAATAGGAGACCAATATTCTCCACAACAGCTGGGATATGAGCGTGTTTACTCATTGAAAAGGATACCAAAGAAGCACTGTGCACATATGGAAGTGTAGCTGTGTTAGGTTACACCACGGCCTACTTTTACTTGAAGTTTGAACTCCGTCAGGCAACCGTCTTGAAACTACTAAAAACAAAGTATTACATATCACAATATGCCTGTGTAACATTTCGAATGTACGCTTCGTTTTTGTGTTTCAGCATACACCATTGCAAAGTATGGCATGTCCATGTGTGTGCTGGGGATGGCTGAGGAGTACAAAGGAGAAATAGCCGTCAACGCCTTGTGGCCAAAAACCGGTAATCTTCATTGTGCTGTGTACTGTTTATTTTTCCACTGATTACATTTTACAGTATGAGGCCTAGCGTGTTTTTCTATCAGAACTAGATTCTCTCATTTTTTATTAAATCACTAACCAGGTGTACAAGGCCTATAAGTATTCTGTGGGGGGGGGGTTTGTCACTGAACTGTGATATAGAATTTTGGTGAATTAGCTACTAGGCTAGAGAAAATCTTTTACATGGCTTATTTGGTCATCAATTCAGAACAGCTCTCCATTTAGTGCAGAAAGCCTTATGTTAATGAAAATTTGTCAAAGGAAACTTAATTCATAATGCAAGTGGAGTATAAGTTTTATAAGATGTAACATGTGTTTTTGTCAATGGACAATTTACATTTGGCATTTGACATAGGCTAAAGTTGATATGGTAAGGCCAATAATAAGGAGCAGTCATATTCTTTTGTTGTGGATTACATGTACTGTAAACCAATTGATTACCTCGAAAAGCCAAAAATAGACACATTTATATAATACGTTAATGTGCTGAGCTGACCACCACGCAAACTAAATTGTTGCTTTCCCCCCAAAACAAGGTCATGTTTTGGAGGGAAAATGTGGGGAGGTGTATTTTAACCATTAAAAAAAAATACACCATTGATTTTATTTAATACCGGTATAGATGGCTATTCATTGCCAGGATCATTTTACCCTCTCCTTGGAACACCACAAATAGTTCATATTTTTAGATATGTTATTTTCTTCTTTTTTTTATTATTTAATTGTGCCGTTATTTTAATTTTTACATGTTACCAGTCTGGGTATTTCTTACACTGATCATCTCAGCTACCAAATTTACCTAAACACGCCTGGAAAATAGAGGGTAATTTAACAATAAAATACAATTTTTTTTTATTTTTTTTTTTTGCTTTAATGCCAAAGTATTTTAGAAGAATTGTCTTCTGTATATGTAAGTATAGCATAATCTGCAATGCAACACACACAATACTTGGCATTCACATTAAGAATAGTTTTCAGTATCAATCAAGATTGTGTCCCAGCATATCCATCATAAAGTTCTTGTACACGGAAAGACTGGTGTTATATAACATAAAATCCTGTCCGAGAAAAGCTGGGGATAATACTTTTGACAGCTGCTAAAAATATATATATCTTTTTTGTTTTAAAGTACTTCATTAATTGCATTCCATTTGCCTGGTATAATTGTATAGAACTACCTAGAAAGGACCAGTGGATGTTAAACATTTTTTAAAAGAAATACTGCCACCAAAAGTGAATTTACCAGCACAATGTCATTCTTCTGAATTATAAGCACAATGGCACTAGTCATTATTTTTTATTCTCGTTTCTGTGAGGAGCTGGGTGCTTATGAGATGGATTAGCAAGATCACTAAAATACGGCTAAAGGAAAATATATTATCTTTATCATACCAGTGCTCAGCCAAAGATGCATATTACCTCATGTGTGAAAGTTTTTTTTTTTTTTTTTATATACTTCAAGACTTGGTCTGTTTAGTTATCTCTTTTACTTTAAGGTAGAATTACTGTAGAACGACACAGGGTTAAATGAACTTGCTGCCATTTTAACTCTGTACTTTCTGATGTAACTTGTGCTAAACCTGCATGTCTCTGAGTTGTTAAATGCATCTGGGGTTTTAACAATGCTGCATCACCCATCCCAGTGCCCCCTTTTGATTAGCAGTTTTGCAGATGGATGTTATATATTAAGATTGTGTTCTAACAAATGTGATTTTCCTTCCGGTTTCCAGCCATACATACAGCTGCCATGGACATGCTAGGAGGATCAGGAGTAGATAAACAGTGCAGAACGACAGACATCATAGCTGATGCTGCATACTCCATTCTCACAAAGCCAAAAGATTTCACAGGCAATTTTGTCATTGATGAGGAACTATTGAAGCAGGAGGGAGTCAAGGATCTTGAGATCTATGCAGTTTCTCCAGGTAATGTACATAATATTGCATATGATGGTACAGATTTATGATATTCAACCAGTTCTACAACATATCATGGCCATTGCAGGGAGTTTCAAAGTTTTTAAAAGAGAGATTTCTGGTGCTCCACGAAGTTATCTTCTAACTGGTGTTGCAATGGAGCAGGAGGAGGCCAATGTCTGTGCTCTGCCTAAGTGCGCAGATGTCTTAGGAGGAAGCAACGGAATTAGGAACATACTATATGCTTTGATTAAAAGTGTATGTGCTTACATTATGGATCTGTAGGGTATCTGTTAGTTACAAGGGGTGTTTGCCCCCGCAGAGACAAAATCTAAAATAATTCTGTTGAACGTTCCTGGACCTGGTCACATGGTGCTCGGATTGCAAGGACACACTAGCAGAGACCCAACCAGGGTTTTTGTAGATTCAGTGGCCTCAAAATGTAAAGTCCTGGCAGTTCAGGCACTCAGCTTTTACACTGAATGTAACCGGCTCACTTTGAGCCTCATCTCACATAGTGCATCCCAGCATGGTTCACTGTTAGGACGAGGTGCACTGTTAGGACGAGGTGCAATGAGATCATCATTGTTGTTTAGGCCATATATTTGAGCACACCCTAGCATGTTTACCTGCATTAGAAATTTAAACCATGATTAGCATGATACGACGGATGTAAGGTGGCAGTGTGCCATCACTTTACAAACAGTGTATACTATTCATTTGAGATTTTCCAATTATATAGTAACATGTGTCACTGATGGTCTTGGTTGGTTTTCCAAGATAATAGGTGTTTACAAACTAATTACTAGTAGAAGATGATTCCAATGTTAATGTGATTCTCTGTGTTCTGTAGGACATCCTTTACTTCCAGACTTTTTCTTGGATGAGAGCCCAGAGTCAGTCACCAGTAAAATTGCAGGGCATGGTAAGGTATAATAAATATGGTTTAAACTGAATATCTAAAGAAAGTCCAGATGTATTCATGTGTTATATACTAGTTTATTGTACAATATGTGAATTTCAGAGTAAATTAATATCTATGCTGTCAGCTTGTTTAAATAAGACTGTGTGTAACCTTTCTCATTCTGCATATCTTGAATATTGTGTTGGCCTTTTTGGTGTGCAAAACCTACATGATGACAAATAAAACTCAATATGGCAGAAAATGACTACTGCAGTAATGATTTTTATTTTGTATATTATTATGCAGTAGAATATTGAATCTCTAGCGCAGCCTTAACTTTACTATTTATTATATATATATATATATATATTTTTTTTTTTTTTTTATTATATCACATTTTTGGATGTTGAGTTTCCTCCACAGAACCACATTTTCCAGCTTAGTGAACTATTTTTCGAATCTGGGATACGTTATAGAATTAATTTATCCAATGCTATGCAATTCTACCCAACCTCCGCTGATGTTTGCCTTTCCATATGACATCTTCAGTGAGCTCCCTTATTCAGTTGTGATGAGTGTAACAAGCATATTGTGCTAGGAAGTGTTTAGTCATTTAGTGAAAGTCTGACCAGCACTGTCCCCCTTTCAAGTTGGAGAGCTCGGGAATTCACTGTGCACTAGTCCAAATCCCAATTTTAACTGATATTACCTCATTTCACCAGTTGAATTAACAGGTGATTAACAAATTGCTCGCACATTTTAGCAGCCTTCTAAAGCTATCCATGTAATTTGCGTTCAACTGCGCATAGAGAATTGGTCAACCACCATGCAGAAGGAATTGGTCTAGATAACTAATGGGATGTGCCACCATTGTACTATAAGCAACTGGAACATCAAGTGTATTTATCATTCTCATGCTGATATGAATGCCCAGCATTTGATTGCTCTCTATAATTTTCAAGGCAAACACATGTGGCTACCTTTTAGTTAGAAGTGTTCCTATCATTTTATTTTGGAAGGTGGTGCTAAAGCACAGGAAACGCCCAAGGCCTCTAATCAGCTGGGAGAGACATTTAAAGTGATGGAAACTTTTATCAGTAAAGAAGTCATAAAGTCTACTCAAGGAGTCTTCCAGTTTGTACTATCTGGTAAGTAGCTTTTTATTAAAAGTGTAGACCACGTCTGTGGACTGATGTTGATTGCATTTTGTAATTTGTTCTGTTTGATTAATTCTTCAAATTGGCTTTTTCTCCAGCCCTGCTATTTTGGACAGATTTGGAACTAAGCAATAAATAGAGCATCTCATCATAAAGAAAACATTTTAATTTTATTTACTATTTTAATGAGTGGACACTACAGCAAATGTCTGCTCAACATCTTTTCTCTATCTGTGTAAAAGAAAACTTGAAATAAAAAGAGATTTGTTGCATCAAGTGTCACCTTGTGAGATAATAATGTTGACATGTTTGTTTGGTGGAGTAGCTTCACTCTCCGGTAGGTAGAAAAAAAGTTCTGTGGTTGTGGACTATTCTTTGCCAGCATTCCAGTGTGGCTGTTTCAGCACTGACTGTTAAGCACATACATTTTAGCGCTGACAGTTCAAGTGCGCTTGCCTAACCCTTAACTCGATCCATAATTCTACCCATAACACAATATCTAACCGTAGTTTTCAAATCGTCATGATAAAACAGCCCCGCTGAATTTTACTTGCTGAAAATTCTGCCCTGAAATGGCGTCAAAGAATAGTCACATTCCATCCTTGATGCCGCTCTAGTGGTATGGGAGAGATTCCAAAACCTGCCAGACCAATTAGTAATCCTGTGGATAGTCTGCTTTTGGGCTAATATTGTTCCGGTGTCCTATGCTGCAATAAGGTCAAAACACAGGAAAAGCCACCTGCAACGTTCTTGTTAGTGTTATTCTTTATAAATACTTGATTTTTAAATATTTGTAATAGTTTTACGCTATGGAAATTTGTTTACGACTGATGGTGGACCAGGAACAAGAATTGTGGCATATTAACCCTTTCAGTGGACTTTATTGTACATAGCTAATTTAAAACACAAACCATGAAAAAAAATGAATTTCTCAGACTTATCCGTTAAATAAGTTATTTATAATTCTAAAATGTTTAACAATTTGTTTTTCAAAACACCGTATTGGCTCGAATATAAGACAAGGTTTTTTTCAGAGCAAATGCTCTGAAAAAGACCCCTAGTCTTATATTCGAGGTCGTCTTATAATCTGACCTCAAATCGAGGTCAGACTATAAGACTGGGATCCAGGGCCCCCGCAGAGCTGCAGGGGACCTGGATCCCCCTCGCTAACAGCCGGTGGATGTCTGCGTGATGCAGACATCCACCGGCTTCATCAAAAGTCTGAGGGAGGTGGAGAGAGAAAGAAACGTTTGGGGGGAGGGTGAGAACGTGGGAGGGGGAGAGAAATAACACTGCGGGGAGAGAGAGAGACAACGCTGGGGGGGGGGGGGGGGGAGAGAGAGACAAAGCTAGGGGGAGAGAGAGGCACATAAAAGGAAATAATTAATATCATTATTTTTATTAAATATTAAAAAGCAATTTACATGTGAATATATACAAGTTAAACTTTTTTCCTATAGGGTAGTTTTATATTCAGGCTTTTAGTTTGGGGGGTCGTCTTATAATCAGGGTCGTCTTATATTCGTGTGTGGTGATAGAAAAACTATAATATTATTAAATAAAAATGACCAGAACTGGGAAGAAACTCAAAATTATATTTTTGCTACATGGCTGGAGACGTTTAGAATTTTGTCACTTTCTAATCTATAGACACTGTTCATGTGATGCTGCTTTATATACTTTTTTTTCTCTCTTTTATTTGTCTAGGTGCAGAAGAAGGGAAGTGGTACTTGGACCTTAAAAATGACAAAGGTGGCGTTGGAAAAGGGGAACCATCTTTTAAAGCAGATGTGATAATGAGCATGGACAGTGATGACTTTATAAAGATGTTTACAGGTCTGATTCTTATGTTATGGATATTTTAATGTTTTCATGTTTGGGGCATGCAGGCGTGTCTTCTATTTGAATAATATATTTTTCAACCAGTAGGATATATATTTTAGATAAGTGGGATAAATGGAGATTTTTTTTTTGTACAGTAAAAATAGTTACTTTTTTAACTAAGTGAACTAGGTTAAATCTGTGATTTTCATGTTTTAAAAACAGTTATTTATGAGCAGAACAAGGGTGTAGGCCAGAAATGTCCAACATCTACAAGTTGGACATGAGTGGTGTAGATAATAATTGTGGATGAGCAGAGCAGAAGGCTTAATGTGTATCCAATGGATTAGTTTAGTTTTTTCTAGCTTTTTATTTACCGTTCACGTTGTTTAAATTAGCAACAGTAAATAGTACTCTATATGGGGTCTCGCCAGTATTGTTTGGGCACAACTATTGTGGCCAGTACTAAACCAGGAATTGGCAAGGTGTCTATTAGAGTTGAGCGGACACCTGGATGTTCGGGTTCGGCCGAACTTCGGGAAAAAGTCCGGGTTCAGGCTCGAACTTGACACCGAACCCCATTGAAGTCAATGGAAACCCGAACTTTTGGGCACTAAAATGCCTCTAAAAAAGTCCTGGAAAGGCTAGAGGGCTGCAAAAGGAAGTAAAATGTGGGTAAGAGTAGGACAAGTGCCCTGCAAACAAATATGGATAGCGAAATAACTTCAAATAACATAAAATACATACAAATTAAAAATACAGCTGAGCCATAAAATACCGTATTTGCTCGATTATAAGACGAGGTTTTTTTCAGAAAAAAAATCTGAAAATTACCCCTCGTCTTATAATCGAGGTCTTCTTATAATCTGACCTCAAATTGAGGTCAGATTATAAAACGGCGATCCAGGTCCCCAGCAGAGCTGCAGGGGACCTGGATCCCAATCTCTAACAGCAGGGGATGTCTGCGCGATGAGCACAGACTCCCCTGCTTCCGCCCGGCACGACCGCCGGGGCTTCTATGAAGAAGCCGGGTACTTCCGCTTTCGTCAGAGAAGTCCCAGCGATCGTGCCGGGCGGCAGCAGGGGAGGTCTGCGCTCATCGCGCAGACATCCTCTGCTGCCCCACTAGCCACCAGGGAGAACCGGGCAGCTGGGGGATGTCTGCACGATACGTGCAGACATCCTCCATGCTGCCCGACACGGCAGTATATTATGATGGACCAGCTGTCATTCGGTTTTAAAGACATTCGGTTTATAGACTTTCGGTTTATGGAATACATGTAATGCTATTGGCTTTCTATAAACCGAAATAGTCCCCATTCATATTAAATTCTTACAATGTAATCGCCGAACTCCAACACGAACATACAGTGGAATGTCCGTGTTCGGGTCCGGGGTCCAAAAACCGTAATGTTCGGTACGATTTGGGTTTGCTCAACACTAGTGTCTATACAAGGACTTGGCTAGTGTCTGTAGACAAGTCAGATGGATCTATCTATTATCACAATCAATCTAACTAAATGAAAATCTTAATATATGTATTAATAAATGAAAGTAATTTTTTCCCGATTATCTGCCCATCAGCTATATCATTTTGTTTCTATTTATGCTAATGAGGAGAAATATGTGCAGTTTTCTATACTTTCTGTATTGAGAACATTGAATAAGAAAAAATATATATTTTTAAAGGATTTTAAGAAATGTATTAATAGTCATGTAAATGTTTTTCAATGTTTTAGAAAGAAGGTTAAGTTGTAAATTATACTATAAGGTATAATTTACAGTCGGAATTAAAATGTAGATTATTGGGTATTATCAAACTGTCAGGTTGCTGAATTTGGGATAAACCTATAGTTTTATACTTTCCAATTCATATTATTGTATGGAAGTATTGTATGGAAGTGGCGAACCACACTGATGAGATCCGAACTGTAAGTCTTCTGCGGTGTCAAGTTCCAAATAATGGTAAAATGATGGTTCAACAAACTTTATAAACAAAACAGTGTGGCAGCAAAGGGAACATCTTTATTATTGAGGGTAACACAAGTCTTTTAAGTTTTGAGCCTCCTTGGTTTTTAGTCGGATTCATATGAAGTTCTTTATGCAGTTTACAGTTTCTTGTTTTAAATGTTTGTCCCCTGTCTTCCTATAGACAGTGGTATTTGTTATGTAAAAAAATGCTGCATGAGGGAATAATGAAGCTGTCGCATGTGTGCCTAAATGTAATGCTAGCACACCATGGGTGTCGTGATCAAGCTGTCCCCCGCTTCCGGTCTGCTTGGGGGCCCTTAGTGCCGGCACTTCCATGTACATGTATTAACACATTTCAAATATTTCCACAGGAAAGCTGAAACCTACAATTGCATTCATGGGTGGAAAGCTGAAAATCAAAGGAGACATCGGCTTGGCTATGAAACTGGAAAAACTTATGGGCCAGATGAATTCCAAACTGTAGCTTCAATAAGACATAATCACAACCATTTGAATCCGATCTACAGGTGGAAGAAGCCTCTCGGAGGAGATACCTCACATCAGAATCCCATCCACTTGTCTTGTAGTAGAAATAACGTGCTAATTTTATAAATAACACCATGTGACTGAATGTAGCCAATATGTAAAATGCATTTTTATATATTTTGAACTAATATTAATACATCAGAAAATGTAAATGGCATGTAAAGTGAATGAAGCTAGCGTTGCTATATTACTGTACCTACTTTGGATTAAACAAGAATTTCTTTAAGCTACCAGCTTGTAATTTGGTTCCGATTTTTGTTTTGTTTTTTCATTTTGTTTTTTAAGTATGAGAGTGTGAATATAAAGTAAACTAGTGTACTGTAGCTCCACCATTATTCTTTTTTTTTTTTTTTTTAATCTTGTGTTGACCCTTTCAGTGCTATAGGGAGCACAGTTTGTGTTCCCTACAGCACTGAAAGGGTTAAAGTACAAATATCAACTGCATTAACAGCCAAAAATGTATCACTTTTTTGGGCTACTGCTTCTCACTGAATCACGGTTTGTGCAGTATTTGCTACACAAGCACTGTTTTTGTATAGGTTTTTTTTTTTTTTAACTCTTTAACGACCCTGTGATTTTCCATGCTGTCATGGCATTTTGTTCCTTAAGGACCTGCTGGCTTTGACAGCTTTAGTTTCTTGCATTCCAACAGTAATCGCGGTCCAGAGAGAGACTAAGTACAGTATGACCTGAGAGTACACCCTATCTAATCAGATTACATAAAAATATATATATTTTAACATTTTTCTTTTTCATTTTTTTTGGCTTAAATTAGCCTTAGGGTAGGATTAGGGTTAATGGTTGGGGAAAAAAGTAATGCTCTACTTGCCGTTATAGCCTTGCAAAAAGCAGAAAGATATGGGGTATTTCTAAACTTAGGACAAATATTAGAATCTATTTTGCAATTGTTTTTATTAGTGTTTGTAGATATGGAAAATATTTTAAGTTGGAGAACAATGTTTTGTTATATTTTTCATTTTTCCATAATATTTTATTTAATTTTTTTTATAGTAAATTATATAAGATGTAAATTATGGTATCTAAATAATATCCCCCAAAAAACTCAATATATAATTTGTGTAGGTATAGGGTGGGGACAATTCCAGAGAAAAACAGAACCCAAACAGATATGAATTTTTTTTGTATAGTAAAACATGGCCAAACGGTCCAGTTACAGAGGGGTTAATGGGTGTGGTAAAATCTTTACATTAACTTACCGCTAAGGGTGCTTTTTCAGTTAACAGGCACCATTAAATCTACCCCACTGTACTTAAGCTAGTAACACACAAACAATGAGAATCTTTCATGTCTTTATTGAACACACCCATAAAATATTCACAGTGCTGGTGGAAAAAGTAAGTGAACCCTTGGATTTAATAACTGGTCAAACCTCATTTGGCAGCAGTAACGTCTGATAGATGCGGACCAGATCTTCACAATGTTCAGGAAGAATTTTGGATTTTTAAGTCATTCTGTAGCGGATTTAGTTTGATGTTTAGGGTCATTGTCCTGCTGTATCACCCATCTTCTACTGAGTTTCAGCTGGTGGACTTCCACACTGACACTCGCCGTTCTCTACCTATGTGATGCTTTTTTTTTTTTTATGTTGGTAATGGGTGCCCTTTTTACGTCTTTTATATAGCGCAGTGTGTTCTTCACGAACAATGAAAGTATTTTCCCAGCAGCATTGTGGAGTGTGAAGGTGCTCTTTGACAAACGTCAGGCTTCAATATATATATTTAATATTTCTTGGAGAGCAGCGGCTTGCTCCATGGTGTCCTGCCAAGGACTCCATACCTGTTCAATGTTTTCCATATGGTAGACTCACGAATAGAATGTTTGGTCCAAAGCACCATCCGGTGTCTGTGTGTTTCTGGCTGCCGATCATGAGCAAGCAGGGACCCGATCAGGGTCTCTATAGACCCTGCCGACATCCCGCGACACTTTGTGACATCATGGATGCGTGCCCGAACCCGGAAATTCGGAGCAGTGGGATCCACACACAGCTCATTGCGGGGGGCCGCATAGGGGCGAGGGCTGTATGCTCCACCCCCATGCACCGTGAAACTGTCGGAGCGCCTGGTATCAGGTGACATCCAGGCGCTCAGAAGATGACTTCCGGAAGGGTGTCCCTGTGTGTTAGTGTGTCTGGATGTTTGCGCATGATGTCTAAGTGTGTCAGGGTGTGCTTCTGTGTGTAAGGGTGACTGTGTTTGTATGTGTGACTGTGTATTTGTGGTAGTGAATGTATATGTATGTATAAGTGTGACTGTGTGTGTGTAATTAATGTGAGTTTTTTTTTACTGTGAGTCTTACTGTGTATTGTGACACAGTAATGTGCAGTGTGAGTTTTATTGCTGTGGAGTCTGTGATACACTCACACAATGCACATTAATGTGAATTTTATATGTGTATGAATAATGAATATGATACATTTTGTATAGAATTTTCTCTCAATGAAAAATGAATGTTGCCCACGCACACATACATTTCTGGTGAAGTGGCCCACTGAAGAAAAAACTTGGACACCCCTGCTCTAGGCAGTAAAAAGTAGGATGGAATAGAACGTCCTACAAGCCAGAAGGGGTTAACCAGTTCCAATGATTCCTACAAGCCTTTAGCTGGTACTATAGGGTTGTTGTTTTTTACCTTTTTAAGCATTCTGTGTTGTGCACCTGGAATCATCGTGGCTGGGTTACCACTTCTAGGGACGTTAGCCACAGTACTCAATTGTCTGTTTATAAACAGTTTGTCTAACTGTGGACTAATGAATATGTAAACTCTTTAATAAGGATACTTTGCAACCCTTTGCTACTTTATGCAAATAAACATTATTGATCATAGGTCTTCTGAGATTTCTTTTTTCGGGGCACAGTTTACATCAGCAGATGCTTCTTGTGAATAGCAAACTCAAAATATGTGGGGGTTTTTTGTTTTTTTAATAAGTCTAACACACATCCAATCCGGTTTCATTGAATGACTTTAGTTGATTTCATTAGCCTAGGGGTTCACGTACTTTCCCCAGGCCACATCTATTCAAGAACAGTACAATAATGTGTGTGTTATTGGTTAAAACGCATTGTTTTTGGATGACAATAAGACCATGTTTGTAGACAAATTTATACATTATATGATGGTAATTCTAAATGCTTCACTTACTTTTTCTTGCCACTGTATTTGGGCAAATACTGTGTATGACAACATTATAGGCAGATGCCTAGGGAGGCAAATTTTGGGGGCCTCCAGCACAAAAAAAAATCTGGCCCTTTAAAAAAAAAAAAAAACCACGCTTGCAATCAGAGACGGAGGTGAGAAGGGATCGGAAGATCCCCCGTCACCTTCCCTCTGCCGGCAGGCTGCACGGGGAGCCGAACAGGCAGCACAGAGAAACCTCCGTGCTGCCTGGTCAGCTCCCCGTGCAGGATGACACAGAAGTGCCGACAGTCACGTGACCGGCACGCTGACCTGTCGCCACTACCGCCTGAGAGCCGAACAGGCAGCATGGAGGAGACCATGGGAAAGGTAAGTGCTGGGGAGATGGGGGGATTTGGGCAAATTGGCTGGGGCTTCTTAAATGGCAAATAACACTGGCATATTATTTGGCAAATTGACTGGGATATTAAATGGCAAATAACACTGGCATATTATTGGGCAAATTGGCTGGGGCATATTAAATGGCAAATAACACTGGCATATTGGGCAAATTGGCTGTGGGATATTAAATGGCAAATAACACTGGCATATTATTGGGCAAATTGGCTGGGGCATATTAAATGGAAAATAACACTGGCATATTATTGGGGAAATTAGCAGGGGCATATTAAATGGCAAATAACACTGGCATATTATTGGGCAAATTAGCAGGGGCATATTAAATGGCAAATAACACTGGCATATTGCGCAAATTAGGGGCATATTAAATGGCAAATAACTGGCATATTATTGGGCAAATTGTCAGGGGCATATTAAATGGCAAATAACACTGGTATAATATTGTGCACATTGGCTGGGGCATATTAAATGGCAAATAACACTGGCATATTATTGGGCAAATTGGCTGGGGCATATTAAATGGCAAATAACACTGGCATATTGGGCAAATTGGCTGTGGGATATTAAATGGCAAATAACACTGGCATATGATTGTGCATATTGGCTGGGGCATATTAAATGGCAAATAACACTGGCATATTATTGGGCAAATTGGCTGGGGCATATTAAATGGAAAATAACACTGGCATATTATTGGAGAAATTAGCAGGGGCATATTAAATGGCAAATAACACTGGCATATTGGGCAAATTAGCAGGGGCATATTAAATGGCAAATAACACTGGCATATTATTGCGCAAATTAAGGGCATATTAAATGGCAAATAACTGGCATATTATTGGGCAAATTGTCAGGGGCATATTAAATGGCAAATAACACTGGTATATTATTGTGCACATTGGCTGGGGCATATTAAATGGCAAATAACACTGGCATATTATTGGGCAAATTGGCTGGGGCATATTAAATGGCAAATAACACTGGCATATTGGGCAAATTGGCTGTGGGATATTAAATGGCAAATAACACTGGCATATGATTGTGCATATTGGCTGGGGCATATTAAATGGCAAATAACACCGGCATATTATTGGGCAAATTGGCTGGGGCATATTAAATGGCAAATAACACTGGCATATTATTGAGCAAATTGGCTTTGGGATATTAAATGTCAAATAACGCTGGCATATTGGGTAAATTGGCTGGGGCATATTAAATGGCAAATAACACTGGCATATTATTGGAGAAATTAGCAGGGGCATATTAAATGGCAAATAACACTGCATATTATTGGGCAAATTAGCAGGGGCATATTAAATGGCAAATAACACTGGCATATTATTGGGCAAATTAGCAGGGGCATATTAAATGGCAAATAACTGGAATATTATTGGGCAAATTGTCAGGGGCATATTAAATGGCAAATAACACTGGTATATTATTGTGCACATTGGCTGGGGCTTATTAATGGCAAATAACACTGCATATTATTGGGCAAATTGGCAGGGGCATATTAAATGGCAAATAATACTGGCTTAATATTGGGCAAATTGGCTGGGGCATATTAAATGGCATAATAACACTGGCATATTATTGGGAACATTGGCAGGGGCATATTAAATGGCAAATAATATTGGCTTAATATTGGGCAAATTGGCAGGGGCATATTAAATGGCAAATAATACTGTCTTAATATTTGGCAAATTGGCTGGGGCATATTAAATGGCATAATAACACTGGCATATTATTGGGCAAATTGGCTGGGGAATATTAATGGCAAATTATACTGGCATAATATTGGGCAAATTGGCTGGGGAATATTAATGACAAAATAATACTGGCACATTATTGGGCAAATTGGCTGGGGCATATTAATGGCAAAAAATATTGGCAATGTGCATGTAAATGGGGTGATGGGGCATGTCCTTGGTGTGCAACGTGGGTAATGGGTCATGTCGTGGGTGTGAATCGTGGGTAGGGGGGGTGCCCAAAATTTGTCTGCCTAGGGCAGCACAAAACCAAGATACACCACTGATTATATGGTCATATAATGTGACTACATCTCAAATGTAACCTTTATTTTTAACAACGTAGACTTTTTTAACCTACGTTTGGTCATTTCAGCTCCACCTATAATTTTATGCTTGTTTCTCTCCCTCTACCTTGTACATTATGTATGTTAATTTCTAGTTTTTCCTATGGGCTGTAGCCTGAGATCTTTGAACCCTGGTACTGAGATAATGGGATGGATGTGCTAAGGCAGAAATTAAGAACTTGTGGGTGCCACAAGCAGAGCTTGCCCTGACCCCAGTAATAATAAAGGTGATTATATTCCCTAAATGTGAATCCAGTCGAGTTGGAAAGAGATAAGTAGAAGAATGTTTCCAACTTGGCTATTAATGCCTAATTTCTGTAGATCACTTGCAATGAATAGGCTCTTGGCTCTTTAATTCTAGCATTTTAACATGTAAACCCATTCTCAAAGAGCAGTACCATTAGATTATGGTGAAGAAACCTAAACTTGAACAACTATCAGATGAGTTTTCAAAGCCCTTTATTTTACAAAGTAGCAAATTGAAATAACAAACGCAACAGATGGGAAAAATTATGTAAACCTCTCTGCCAATCCTGACAATAAACAATATTACTGAAATGGGTTCAGAACAGCTACTTTTTATAGATAAGAACCTAATATACACTGATCACAGCTGCTATTCCTTGAATTGAACAGGTAAAAGATTAACACTGCAATATGATCTTTGCACTGCAGGGGGCAGTACTTCACCATGATCACAGAATCGGACAAGATGCAAGGAACATGGTAGCAATGCTGAATAAAATACCATTAGTAATGTATTCCATTACTATTCATAATGTATCTCGTTTATTATTCACACATTTTTAGATTTGTTTTTAAAGATATTCCAGTGAATGGTCATTGAACAAATGGGAAATATAGATGTCCTTTTCTTTACTACGCTTTCCAAATGCTGTCCTATATATTCTGAATATGGTCATAAATAGCTGCTAATAACTGTTACATAATAATGGGTAATATTTATATAGTTTTGTCATTCAAGATGTACTTTATAATAAGGTATGTTGCTTGTTTGTGTTGACTACAATATTGGATGCCACAAAATGGCATCTTCCTGTAGACTGCAATACAAATGTCCAGTCTTACCTTCATTTTATTCCTGGTTACCTGCCAAACCTAGTCATGTGATCCAATGGAATTATATAAAGTCTCTTTAAAATGAACCACTACAGCAAGTAATTGTTTTGTGCAGGGATGTCACTTGTTTTTGTTGCAGATATCCGATGAGTGTTGTAAACATTAAGGATTAGTGTCTAACGTCCCAATAACAAACCTACGTAGCGTTGCCCAATATATCTAAATAAAACATTGGACTCCTCTAAAACAAATACTGGACATTGGAATGAGCATCAAGTTATCTCTATTTTAACTGGGCAGATTGTCCAAATACCTTAAACGTTCTTTCACCGTGCTCTACTCCTTGGGCCTGGGGATATCCTTCAATGTTAGAGCATAGTCATTGTTACTGTAATAATTACTGTAACTGTGCTACCTTCACAGACCTTCCCATGGTCATTTTACCTTCCCCTGAATGAGACTAATAGTGTTAAATGAAGGCACTATAAATAATGGCTGACATCAGAAAATGTGTGAAAAGGCTGCTGGTTCCAGCTGATATTAAAACTTGGAGGTAATATGATAAAGCTGATATTGCAATGTGATCTCACTGTGACTCCTGCAAATATTATGCAATTCTAAAAATGTATTTTTCCCTCAGATGGAAATCAGTTTGAATGCCCCTAGACCACTGCAAAAAGTTGGATGGGGGCTATCCTGGTAGAGGGTAGGTTTTGATGGAAGAAGAGGACAGGAGTCTTAATTTTGGTCATAGTGGAACTAACGGAGGAGGGTGAACTAATGGAGCAAGCAACATTTGGGTTGAACTTGTGTCATATGGAATGAAGGTGATTAACAGAGCGATAAGGCTTATGTAGGATTAAGAAGCTGATGTGCAAGACTAAAGAAGAGGAGAATAACAACGGAAGACCGGATATTGTGGCAAAATATCAGATGTGCACAGATGAATAACAGGATGAATAATAAAGCCTGATGGAAAAAGTTGGATATCATGTTGGAGGAAAACTGATGGAGATTCATGACGATGGAGGAAGGCTGCCAATGGATGGGTTGCATTGCGGAGCTAAAGTATTCCATGCTTGTTGCTTGGTCTCTTAACATCAATGTTATCATGGCAGAAACACCAATGTTCAGATACAGAGCAGGGGACTCCAGTGAAGATCAGTAGTAGATAGGGCTGAAATATAGCACTCCACTCTTCATGTATTTCCAAATATAGATACATAGCAGTCTGCCCGCGCACATCCAGTGTCTTATTTTTGAAAATTCATGGAGTAGACAGGGGTTAGCACCAGCATTGTTCATGGTGGGCGTTTGTCATGTATAATTTAGTAATATTCTATGGACCTTAGCAATGACACTTTGCCTATCCGTGGTGGTAGGGAACTGAGGAAGTGGAATGATGGTTGGATGCTTGAACAAGATCTACATTAATAACCATGAACTGCCTACATTTGTTTAGTATATAGAGTGACATCACCAGCACAGCCGTAACATCCCAAACAGAGGAACCACTCCATTAGCATATCAGACTAATCCCACCCATAAGTGTAGTCTAGACCCGAAATTCCTGGCTAGTACCCTCTGCACAAGAAACACTGCAAACCACAGACATACAGTTCAGCCTACATTGGCCGACAATCAGGGCCGGTGCAATGATTTTCGTCTACACAGGTGAAGGTGCATTTTGGTGCCCCCCCTCCTCTGACCCGCCACGCCTCCCACACCATTAACCCTCCATTCATTTTATATATATATATATAAGTATAATGTATAGTGTTAAAAAAATTACATCTAAATATTCAACTCGCATGCTCTAAATGTGTCACACATTGAAACCCTTAAACACAAAGACACCCTTGCAGTCACACACAGAGACACACTTACCACTTACACACATACCCTTACACAGACACAGTGACACACTTACGCATCCTTACACAGACACAGTGACACACTTACACACACCGTGACACAATTACACACACCCTTACACAGACACAGGGACACACTTACACAAACACCCTTACACAGAAAGTGACACACTTACACACACCCTTACCACTTACACACACACACAGTGACACCAATACACACATAACCTGAGACACACTATTTTGCCATTCAATATGCCAGTATTTAGCCACTCAATAGGCCAGTATTTTGCCCCTCAATATGCCATTTAATATGCCAGTATTTTTCCCTCAATATGCCATTTAATATGCCAGTATTTACCCCTCAATATGCCATTCTTTTGCCATTTAATATGCCAATATTTTGCCCCTCAATATGCCATTTAATATGCCAGAATTTAGCCCCTCAATATGGCAGGATTTTGCCCCTCCAATATGCCATTTAATATGCCAGGTTTTGCCTCTCAACATGCCAGGATTTTACCCCTCCAATGTGCCATTTACTATGCCGGGATTTTGCCCCTCCAATATGCCATTTAATATGCCAGCATTTTGCCCCTCAATATGCCATTTAATATGCCAGTATTTTCCCCTCAATATGCCATTCTTTTGCCATTTAATATGCCAATATTTTGCCCCTCAATATGCCATTTAATATGCCAGAATTTTGCCCCTCAATATGCCAGGATTTTGCCCCTCCAATATGCCATTTAATATGCCAGGTTTTGCCTCTCAACATGCCAGGATTTTACCCCTCCAATATGCCATTTACTATGCCAGGATTTTGCCCCTCCAATATGCCATTTAATATGCCAGCATTTTGCCCCTCAATATGCCATTTAATATGCCAGGATTTTGCCACTTAATATGCTAGGATGTTGCCCCCTCAATGTGCCATTTAATATACCAGGACCTTGCCCCTCCAATATGCCATTTAATATGCCAGGATTTTGCCTCTCCAATATGCCAGGATTTTGCCCCTCCAATATGCCATTTAATATGCCAGCATTTTGCCCCTCAATATGCCATTTAATATGCCACAATTTTGCCCCTCCAATATGCCATTTAATATGCCAGGATTTTGCCCCTCCAATATGCCATTTAATATGCCAGGATTTTCCCCCTCCAATATGCCCCTCAATATGCCATTTAATATGCAAGCATTTTGCCCCTCAATATGCCATTTAATATGCCTGGATTTTTCCCCTCCAATATGCCAGGATTTCCCCCCCCCCCCCCCCCAGTACTTACCTCCGTCCTGCTCTGTCTCCCGGTGTCCTGTGCAGGTCTGTGGCTGTGAGGGAAGCGTTGTGCGCTCCCCTCCAGCTGCGCAGCTTCAATAAAGTTTGTTGAAGAAAAAGTTTAAACAAACTTTATTGAAGCTGCGCGGCTGGAGGGGAGTGCACAACGCTTCCCTCACAACCGCGGACCTGCACAGCAGCAAGGAGGTATGTAAACGGGCCTGGGGGCGCGGGCGATTTTCCCGCCCCCCCCTCCTTGGGGCGCCCTAAGGAAGCCACCTGTGCTGCCTTACGGTAGCGCCGGCCCTGCCGACAATGGCCTAGTCAGTGTGGTATGGCTGATGATCCTCTAGGTGCAAGCAAGCCAGGAACCCACGGCTATGGGCATACCCTTAAACCTACAGTGAGCAAAAAAGGGGGTGGGTGCACCAACTCCCAAAGGGAGTCTATTGTAGGGCTGTTTGTTCTCAGGAGTTGGTGCACCCACCCCCTTTTTAGCTCAATACATTCAGTAAGACTTTCTCACCACAGAAATTGAACTGATGCAATATAAAGAAAACAATTTATTCTCAACTTGAATGCATGGCGGCCAATTCAATTAGCAAGAAACAATTGGATTTCAAGAAAATTATTCATTACTAAAAAGCTTTTTTTCCTGTGGGGAATTTTCAAATAATGTAATAAAAAGATTAATAAAAGGATAAGCACAAAACCTATTAACATAGAAGTAATTCTATGATTTTCACGTGTTCCCAGCAGAATATCATAAAATGAAGGAATATGAAAGAAAACAAATTCACTAATGTAATTTACAGACATTTTATTTATTATTTAAAATGTATACACTGGTGCCTGGCAGCGGGAATAAATTACAATTTATAAAAACCTACCTTGGAAACACTTAATAAAAAAACAGGTTTATAATGTTTATATATATCTTTTTCTTTGGCTAAGTAGAAGCAAAGCATCTGGTCCAGGATTTGTATAAAATCTTTTGTTTAGTGAGTCATTAACATTTTGTGTGCAAAATCCAGTGAGCAGATCTTTTGAGGATTCATTTTGCAGTTCAACCAATAGGAGATTAAGAAGCAAGATCACATTATGTCAGGAATACTACTGACATTTCTCATTGGTGATCAAACATATAACCGTATTTGCTCGAATATAAGACGACCCTGATTATAAGACGACCCCCAAACTTTGTATATTCTTTTAGGAAAATAAGAAAAAGTCTGAATATAAGACTACCTTATAGGGAAAAAGTGTTACTTGTAAATATTCACATGTAAACAGTTTTTTATATTAAATAAAAATTGTGATAGAAAAAAATGCATTTCTTGTTTTTATTTGCCAATCTGCCCCCCAGACTTAGCCCCCCACTACACAGTCATCTGCCCACAGACTTAGCTAATACAGCCCCCAGACAAAGCCAATGCTGCCCCCAGACAAAGCCAATACTGTTTACAGGTTTACCCAAAGTTCCTCACCCTCCCAGGCTTGCACCTCCCTCTCCTGGTCTTGCTCCGAATATCCCTGGTGGCTAGTGGGGGCAGCCGGTGGATGTCTATGGGATGCGTGCAGACATCCTCCGACGCTGCCTAACACTTCCGTCTTCTATGACAGACCGCCGGAAGCAGGGCCGGCCTTAAGTGTTCCGGTGCCCTGTGCGGGCCTCCCCTGTGCCCGGATTTTGCCCCTCCAATATGCCAAGATTGTGCCACTCAATATGCCCGAATTTTGCATCCCTCCAATATGCCCAGATTGTGCCACTCAATATGCCCGGATTGTGCCACTCAATATGCCCGGATTTTGCCCCTCCAATATGCCCAGATTTTGCCTATCCAAAATGCCAGGATTTTGCTCCTCCAATATGCCCAGATTGTGCCACTCAATATGCCCGGATTGTGCCACTCAATATGCCTGGATTTTCCCCCCTCCTCCCCCCTTCCCCGGCCAGTACTTACCTTCTTCCTGCTCTGTCTCCCGGTGCAGGTCCGTGGTTGTGAGGGAAGCGTTGTGCACTCCCCTCCAGCCACGCGGATCAATAAAGTTTGTTTTAAAAAAAAGTTTAAACAAACTTTATTGATCCGCGCGGCTGGAGGGGAGCGCACAACGCTTCCCTCACAGCCACGGACCTGCACCGGGGGACAGAGCAGGAAAAAAGTTAGTAAACGGGCCTGGGGGAGCGGGCGATTTTCCCGCCCCCCCCCCCCTTGGTGCGCCCTAAGCCAGGCTTACGGTAGCGCTGGCCCTGACTCTGCATACACCTCTGCCTGGCTATAACTCGTGGGAAACCTAACAAGGCCTCTGCTTGTGGGTGCTCAAAGCCAGGGGTTCCACTCCTAGTGGAATTGCCCACTAGCCCTGCATCTGGACTTCAGCACAGACACCTATTGCAAGAGGCTAAAACTCATTCTGCCCATGCTTGACATGTTTTGTGAGAAGCACGTAGTCGTAATGACCATGCTTCTCACAAAACTTGTCAACTGTGGGCCAATAAGACATTTCCCAGAGAAATTAGTTAACTTCTCACCAATTTTTTTTTTCAACATTCACAGTATAAACAATGTTTTGGTGTTGGGGTCCCTTTAATTCATATATTTGATTGTTTGAGTGCTCTTTTAAAGAGGTATTGATATCCTTTTAGGTTTGGTGCTAAGCCCTGCTTTACCTTTCAATACTGTAATGTGTACCATAGAGATAATACATTTCATAGTATAGTGAACACACCTTCTCAACTCATCTCAGAGTTTGTTTGTTTAGAAGTAACAAAATAGGACCAAGCAGACCTCACCAGTTGGGAATGAGTTAAGACAACAGCTCTCCAATGTGTGGATACATGCACAATAATTACTGTGTGAGCACTATAAACACTGCACTTGATTATTGGGTTACACCCCAAATAATATTCAGACTGCTCAGGGCCATCTCTAATATTAGTAGGACCCTGTGCAAGCATTTGATTGGGGCCCTCCACCCCTGCCCTCCCTAGCAAGCAATCATGCCCTCTATCAAAAGTAAAAAAAAAAACACAAAGAAGAATTACTTATTGGTATGACGTATTGCTTGTTCCATACTCATCTGCAAGTGCTGGTATTCTTTTTATTACCACAGTATGTTCTCTTTTTATGTGTTTTTTTTTTCTATATGCTCTAAGCATTATACTGCTTTGGTCTTGTAATTCTTCTTGGTGTGCACCTCCGGCATAATTATTTACTTCTTTTGTCGCATACTGGGCTCAGGCTTAGAGTGATGCACCTTATTTTACTTTCTGTTTCCTTTAGTTGTGTGCTACCTCTCACATTGTATTTTTTGTTCAATATTATCACAAAGCTCCACAGCAAAAAAACTCACAGTAGTGTCCACTGTGAGTCTATAACAGAGCACACTTTTTGTCCCTCCACTCAAAACTTGCACAATCTCACACATATACACAACCACACGATGACATACTCATAGTATCACACATGCTGTGTCATATATACACAGTCACATAAATGTAGTCACAGATACACTTATTCATACAGGGTCGCATAAACAGTCACTGTTTCACAGTCACATAGTTCCACACACATGAAGTCACAGTGTTACACACACATGTAATAAAAAAAGAAAAAGGTGCACAGCGCTTCAAAATGAAAAAGTGATGGTGAAAAATGTGTGAATGTATCAAAAAGATAAAAAGACTCCTTCCACCAAAGAAAAGGGGAGGAAGGATAATAGAAAATGGAACTAACCCATACATTGTCCACACACACACAACCCCCACAATCAATGAAGAGAGAAATCTCTCAGTCCCGTGGAGGGAGGATCTCCACCAGATAATAATAATAAAGCAGCTAGTCTTATGGCTGCAGTGATCAGCACCACTGCAAAAAAGAAGGAGGGAGACAGCACTTAAAATAAACTCCAGAAACAAAGCATTCTATAAAAAAATAAAAATGTATTACAAATCACAGATTAAAAGGTATATACATATAAAACAAAAATAAGTCCAGTGCCACTATAAGGTAAAATACAAAGCTGGTCACAAGGACAAGAAAAATATAAAATAACATACAAGACTGACAATATAAAATACAAACAACTGGGAAGAAGGAAGAAAAGATTGCCTCTTACCCACTGCTTTTAGTTCACCTGGCCAGGTATTGAACATCCGGAAAAAAAAATTGCACTGATACAAAAAACACCCCACAGGACGCGTTAAGTAAAAACTTCTTCAGCTGGTGGGTATTAGATACTTCCCTATATACTAAACAGAGCCGTCGAAAAAACATCAAATCAGAGCTTACTCAGCTGTGGCTGAGTCTCCGACATAAATCCGTGTAACCGGAAGTTTACATTGTAGGATGGTGACGCGTCTCCTACCAGCATAGCTGGCATTTCGGGGTGGAGACCGCGAAAACATCAAGGACAAGGTGTTGCCTCACAAAATATCCAGAATAAAGATAGTGGAAGTATATTTAACCCCTTCTCATGGGCATCCGCAGAAATTTTTTCAGGGGGGGGCAAAATTTTACCGTCGTCCTTTCTGTGCCGCGCCTCTTTTTGACAAGTTATCATGAAGTGGAGGAGCTTTGTCATTATCAGTGAAGGCATGCAAGGGGTTGATAAACCCTGCACCAGATACAGATCAACAGCACTTGATATAATACCACAGCACCAGATATAGATCCACAACACCAGATATTAACCCACTGTACCAGCTAAAAACCCGTGACACAAGATATAAACCACAGCTCCAGATAAATATCCAGAGCTCTAGCTGAAACTCCACAGCAACAGATAGAACAACATAGCAAAGATATAACCCCATAGCACCAGAAACAACCTTAGGGGTGTGCGACCTCTGCGGGAGGGAATCAAAAGATCCCCCTTCACCAGCCCTCTGCTCGGCAAGCTCTGCTGGATCCGGCGAGGGGGCAGAGCTAACCGGCTGAGATGTGTAGCTCCGCCCCCACCCTGTGAATCAGAGCAGCGTCTGCTTCACGGGGAGCCGTGGGCAGCAAGAGAAAAGGGAGGGGGAGAGAGCCACAGAACAGGGGGAGGGGGGAGAGAGAGAGACAGAACAGGGGGAGGGGGAGAGAGAGACAGGGGGAGGGGGAGAGAGAGACAGAACAGGGGGAGGGAGGGTGAGAGAGAGACAGAACAGGGGGGGAGAGAGACAGAACAGGGGGGGAGAGAGAGAAAACAGGTATGGGGGAGTTAGAGAGAGATAGACATGGCAAGGAAGAGGAAAGGGTCATAGGGGGGCCGAAAGAGACGGGGGGTGAAAGACGGGGGCACAGGGCAAGTCCGCACAGGGCGCCAGGACACTTAAGGCCGGCCCTGAACCCAACAGCACCAGATACAACACTATAGCACACAATATAACACCACAGCACCAGATATAACTCTATAGCACACAATATAACCCCACAGCACCAGATACAACACTATAGCACACAATATAACCCCACAGCACCAGATATAACACTATAGCACACAATATAACCTTTCAGCACCAGATACAACACTATAGCACACAATATAACCCAACAGTATCTTCTCCTGTTTCCTCCATGATGTTGCACTGCAGGCTCTCTTCTGTCAGTCATGCTGCCACATGGAGGGCTGAGGGCCGGGGCTATAACTTCATATCCCCGGGCACCCCTGTCATTGGCTCTCCATGCAGCATGACTGACAGCTGCAGAGACCTGCACCAATGTGAATGGGAGACCAGTATAACAGCAAGCAGAGTTGCAGAGAGCAACAGCTTTGGGTGCCACCTCCTACCCCAGCAACTGGTGTGCAGTCCCCTAGGGAGAACTAGGTGCTGCACACTGAGTAAAAAAAAATAATTACCGTTTTTGCTCGATTATAAGACGAGGTTTTTTCAGAAAAAAAATTCTGAAAAAGACCCCTCGTCTTATAATCGAGGTTGTCTTATAATCTGACCTCAAATCGAGGTCAGACTATAAGACAGGGATCCAGGTCCCCCACAGAGCTGCAGGGGACCTGGATCCCCCTCTCTAACAGCCGGGGGATGTCTGCGCGATGAGGGTACTTCCGGCTTCATCATAAAAGTCCCGGCGGTCGTGCAGACATCCTCCGCTGCCTCCACTAGCCACCAGGGAAAATCGGGCAGCCGGGCTGTCTGTCATAATAGACAGAAGTGTTGGGCAGCATGGAGGATGTCTGCATAGTATTATTTGCAATTTAATATGCCCCTGCCACTTTGCCCAATAATATGCCAGTGTTATTTGCCATTTAATATGCCCCTGCTAATTTGCCCAATAATATGCCAGTTATTTGCCATTTAACATGCCCTGCCAATTTGCCCAATAATATGCCAGTGTTATTTGCCATTTAATATGCCCCTGCCAATTTGCCCAATAATATGCCAGTGTTATTTGCCATTTAATATGCCCCAGCCAATTTGCCCAATAATATGCCAGTGTTATTTGCCATTTAATATGCCCCTGCCAATTTGCCTAATATTATATTAGTATTACTTGCCATTTAATATGCCCCAGCCAATTTGCCCAATATTATGCCAGTATTATTTGCCATTAATATGCCCCAGCCAATTTGCCAAATAATATGCCAGTGTTATTTACCATTTAATATGCCCCAGCCAATTTGCCCAATAATATGCCAGTGTTATTTGCCATTTAGTATGCCCCAGTAAATTTGCCCAATAATATTCCAGTGTTATTTGCCATTAATATGCATCAGCCAATTTGCCCAATAATATTCCAGTGTTAATTCCCATTTAGTATGCCCCAGTAAATGTGCCCAATAATATGCCAGTTTTATGTACCATTAATATGCCCCAGTAAATTTGGGGGGAGGGAGACACTTTGTTAGATCTTATTCCAAAAAGGGTGTAATATCAAATTTATCATTTAACCCCTTAGGTACTAGAAAGTTTATCTTTTTCTTAGCATTAGATGGTGATCTCCCTTTCTGATTCCCAATGTAACTTGTTCAATGACCCAGCCTTTATGATGAGAATCATTTTTATTGTGAAATTCTTTGAAATGGCTTGATACGGTATGTTTTCAAAAAACCTGTCCTAATATTATATCTATGTTCGTATAGTCTCTTCTTAAAGAATCTGCCAGTTTGACAACATATTGGAGGCCACATGGGCACTCCAACATGTATATAACAAAATTTGATATACAGGAGACATATCTCTGGACTTGTATTGAAACATATAAAACTATCTTTTTTCTTTGGACATATTTCACAATGGCCACAACCAGGGGAGGGCTGGCAGCCTTAGGCTTGGGGGGCAAATCCAGTCAAGTGGCCCATTGCACCACCGAATCGCCTCCCCATCCACGGCCATCTTTTCCTTGTTTTATAACGAATATTGATGTTATGAAGCAAGACAAATATGATACAATGTGGTTTAACATAATTTAATTGTAACAGCAGCACATGATTAACAAAAATAAAATCTACAGTTTTAACAAATGAACAATGTATGAACACAATACACAATACACTATGTTATACATTTAGGGATATGGATACGCCTTCACACTTAATTTTTTCAAAAAATACAGAAGCCAGAGAAATAAATATCTGTATAAAACTTTTAAACTAAATATTTGATTAAACGGTTAGCAAAGACCTCATCAAGGAAGAACTTTGACAAATAATTTAAAAAGCATCTGGAAACTGGACCAGTTCCAGAAGATCTCTCTCCACTGACATGAGCATTAGGGCATCAAGCAGTTCTTGTCCCAATGTGGCTCGCAGTCGGGTCTTGATGATTATGCACCCTCAATATGCCAGGATTATGCCCCCTCAATATGCCAGGATTTTCCCCTCAATATGCCAGGATTTTGCCCCACAATATGCCAGGATTATGCCCCCTCAATATGCCAGGATTTTCCCCTCAGTATGCCAGGATTATGCCCCACAATATGCCAGGATTTAGCCACCCAATATGTCAGGATTTTGCCCCACAATATACCAGGATTTTGCCCCTCAATATGCCAGGATTTCCCCCCACAATATGCCAGGATTTTTCCACCATATTGAGTACTTACCTCCTTGCTGCTGCTCTGTCTCAGTCTCTCGGTGCTCTCATCTGCCCGTTTGTGGCTGTGAGGGAAGCGTTGTGCGCTCCCCTCCAGCCAAGCGTCTTCAATAAAGTTTGTTTAAACTTTTTTTTTCAACAAACTTGATTGAATGCGCATTGGGTGGAGGGGTGCGCAGAACGCTACCCTCACAGCCACGGACCTGCCGCACCGGGGGACAGCAGCAAGGAGGTAAGTACTGGGAAAGTGGGGAGGATTTTTTTTTCCTGGCGTGACCTGGGCCCGCCGGGCCCGGGATGCCAGTATCGCCGTCACCCCCTGATGGCAGGCCTGGCCAGCAGGGCTCAAGAGGCAGCTGCCCCAGGCCAGCCCTGTACTTCCTGGAGCGCCCAGCCTTAAAGACGGCCCAGCGGTAGTTTTTAGCATGCATTAGGGCAGCCTGGGGGGCAATTGTCTCCCTGCCCCCCGGCCCAGCCCGCCCCTGGCCACAACAGCCACAGTGATACCATCCTTTGTTTGTCCCCAGAAATGTACCATGGTTAGAATTCCTGACCTTCTGGGATTCTTTGAATTTTTTGGTTAGATCTGATGGAGCTAATAGTGTAGTTCCATCGTTATATAGAACATGTAGTTACATGGTTCCACACACATCCAGTCAAAAAGTCCCACACACGTAGTCACACAGTTCCCCCACATGCAGTCAGTCAAACACATATGTATTTACAGTTTCACACACATGCAGTCACAATGTCACACACACAAAGTCTCACAGTAAAAATACACACATGCAGTCACACAGTTCCACATTACATTCTTCCTAAGTCACCTCATCAAAATATACACAAAAAAAAAAAAGCTTTTTTTACCCACTCCTCTTGGTGCTGATGTCTTTACACCCCTGCTGCAATTATTACTGAGTATAAAGGCTGCATGGATGTATCAGAGCACGGAGAAGTCACATGACACCTGGCCTGCCCCCTATTTCACTTACGAAGGTGACCCCACGCGAAACTAAAGTCCAGGGCAGGGGAGGAGCTCTATTTGATCTCATTGCCGATTGCATTGTAAGTGATGCTGACATGAGACTGCACTGAGAAGGACACTCGTCGCGTGTGTTGCTCAGTGGATATTGAGGGCTTAACGGGCAGCAGCTTTGGTCTCTCAGGAATGACTGGGCCCAGGGCAACTGCCCCTTTTGCCCCACTTTAAAGACAGGCCTGAGACTGCTGCATACATAGTAAATGCCAGGTGATGGGGGGTTCAACATTTTTTGGGGGTTTTGTATCTGGTCGTTGTTCAATTACATGACACAAAATCCCATTGAGGAAAATATTATAGCGGACCTGTGTTCAAGGTAGATAAAGTAATTTAAAGCATCTCTATAAAAGAATAGTGCTGGGTCAGCCATGAAAATACATGAGTGCTAAAAGGACCCTGTCACTCTAAACATTACTTATATTAAGAATATTGAGAATGAAAGAATCTGAAAAGTTATTTATACATTACATTAGCAGAACTGGAAGCTAATGCATAAAATAATAGAAAACTATGTTTTAAATGTGACTGTGATGTTTCCTGCTTACTTCATCACCTTGTGGCCTGTAACACTTTCCCACTGAAAATGTGTTCATTAGCATATCAAGCCAAAAGGTGATGTCATAATGAGGAGACACCACAGACGCTTTTAAAATACATATCTATGTAATTCTGCTAACACAATGTATAGATTTTCCATTCATATTACAGATTGAGTATCCCTTATCTTATCTTTTGTTTTGTTGGAATGTGGGTCAATTCAAATAAGGGATACTCACATTCCTGGTGTCCAGTGGGTGAAGCTCCTTTGCTTCACCCTCCAGGGCGTCCGTAAATGTAAATGTGCGCTGCGATGGAAGGGAGGGACTGCACGTGACGACAGATCATCTCGGCAGCACCGTGGAGCAGGTAAGTTCACCAGCTGCTAAAATGATCTGTTACCCGTATCTACTATCCAAAATGCTGCCGGTCTCAAACATTTTGTATTAGGCATACTCAACCTCTATCTACAATCACAGTGCAAGAAATGTTTAGGTTGACAGAGTTCTTTTAAAATTATACCATGTATTCAGCGTTTGATTTCAAGCTTTCAAGACTAAGTTGGTAGGCCACTTCCTCAGGCATTAATGTAATTAAAACAAAATTTCCTAATTACAAGTACAATTCACAGCTTTAAAAAAAGGAGTACTGAATTATTTTCTCAGCAGTACATTAATCACTCTAATAGATACATTTGGTTTAATTCCAACAAGCATATTATAAAAAAAAAAAAAAAAACATCTGTTGCAGAGCACTTCTCTCAGTCACAACCTGGACACGGCATCCAAGAGTGGAAGCGTATGGTACTGGTGGGATGGTTTCGCACCCAGAGGGATAGAAAAAGATAGGAGGTCAAACTGCTATGCCAGTTACATACCTTAGCCACTGGTGTTAATAAACACAGTAAAATAATTTCCTGGTATAATCTCACATATTGATAAATATTTTTACAAACATAGTGTAAACGATGGTTATGAATTTTATCTTTATGCATAAATATGACGCAAACAACCTTAAGAGTCGACACACAGCAAAGTTGGCAAGACCTCAAACTAGATTACACAACAGAGTTAACGTATTTGCTCAAATATAAGACAAGGTTTTTTTCAGAGCAAATCGAGGTCTGACTATAAGACTGGGATCCAGGTCCCCCGCAGAGCTGCAGGGAACCTGGATCCTCCTTGCGAGCAAACGGCGGATGTCTGAGCAATGCACAGTTTGGGGGGGGAGAGGGGGAGGGATGGGGGAGAGGCAGTATTGGGCAAATCTGGGGGAAGGGAGGCAGCATTGGCTCAGGTTGGGTAGGGAAGGGAGGCAGCACTGGTTAAGTCTGGGGGTAGGACAGCATTGGCTGTCTGGTGGGCAGATGGCTGTGGGGGCGATGCATTGACTGCGTCTTGGGGCAGCTGGGCAAATAAAAGGACATAAAAACAAGAAATGCAATTTTTGTATCATAATTTTGATTGAATATATACAAGTTAAACTTTTTTCCTATAGGGTAGTGTTATATTCAGGCTTTTATTTATTTTTTTCATAATGGAATATCCAAAGTTTGGGGGGTCGTCTTAAAATCAGGGTCATCTTATATTCGAGCAAATACGGTAATCTACTCCAGTGCAAGAGAGCAAGAGCAGAGTTCACCCAATATAACAAATGTATTCATAACACATGTAATCTGGCATCCTGGCATAAACACATACATCCATAAAGATGTACTCAAAGAGATTACAACCAACAACCAAACTGACGCACACACAGCATAGTTAGCAAAACTATGATTTCCGTGCTAAAGAGGCACATATAAAGCTACTTAATAGAAACAAGAAGAGTTTACTATCAAAGTGTTTCTAAACTAAAGCAAAAGACAATGGACAAGGCTGAGTGGTACAGTATAGTTAGCGATCTGAGGCAAGGCTTATGGTGACTATCAGAATCAGAAAAAAGAATTGTTTGGAGAACTGCTTGCATAGTGAAAGCACTCTGCCTGCTTCTGTCAGGGGGTACATGGTCTTTAAGGAACTGCCGTCTAATCCCTTTTCCAAGTTTTAAAAACGTTTTTTTAGAGTTGTGTATAGCCATTCCATAGGAAACATACGCTATAATTGAGTTTTGAAGAGTATAAAAAAAATGTACAGCGCTAAATTTAAAAAAAAGTATTAATTAAATCCTGATTAATAATTACAAATAATATGTCTAACCAACTTATACTCATGAGTGTAAAAATATTACCAAAAAAGCGATGTATCCTTCAGGGAAATTACCAGACCAAATAGAGAACAATATCCTGAGAAATAAACCTCAAAAAGAAATAAAGATCTTGTAATAAAGATGATTACAAAATATACATAGATGGTGGACTACAAAATTATGTATTATGTTTTAATACATATAAAACAAATAAGTAAAACGCATACAGAATAAAACAGCAGGGGTCCTTTTAATAAGCCCCTGCTAATTTCCCCAAATCCCCCCATTTCCACAGCACTTACCTTTACCTGGTGGCAGGCAGCATGGAGTCCTCCATGCTGCCTGTTCGGCTCCCCGGCGGTTGTGCCGACAGATCATGTGACCTGGCACGGGTATGACGTCAGCACGCCCGTCACGTGACTGTCGGCACTTCCGTGTTACACTGCACGGGGAGCCGAACAAGCAGCACAGAGGTTTCTCTGTGCTGCTTGTTCGGCTCCCCGTGCAGCCTGGGAGGCAGAGCGATGGTGAGGGGGGATGTTCCGATCCCCTCTCACCTCTGTCTCTGCCTGCAAGCGCGGTCTTTTTTTTTTTTAAAGGGGCAGATTTTTTTTTTTTTATGCCCCTCCAAAATTTGCCGCCCTAGGATACCTCGCAGTAAATACAGCACTGCATTAGGTGCCCCCTCTTGATTTTAACAATTATAGAAACATAGTAATTAATATGTGACATCCAGCTGATGCGCATCCCAGGCTTTTAGTCACATATTAATTGATAAACTATCGGGGGGGGGGAGGGAGTGGCAATATCCTGGCATATTGAGGGGCAAAATCCTGACATATTGAGGGGCAAAATCCTGGCATATTGAGGGGCAAAATCCTGACATATTGAGGGGCAACATCCTGGCATATTGAGGGGCAAAATATTGGCATATTAAATGGCCTATTGAGTGGCTAAATACTGACATATTGAGTGGCAAAATAGTGTGTCTCAGGTTATGTGTGTCACTGTGTGTGTATAAGTGGTAAGGGTGTGTGTAAGTGTGTCACTTTCTGTGTATGGGTGTGTGTAAGTGTGTCACTGTGTCAGTGTAAGGGTGTGTGTGTGTAAGTGGTAAGTGTGTCTCTGTGTGTGACTGCAAGGGTGTCTCTGTGTTTAAGGGTGTCTCTGTGTTTAAGGGTGTCAATGTGTGTTAGGGTGTCAATGTGTGACAAATTAAGAGCATGCGAGTTGAATATTTAGATGTATTTATTTTCCACACTATACATTATACTGTTATATATATAAAATGTATGGAGGGTTGGTGGTGTGGGAGGTCAGAGGAGGGGCACCAAAAGGCACCTTCGCCTGTGTAGATGAAAATCCTTGCACCTATTTTAGGTATTATTTATTTATTAAACACTTCTGCCATATCAATTAACAACTTCCATATGGAGTAGAATCATTTCGGTTTTTTATTAAAGGATCATTTATAATTATATAAATGTATTAAATTAATACATAAATAGAGGAATACATAAAACCAAGGAAATTGCAAACCCTTGTTACAGGAACCCTGAGTTCCGGCAGCGGGATGGGGAGCGGAGGAAGCAAGGTGAGTGAGAGGTAGACACTACAGGGGGAAGGGGAGGGGGTAAAAGACACTACAGGGGGAAGGGGGGGAGAAAGACACTACAGGGGGAAGGGGGGTAAAAAAGACACTACAGGGGCAAAGGGGGGGAGAAAAACACTACGGGGGGAAGACACTACAGGGGCAAGAGGGGGAGAAAGACACTACAGGGAGAAGGGAGGAAAGAGAGACACTACAGGGGGAAGGGGGGGAGAAAGCCACGAAGGGGGGAGAGAGACACTACAAAAAGGACAGAGAGAGAGAGAGACGCTACAGAAAGGACAGAGAGAGAGACGCTACAGAAAGGACAGAGAGATAGACGCTACAGAAAGGACAGCGAGAGAGACGCTACAGAAAGGACAGAGAGAGAGACGCTACAGAAAGGAGAGAGAGACGCTACAGAAAAGACAGAGACACTACAGAAAGGACAGAGAGAGACGCTACAGAAATGTGAGAGAGACGCTACAGAAATGCGCGAGAGAGACGCTACAGAAATGCGACAGAAAGACGCTACAGACATGCGAGAGAGAGACAAGCTACAGAAATGCGAGAGAGAGAGACGCTACAGATATGCGACAGAAAGACGCTACAGACATGCGAGAGAGAGACAGGCTACAGAAATGCGAGAGAGAGAGACGCTACAGATATGCGAGAGAGACGCTACAGATATGCGAGAGAGACGCTACAGATATGCGAGAGAGAGAGAGACGCTACAGATATGCAAGAGAGAGATGCTACAGATATGCAAGAGAGAGAGACGCTACAGAAATGCGAGAGAGAGAGACGCTACAGAAATGAGAGAGACAATACAGAAATATGTATTATATTATGCTATGGAGCTGGTTTAAAAATGTTATGCTATGGGGCTGGTTTTTGTTCCCAGTCCGGCCCTGCCTGCTAGGTTCAATCATGAACCGACTGATAAAGTTGAATGCAATGGGGACAAATGCACTATAATGCATTTTTATATTGGTTTTTTTCTGGCTTTGTTCTGATGAAACACATACATCGGGAAGATGTAGGAGCCAAGTACTGTAGTTTTTAATATTAATAACCATCTAATGACTATCTCTTGGAAAACTGGGCCTGGATCCAGTGATGTAATCCTGTGTTTCCATTTCTCCCCTGGAAGTGCCCAATGCCTCTGGTCTAACAAACAGTCTGGGAACTCAGATATTCCCATATAGTGAACCGCGCATGCACGCAATCACTCAGGGTGTGATTTGAGTGATCGTGTGCATTCGCGAATCACCTGCTGATAAGATTTGAGTTCCTGGATTTTTTGTTACAACACCACCTTCTATCAGACATGTCGGTACTACATGTCGGTAGTGACACGTACAGAGGTGCCCAGGTCACATGCCATTAGACACTATCTTGCACCTACAGATATGTGAGAGAATATGGACAAGGTGGGACAAGGTCTCTCTCTTGCATATCTGTAGCGTCTCTCTCGCATATCTGTAGTGTCTCTCTGGCATATCTGTAGGTGCAAGATAGTTTCTGGTTTTCAAAGCACCTTTGCTGGTTTGCCATACTGTTATTAGTATCTAGCTGAGAAAATGCATCCCTAATTTTGAAGTTTTAGCTAATAGAAAGCTTCCTGTAAAAAAATCTGTACATCTTTGGTAATTTTTACTGTAACAAGGGTTTGCAATTTCCTTGGTTTTATGTATTCCTCTATTTATGTATTAATTTAATACATTTATATAATTATAAATGATCCTTTAATAAAAAAAACTAAATAATTCTACTCCATATGGAAGTTGTTAATTGATATGGCAGAAGTGTTTAATAAATAAATAATACCTAAAATAGGATGTTTGTAATGGGTAAGCACTGACATTTCAAACTATTGCTAACTATTGATGGGTTCCAACATGCTAAGAACTGTAATCTGTAACAGCTGGAGCGACAAGGATGTCATTGCAGCAGACAATATTCCTGCAGGCTGACACTGCAATGCATCTTGATCTAAGAGTCATCACATAAAGTACTAAGGGGAAAGGAGTGATATGCGAGTTATCATATGATATTTATGAGTCTGTGCACTCAGTGTAGTAGAGAACAATCGACGCGCGCACACGTGTACCCCTCGAATGTTCCAACAACAATGGGACAATCAGAACGTTGTTCGAATGCGCGTTCACGAACACTCAGGCCGATAGAACTCACAGCCGTTCTAGCAGGCGCCGGAGGAGGGGCCAGGGGCGGAGTTTATTGCACTGTAACTCCAGCCCCTCTTCATAGTGAATGGGAGGTGGAGAGAGCGGAGCCCGACTGTATGTGTTATTACACACTTCCTGTGATATATTTATGACTGTGGATTCAATTTCCGGTAGCAGATCGGGACTTATTCCCCTCCCTCTCCTGTCTATTTGTATGTCCCCCTCTCAGTCTCCAGCCCATGAGCCAATATAAGATCATCGACTAGGCGGAGTTGCGGTGAAAGGGGATACTGTCTAGGTTATTATACCCCTCCCAGCAGACACCCACCTACAGGGATAAGGGTGGATGGGGGAGAGAAGTCCCCAAAAGGGAACGAGGAGGAAGGAGAACACTTAAATCATCATCAGAAGAAAGAAAAGGCTGGTAACCACCCTCCCACCTTGTCCAGTAGGAGGGTAATTTTTATAACACAATAAGTTATTATATATACTGAACCATACAATACTACCTTGTATATCCCAGGGTTTTCCCCACTGGCATTCCTATGGAGATCCACCTGCAGGTAGGTACATTTGATTGGGTGGGGGACGCTATTGTACTGTAAAAGGTCATTATGTCTGCTGGAAAGTGTGGATATATATTTATATCATGCACCGCTTGTACACACCAGTCTGGAGCTGTATTGATCGGCAGCGTTGGGAATAGCAGCTTCTCTCATCTCTTATTACATGACCTATTTTAAGCATCTTTCATTTGAATGGAGAAGTGATGTTATAGGGATTCTGCACGATCAGAGTTGGGATGTGTGGGCTGATCGAACGGATATGTTGACAGTAAGGATCATAGTCTGTCAACTGTCCTTTTTTTAGCCTTTTAAAGTGTTAGCTCTTGTGGCCAGGGACCGTATGCATATTATATCCTATTACATAATGTATATTTTTTGACAGCCCTTATATTCCTTTGTTATTGTTGGTTCGTATGATGGATATTTTGGAACCTAGTGATTATTATCGTATTAAATCTTGATGGTATGGTGCTTTCACGAATATGCTTAATTAACGTTTTCATTAGAGCCCTAATCTTACATGCAAAAATGATGTCTCCAATAAACAATAAATGGCTATATTACTATCACAAAGTAATTTATAGAAAGATGTAAGCCTTTTAACTTAAAAGACCAGCTTCTTTACCAGACAAGCCTACCACTTAGCATTCTCCATATTCTTTTATCTGTCTGTAATTAATTTTTCCTTTATGTCTCACTCCAGTCTATCCTGGAGTACTAATGAGTAAATGACAGGCAATGCTTCTTCAAGTTATACAGTCAGCTTGCAGGTTCACCTCTTTTACTGATATATAGTAGTGTGTAATATTATATATGATGCAGATTTTTTGTGGGAAATGCAGCAGAGTTGAGTCAATATTTCATTTTAAGATGATACAGTAAAACCTGCTTTATTGATGGTTACAGGCCTGCCATTTGTTCTAAAATACATTGTACATTGCATTTACATTTTAGTTACCTGTGGGTTGTGTGTATTGAATGTCAACGGTTGAACGTTTCTCATTATAAACAAAAGTACTCTAAAAATGCAGCTTTTTTTTGTATTTATAAGGAATATTCATAAAGATTGTGATGCATTTGTTGACGTCTACCATATTTTCTTAAACCACAGTCTATTCATTTTATTTCCCAAAAAATGTGTAAACATGGAATTCTTTCCAGTTCAGTTAAACATAATATATCAATTACAGTTTTGTCCTGGTTATAATTTTTTTTTTACTTTCAATTATTTGTGTTTTTAGAGCATATTACTTAATTCCATGCAAAAATAAACTTTAAAGAGTTAAAAAAAACTTTGTACATTTTTTGGAGTAGTGTCCTGGATGAAGATCCATTGGTGTAAAGCGGAACCTTTCTTTTGGGGGTACACTAAATAAGTGGAGGTTATTTGATTGCTTTACATAGAACTCTACGGAAGAACCATTTCCCTGGCTCCTAAAATATTTCTGACTCCTAGATTGGTGTATTTGGCTCTTAAAATCTACAAATAGTTGTAAAGCCCTGTTCTAATTGAGACTTTGGCTTTGTTATACATTATGGATAGTGTTCTTTGTCTGGCATGGCTCTGGCTTTCTTCTGCTTGAAAAATGTATGGGTTGGTATGTACAGAATGTGTGCATGGACAGATGGACTTTGATTATTTTAACATAACTCTTACTAGTAATTTCCCCCACTGCAGTCTGCTGCTTAAATATGTTTTGTCTAACACATCCATGTTTCCATCCCTCCCCCCGTCTTACATTTAGTTGTAACACTCCTTAGATGCAACAAAGATGCTACAGACTGAAAAAGTTTTTACTGTGATCTTGATAATTTTTTTTGAATATATACCTATGTTTCTATACCTAAATATGTTATATATATATATATATATATATATATATATATATATATATATATCTACCTGGTTATTTTTCCAACTCTGCTATTTTATATATATATATATATATATATATATATATATATATATATATATATATATATATATATATATATATGCAGAAGATCTATAGTGACTGTGTCATCTGCTCCTTAAGAATAGGGGTAGGCATCCAGTGGCCCTCCAGCTGCAAATGAACTAAATTTCCCGTAATGCTTTTTCAGCTAAGAGACTGGCAGCGGAGTATTGGAAATGTAGTCCTGCAACATCTGTGCAGCGACAACAAGGTTCTCTTGTTGAAAATGTATATCTCTTGGAAATTGTATGGTACATAAACCTTACAAATAAAAAACAAACACAAGAAATTAAGTTGAAAGAAGGCTGTGATCTTTATTGTAGGGGAGGCGTTCAATTTAATAAATAGCCAACCATATATCCATAACTGTAACATAACTCACTTTATAATCTCATAAGACATATGTGTCCCGTATGTACCTTAATCAGTTCTGCTCGAAACGCCAGAACTAATAACCACCAATATCCACTCCCTAGTCTAATTGACATGAAGGGTAACTTGTGCCCTCCTTCAAAGATCACACATAACATAACATTAGAGAGAGCAGGGGGGACTTTATCACTTAGTCCTCCATCTGACTGAACATTCTTTTTCCTCACTTCTCTTAAAGGGATACTCCCACCAAAAAATGGAAAGGGTTTTATTTTTTTATTTCACTTTGTGGATATCAGATATGTCTTTTGTTTTTGTTATGTGAGATTATTTTATGAAATATTTTACTAAACAGGTGTGACTGGGCGCTGCCATTTTGTGAAATATAGTGTTATTGGGTGCTAGTCCCCAGAGTCTTTAAAGCACAAATTTCTCACTTTGGGGCTTGGGACACAGAATGCAGTCTATAAGTCAGAATTCTGATCATAGACTTGCATTGAATGTGAGGTTAATGTAACTATTACATCACAAGGCCACGGAGTTATGATCCTGTTTGATCAGGTCAGTCTCCTCTCTTTGTGTTGTAAGTCAGGTAAAAAAGTTGTACACAGCCACCTAGTTCAGCCCACTATGATACACAGGAGCCAGTAAGAGAGCAGTGGTGTATCTTATGGCATCATTATGCAGGCTTTGACCACAGTTGTAAAGTGACACTTGCTGGAAGATTTTGGAGAATATTGCATCATGGGTAAAATTCTCAAAATGAATGCTAGAGATAAACACTTTTACTTTTATATGCATTTAATTCAAACATAGAAGAAGAAAAAACAGTGGCATATGTCATAAATATGTGTTTGTTTTAAATGCACAGGTAATCTAGTTACATCTTATGTAAGTGGTAGTGTCTCTTTATATGTTAGCGCTTTTCCCAATCCATCTTCACTTTACCTGTGTGGTTCCCTGCACCCACATGTGGACAAAACAAACAAAATATAACCCTTACCTACCCTACCTAATCCTTCTGCCCCAACAATTCCCATTCCCATGATGTATTGTTATCTGCCCTTAACAACATGATCTATGTATTGTGTCCATTTATGCATTTCTAACCAATTCTGAAATTCTGTGGTGTCTTCTGTTTATGACATCACCTGTGGCTTGATATGCAAATTAACTAATTTTCAACTGGAAATGTGATTTGCATATCAAACTGCTGGTACATATATTTGTTTTTTTTCTGGCTAGTCAGATTTGAATAATGCTCATGAAGGAGTACATTACCACTAGGGTTGCCACCTCAGACATTTTTTAAACATAGAAACATTGAATGTGTCACCGGCAGATAAGAACCATTCGGTCCACCTAGTCTTCCCAATTTTCTAAAGACTTTTTATTATTCCCCAGTTCCCTATCTTAAATCTAGGTTAGCCTTGTGCCTATCCCACGAATGCTTAAACTCCTTCACTATGTCTACCTCTACCACTTCCACTGGAAGGCTATTCCATACATCCACTTCCCTCTCAGTAAAGTAATACTTCCTGATATTACTTTTAAATCGTTGCCCCTCTAATTTAAGACTATGTCCTCTAGTTGTTGTAGTTTTTCTTCTTTTAAATATACTCTCTTCCTTTACTGTGTTGATTCCCTTTTTTATATTTAAATGTTTCTATCATATCCCCCCTGTTACGGCTTTCCTCCAAGCTATACATGTTTAAGATGCTGTAACCTTTCCTGGTACGTTTTGTCCTTTTTATCCCTCAGCCCATGAACCAGTTTAGTAGCCCCTTTCTGAACTTTACGGGCCACATATAGATTTGTCAGGTTGCTTTGCAGTATGTAGACGTCATATGTGACCAGAAGGAACTCAAATACCTAATCATGTAGTAGATCCCACAGAACCATATGGATTAGTTAATTTATTTCCTTCTGATCCCATATGACTTCTGCATCCTGTAAAGCAACCTGCAAAAGTTATACGGGGCCTGTATGAAATGGCAGAGGTGGCAACTCTAATTACCGCAAAGAGTTTGGTTTGTCTCTCTCCTAGGAAATGTTGCATTAACGGCTCTGTAAAGCTGTAGTTAGGACACAGCAAGTTTGAGGGACTCATAATGTGCAAGCGGATTAGGCCCACCAGTAAAATGTTAACTGAGGTTTATTCCTCCAGTTTCAATACTTTTAAAAAGTCTGTCAGTTGTTCCTGATCCCTTCATGTAATATGCACACTTAGTCCCAACACTTACATCATGTTAGGTTCTAGCCAAAATAAATGTAAGCTGAATTCATGTTGATTGAGAGTGATTTTTACACAACTAGGGTTATGTTCAGGACTTGATACCAAACGTATAAAATCATCCTAAACACAATATATAATAAATTGTACTAACAGTACAACAAAGATTGTTTTCACTTCAACGTCTTTCAATTTAGCCAATAATGTAAGAAATTACTATTATTCTGTGTGTTTTTCTAAAATTATATTGGAATTGTTTGTCATGGGTATTTGTAGATTAGGGTAACAACTTCAAATTTAAAGAGACTGGGAGCATAGTGCCTGCTCCTAACATTTGTATGTATATCATAGAGAATTTGATGAATGTTTCTATTTTAGGACTCATAACTAAATACATCTCTTTTATTTTAGAAAAATAGATTGACCTGAATTTTTCACTGTTTGAGACAATATGTGGACTTCTACAAATGCATTGAAACCTATGTGATTTCACACTGATCTTCAAATATGAACTAGTTCTGAATAGTCACATATAGATGAAAAAGTGAATCCTGTGACCAGCAGTCTTAATACATGCTGGCTTATCAATTAAAGGATTGTATAACTAGGATTATATTTGAAAACAAGAGTATCTGCATTAGCAGAGAGAGAAAGGGAGATGGGCTACACAAACACACGGGTTTCAGATTGGAGACAGGACAGCTCTGCTTCTGTTGAGAGGAAGAATGGAATATAAATGAGGGATTTATATTTACAGATACATGCCAGTTTACAGAAGGAAAAAACTTTAATCACACTTAAAGGGACTGTATCACCTAAATAATCTTTTTACTGTGAATGTAGAGGGGGGAAAAAGATTGAAATAAGCAAGAGACTCCACAGACACATTTAAAACACCTTTTCCCCCCTAATTTAGGCACAATGTACAGATCATTTTCAGTAAATTTTTATTCTATACATTCACAGCAAAACTATTTTTTAGTGATACGGTCTCTTTAAGCAGAATACATGTGTTTATACACCAGCCATTATTAATTTAGTGGTTGCGATGAAAAACTGATTATAGTTCTATTGGGCTTAGTGATCATCTGTTATTTATCTTTGAATTGGATACATCATGTATGCACCTTCACTTTTAATCAGGCAGTTGATTGTATAGTATCTCACTATTGTTCATAATTGCACTTTTGTAATTAGATTAAAATTATTATCAATTCAGCATTATTGTATTACTTTTGAAGCATCAATATCCAGACTGAGGATTCTGAGACATTAAAGGGACACTAATATAGAAGCACATGTGAAATTCTAGTTGTCCCTTGTATGAGGATAAACCTCATCCTCTGACCGACAGCTGCCATGATTCCATAGGAAGCAAGCAGCCGCGAGAGAGACCCTTGTTTTTACATGGGATCAGCAGGAGAGACCCTCGCATTTGGCAGTCAGAGCTGGGAGAGCCCCCTCTCTGATTGGCTGTGCGCGTGCTGATGTTGTCAGCACATGACAACCAGGAACTGCTGTGTCTCGCCAGCAGATAGTAATAAACCTGCGTGTATCTATTAAGATAGTCCTGGGACATGTTTTATTTAACCCTTGCTTCCTTCAAGGGTTAAACAAGGTTTAATGTTCCTTTAAAACTAACTTTGGGTTTGTTCTGCTACTAGACTGCATCCGTTAGTTAGGGTGTACTTTTCTTATGCCTACATAAATTTATTTTATCAAAAAAAGTCAGTTCTGTTTATTGAATGTCCATGTCATGTGTAGGAAGGGAGAAATCTCTGGCTAAGATATTGCATTCTAGCAAAAGGTTTAATGTGTGTTATCACTAATTTATCCATTGCACCAAAGTGATTTCTCTTCTCAGTTGGACGACATTACAGAAGCAGGGGTTCATGGTGGACATTTACTGGACTGTGTGATTAAACCTTTTAATTTTATTGTACTGTTACATTGGTAATTTACTTTGTGCTACACAGGGCTAGATAGCATTGTTAGTTTTAGTTCAAAGGATGGGAATATTCTAAAAGCTAAGTAGCAACTAGAGAATGTTGAATGTGGAACACCATGTAACAAAACAATTTTTTACACCATTAAGAGGATGGAACTAGCATCAAATTAGAGCGACTATTCAGTAAAGAGACAAAAACGGGAAACTAAGATGGGAATTTCAAACTTTAGGCCAAAGTAGCAGAGTTGCAGCTGAATAGGAAAATGTATCCAACTCCGCTACTTTGGCCTTAAGTTGCCCAGAATTGAACTGGATATTCAAGGTGGAGCTTTACCATGTAAAGAGGCAGAATAATATCTTCCTCCCATGAGTTAATACCCCTTTTAATACATGCCATTATTTTAGTGGCCATTGCAGCCACCAGCTGGCCGTGCACACTATCGCTAACTCTATTATCTGCAACTACTCCCAAATGTTTTTCATTAGTAGATTTCTCCAAAGAAACACCATTTAAACTATATGTTGCATTTTTATTCTTATACCTAAAATGCATAATTTAACATTGGTCTATAATTAATCTCATTTACCATTTATCTGCTCAGTTACCTAGTTTGTCCAAAACGTCTTGCTATGAAGGCTCATCTAGTTCACACTGTATTACTCAACTTGATTGTGCGTCTTCAACAAACACTGAGACATGGCTTGCTATGCCCACTGGGAGAATTCATCATGTTTGTCCCTACCCACAACCTAAGCATATACTTGGTATGTGTCCCTCAATATTAAAAAAAAAATGGACAACATAGGCTGAATTAGCTTTGAACAAATAAATGTTGATAAAGCATTATGTCTTTTAATTAATTATGTTCTTTTTATCTGTTATTATATTATTACAGCCTGATAATTTAAATTATAATCTGAGAATTTAGTGGATTTGAAACCTACAATAATCTTAAAGGACAACTGTCAGGAAAGAAACAAGTTTGTAAATAGAAATACTTAAAATTAAAAAAAAATTCAGTACCTTATTGAGCCCTGTTATATTGTATAGAACTTTGATGTTCCTTTACCTGATCCAACATCGATGAAGATCTAAGGACTATTTTTATACTCGGTTCTTAAGTACACTTTTCCAAATCTATTGATAAAATATTTGTTAGATGGCCACATGAACAACACATATAAGCATGCAAATGTGCTGTGAAATTAGAACAATATAAGGAAATAAGATGATGGTAAGGAAAGAAAAAGAACAATGGTGACGTTATAAGGAGGAGAAAAAAGGCAATTTGAAGGGATGATGAAACCGAGAAAAAGAGATAATGGGGAGAAACCCCCAGTGGGACAGAACAGCGACAGCAAAATAGGTTTACCTAAAAAGGGCATGTAAGTCGCACAAATAACATAAAATACAGGTATTCGCTGTCTCAAATTCGCTAGGAAGAAAAATAAACTGGGAACAGAGTTCTCGTTCGTTGCTTGTTCCGTTCGATGTTCCAGTGTACACAGTCCATAGTAAATAAATAAACATGTAATATCCCATTATAAGTTATGTTTGTTGATTTTGCTTCTCTTTTGGTCTCTTGCCCCTTAGGAGCATCATTTGCACGGTTCTGCCGGCACTTAACTCTTAAAAGAACTTTGTCTGTTTATGTCCCTGCTCCTTGGTTAATAAATGCGTCTGGTTGGCTACTAAGTATAGGTAAACCCTGTATATAAGGCTTTGTGTTATATCATAGTTCCCGTTAGAATGAGAAGTTATTCCCTGTATCCCGAGCTCTGCATTATAATGGTGTGGCTCTTAAATTGTACAAACATTTGTCAGTCTCTGCATATTGTGTGTGTGTGTGTGTCAGGCTGCAGGCTCTTCAATGCTAGTCACCTGTGGTACTCGCCTCCAGAGTGACGTCTTCCTGTGAGGCGGCAGTGCGTTTGCGGACTAGGCCGCATACCCGTTCTCGAGTAGCGCACGCCTCGTGTATAGTGAGCGCGTGCATTCTACAACTGGCGGGTGTGGGGGGTTTGAATCCTGAGACGTGGCCGTCTGAAATGAGGTTCAGGGCAGAAGGAGGGAAGTAGGCAATGTCTTCCAGACATACCTGCTATTCAGCATCTCAGTAGGCGAGGGGTTATGATACTGACTCCCTATATAAACCCTGCTTACTTGTCATTCCATGCTTGATTATTCCCAAGCTAGTACCTCGTCGTGCTTATCCTACCTGTGTCTATTACAAATTTTTTATTATCTGGCCTTGACCTTTTGGACTCCCTTTTTGACTACGAAGCCTTCTCATACCCCTACCTTGGTTTTGTTCTTTTTTTCGCTCAAGAACCTTATCTGCCTGCCCTGACCATTTGCACTCCCTTTTGACTACGCCTTTTGCCTACCCCTTTTTGCAGTGATGCCTGGTTTATGTACTTTGGAGCTCCCCTGCACTACGCTCTCACTTGTCAGTCCCGACAGAACTCTGGTTAAAAGGCAGCTGGGTCTTTATCATGGACAGTACACCAAAAAACATTTGAGTTCCGAGTTCTCTATTTGTCTTACATGTTTTTCAGGTCAATCCACTTCTCTGGCACCTGCTTGCATAATACATTTATTTACTTTTTCTGGTGTGCCAACATCTAACTCTATTAAAGTGTCAGTACAAGTACAGCAGTATCCTTGGTATATAACATCATTAAGTTGTCCAGTAAATGTCCATATGGCAGGGTTGTGCCACACATGTGGGACCCCGCTAACTTTAAACTTGTGGAAGTAACAATAGTAAATAAAGGAAAACGTTTAGCATTAGTTCATTTGCATATTAAGCCACAGGGGATGTCATCAACAGGAGACACCACAGGCACATTTAATGTTCTGCAGAATTAATATCTTTTGGCCCTAAACATATGCAGAAGAAACTACAGAGTATTGCATAGATCCTTGTTTACTAGCTCGTGACTATGGCTGTTGATGGAAAAGCTCCAGTTTTATTAGGATTATTTATTTTTAAAGTGCCGTCATATTCTGCAGCATTGAACGATGAGGTAAATGAAAGATAAAGATTATGGAGAGTTAACAAATCAGTCAGAGTAAAAAGAAAAAAGTAATGAAACAAGCTAGTGATATGTTAGCCTCTGTATCTATTATGAGGCACTTGCTATGCACTAACAGTAGTTAAAAAGAAAAACATTGTTTTGATGGCTAAAAATGATGTTTCCCCAGAGGTCCCTGGGGAAGTCTTGGTTATCATGGTAACCTCATGCACTGGAGATTAGTAAAACTGTTAATTTAATTGTTTTCTTCACAGCCTTATCCTGGTGGATGTAGGTTACTGCTTGATTCTGACCATACACTTTTTCTATTTGAATTCCATTCACTCTGCAATACTGTTAGATTTCCATTTTTCCCTAAAAAGTGTACAACCTCTGGGTCACATTTGTTAGTGGAATAAGGTAGGGCTTGGCAAACTTTGGGGGTCAGGAAGCAGAGTTCCAACCATGATTTGTCATGCAGTTTGGGAAATACCCACTGAGCAATGTGCATGGGGAAAATAATCCTGAACAGGCCCAAGAAATATCTTGTGTGGTAATATAGCCTAGTGACATGATCCTAAAGATGGACTGTCTTATTTTAAGTGGAATTCTTTTGAGTGGAATACCTTTTTTTTTTTAAGTACAATTAAGGACACCAACCTACCTTGCCTTTTCCAAATATTCTAATATCAAAGCCAAAAAAACTGACAGAGCAATATTGGCAGAAATGGGGACTGTTTTGAGAAGTGGTAATTTGCTGTTGTCATCTGCAGTGGATTAAAGTCTGGTTTACGTAGTGAGAGCTGCAAATTTGACACTAGTAGATTATACTGGGATTATATGTATTGACTCTCCAGAGGAAAAAAAAAATTCAGTATGTTCTGTTAACACACATTTATAAAAAAATATATATTCTGAGTAACTTTTTACAAGTACTGGCCATGAAGCACCTGACCACCGCTTCAAAACCACTACCTCATTGCTTTATTTTGTGTGGTATGGGATTTGGAGAAGGATAGGGGTTATTTGGAGTAGGGTAACCATTACGGCAGGGCCTAATTTTGTCACTCCACCTTACCAGTTCTATTTTATTTATAATTAGTAGATTAGTTACCCCAACTTTTAATAGTCCCTTTGGCACATAGAGGTATCACCCAGCTGTGTTTTACTTGCAGAGCGTCCAACTCTATAGAGGTAATAGAATGGCCTGTATTTTTTTTCCAAGAGAAGATGGCAGCCATATTAGCAGAGCAGTGCCATTGATCAATTTTGTATCTCTAATTTCAGATTATATGTAGTCACACAGGTGGAAGAAGAGGCAGGATGCATCATCTGGCCTGCATTCATTGTTTATTATCCCCAAATGTACACTGATAGTAACCCCTTAGTGTCATGACTTTTTTGGCTTGTCTGACGCTTGGTGACATGGGCTGTTTTAACATTTCTGAGGTGTTTGTGTTTTGCTGTAATTTCTTTCTTTCTCATTTAGTGTACCCACACAAACTATATATTGTTTTTATCGGCATAAGATGGGCTTTCTTTTGATGCAAATATTTTTATGGTAGCATATAATTTTATATAAAAAATATTAAAATATGATGAAAAATGTAAAAATAAAATTTTTTAATGACTTTTATTTGAAAAATCCCATACCTATCTACAAAAGACAACAAAAAAACACTGCTAAATAGTTTCTCATATTTGTCCTGAGTTCAGAAATAGCCCATGTTTTATGTTAGTGTGCTTTTTTTTATTCAAGTTACAGAGCTAGAACTATAAGTAGTGCAATGCAATTTAAAAATCATTTTTTTATAACATTTGCGATAGTGATACTGTAACACTGATATCTGTACTAAATCCATGAATGACCCCCCAAAGGTACATATTTTTCAAAACTAGACGACTCGGGGCATTTAAATTGGGGTATTTTGACACTTTTCACGTAGCAATTTTACCACCAAACATTGCCAAACTTTGCAGCAAAAAAATAAATAAAAATATATTTTTCACACAGATTATGTTTCAGGTAAACATTTCCTGAAAATGTGATGGGGTACTGCCAAATAACACCTCATTATGTGTTCAGCAACATCTCCTGAGTACAGGGATCCCACCCATGTATAGGTAGGTTATGTTATTTGCGGGCTAAAAGGCCACATATGGGAGGTGCACATTTTGAATTCCACACTTGGAATTTTGACATGCTCTCAACCTGGGCCCATGCCCCATTTGGGACATATTTGAAGCCGGCCAGTGTATTTTATCCCACAAAACCATATATTTTTGAAATCTAGACACCCTTGGGTATTTCAACTGGTGGTATTTTAACACTTTCCATACACTAATTCTACCACCAGCCTTTGTTGAACCTTTGAGAAGTAGTTTTTTTTCACATACATTGTACTTCAGGCATGCATTCACAGATCCTGTTAGGTGTCACTGCCAAATAACACCTCATTATGTGTTCAGCAACATCTCCTGAGTACAGGGATCCCACCCATGTATAGGTAGGTTATGTTATTTGGGGGCTAAAAGGCCACATTTGGGAGGTGCACATCTTGAATTTCACACTTGGAATTTTGACATGCTCTCAACCTGGGCCCATGTCCCATTTGGGACATAGTTGAAGCCGGCCAGTGTATTTTACCCCACAAAACCATATATTTTTGAAAACTAGACACCTTAGGGTATTTCAAATGGTAGTTTTTTAACACTTTCCATGCACTAATTCTACCACCAGTCTTGGGGTAGTAATTGATTGTGTATTTTTACGTACATTGTACTTCAAACATGAATTTACAGATTCTTGTATGTGTCAGTGTCAAATAACACCCCAATGTGTTCAGCTACATCTCCTGAGTACATTGATTCCACCCATGCATAGGATTGTTGGGATACAATGTCAAATTTCTGATTTTGTCATATGCAGACATTTTTCTAATTTGTCATATTCTTCTACCCATCTTCTTTTGGGGACTTTTTAGCAGACACTGTGCAAATTATTGCCATGTAAGTATATATATTTTATAAGTTGACACCCCAAGGTATTGTATATGAGGTGTATTGATGCATCTGATGAAACCATTTAGTCAAAAAGATTGAGAGAACATGTGTGGTGGTAATTTTTCAATCTTGGATTTTCCACCCACATTCCTTTTTGATGGTGATTTAGGAGAGCCTGTTATAAATTACTGCAAGAAAACACTCCAGGTTGTTTTTCTGCAAGGCCCCCTGAGTATATCTATGCCCCCCATGCATAGGTTTGCCAGGATTTTTGGGAAGGTCGAGGCACAATTCATGGTCTTGGTCATTTTGATTGAATTAGAATTTCCGTTCTAATAGGTCTGTCTTTAGTTTGGGGCCCTTTGCATACCCCAGTTTAGTTTTTTACGCCATGAAAGTGTATGTATTTGAAAAGTTGACACCCCAAGGTATTGCATATGGGGTGAATTGATGCCTCTGATGCAAGCGTTTAGCCCAAAAAAGTTTGAGAACATGTGTGGTGGTAATTTTTTAATCTTGGTTTTTTTCACACACGTTGCTTTTTGACTGCAACTTAGGAAAGCCTGTTATACGTTACTGCAAGAAAACACTCCAGGTTGTTTTCTGCAAGGCCCCCTGAGTATATCTATGCCCCCCATGCATAGGTTTGCCAGGATTTTTGGGAAGGTACAGCACAAATTATAGGACAGGCTGCATTGGAAAGGAAAAATGTAAAAGTCTGGAGCAGTACAAGTAAAAACATTTAAAACTCACTGACACAGAAACCACAAATAAAAAATGAAAAGTTGGCCACTGTGTGGTAAAGCTTATAGCATGTACCTATACAGAGTGCAGGTTGTCCAGGGCAATCAGGACAGTAGAAGGAGGTCTCCTTTCGTTGCCCCCTGGTGTAGCACACTCTACAATTTCTCTGCGGGTTCTGATTTTTTGGAGTAAGGGGGATCTTAAAAATGAAATGGGTAGCCCCAACCCTACTTTCCCCCATCACCGCCCGGGGACCAGGTGCATCGTGGTACAATATCCCCGAAATGACCTGGAGCTGAAATTGCAAAAAGGTCAGTCTCATTTCGGGGTTTGCTTTTCTGCAGAGCAAAAAAGAATTGTGGGTTGCAATTTGCATAAGATAAATAGCAACTTTTTTGTACCAGGCCTTGGTCTTACGCATGATGAGGTAGGGCTGCAGCAGCTGATCTGCCAAATCAACCCCCCCCCCATATGTTTGTTGTAGGCCTTGATGCACGCTGGTTTTCTGGTGACCTCAGCTCTGCCACATACAGCGACCTCTACAGTCCTCTCGTCATGGATGGTGCTGAGCAGACACACATCCTTTTTGTCTCTGTACTTAACAGCCAAGAGCTCCTCTTGGCACAGAGCTGAGGTCTCCCCCTTTTTAACCGGGTCTGTGCCAAATTTTTGGGGAAACCTATGCGGTTCTGGCATACTGTACCGCATGCTACTGTATCAAAGCAGTACAGTAGCTTGAACAAAGGTACACTTGTGTAGAAGTTATCTACGCACAAGTGGTACCCTTTGTTCATATGGGGGAGTATCAGGTCCCAAACAATTTTGGCACTGGTTCCCAGATGTTATGGGCAACCTGGAGGGTCAAGGTGGCAATCCTTTCCCTCGTATACCCGGAAGGCCTGAGTGTACCCATTCTCTCTATCGCAAAGTTTATACACCTTGATGCCATGAGCGCTTGGAAGGTATATACTGTTTGAATCCCAACCTTCCCTTATATTTCATCAGGGATTCATCAACAGATATATTCTTCCCAGGTGTATAAACTTCTGCAAACCTGGCAGCGAGGTGGGTAATCAGGGGGCGGATTTTAAACAGCCTGTCAAATTGGGGGTGCTCCCTAGGGGGGCACAGGCTTTTATCACTAAAATGCATATAACGCAGGAGTGTTTCATAACGCAGCCTATGCATTGTCTGGGGGAAAATAGGGGTACTACAAATAGGACTCGTGCTCCAGTAGGAGCGGACTGAGGGCTTCTTGATGATGCCCATCAATAAAGTGAGTGCCCAGAATTTCAGAAATTCTGGGCAATCAGTCGGGGTCCAGTGCTGCCTTCCCAAAAAGGACTGCGGGTTAGCAGCACGGTGCTGCTGAGCAAAAAGATTTGTTTGGGAGACAAGATCATCCCCCATAAAAATCTGAACAAACTGCAGGGGAGTAAATCCTACGACATCAATATTGATGCCCCGGAACTTCAGTGAAAGGAGGGATAGCTGGCCTATAGCGATTAGGTGCTACCCACTCCTCAGCAGCATTGCCAGCCGGAGTCTTGTGACTCCTTGTGGCAGGGGGCCCAGCAGCCACTGATACATCACTAGATGATGTATCAGGAAACTGATCAGGGTCAAAATCTGACCCTGACTCAGTGGCCTCAGAATCTGAGGCGAGGATGGCATAAGCCTTCTCAGCGCTATACACGCACTCAGACATAACCCAAAATTAATTACTTTACGTGACCCCCTAGCGGGTATAATTGCCCCTAATGAGTTTAAAAAAAAAAATATGCAGATAGCAAAAATGTGCTTCTGCAGCCGGATCAGTGCAATCGCAAAGATCAACGGCAAAGAAGGGGTTAATAGAGCTGTAATAAATTACAGGTAAAAAAAATTAACCCCTAAAAAATGCACAGACGGCAAAAACGTGCAGCTGTGCAAGATCACTATTAACAAGTGATCAAAGACAGGGAAGGGGTTAAAACACATGGAATGGCTTTGATAAAAGCCTTTGGGTCTCACAATATAAAATGTTATTAAAATAAACTAACTAACTCACTTTCATAATACTGATCTGTCTCTCTCTCTCACCAGAATGCAAGTGAGGAGACGGAGGCAGATCCATACTGGTCAGAGTCAATATTGATAAATATTGCTCTGACCAGGCGAATGGTGAGAGCTCATCTGAGCTCTCACCCCACCTCCTACCCCTGTAATTGGATGTTACTGATTGCCTCACTGATGAGGCAATCAAGTAACACCTCCAGGGGGTGGAAGCAGCTACTAGCTGCTTCCTGAAGCAACTGTCCTTAGAAGGGCATCGCCATCTTAGCCACATGGAGTGTGGCTGAAGATCGTGTTTATTTTGCCATTTTTTGGAAGTGTTGCTGACAGCCTCCACCTCCGAGGCATGTCAGCAACACTTAGAGAGCAATAGGAAGCGATGTAAATTGCTTCCTATGCTCTTTGAATCTGCCGGGCGCGCCACGTGTTTTAAAGGCAGTGTGCCTTTAAAACCGGCTTTTTAAATCGCTCCGGAGAGAGATCGAAAAACGCCCGGCAGGTTTTTTCTGGATTACACGATGCCTCCACACAGAGACATCGTTGCAATACAGTTGAAGCACTGAAAGCGAAAAAAAAAATTGCTTTCAGTGCTTCTTTTAACACAGGACGGACTAGGTCCGTCCTATGTCACTAACGCTTTGGCACACAGGACGGACCTAGTCCGTCCTGTGTCACCAAGGGGGTAAATAAGGCGAGGTGCTCAGGGCTAAACGGCCTGCAACTTCTTTCGTTGTATTGTAGGAATAACTAAGTTTTATCAGTCAAGAACAAAAGTTATTTTTAAAATGTAGTGGCTTTTCAGAGGGTTAATGTAATACATCACTGTTAACAACCTAAGACTACAAATACCATAACTTCAGGTTTTCACCTAGAGAGCTAGTGAGTTTACTTAAAATAATCAAAACTATGTTCTCATGCATTTTATAATTCAGTGTACCTTTAATTGTCTTTTAAAATAGCACTAATAGTGTCTGAAGGCTAATACAGTGTTGCCTAGGAAATAAATGGATCATTGCACCATGAGAGCCTTGACGCTTGTCTTTTTTTTGTATTTACTGGGTCTATTTATCCATTTACAACTCCTTAGTCTCGAGGAAAGGAATACCACTGGTTTACTATGCATTAATTTCCATTCAAGTACAGAGATGCTAATACATAATTAATTGTGGATTACGCACACTTTTCTTATTCTTGGCAGGGTAGGGGGTTTGAGCTTCCCAGGCTGCCTTCTTTCTGTGTTTTTATTAGCAATGATTGTTTGGTTGAGGAGTCTTTGATTATTAAATGTGACATACATTTTTAGTTATACAGAGATTTTTTTCTCTCTCCTTTTAGATAAAAAAATTATGGGGTCTAGTTGAAGAGCTTAGATTTTTGGACTGAACATTTTTTGACCCCATTAGACTCACTTTGGTGGTGATATAAATAGGCAGGTAAACTGAACCGCAATAAAATACCATGACCTATATATCGAACAATAAAATTAAGGGAGGGAGAGCGGGGCAGCAGGTACAGTTCGCCTCCAGACATAATGTGAAACCCAGGTATGTTAAGCAAAGAATTGATAATTTATAATTCCTGCCAAAAAAGGCCCACGCAGACCAACGCTTCAATCGGAGCGCTGACAAAGTGGGCACCAGAGTCACACATAGTTCCCAAGTGCATCAGGCTACCAGCTTCTAATGCCCTCACCGACCCGCTAACAACCAGTGAAATAGATTCCCTCTTAAAGCACAACATGAGCCCCTTAAGTGAGCGCCGCACAATTAGCTCTAAAAAGTGCGTGAAGCGCATTTAACCCCTCAGTGGTCATGTACAGTCTCTGCTCTTTTTTTTTCTACAATTCTGGTGGCTTCCCTCAAGATATCTGGAGCAGGCCTGCCATCAGGGGGTGACGGGCGATACTGGCGTCCCGGGTCCAAGGGGCCTGGCGGGCCCAGGTCACGCCAGGAAAAAAAAAAGATTTCCCCTCTGTGAAGCCGGTCCGCGGCTGTGAGGGAAGCGTTCTGCGCTCTCCTCCAGCTGCACGGCTTCAATAAAGTTTGTTAAAAAAAAAAAATGTGACCGGAGCGCAGAACGCTTCCCTCACAGCTGCTGACCTGCAGAGCTCAGGGGGAGACAGCAGCAAGGAGGTAAGTAAGGGGGCGGAGGGTGACACATACAGAGCATACTGAGGGGCAAAATACTGGTATATTGAGTAGCTAAATCCTGGCATATTAATTGGCAAACGAATGGCATATTGAGGGGCAAAATCCTGGCATATTAATTGGCAAATTCCTGGCATATTGAGGGGCAAAATCCTGGCATATTGAGGGGCAAATCCTGGTCATATTGAGGGCTTAATTGGCAAAAGAATGGCATATTGAATGTCAAAATCCTGGCATATGGAGGGGCAAAATCCTGGAATATTAAGGGGCAAAATCCTGGCATATTGAGGGCTTAATTGGCTAAAGAATGGCATATTGAGGGGCAAATTGAGGGGAAATTTTGTTCAGTAAGGGGCCCTGAAATTCCTTGTGGCGGCCCTGATCTGGAGTCTTTCGATAATGGCATGCAAAGGCCGGCAGATCCAGACTACACATGCAGAAGACATGTGGAGAAAGACTTTTTTTTACATATAGTTCATAGAATGTAGAGGATTGGCTGTGAAATGTACAAACCTGGAGAGACTTTCATTCTGAGACAATACCCCCACCATTTGTAACAACACTTGTCTTCCAAACAGAATTCAGATAGTGCTACTGTTCTGAAATTTCAAGCTACTTTTTCAGTATCTGCTGTTTAGTCATCAGTATACCATTTAAACTTATATACAATAGTGGGCCTGTTTTAGCCATACCATTTGCAATTTATGGTAGTGACCTCATGTACATCTTTCTCACTGGACTTTGTAGGATTTGACTTGCTTTCAACTTTTAATACAATAATAAAGATATCTTCTCTGAGGAGGGGAAACAAAATTCCAAGATTGGAGAAAATACATATATTTACATATATTTTACAGATACATTTATTATACCCTGAGTACGATTTCATGAAAATATCTGTTGGTGATATTAGTTTCAAAGTATCTATATTTTTCGGTCACAAAGCAGCATTAAAGTTTTTTCATATTTTCTATATTTTTCACATGTAAACTGTTAAAGTTTGTCACATTTACAAATATGTGACACAATAAAGCTGTTTGAAATTCTTTATAGATGCGGTCATGGGTATATGTTTGTGAATGTTATACGGTATCCTTTAATGTGGAAGAAATCTTCTTAATACTTCTGTAATATTTGTTGAACTCTAGCCTTTCAGTTTTGTAATTTCTAATAACCGTGAGGCACTTTGTTCATTAAAAAGGGACAGCTAGTCTATCTCCAGCACACAATTATTTACATGAGCGTATTCTTGCATTAAATTAGTTGCTAGGCAAGCTGCTCTGAAATATAAACACCACTGATATTGTTTATTTGACCTACTTGCAAAGGTCAGCAAAGAGCAGCAATGGGGCATAATCCACAAAAGAAAAACATGGAGCTGTCAGGCAGTGTCTGATTACTCCTCATATCCAGGCCTGAGTAAACACTGCTTAGAGCACAGGCTTGGTTGCTAACACAGGCCCGATTTACTAAACAACAGTTATTTGCTGGGCGATCGTTCTGTGTGTAGAAACTGGTAGAGAAAGCGGATACCAGAGTAACAAATTCTCGTTTAAAAAGAAATATTTCAGCGACCATTTCTTAAACCAAAAAAACCCGAAAAAGTGTTTTTTTTTTTTTTAAATTTTCAACTATATCTTTATTTTATAGTAAATTATATAATAGGGTAAAAATAATGGTATCTAAAGAAAGTCCCGAAAAAATCCCAATAAATTTGTGTGAATGCAGTAAACTGGAAACCTAAAAATTATGGGTAAACACACACACCGGAGAAGTGTTAAAACAGACATTGTTCATAATGGCCCAAAATTTTAAAAATGTCCTGTCACAGAGGGGTTAAAGGTATCAGCTGCTAATGTTTACCAGTTTCACTAATGATGGCACCTTAATAGCTTTGCAAACACAGCTTAGCTAACATTATTATAGCTTTTAAATGGTCTTATGACCAATATACATCTGATAAACATTTTAGAAACTACCAAATATTTGTTTACCGAATGTTGGCAGTTAAAAAAATTGCATATTTGCCTTTTTAGCAGATGATTCTGGGCAATGTCATGCAAATGTGTTTGTGTAACATTTTGTATAATAGAGGGGGAAAAATCCTTCTTGACTCTTCCATTCCACTAAGGTCTGAAACGTCGATTTATACTGTACCACCAATAAAAGGATTTTGGAGGGAAGACCTGTGAGTGCCTTCGTATATATATATATATATATAAATATATATAGCTTAAAAAAACTCTACATGTTGCTAAGCAGCAATATGTTTTATTCATTTTAAACAACTCACATTTGTAATCTATGCGTCATAACAAGCGTTAGTTTATTTTAACAAAGACAAACTGTCACTTTGAGATATATTGCAATAAATCCTACTTTTTGGTTTTCTAGATGTCCTGTTGCCTGATCTGTACTGTAGATAGCTTTTACACAGGTCTTTTCTTGTTTTTCTAATTTTAAAGTAGATGTTTCTAATTTAACATTACCCATGCAAAAAAGATGCTTGAACAGCTTAGCTGTTTGATAATAAGTAACATGTTGTAAAATTGTAACTTGAGTGACACTTCAAATTTTAATTTTGAGAAAATGCTTTATGTAAAATTGGAACAAAACGACTTAACTCAGATGCTACTTCATAGAACTCCAAGATGACTCCCCCATGATTTTGATTGTTGGTTATTTTTAAAGTCAAATTTTGTATCACTCAAACAATATGTTACAATGTTTATATTCAAATTTTCTGTTGCCAAATTAATCTAAATAATAAAATAAAAACCAGAACATAAACTTTTCCACACAATAGTGATATTTATCTAAGATTTTATTTATCACAACGTCCAATTAAAACAACTACAGTGAATGTCTGTAATTGCCCAAGAGCTATGTAGAATGATACATGAAAATTCCATTAGCTGCTCTTCATTCATATGAAACCACAACAATGGCTACCCCAGAAAGAAATCCTGAATATTAATGTTGCATAATGATGGCTCCTACTCCAGAGTGCTGTTAATTGTTATAAGTTTCCTTAATAATGCTCTTCCCTACAATGAAATGGTCTCTAAATGTACCATCTATCCTGATGGGATAGTGAGAGTAATGAAGCAATTGTTATTAAAGGCAGTGTTTGTTAAATCTGTTGTAATATATGTGTTGATGCTGTTAGTATATCTGCATGAGAAACAGAGTAAGTGTAAATAGTTTTTCTCTATGTATGTTTATTAATTACAAATATTTCTTTAGAAAATCTTTAATTGGGAAACTATTTTATAGGACCGCCCTGACTTAAAAATGATCTACCACTTAAAATGTTTGTTAAAGTTAAAAAATTCAATAATAATTCATGATAAAAAGGATACATTTATTAAAATTGTAATACTGATCTTCCCACTCAGCTCTCTCCAGCATTTGGTTATAAACTGTCAAGAAAAAAAAAACATTTTAAAGTGTTACATAAATGCAAATATGTCCAAATGATAAATACATTTGCAATTAGTGCGTACATACAAGAGGCTTAGAAAATAATATGCAACCAGGTGTACAGCTAGGATTTCCAGGTGAGCCAGTTGTTTGCTGAATACCTGTAACTTTTACATGTCCCACTGAAAAATGTTAATTAATCAAGGAGTAACTTCCCCAATTAATTTATTGATTGGACTTTTAAAACAGCACAGCATTTAAAAATGTTATGTGTACCTTAAAAATGGATGATAATACAGCTGCATGCTTGGGTGCAGACAGTAGCTAGCTAATGTAAGATGTCTTCCAGGCAATAGAAAAAAAACAGTAGCTATTCAAAAATTGTGGTTATTAGCAATGGCTGCTTAGGGCACAAGTAGTGTGGACCTTAAAAGAAATCTCCCAATTTCACTGTGATATATGTGAATTGCTGTTCATAGTAAAATGCTAAAAAAGCAAATATTAGTGATACTTGCTGCAGTACAACTCATTGATTATCCTTTGGAGCCACTGTACTTATGTGTGTGAAAATTCAATAGAATAATATTGGATCTAATAAACTTTAGAAGATTGCAAAATGAGCTTGGTTCATGTACATTTGCACAATGATTGCCAAGTAAGATACGTTCTGTCTGTGTGTGTGTGTATTTGCAACTTGTCATGCTTAAAGAGACACCATGATACATATATTGTGAATGTAGTGCTTTTAAAAAAAACATGTAATGTATTTATTGTCAGTTTTGCTTGATGCAGAGATTCTGTACATTGACATTATTGCACCCACATGATACCTTTAATATCTCAAAGGATATTTTTATACTCCATACACTGTATTATCAGATGCGAAGAATAACACATTAAGAGGTCACCGGGGGAGCAACACTGTTCATGGACAGAATCTCTGCAGAAAGCACACTTGTTAAATAAAGAATTCCAAGTGGAAGTTTCAATAAATCTTTAGTATCATGAGAACTGTACATCATACAATAATGTTAATATTTTATTTATTTCTATCATTCACATTGTAAATATGGAATTTCTTTAACTAATACTATGAAATTACTGTTGACTCCGTAAATGTTTTGTGACCTTTAGAATTTTATCTTAATGTACACTGTTAAACCTGTTCTCAGGCATCAGAGGAATACACAGAAATGTGACTTCATAATATAGTTTTCTAGCTTCTAAATTTACAAAAGGGTATCAGCCCTTGACCTATATAGTATTAAGAAAGATTTGCATGTGATATAACATTTATATGGGGAAATTATTCAGGCTAAGATGCTTTCTAAATAGAAATAAAAATGCAGATTTAAACTAAGCAGAGTCCAAGATTCTAAGGTGTATTAAGGAGTTGGGTTAATATTCATATGTGGGGTTCTAAAACATAACTAGCTAAAACATTTTCTTGGGGAGTTGAGGAGTTCTTTTCTGCCTACCTTACTTTTGAAGCATAGCTCTTATTAAAGTGCCTTAATTATTTGTGTACTTGTTAACAGCCATTTTCTGCAATGCATGATGAAATAGACTTTGTAGAATCCTTTACCTGGTGTTGATTTATAAACCTGTTTGGCAGGTTTTTATGAAATTGAGTAAACTATTTTGAAGAAACCTGGGCATATGGAGAATATAGCATGATTTTTGCACTATGGAATTCTGGGAGCATTCCGCTCAGCTGAGGATGTCCTTGATTCTGACTGGCTGCTAATTTTTGTTTTAAATTATTAACTGTGTCTAAGAAGGGCTTGATCCAATTCCATGTGGTCACAACCACAATGAGATAAGTCGTATCTCCACATAGTAATTACAGCTAAATTTACATTTGTTTGTTTGGTTGTTTGAAAATAGCGTTAATCTGTTGGTAATACTTAAAAAAAAAAACAAGTATCAGATGACAGGTCTGCTTTAACCCGTTAGTGAAAAAACATTTGACCTTGACTTTCCCTTGGTGACAAGGGTTGTTCTGGGGTGTTTGTGTTTAGCTATCATTTTCTTCTCTCTCACATACTGTACCCACACAAATGATATGTTGTTTTTATCGTCATAAGAAGGGCTTTCATTAGATATCATTATGTTCATCATATCTTATAATTTACTTAAAAAAAAAATTCATAAAATATTATGAAAATTTAAAAAAACAAAACAAAACACTTTTTCTAATTTTGACCTAAAATATAATTTACACAAATACAATCATTAAAAAAGACCCCATCTAAATAGTTTCTAAATGTTGTCCCGAGTTCAGAAATATGCATGTTTCCATATTTCTCTGCCTTTTTTTACGAGTTATAGGGCAAAAACCAAAAATAGTGTTGTTTTTGTTTTTCCGAATATTGACCTTTTGACCCCAACCCGAACCCTAAATTTAACCCCAACTCTAACCCATATGCTATCCCTTAATATATTTTAATTTTAATTTAATTTTAAACCTATCCCTTATGCTAAAAATTATTTAATTTTAACCCTAACAGCTAATCTATCCCTAATCCTAGTTTTAAGCTAATTAAATCTTTTTTTTTTTTTTTTTTTTTTTACATTGCAATGTTGCTGACTGCCAGTCAAGCAACATATTCAGAGCGACAGAAGTTAATTTTTTTTCACTTCCGAAGGAGCATGCTGCTCCGTTAATATGGCGCCCACGATCGCTCCATGGGGTGATCGTGGGTGCCCCAGAGACCAAATTTCAGTGCTCGCTATTGCCTCGACATTGAGGCAAAAGACCAGCACCGTCAGAGCGGTTTTCACAATCGTTGATCGCGAAAAAACGCTCGTTTCACCACAGGACGTGTCGGGGACATCCAATGACGGGAACGGAGTTTATTCTGATCAGAAAATATGATTTTGGTACACGGAATAATTAACTTAATTAAAAGCAACATGGGCACGTCGCAGGACGTGTTTCACCGCAGGACGTGTCAGGCACGTCCATTGTCGGGAACAGAATTTATTCAGATCAGAAAATATTTAGATGCATTTTGGTACACGGAAATAATTAACTTCATTAAAAGCAACATTGTCTGAGAGTAAATTATTTAAACAAATGGCAAGCATTTTGAATTATTTGATTTAAATACCACAATTAACAATCAAGTATATATTTGTATTATTATATTGCACATCATTATTGTATTTATTTATCTTTAAGAAGCAATTTCTCTTATGTTACAGATGTCTAAAACTTCTATCTTTTTTTTCTGTTTTGTAGGAAGGGAGTTTGTGATTACAAACAATGGAAGATTGTCTTCACACCTCTTCAGAAAACCTCTCCAAGCTAGTGAGCTGGGCCCACAGTCATGGGACTATTTGTAGCCTTATTCCAAACCTAAAGCACCTGCTCTCCGAGGGCTCCCATGGCACTTTAACAGCTATGTGGGGATGTAGTGCTGGACATGCATACCACTGGCCATTAACCACAACCTGTAGGGCTGGTCCCCAGGAGAGAGTATGTTTTCAAGACAGTAGAAGTTTTAATTCTGACAGTCCCAGCATACTTGGGATTCCATCAGAGACTCAGACTAGTCCTTTGGATAGGTACCCTGGGAGGACAAGTAAATCAAAACTTGACTGCAACAGAACAAGGGACTCCTGTGATTTCTCCTATTGCAGTGAACCTTCAGAACTGGACGATCCTGTAGAAGAATATGAAGATGAAACAAACTTGTTTGACATGGTTTGTGAGTCTTCAGCAACGGATGAGGACAGCGATTTTGAGCGCCGAGCTCAGCAGTCCCCCAGTGTTTCCCGCAAGAGGCCAGTTGGTGGTCTTACCTCTTCCCTTTCAGGCTCCCAACCACATACTGTTGATGAGGACAGTAGTGATGTTATTGTCAAAAAAATCAAACAAGAGACTCCTGAAGATTATTACATTGTTGCTAATGCAGAACTCACTGCTGGACTTGATGGTCCCACAATATCTCTTACACAGATGTCCAAGCCGAAAAATCCAACACACTCCACACCTCCCTTTGTAGGACCATCCAAACCTCCAAACATTGTGCCACCACCAATAGGTTGTGAACTGGATATGCAACCTATTGCATCTTCCCCATTAGTTATGCAGAGGCAGCCACCCCAAAAGGCTCTGAGACCAACCTTGGCTCCCCAGAGCAAGCCTCCAACCAACAATACAGTAGTTAACCAGCAAATAGGACTTCAAATGCCAGTCAGCACATCCACAGGAAACCCAAGCCAACATATTAATATACCCCTATCAGCACTTCAGTTGCCTGGCCAGGAGAAGAAGGAGATTTTAGAAGAGCTTCTTCCACCTGTCTTAAAGCCAGTGTTGCCCTGTGATATAGCGCTCTCTCCATCTATAAGTGCTGAGCCTGAAGTTAGTTCCAGTCAACAGCAGCCGAATACCATTCCCAATATTGGCTGTGAGGCATTCGCACAGTCCATCCCAGGTATGATTTAGATAAAGTGTTTTTATGAGCAGATTATTGAAAAGATTTTGTTTTGTCACATACTATCATACCTGCCATGTGGTCAGTGATTTATACATGTATATAAATGTATAAATACATATGTATTACATCATTCCATATTAATTTATATGTATTATGTCATATGTGGTCATTTCCATATACAGGGCTCTAAATAAGTAAATACTATTGGGTTTTCTTGCGGGGAGTTTTATAAAACTGTTTTAGTTGTGTATTTGTTTTTATCAAATAGCCATAATAATATGGTTCCTGAATATTCTTCTTATATACCTAAAGCAATAAATAGCTGTAATAATAATCTGCTTGGTTTTAGTTAACCTTTCCATTACATGTTTTTTTCATCATAAGGGTTCATTCACAGTCATACATTTTTGTAATACACTAACTTTAATTGCAGCTTAAAATAGTTGAACATATAATCTACAATCATAAAATGTTAATGTCTTGAATATTTCTTTGCAAACTGTGTTTAGATATCTGTCTCTGCTAAGATAAGCCATTCAAATCTTTGAAATCTGGTTACTTGCTGTAAAGGAAGCATGAGTTTAATCAGCAACATCTCTTTGATGATGTAGTGCGGTTTAGTCACTGAACAGTGAATTATAGATCAAGTTGCAAAATCTGAACCAAAATAGCAGAGCTTGAGATTTGTTTTTTTTTCTAGAAAAAAAAACAAATATGGAAAATGATTTATAAATTTGTTTGCAATTCTGCTAACAATGTTTAAATTAAGGGAAACGTGTTTACCACGGACCTGTGGTGACTCCTGTTTATGACATCACTTGTGGCTTGTTTGCAAATTGCACAGAATGTGAAAGAGTGATTTGGAATCACAATTAAATCTAGGCTATGTGTATAGATTTGATTTATCAGATTATTTTAAAGACACACTAAAACATAAAAACAACCTCTGCTCCTTTTCATTTTCGCACTGATGGTCCTTTAGTTTAAAAGCTAGTTGCCACCCCTCTGAGTCTAAAGCTGACTGTCAGATAGAAGCAGACAGGTAGCAGGTATGGGGAGAAAATTGAATGCATCAATGTAAAAATAATTTCCTTTTGTTAAAGAAGCAAAAGTTCTTTTTTACCGTTTAGTTGCTGATAGACTTTTGCTACGTTGAAACTTTTTATAGTAACGATAAAGAAGTCTGTATAATGGTTTTGTTCTATATAGAGACCTCAATGGGGGTAACCCAGAAATAAATGATGAGGAATATGAAAATTATATGAGGTCTCTTAATAGTCTAAAATGTAATTTTTAATAATAATGATTACAGTTAAAATGACATATAACCCCTATGTACAACCTCTATATTGTTATGTTAGTGTTTATTTCTCCACCTGTATTTTTAAAAGGAATAGGTATCACAATCTGGTTTAATAGCCATAGTTTGATAAATACAGGATAGACAGGACCAGACTGTGTTAATAATGGTCTAACACTAGGTCCCTAGTGGATGACTCTTAATACATAAGATTTCAGAATTTTGCAAAGCGCGGCCTCCAAGTGAAAGAAGATATTATCTTTATTAATCACTTTATTAGATATTTTTGAGAGTTTTTATATGCAGCCAAGTCACTTATAAAATGCATAAATGGATATACACATTTCCAAGGGTACATGATTAAAATAGGGGGCGCAAACTCAAATTCACTTGCGCTTGGAGGTGTGGACAAAGTCCAGCTTGCCACTCATTATTCTCTAATACTCCTATAGGTCTACAAAGTGATATTCAATAGCTACATTAAGTTTTTATTTATTAGTCAGCGTTTCCAAATCAAAGAAAATAATTTTATAGAGTGTTTTGGTTTTTTTAATCAGGATTTTAGTCAAATTGGTACAATGAAAGGTGAAAAAAGAAAACCAAATAGACACAAATAATAATGGAGAGCATTTATGGCTTTGGTCCAAACTTGAATACTTATAAACAGTCTTGAAAAAGGAGCTCACAACAATAAAAATGATTTTATTCCATCAGCTCTGTGTAAAAAAGACATCAACTAAAATTACTAAGAGCTTGCCTGTCTGACAGACTAATAGAATGTGTGTTTGTTTGCCCAACACACTCCGGGAAGCAAATGCTCAGTGCTTGGTGCTTATCTAGTCTTATCTTCTCTTATCTAGACTAGTGCTTATTACACCTATACCTTCTAAATAAAAAATGGTAAAATATAATTTCAAAGTGATTAAATCAACAAAACAAGACCAAATTAGTAATGTTTTTTTAAATGTTGCCATTACTCCCTCTTTAAAGGGCAATAAAGCCAAAATTTAGGAATAGGGGTGTAAGCATACATTTAGTAGGATTATCTTGATTTTTTTAGTTGCTGTGAACAGGGCTGGTACAAGGATTTTTGGCATCTTAGACAAAACCTAATTTTGCCACTCCCTTGGCTCCGCCTCTTATGTCCCGGCTCCTGGGGCGGACCCTATATTTGCCAATCCCTGCATTTTAAATGAATAAAAAATCGGGGCCATATCGGTGCCCACACACTGGGAGCTTTCTCCCCTCGCGCTGCACACATTGATGGAGGGGCTCAGAGGCGTGGCTACCGCTGTCAGTCTTAGTCAGGCTGCACCTCTCTGGCCCGCGGGCCACAAATGGGATGTTGGATGCAGTGGCGTAGCGTGGGTTGTCAGCACCCGGGGCAAGGCAAGTAATTTGCGCCCCCTAACCCGTGGATTTTAGCACTCAAGTCTCTTCTACTAGATTAGTTAAAGAAACCCTTACCCCCCCAAGCACATGTATTGTTTGTTATGAAAATACTTATGTAATTAAAGTAAAATGCATCTAAATACAAGTTTATTTTCCAACACTTTATTGAGTGCGAACATGCATTACACACATTCTCCACATTTTCAGCAGGTTTTAACCCTTCACATGTAAACATAGCAGTTTCAGAGAAACTGCTACGTTTACATTTGCGGTTAAGGCAGCCTCTAGTGGCTGTCTTCCGGACAGACACTAGAGGCGCATCTGCGACGCTGGAGCCTGGAGGCACATTTCGCCTCCATCGCGCAGAGTGTCCATAGGAAAGCATTGAGAAATGCTTTCCTATGGACACTTTGAATGCGCATTCAGCTCCAGTGACGTCGGACGGGGAGCTGACGTCAGACAGGGAGGAGAGGTCACCAGCACCGAGGGAGCCTGGCGCTGGATTAAGGTAAGTAACTGAAGGGAATTTAACCCCTTCAGCGCCACGGGAGTGGGACCCTGAGGGTGTGGGCACCCTCAGGGTACTAAAGTGTCAGGAAAACCGCTTTGTTTTCCTTACACTATATTGTTCCTTTAAGAGTTTAAGGGCTTATTTTGGCCTGGGGAAGCCAAATGGTTATACACCTATGCTTTAAACTAGGAGTAGACATCCTTTGCCACTCCAGATGTTGTGGACTACACCTCCCATGATGCTTTGCAAGCCTTAATGGAGATGTAGTCAAAAAACAAAGGGAGTGTCAAAGGTTACCTACCCCTGCACTAAACCAAAAATATATAATACAGTTCCTACCCCATAAATATAATATTTAATGCTATGATATTTAATGCTCTCATCCAACCCCCTTCCCTCCACAGTTCCTAATAAATATATTACAAATATAATTCCCTCACCCCAGTAGCCCCACCTATTTACATTTCCTTCTACATACACACATATATATAGATTATTCATTAGGCCACAAATGTAAAAAATATAATCATTGCCTCATCTCAAATTCCCAAGTCAGATGTTTCCCATCCCCCCCTCTTCCCCTAATACACTGCTGACCCCCCCTCCCCCTAATACACTGCTGACCCCTCCCTCCCCTAATACACAGTTGACCCCCATCCCCTAATACATTACTGCCCCCCTTCTTCCCTTCCCCAATACATTACTGCCCCCCTTCTTCCCTTCCCCAATACATTACTGCCCCCCTTCTTCACTTCCCCAATACATTACTGCCCCCCTTCCCCAATACATTACTGCCTCCCTTCTTCCCTTCCCCAATACATTACTGCCCCCCTTCTTCCCTTCCCCAATACATTACTGCCCCCCTTCTTCCCTTCCCCAATACATTACTGCCCCCCTTCTTCCCTTCCCCAATACATTACTGCCTCCCTTCTTCCCTTCCCCAATACATTACTGCCTCCCTTCTTCCCTTCCCCAATACATTACTGCCTCCCTTCTTCCCTTCCCCAATACATTACTGCCCCCCTTCTTCCCTTCCCCAATACATTACTGCCCCCCTTCTTCCCTTCCCCAATACATTACTGCCCCCCATCCCCAATACATTACTGCCCCCCCGTCCCCAATACATTACTGCCCCCCTCCCCCATACATTACTTCCCTCCCTCCCCCATACATTACTTCCCCCCTCCCCATACATTACTTCCCTCCCTCCCCCATACATTACTTCCCCCCCTCCCCATACATTACTGACCCCCCTCCCCCATACATTAAATGACCCCCCTCCCCTCCCCCATACATTAAATGAACCCCCCTCCCCCATACATTTAATAAACACCCCTCCCCCATACATTTAATAAACCCCCCTCCCCTCCCCATACATTAATGAACCCCCCTCCCCCATACATTAATGAACCCCCCTCCCCTCCCCATACATTAATGACCCCCCTCCCCTCCCCCATACATTAATGACCCCCCTCCCCATACATTAATGAACCCCCTCCCCCATACATTAATGACCCCCCTCCCCCATACATTAATGACCCCCCTCCCCCATACATTAATGACCCCCCTCCCCCTCTCCAATACATTAATGACCCCCTCCTCAATACATAATACAATAGGTCCCCCAAGCCCCTTTATTCTTACCTTTACAAATTCCACTTCAAACAGCTCAGGGAAGAAAGGCCGCGATGCAGTTTCAGAAGAGCCTCCGCCGCGCAGCCGCCGGATGTGACGTCACGCCGTCATTTGCCGCTCACATCCGGCGGCTGACAGGAAGTATCGCGCGGTTGTGGCTGCGGCCGCATAGGGCTAGTGCGCCCCCCCAGATATTGCACCCGGTGCGGCCGGCCCCCCCTGCACCCCCCACGCTACGCCCCTGGTTGGATGCCTGTGCTATATCACATCTTAAGAGGGCTGGACACTGAATAAACTGTTGTGCACTTGTATTCTTACAGGTGTGTATGTGTGGAATGTGCAATCCCCAAAAATGGTTGGATACCGGATCATTTTGGAAAATGGATTTCTGTATAAGGGATACTCAACCTGTATATATACACATAACATACACACTACATATAACTATACACAGTATAGGCAACACTTAATCTGGAACCAGTTTATTTCCTCCAAAATAGACAGTGGAAGCCCCGTCCCTTGGCATTCCATCACCGGTGATTCGCTGACAGCGATGAGTGGCTGATTGGCTGCCCTCTGCAGGCACCGTTTGTGCGGGTACTGATCTCTGAAGTGATTGGCTCCGCAGACACTAGAACTGACACAAGGGAGACTGGGACGTGCTATTTTCAGGCACGAGGACTACTAGGCCTCTCCTCCATGAAAGTAGTTGCTGGATCCGCGCCCAGCTTATCTGCTCCCTAGGCCGGCACCTTGCCTATAGGCAGCGCCAACTCTGACTCCGAATGTAGTTGACTACAGATGAGGGATTATTATTATTTGCCATATCAATGTTGTACTGCAGTTTATATTTTCTTCAAATCATTTGCTTTCTTTAAAATAAACCTGAATTCTTAGTTTATGCAAGAATAAATCTGATGTATTATGGAATGAATAATTAAACAAGTAGAGTGAAAATGATACCATTTATGGACTCAATGAGAGTTTGATTGCAAGCTTTCAAGACCAAGTAGCTAGGTCCCTTCCTTTCATAATGCTTGTTTTTCCTGTATCCTGTTTTTCCACGGCTACCAAAGTACTATCATCTTAACTACGTCAGCATAATGACATAGGTCTCTTATGTACCCCCACACTGTGATGCCTAAACTAATGTCCCTTAATCGTAATTTCTTACCATTAACATAATGCCTCTACCCCAACAATAATGCAATCTAAACTTACGTGTGCATATTAACATGTCCCTTTTTCATTTTTCTGAACATGCGTTCCCTACACAACATTATGGACACTCACCTAACGTTATTGCAGTGTCAGCAGTGGTTTATGTCAGCTATCTTTATTTTTTTTATGTTTACACGACAAATAACATCTAATTTAAGGTAGTTATATCACTTCCCTGCGTGTATGCACTGCCCTCCTTTTGTTTTTGGCACATGTAATCATAGCTCAACCCTGCTGCTTACAAATGATTCCATTGTATTCCTGCCGGGAAAGACACCAGCGTCCATCTCTGAATGATTACAGGAGATAGAAACCCAATCATGTAACAAAACCGCTGGGGCTGTATTGAATTGGGTTGACGGGTGATAATGAATTATTTATCTGTCTGAATGCACCTGCTTTATAACAGTACCTTAGTTATTGGTTTACCATCTATGTTTTATGTGCTGCGTATTGTACCTTAAGATGTTCTCTATTAACAAAAGCATATGTTTTAAATCAATGTCTCATAAAAGCCTGTTCTTATTGCGCTGCCTCTTAAATCTAATAGTAAAATGTATCTTCTCGGGATGCAGTAAATATATTATATGAACGGTATCAATGTGTTACTTTTTGGCAGCAGATGTCAGGTGGCTTAAAGGCGTACTCCCTGGTTAGAACTCATGCCTCTTATCAGAAGTGACAGGCTACCTGTGCTCAATTTAATTTCTGTACCTTGTAACTTTTTGTTCAATAAGAATTTACACCTGTAATCTAATGCCATTCATAAGAGGTTAAGATTTGATTAGAAAACAAATGCTAGAGTGAATAATAAACAGCCAACACTCTTACATGCACACATTTGTTATCTATAAATGGATTTTTTTTGTGTGCCACAGCTACCTCTCAACTTAAAGTCCCACTAAACTTTTTTTTATTCCACTTGTGGAATAAAAAAAATGAGTGGCCCCAGTATCTACTTTTTAAGGTATATGCCAGATTAACCTCCCACTGGCAGCCACGATGCTTCCTTAGGACAGGGCCGGACTGGGGATAAAAACCAGCCCTGGAAATAATTGTATACCAGCCCCATAGCATGACATCGTTATACCAGCCCCATAGCATGACATCATTATACCAGCCCCATAAGCATGACATCATTAAACTAGCCACATAGCATAACCTCATTATACCAGCCTAGGGCCACCTTTTCCACAAAAATACTGGCTTTGCTACTGCCTCCATAGACTTAACATTGGCAGCAAGTCATATTTTTACCGGCCTTTTGTTAACATTATTTTTCTTGTTCATAAAAGAGAAAACCATTTCAAAGCACATTTGAAAAGTGTATTATTTGTAGATAGAACTGACATATAACCCTGCCTAGGTTATATCAAACACAGTGCCCTAATATAATCCCCATGGGGTATATATCAGGGCAGTGTGTGAGATTTAAACTTGTGAACATACTCGGTGGATATATTGATTTTACCCCAGCACCCACACTGCCCTCACAGAATGTGCCCAACCCATGGCCTATCCCAGTACTCATATTGCATTCACAGGACTTGCCCCAGGCAGGACTTACCCTAGCACATAGATTGCACTCACAGGACTTGCCCCAGCTCACAGTCTGCACTCACAGGACTTGCCCCAGCTCACAGTCTGCACTCACAGGACTTGCCCCAGCTCACAGTCTGCACTCACAGGACTTGCTCCAGCTCACAGTCTGCACTCACACAACTTGCCCCAGCACATCAGAAAGCCGATTGCAGTTACATGAGGTGCTCCAGCACTTAGAATGCACTCACAGGACATGCCCCAGCACAGAAGAAGGCTCCAGCATCGTGTAGGAGGGAAGAGGCGGCCATATTGATAGGTATATTCCGGCCCTGCCTTAGGACTGTACTGTCCTCAAAAAATTCTCAGTTCTAGTGCAGCAAAAAAACGCTAATTTTCAAAGGGGATTAACAGAGGGGTGATTAACAAGGCCCCCTCTTTTGATCCCCTTTGAAAACAAGTGTTGTTCTTTGCACCAGCAGAGAGAGAACATCAAACCCCACACACTGAGCGGGGCAAACCGGCGCTTTGTTTGGCTATGCCTTCTGACAGTGTCAGCAAGTGTCGGCCTCAGCTCTGTGGCAGAGCCAAGAGTAAACCTGCATGTATCTCTAAAGATGTTGGGTTTACTAGATATAGGGAAGGCTAACAATATATGTAAGCAAGGGTTAAAAAAAGTTGAGTTTTTCTTTTCAGTAAGTACAAAGCTTATAAGAAAAGAAGAGGGTGAGAAATGGCACAGATGGGGATAAGGATGGGGAGTCGGTATAGAGGGATGAGGTTGGGGAGGGGATCTAGATGGATAGGGAAGAGAGAGGGGAAACAGTAAGACAACATAAAGCATGAATAGAGATTGTATTATAAATCAAAATAACAGTACATCTCTAATTCTATAGATGTGTACCCACAGACTGCTTATAAGATGTAGGATGTTAGCAGAACACCCTAACTTCTTAATGCTAACTGGAAAAATGATATCACATGCCTAATTCTAAGTTACTGTGGTGCAGAGTAAATCTGTCACCCTGTCCTATGGAATCTACAAGCCAAGCCTCACATGAGAGGGAGTAGAGTTGCCACATTAATTGCTTGTCCTTACATGATACCTTTAACTAACTAGCTAACAGAGCAGGCAAGCAGGTTGCATTAGTTAAAGTCTAAAATGTACAACAACAAAAAGATAGAAAATGTTCGACGAATGTGGTTCACGATTAGAGGTTTAGAGAGGGAAAAACATCCAGGTTAATACAAGAGCCTGGTGTGGAGACAAAGAGAGTTCCTCTTGTCCTGCAGTTAAAAGGTAGAAAGTGCTGATAGGAAAGACTTACTTGGTCCACGAATTTCATTAGTTCAGTGACCAAAGACTTGATATCCTGCTTTGTGGCTGAGGAATCTTCCTCAGCTGTGGCTGGTAGTGGACATGGGTGTGGGCAGGTCTTTGGTAGGTAGAAGTCATAAGGTTCAAAGTCATCTGACATGTAATCCAATGGAGACATGTGGTGGCTTAGAGACTGGGAAGGCCTCAACAGCAGCACCCCAATATTCTGATCTCCCATCCGAGGGTTCAGGGGAGGGCTGGCAGCCTTAGGCCTGGGGGGCAAATCCAGTCAAGTGGCCTATTGCACCATCGAATCGCCTCCCCATCCACGGCCATCTTTTCCTTGTTTTATAACGAATATTGCCAGGATTTCCCCCCACAATATGCCAGGATTTGCCATTTAATATGCTAGAATTTTCCCTTACAAAATGCCAGGATTATGCCCCTCAATATGCCAGGATTATGCCCCTCAATATGCCAGGATTATGCCCCTCAATATGCCAGGATTTAGACACCCAATATGCCAGGATTTTCCCCTCAATATGCCACGATGATTCCCCCTCAATATGCCAGGATTTTCCCCCACAATATGCCAGGATTATGCCCCCTCAATATGCCCGGATTTCCCCCCTCACAATGCCAGGATTATGCCCCTCAATATACCAGGATTTTGCCCCTCAATATACCAGGATTTTGCCCCTCAATATGCCAGGATTTTCCCCTACAATATGCGAGGATTTTGCCAGAATATTGACTACTTACCTCCTTGTTGCTCCTCCGTCTCCTGGTGCTCTCATCTGCCCATCTGTGGCTGTAAGGGAAGCGTTGTGCGCTCCCTTCCAGCCAAGCGTCTTCAATAAAGTTTGTTTAAACTTTTTTTTTCAACAAACTTTATTGAATGTGCATTGGCTCTAGGGGAGCGCAGAACACTTCCCTCACAGCCACGGACCTGCAGCACCGGTGGACAGCAGCAAGGAGGTAAGTACTGGGAAAGTGGGGAGGCCGTCACCCAGTGGTGTATCTTGGTTTTGTGCTGCCCTAGGCAGACAAAATTTGGGCACCCCCCCCTACCCACGTTGCACACCTACGACATGACCCATAACCCACGTTGCACACCAGGACATGCCCCATCACCACATTTACATGCTTCCATCACCCCATTACATACACATTTCCAATATTATTTGCCATTTAATATTCCCCAGACGATTTGTCCAATAATATGCCAGTGTTATTCTGCCATTTAATATGCCCCAGTAAATTTGCCCAATAATATTCCAGTGTTATTTGCCATGTAATATTCCCCAGCCAATTTGCCCAATAATATGCCAGTGTTATTTGCCATGTAATATTCCCCAGCCAATTTGCCCAATAATATGCCAGTGTTTTTTGCCCCCCCATCTCTTACCTTTTTCCCTGGTGGCTAGTGGCAGGACTTCCTTGGTGGCTAGTGGCAGGAGGACTTCCCTGGTGGCTAGTGGCAGGCAGCATGGTGCGCGTCTGACGTCAGAGGGCCGATCACGTGACTGTCGGCACTTCCGTGTCACACTGCACGGGGAGCCGAACAGGCAGCACGGAGGTTTATCTGTGCTGCCTGTTCGGCTCCCCTTGCAGTTTTGCAGGCAGAGCGGAGGTGAGAGGGGATCTTCCGATCCCTTCTCACCTCTGTCTCTGCCTGCAAGCGCGGTTTTTTTTTTAACACTGGCCCAGCGGCCGTTTTTTACATACATTAGGGCGGCCTGGGGGGAAATTGCCTCCCTGCCCCCCGGCCCAGCCCACCCCTGCGAGGGTTTAATGAAAGGCTCTGTTAAAGAGACTCTGTCACCCTCAACATTGCTTATAATATGAATGTGTATGAATGTAGAGAATAAAAAAAAATGTACACAGCAGATTTGCAAGCAAATTTATAAATAATATGTCTGTACGGTCTCCAGTGCATCACATCACCTTGTGGCTTGATATGCAAATGACACATTTCTCATTGAAAAGAAGTTAATTTGCATATCTAGCCACAGATCATGTCATCGAAATAAAAGACCATGTGGTTTAAACCATATTTTTCTCTCAATTTATGCATTTGCTTGCAATTCTACTAATACAAATTATAGATCATTGCTCATAATTTTGTATTTTCCACATTCATAGTATAAGCAATGTTGAGGTTGAGTCCCGGCTAGTCGGTAATAATAGTATAGCAGAAATAAGTATTTTTTCTAGAAAAGCTGCCTCAAAATAAATGCTGTGTTATTGGTCATTTAGCCCTGGATGTGGTCCAAGCTCTCTGCTGCTGCCCTAGTTCAATTAACAAAGTTTTTATTTGTTTTTTGTTTTTTTGTTTTTTTAATAAGAAGGTAAAGAAAGCTTCAGGGAAAGTTTACCTTTTTAAGCCAGTATTTGATGCTTATTTATTTTCTATGCAACAAACATAAATGGTAATGATTTCTTTTGTGTGTGTGTTTTTTAAAGTAATTATAGTGTCAAAATGTCTCAGACAGATGCAAAGAAATGATTTGAATTATTATTTTTTCTCTTACAGAAGTAATGCATATTCATTTTCATAATAAATTAAACTCTATTAATGTCTCTTAGAAGTTTTTCTTTGATGTGACTGTTAGTGCAGCTTGACAGTGAGTACGATTATGATTTTTTTATTCCTTAAGATAAATTATGGATATATCCAAGCAGGTATTATTCATTTTCCTCTGTTTAAGAGGGGACCACTGCTCAACTTTTATTTTCTTTATTAAGTCTACATGAATGACCTGGTCAGTCATGAAAACGTACATATACTATAAAATATTGTATTAAACTTATGGTGGACTGAGAATTGACCTTAATTAATAATGTGAAAATTGTTAAATATTACAATTTGGCGATTTAATGACTGATTTTTTCCCCCCAAAGTTTGAAGATTCTGTTAAATGGGCATAAAAATGCAAATTAGGACACATAAAGAAAACACATATGCCCACTAGTAAACCTTTTTGATTTTTTAAAATGTATTTAACGGTAGTACACATTACTTCCTTTTCCCCGAGGCATTTTACCTTTTAATGGCCCGTCCATGCTCTTTGTGGCCATTACATTTTCATGGGGTATTTTTTGCCGTGACCTATCCTGATTTGAGATGAGCACCATAACCATGGGAATATTTACCAAATCCAATTTGATTACAAGTTTCTCCCAAGCTCAACATCTTGAGGCAGCTGTTTAGCCTACAAGTTGCCCCTGAAACACTGTGACCTATTTTTTTGCCCACACATATGCCACATGCTTCACCACCTAGTTCTCAAAGATGTTTGTCAGATTTGATACAACAAGTCACACGGCATCTGTTCTTGTTGGCGATAGATATAAAAGTGCAAACTTAAAATTAAATCTAACTATCCAGTTAGCTAAATATGAACAATTAAAATAGTGGCAAACAGCCAGATGCCATTTTGTCATGCCAATTTGTATCACTGACCACTGATCCAAAGAACAATTTTAAAAAATTCCATCATAATCAAGTCAAAATATTATTAATAATAGCAAATGGTGCAGGTGCCTGGCTGATATTTCATTAAAATTGAGACAAAATCTAGAATACAACTGTTTCAATTTTGCGATAAAAATAACAATGACTTCACAATTGTTCCACTTGGTTCACGTAATGCTCATGCTTTGGGGAAATTGTTCTTTTTGATAAAATGTGGCAATGGCACCTAACGTGTTTCACCCCACTGCCAGGGCTTCCTCAGAGGTATGGCAATAATTGGTAACTGTATAATCTAGAATATAAAATAAAATATTTAATACAATTAAAATGCTGATATATGACTGATATCAGATATGACTGATATAAATAATTTGAATATATGATCAAATCTGTTTCTTTTTTTTTGTATCATATCATTATTTGTATCACAAAATTAAAATTTCTGTATTTTAGATTTTGTCTCAGTTTGAATTAAGTACCATTTAGGCACTTGCACAATTGTTGTTCAGTGCTGCCTTTTGTAATGACACAGACCTTATCTGTCTATTTCAAGCTATTGTTAAAGTCTCTGTGTTCTGACTGTGTGGATCTGCCATATTAACCCCTGGGAGATTGCCTGGCATATATTACTATGATGCTGAATTGTCCAGTAGTTATCTCCTATTCCTGTACTCATTTTTAATGTTTACGGAAATCAACAGTTGTGAAGAAAAACATAGTAAATCAGGGCTTCAGAGATCCCTGGAGCCAGGGCTCCTAAAATCCCTGCTGCTGCCTCCTATTTTTTTAATATTGTTTAATCAAGTTCTATTTTCCTAAGCTTGTCTGTCTGCCTCCTAAAATCTAAGGAAATGTGTCAAATGCCGCAATGATTTGTTTAATATTAACACTTTGTTCTATTTCCATCCTAGTTATGGCCACATAAGAGTGTTAAGAGCTATGAGTAGATATGAAGCCGTAAATGTACCTGCTCACGATAACCTCCTGACTGCTCTCAACTGTCCATTAGTGCCGTCTGTAGAACGACGGGGCTTATTACATGTCATGACCGGGTGGATAATCTGGACCACGATACATGCATTATCTTTTTTGTATTTTGGGGGCATGAAGAGATTTCTTTCTTTAGAAAAGACATTGGAGAATTATAACATATTAACCTTTTTCATTCTGATCTCAAAAGTCTTAGAAAACAGCAGCATAACAGTGTATTTTAAGAGCAATGCGTATTTCTACAATGATCTAAACTGGGGTTTCGTGAGCTTTTCGTGAGCTGTTAGTTAAGAGCTATAATTAAATTTAGTAACAAAATTTAGTAACAAGTGCTTATGTGTATGTATAGACACATAAAAGGCTTTTTCACTTCCTGGCAAGAATGTAGTGAACAGATGATCTAAAACATCTAGTAAATCAACCACTGCTTCTAATATTTATCAGTGACCTGCAGGTTTTATTAGAAAGACATATGTGGAGGATACATTTAATTTCATGTTCACCTACACTGGACCGTCTGCTGGCCAGTGATGCAGATCATAATAAAATGAAAATATCCGCGAGGTGCCAGATTATATGCTTATAAACTTCTGTTGGAAGGCATTCCATAAATTGAAATATCTCAGCTGGTAGAAAGCCTGCTTGCTCCCTCCTCATAGTTGCAGGGTCAGCTCAGCAATTTGGTTAGTTAATCCCAAAACACATTTGAAAAATAGAGAAATCTGTTTGGTCTGTTAGGCTATCAGTCTGAAAGAGTAATAAGGGAACACCTGCCCACAGTCATGAGTCTAGAGAAAGTAAGTGTCTTAGTATTTAGTTTTACCGTACAATCTTTTATGGCTCACTGCAAGCTGCAAAGTCAGGCATGTAAAGGCAGCCATGTCATATCATGCCGGGGCAGAGTGTCCGTGCTACTGCGCATACACAGTATCCTTGACACCCGTTAAAGATAGGGACAGAGTTATAGCTTGACGGGACAGTGAGATCTACAGTGCAAGTCTGGGTAGATTGATTTTTTGTTTTGTTTTGTTTGGGAACTGTGGACCACATAGAATTGACTGGTGGGCCAACCCTTACCCTGCAAGATCAGTTATACCCTCTAAACAAATGTTATAGAAATATCATTTTAAAGAAAGTCCGCAAAACAGGTCTATTATTTTTTTAAGTTTTTGACATAAATCCCTCTATAAAGTAGGGGCATATCGTGCCCCTGAGTGACAGACATGATGCCAGTCCGGAGCACGCTTGTCACTCGGTGGCACGGCGTCTCTCGTCTATTTCAGGGGGTTTGTGTGCTGAGCAGCCAGAACACAACAATTTGTAATATAATAAAACCAAATATAGTGAACCAGAAAAGGTACATTGAGATATTCTCAAATGTTTACGTAAAATCTTGGCCATGTTACCATTGGCCAACATCCAGGTAATATTACCATTACCCAATTTAACCCCTTCGCAACAATGGATGTGCCTGGCACGTCCTGCGGTGAATCAAGCGGTGATGTGGTGTGGGTCCTGTGGTGATCAATGATTGCGAATCCGCTTTAACGGTGCTGGTCTATTGCCTCGATGTCTTTCTGGGGCACCCACGATCGCCCCACGGAGCCCACAATAATTATTTTGATTGTATTGTTTTTTTGAATATCCTTCAATTTGTTTGTAAGGGGTTTCCCAGCTTTATTATTACTGCTGTACCAGTGTTGATTTAAGGATACAAATCATCCTCCTCACTTTCCCCTATAATAGTATTTGGATCTGAGATTGGATCGATGTTATTTGTGTCGCTAACTCGAGAGATGGAGAAACTCTATTATGAGCTTCCACTCTAGCCAGGTTAATATAGAGATCAGAGAGTACCATGCCCCTTGCTCTTCTGTCTCTAGCTTCCGTTTGTATTATATTGCCCCTCATTACACATTTAAAAGCTGCCCATAAGTTCTCTGCAGTGACGTTGTCGCTATCATTCATCCTGATATATTCTTCCGCTTGGGCTGTAAGACAAGCTCTATTTGCTTCTGAGACTAGTATGGCTTCATCCATTCTCCAGTGTTGTTTAGCCGTGTATTCTAGATTTTCCCTAGTATTTACCCTGATCAGTGCGTGGTCCGACCAAGTGATTTGTCCAATGAGAGTCGACAAAGTTCTCCAGATTTCTTGAGTCCGTCAGAAAAAAATCAATTCTGGAATAGTTATTATGTATTTTGGAGTGGAATGAAAAGTATTTTTCTCTGCGATGTATACTCTCCATATATCATATAGATTGTATTCATAGCAGAGATCTTGCATCCATCTGATCCTATTTTTGTATCTTTTTCTCAAGTTCCCTGTCTTATTTATGGTTCTATCTAGTTTTTCATCTAGAATTATGTTCATATCGCCACCTACTAGTAATATTCCCTTTTTGATTTTATTTATGTTTTTGAATATCTTTTTAAAAAAGTTTTGTGAGAACTCATTGGGGGCATATATATTTGCTATCATATATATTATATTGTTTAATTTACATACAATTATGATGAATCTTCCAGAATTATCTTTATCTTGATAAATTAGTTCAAATTTAAGTCTCGCTGAGCAAATGATGGCTACCCCCTTTTTTTTATCAGTCAGACTAGAACTATATATTAACGCAGGGCTCGACAAACCCCGGGCGCCAGGTCGCCATGGCGACCAGGAAATCAGACCTGGCGCCCGGGTGCTGTTTGTCACAGGGAGCCCTTGCCGGCTGCCATCCGTTTTACTTTCAGCGCGAGGGGAGAAAGTCTGTGCGGATCACACAGACTGTAAGGTCCGCCCCCTCGCGCAACACGTTGTAGTGCCGATTGTCATGTGACAACACGGCACTTGCCAGGAACCAAAAGAAGATCGGGCTCCAGCATAAATGTCCCCCTCCCCTGCAATGAGGTAAGCAGCAGGGAGGGAGGACACCGTAAGAAATACACACAGACCAACGAACAAAAATGTATGTATGAGTGAATGTAACTGGCTTTGTATGTATGAGTGAATGTAACTGGCTGTGTATGTATGTGTGAATGTAACTGGCTGTGTATGTATGTGTGAATGTAACTGGCTGTGTATGTATGTGTGAATGTAACTGGCTGTGTATGTATGTGTGAATGTAACTGGCTGTGTGTGTATGAGTGAATGTAACTGGCTGTGTATGTATGTGTGAATGTAACTGGCTGTGTATGTATGAGTGAATGTAACTGGCTGTGTATGTATGTGTGAATGTAACTGGCTGTGTATGTATGAGTGAATGTAACTGGCTGTGTATGTATGTGTGAATGTAACTGGCTGTGTATGTATGTGTGAATGTAACTGGCTGTGTATGTATGTGTGAATGTAACTGACTGTTTGTGGTGTGTGTGTGAATGTAACTGACTGTTTGTGGTGTGTGTGTGAATGTAACTGACTGTTTGTGGTGTGTGTGTGAATGTAACTGACTGTTTGTGGTGTGTGTGTGAATGTAACTGACTGTTTGTGGTGTGTGTGTGAATGCAACTGACTGTATGTGGTGTGTGTGTGTGTGAATGTAACTGACTGTATGTGGTGTGTGTGTGTGTGTGTGTGTGAATGTAACTGACTGTATGTGGCGTTTGTGAATGTAACTGGCTGTGTATGTGGCGTGTGTGAATGTAACTTGCTGTATATGTGAGGTGGGTGTATGCGACTGTCTCCGTGCGTTTATGATATTGTGATGTGCCGCTGTCTGGCTCCTAAATTTTTTAGCTGGCTCCTAAAACTAAATTAAATTTGTCAAGCCCTGTATTAACGGGAACTTAGAAAATTTCCACAAGTCCCTTACATTCCCTTTCCAATGTGTCTCCTGCACCAGACAAAGATCAATTTTATCCTCAAGCCCCTCTTTATAGGTGTATTTAGACCCCGAGCATTCAAAGACATGATTCTAAGTGACATCTTTATATAAATCCAAGTTCATCCCCCTCACTCCAGCCCTGATCCCATTCTGAGCGACCCTTGTCTCGATAAAAAAGACCCCACCAAACACATACATAACACATAAACTTAACAAAAAACTACCTAACATTCCACCACCCTCTAGAAAATTCTCTTTGGGTGGTTGCCCTGAGAGACCCTAATCTCAGGAGTACACAGTTGCTTGCGTACCACTCGGGTTGGCGTCAAAAGGTCAATATAGGAAAAAAACAAAAAACACTAATTTTGGTTTTTGCCCAATAACTCGCAAAAAAATACTGAAAAATATGGAAACATGCATATTTCTGAACTCGGGATAACATTTAGAAACTATTTAGATGGGGTCTTTTTTAATGATTGTATTTGTGTAAATTATATTTTAGGTCAAAGTTAGAAAAAGTGTTTTTTTTTTTTTTTAATTTGTAGTAAATTATAAGATATGATGAACATAATGGTATCTAATGAAAGCCCTTCTTATGACGATGAAAACAACTATAATTTGTGTGGGTACAGTATGCGAGAAAGAAGACATTTACTTCTAAACAGAAACACCACAGAAATGTTAAAAGGTCAAGGTGAAAATGTCTCTTCGCTAAGGGGTTAATAGTACTCATTTTACCTACTTTGAGGGTTGACTAGCTTGACTAGTCCTTTCCTACTGGAACCTACAACCCTGCCGATTGAACAAATTCTACAATTGGTGCTTTAGCGCACTGAGATATCTCACCTACATGTCCATGTTGGAGAGCAGGCCGTGTTTTATTTTATATGAATGGCTGCAGGCCATACTTTGTTTTTTTTTTTGCTTTACATAAGAGGATCAGTAGGTAGAACAGAACCTTTATTTCTCCGACAAGTCAACACCTTTGTTTTTCAGCAAGAACACATAATTACAGCTTGACAGTGATTCAGATGAACCAGCAAAGACCGTCTGATTTATTGAGTATTTGATAAAAATCTACGAGAATAATTGCTTTAGAAGTAAACTGGATTAAGACACTAATATAATTAAGACATTGTGTGCTTTCTTGGCATTGGTGAATGCAATAAAACAGCTCATTAAAAACTCAACAATCAGATTTTAATGGAAACTCACCAGAAGGTTCATTCGTAATGTCCAAATTTGTTTAAAATTGCTCATATATCTCTTTATTTATTATTTTCACCTCAGTTTTGCTTTGCAGAACATATATAAAAACACTGATAATTGAATTTAAGCCAACAATATGTTTGGCATATTCAAACAACACTAGAACACTGCAAAGTCATTAATATTTCTAATGGCCTTGGTTGATTTGATTTCACAAGACAAAAATCTGGTAATTATAATATGTATAGTGTTTATTGAAAAAAAGTAGATTTTGGCACTAGCTCGTAAAGGGTGATTCTACCTGAACATGTAGCATGCTGTGGTAATTTGAAATGAACGACGATATTTGAAGATATGCTTGGCATATGTGACTCTAAAATCACAATACAAATGAACATCAACACACTACCCTCAATTTATAAATATATAAGCACCTTGCTTGAGTCACATATTATGGTCATATCATGCTCAGCCCACCACTGCGCCAAAGTACTCTATATCTTACGTGCATGGAACTCAATCTCTCAGCTAATCTAGTTTGCACTACAGTTTCTACAAATCTAAACAAGATATGGAGCTCCTGAGTGTGGGTGGGTGCTATGCCCCAGAGGCTGCTCATATATATATACAAAATAATGGGCAGCACAACCTCAAATCTGCATATTTAATATGGTGTGCTGCTGACATCCCAGAATACAAATGAACATCAGCACACCGCCCATACAGTCATATGTTTGCAGTCATTTGCATATACACATTTGTTTGCCCAGACTGCTCCATGTGCTCTGTTGTATTAAAGAGGTTCTGGGAACACCCATTTCAAAACAAGTAAAAATGGGAAGAATGATCCCTGTGCCAACCATAGAAAAAAATATTCATGGTAAGTACTGAAAATACAAAACAGAGTCATTCATTCATGGGTGCTTTTAGTATTTCAGCTATAATTGGCATGAAATAGTTCAAATTGGGAGGCAAATTGTGTATTTCACATATATTATAGGTCCCTCTCCCTACTGCTTTACCTCATTGTAGGGAAGAGGGGCATTTATTTTCCAGCCTGGTCTGTGCTTCTTGCACAGGCACAGACCATCCTCACTTTCCTGCTGAGCGTCATGTGACACCCTGTGTTCAGACATTGAAGCACGGTGAGCGAGTGGGTGGACCAGGAAGTCTGTGTAGCCTGCACACACACTGATACATTGCGCTCTGTTGGAAAACAAAAGCTGATTCCAAGAGCGTGGGGCGCCATATGGGAATGAGAATCCACGAGTGACATGGTAACTTGGCACACAGGGTTTGTTAAGCCCTGCATTACACCACAGTTCATGTTTTTTATTTCTACCTGCACACCCTCTAGTAGAGCAAAAATATATAAAACTTAAAAGTCAGAAAATTAGTTTATGCAACGTTATACAAGATTGCATGATTGATACCATATTTTTTTCAGACATAAAGTAACAGTCAACAGTTTTAATACATTAACATCTATGTATTTAACATTATAAACCTGTTTATAACCACCTAATAATCTTATACTTATGTGCAATTATGTAAGCTAGTAATCATATATTAATGGCATTTAAAAATGTAAACGTTATGAAGTAAAACTAGTGTTCAACAATTATTTAGGATAAAGAACAACTCTGGGTTATTACATTGGCATAGTGCATGTATTTGCGTGAGTGGAGTGGGTGTGGTGGCATGCATGCAACGGACAGTGGGTGTGGAATCCGAGATCTCACCCATCAATTTCATGTTAATCTTTATAATTATATTCTGTCAGTATATCACAACCCATGATAATGACGGAAAACTTGATCCCGATAACACAATGGAGGTTGTATAATGTAAATATCTGTCCGAATGGGTTATAAACATACAAAAACCGAGTAAAACTAATTTATTTATTTTTATTAACTGCCTCCATTCACCTTATATACCAATAGCATATCCATGTAATATAGTAGACATTCGGAAGCCTCCTTTTAGCCTCATTTCTTCTTATTTGTGCATTTTCCAGTCACTGACTATGTTTTGGATTTGAATTATAACTGTGTTTGTAATTGGCTTCTTGGTGTTTGCAACCAGTTAGAATAAACCACTCTGGATCTGTTTTCTCTAAAATTCACATCCGTTATCTCAGGGCTCGACAAACCCCGGGCGCCAGGTCGCCATGGCGACCAGGAAATCAGACCTGGCGCCCGGGTGCTGTTTGTCACAGGGAGCCCTTGCCGGCTGCCATCCGTTTTTCTTTTACTTTCTTTTTCAGCGCGAGGGGAGAAAGTCTGTGCGGATCACACAGACTATAAGCTCCGCCCCCTCGCGCAACACGCTGTAGTGCCGATTGTCACGTGACAACACGGCACAGGAACCGAAAGAAGATCGGGCTCCAGCATAAATGTCCCCCTCCCCTGCAATGAGGTAAGCAGCAGGGAGGGAGGACACTGTAAGAAATATTCTTTTGTTCTTTAAAAAAAAAAAGTTGTGTATGTGTGTATATAACTGGCTGTGTATGTGGTGTGTGTGTGAATGTAACTGACTGTGTATGTATGTGAATGTAACTGGCTGTGTATGTATGTGTGAATGTAACTGGCTATGTATGTATGTGTGAATGTAACTGGCTGTGTATGTATGTGTGAATGTAACTGACTGTGTATGTATGTGAATGTAACTGGCTGTGTATGTATGTGTGAATGTAACTGGCTGTGTATGTATGTGTGAATGTAACTGACTGTATGTGGTGTGTGTGTGTGTGTGTGTGTGTGTGAATGTAACTGACTGTATGTGGTGTGTGTGAATGTAACTGACTGTATGTGGTGTGTGTGAATGTAACTGACTGTATGTGGTGTGTGTGTGTGAATGTAACTGACTGTATGTGGTGTGTGTGTGAATGTAACTGACTGTATGTGGTGTGTGTGTGAATGTAACTGACTGTATGTGGTGTGTGTGTGTGAATGTAACTGACTGTATGTGGTGTGTGTGTGAATGTAACTGACTGTATGTGGTGTGTGTGTGAATGTAACTGACTGTATGTGGTGTGTGTGAATGTAACTGGCTGTGTATGTGGTGTGTGGGAATGTAACTGGCTGTGTATGTGGTGTGTGGGAATGTAACTGGCTGTGTATGTGGTGTGTGTGAATGTAACTGGCTGTGTGTGTGGTGTGTGTGAATGTAACTGGCTGTGTGTGTGGTGTGTGTGAATGTAACTGGCTGTGTGTGTGGTGTGTGTGAATGTAACTGGCTGTGTGTGTGGTGTGTGTGAATGTAACTGGCTGTGTGTGTGGTGTGTGTGAATGTAACTGGCTGTGTGTGTGGTGTGTGTGAATGTAACTGGCTGTGTGTGTGGTGTGTGTGAATGTAACTGGCTGTGTGTGTGGTGTGTGTGAATGTAACTGGCTGTGTGTGTGGTGTGTGTGAATGTAACTGGCTGTGTGTGTGGTGTGTGTGTATGTAACTGGCTGTGTATGTGGTGTGTGTGTGTATGTATGTATGTATGTGTGAATGTAACTGGCTGTGTATGTGAGGTGGGTGTATGCCACTGTGTCCGTGCGATTTTGTGATGTGCCGTTGTCTGGCTCCTAAATTTTTTGGCTGGCTCCTAAAACTAAATTAAATTTGTCAAGCCCTGCGTTATCTGATTGAACAAGTAAAGCATTTTTACATCTATATTTGACCTTGTCTGCTTGGAATTATATTTTGAAGCTATAGTTGCAATGGCAATTAGGGCTGCCATCTTTTCTCCCAAACAATACCGGCCATGGTATTGCCTTCATAGATTTAACATTGGCCTCAAGTCAAATTTTTTTACCGGCCTGCTGATAAAATACAGTCTGGATGGCAACCCCAGTGGCAATGAATTTAAATATCCTTTCTTGTGACAAGTAGGAAAATTTAGTGGACAAGTAACTTTTACCCTCATGTTCTGGATACTCAGAATGGGCAGATATCAAGCTGATAACTGCGTCATCGAAGATCTCTAATTTATGTAGGTACTCCCTTTTAATGTCCGTTGTCTGTTCCAGATGGCCAATTCAACCAGACATTAAAAAAGCATATGAACCGAATGAACTGCTATCTAATGATGAGCAAATAATCACTTAATGTAATGAGCACTCTGTGGCTTAAGTAAGAAGGTACGGATAAGGTAACAGAGTGAGATGTGTTCCACCCAGTAACCTAATTAGCTAATGTGCCTGACAGATGCAAAGCAAGCAGGTCTCCGCTGTGTAGAATATAACATCAGTCACTGCAAATAACAGGCACTGAATTATTAATTGATTTCAAGAGTAAGCATTACACACATTCAATTCTAACATACAGATTTGATTAAATAAAGCATGGAATTAAAAGTCAAGTGCATGTAAGATCACCTAATTTGGTTTTTTAAATGAACTTTATGAACCTGAGATAGGTAGTTGGGCATTATTATAAAGTTTTAGTTTCATAAATTTACCATTTACAGTACAACCTGACGGAAGTGCTGAGAAAAGCCTTCTCTAGTAATATCAATATTGAAATGAATATGCAGAATAAACAAATAAATCTGTATTCATTTGTTTAGTGTCCACAGCTAACACAGCATCACCATTCAAGCTACTGCCATTGGATAGTCACATACAATTTACTTAAATGTCCATTGAAATATATTGTTAAACTTTAGTAGGTAAACGTTTTGTTTCATTAGTATATGAATGAAGTTAATAGCTAGACCAACTTGAATCACTCAAAATCGAATCACAGAGCATGGTCAGAACAATTAGGGGGCAGCAGGGGAATCTGTCCAGTGTAACCGCAAATGTCCGCAATTCTACTCTAGCTGTTGTAGATTGAATTTACCATTTTACTCAGCTAGCCAAGTGTCTCTCTTCTACACGCCAGTATTTTTCATATTAAAGCCTAAAAAAATAAAATTCATAATAGAAAAGCTAGAAAGAGAGAAACATTGGCCTAGGTGGGGCCCCTAAATAGTTTCAGAAGGAGTGCCCCTAAATGCATACCTCCCAACTGTCCCACCGTGCACAGGAAAGTCCCGATTTTGGGAGGTATGTCCCACTGTCCGGCCGCACTCTATCTCAGTCCCGCTTTTCGACCAGAGAATGCTTACTGTGCATGCGCAGCATTTTGCTTCAGAAGCCAGGATCAAAAATGGATGACAGTGTTACCGCACATGAATAACACTTACACCACCCTCCCCAGACCCCCCCCCCCCCCCCGATATAGTACCCCCTCCCCAGACTCCGCCCCCACAGTGTCCCGATTCGGCGGGGGGCAAAGTTGAGAGGTATGTAAATGTCTTGTCTGCCTGAGTCACATGCATAAAATGCTAAGCTATCCACTACTCCATCTCTATTCACACATTCTAGGAGCCAGGTAGCCCTGCTGCTGGATTCTAATATTTCTGATTTTTTTTGTAAAACGAATTCTAGAAGGATTACTTTCCTGTCTTCTAAAAATAACTACTCGGGCTTCGGAATTGGTCTGCTTGGCTCCTAAAGTCTACAGATTGGTCAAGCCCTGCCATAACAGTACCCATACCCCTTCAGCAAATATGGAATGTATAATGCTAATTGTTTCTTGTTCAGCACCTTACTCTGGATTAGCATCAGCAAAAGGCCTATATTCCTAGCAACATGAACAGCAGCAGCAGCCTGCTCCCTGACAGTGACATCTTCTATCATAAAGAAAGACACATTAACATGGCTTCTCCTTAACTATGAAGAAAAGACAAAGCTGGAGCAGTGCGTTTTCAAAATGGTGTTTTGTCTAGCAAACATGACCTATTGTTTAAGGACAATGAGATCAGTGGTTGATGGATTAGTTAACTGACAAATTGTGGCACTCAGTATTAAATTGGAGGAATATTAGTTCTACTGACAGCATGATTCATTAATGTGCACTGCGGTCTATGGGAAGCCCCTGCCTCTATGAAGGTGTTATTAGGACCACACTATTGCACTATAATCGATAATTGCCTGTGACTGCGTGTTATAATCTTATGATTACGGTGAATTGGAATTAAATCTTGTGGTATGTTGTAAAATGAGAGGATTATGAGTTTTCTTTATATTTCATATTGTAATTTCTCAAATTACAAATATTTTTCTTGTAATTTATATTTTGTTTTTAGTCAGTTTTGTAGGAACAAAGAACCATCTTGTTTCCATATATTAAAACAGCAACAAATAAACATAACAAACCAGCAAAATCACATGCAGAGAAAGGGTAGAGTTAGCTGTTTTAAGCGTGACCAGCTACATTGCATTCAGAGCTGGCATTACCAGTGCCAGTGGTGCTGAACCACTCTAGTGGGCCTATAAGCAATGACAAAGCATGTGTATGACGAGGGAAGTACTTCGGACACACAGATCTCCTTCATGCTTCATTGCTCTCTCATGTGCACCCACCACAATGATAAAGAAGGTTGAAGACCGTACCTGTGGACTCCAGTTCCCACAATGCTTTTCCAGGCTTTTGATACACAGATGCATTAAGCTTTCAAGACCAAGTTACTAGGTCCCTTTCTCAGGCATTAATGAAACGTAAAACAAAATATCCTTTTGCAAAGCACCGTTCACAGCTTCCAACACAAGGCGAAATAAACATAGGAGTACTGAAGAAGTTTCAGTGCAGTCTGAAGATCTTTGTTTAGTCCACTCACTGGGTAAAGGACTCAAGAAACCATTTGACACCTGCTAGATTCACGAAAGTGTCAAATGTTTGCAGTTTGAAATAAGTACATTGCGGTTATCTTGTATTTGTACAAATATTGTTAATATTGGTAAGACTGTACCAGAAAAATACTTCACTGTCTCTATTAAGACCAGTGACTATTAAACTGGCAAATCAGTTTGACCTCCCATATTTCTTCTCTCCCTGGGGGCGTGGAACAATCCCATAAGTACCATAAGCTTTAAGTCTTGAATGCTGTGTCCTTGTTGACAAAAGTGCACTCCAGCAGACATTTTTTTCTGTTTGATAATATGTTTGTGGTATTAAATGGTTTGTGTAATGCTTGCCTGTTTCTCCTATGTGTGCACAAGTCTCGCATCTCTTTGTTGGCAAGGAGAGTACTGTTTACTGTTTTTTGTGTGTGCAAGTTACTCCTAACCATTAATTGTTTGAGGTTGGGGTCTGCTTGAATGAAAGTAGTGTGGGATTTCCCTTTCCTCTGCGGTTTTCGTCTGATGTTACATTTTTTGAGATGCACTTCATGGTTTTTTTATCAAGTAAGCGGCACTGTTTGGGGCCATTATTAAATCTTCTTTAAAGTATTACACAATTTGTGTCTCTCTTTCTCTCTTGGCTCCAGATTCTCTCTAACAGAAGGGAATATACAGTTTTGTGGCCGGAAGGATACCCAAAAATCCCCTTATATACACCACACCTGGTTCCTACAGACTCTGGCTTGAGTTGGCTGCAACATGGTCTTAACTCATTATATACCTTCAGTGAAACAGATTCACACATAAATATTTTCTATTTTTTGTCTTGTTTTTACATGTAAACATTTGAGTCTCAAAGATTGAACAAACCCTAAGGATAAATTAAACACATTGTTTTATCTTATTTTACTTTTTGTAAACCTATTTGGGTGGGTGCTGGCAGCCCTGCATTGCAGTGGTTAAACAGAGTATCTGCAGTGTGCTATTCTCCAATTTGCTGTGTGCCGATCCAGCATTGGACTACTTGGGGCTATTATACTAAATAGCTTAAACTAGCTATTCTATTGGGCAATCAGTGTAAGCAGGCCTCTTCACTGCCTATGCCCTTATTTTGAAAAGTAAATACATTTGACCCCCTTCTATACATGCCAACAGCCTTGGATTTCCCTGGAAAGTCCCATGAAACATCTGACTGTCCTTCATTGTCTATGTAAAATATAAAGACACAAAGTGTAGTGAACTGTAGAATAGGGGCTAGTACTCTGTGTTCAAGTGTATTAAATGGTGTTATATGCTTTCATTGAGGTATGAAATACTTGTGATGTGTCTGCTATGTGCTTATTCTGATGTAGAACAAATGGTATGATGTGCTATTGATATCATACTTGTGATATGATATAATGTGCTGGAGATGAGGTGTAATATGATACCATATCATTTCCATTCCTCTGACATATCACATTTCACCATCATTACACAAGCTATGTGTAAATATCTATTTATATGATGTTAGACTGATTACACAGATTCATCTGAGCAAGCCCTGTCATTGCCATCCCTGTGAAAACATTGTATATGGAGATTTGCTATTTCATATACACTAGCATAGTGGGAGGGGTTATAGTAGTTCTTCTTGCAGTGATGCAACAAATAGAGGAGGAATTTGGGTGACTGACAGGATTTTGTTGCTAAGAAATCTCAGGAACTTTATATACATTTTTTTATGGAACAGAGAGCATTAAGATATAAAGTGCTAGATGTCCTACTCAAAATGCTCCAACATTTCAGCCCCCAAAATGGTGCCTCCAAAGTCTGTATTAATTTGGGACACATCAGGAACCCAAATTTGAGCTATACAGTATTCCCCGATGTGCCTCTGAATATGTCCGCAATTAAGAAATCAAAGCTGATTCCATGCCGAAATGTCCCAACAACGAATACAGTTGAAATGCACAGAAACTAAGTGGTAGCCTCGGTCCTCCCCATAGACCTGTATGGGGATGACTTTGGATTATTTCAGGGCTGTTTTTGTAGGATCTCTGCTATTATGGAAATAGCCGAAGTTCTCCCACAGACGTCAATGGGAGGACTTCGGCTATTGACTGAATAGCCGAAGTCCTCCTGAAATGTCTGGAAATAAAAAAATTATATATAAACAAGCAAAAAAAAGTTATTAAAAAAAAAATCACACATTAATTAAACACATTAAATGAATAAAATAAACATAAAATGATATCAAATAATGGTTTATAAAAATTATAAAATGTATGTAAATATACTATTAGAATATATAACATTAATATATTAGAATTGTATAGTAATATTTTTGTGTTTAAAAGTATGTTAACGGCAATTCTTCTACACTTTTCTATTCAGTTGTCCAACTCAAATTTGGAGAATTGAAATGGACGAATTTCGGGAATGTTTTCGGAATTCAGAGCGTGTCCGGCACTTATTGGTTAAAAAAATGTCCCAATCCAAATGCTTCTATTACTGAATGGTCTGCACCGTCTAGACCGTTCCTAGACTTGTAAAATATAGTGTATATATTTAGTAGACTCTCAAATCTGTTGCTTCCCCCATATGATGCAGCACTTGTATGGAGGCATGCTGCCTGGACCAGCACCTTTAATGTAAATGGTAGTTTCCAGGAAGTGGATTTATGTGTGGGAGTCCCTCTTCACTACCAGTCCACATGATTAGCATATCATCTATGTAGCGACGATATACTAGAGGTTTGGTGAGGTAGGTGGAGATGTAGTTCTCTTTCAATTTGCCCATGAACAGGTTGGCATGTTGTGGTGCCATTTTTGTGTCCATTGCGTTTACCATTTTTTGGAGTCCTGTCCAATTAATTGTATTAGTTGTGTTATGGGTTCCATTCCCACCGTTGTCCTTCTCCAGGTATTTGTGGCATGGTAGCAAGGATGGTGCCATCCGGAACTGGGCCAATGCTGGCAAGTGTATTTAGGATTGGTAGCTTGATGGTAACTGAATGTTTCCTTTAATATGGTTGGTTTAAGGATTTTTAAGGAATTTTTCAACCCAGCCAGATATATTTTCTGCGAGTGTGCGAACTGCAGACTTTATGGATGCTCCTGGTTTCCCAGTTTTGGGGAGCAATATAGAAGGAGCCCACTTTTGGATTTTTTGGCATTAGACCTTCTATTTTGTCCCTGATTTACGATTTATCTTCATATAGCCTGACATAGTGTCCATCATCAGAGAGTTATCTGTGTGCTTGTTCTATTTAATCATTAGTGCCCATAATAACCACGGTGACCTGCCTTGTCCACTGGCTTAGTTATAATGTCCTGAATGCGTTCTCCACATTTAGGCTATGTATGTCTCACAAGCTTACATGGTTTAAGTTCAGTGCTGCCTTGTGCACAGTGCAAATCTGGGGCATATGCAATGCTTACATTAAACATATTCATCATCTAGCCGGCTTCAGTAAAACATTAGTAGCATTTTCAAAAATCTTCCCTTTATCCTTTACTGTGGTTTTTATACCGTTTACAGGGAATAATAAAGATTCATTCTTTTGAACACGGTGGTCTATACTGGACATTCCCTCCCATCACGCTTGTTTTTATGTTATATATCTAGCGCTTTTGAGTAACTAAAGTTGTTTTCCAGACCTGCTTGTTTAAAAGATGTCAAGTCAAAGTGGCTCTGTTACCTTTATACAGCATTTCTCTCTTCAGTAAAGCTTAAGTTAACCTTTGTTGAAAACACTGAATCATTCATGAGCTTCTACTGTGTCTTTTGGAATGTATGATGATTGTGATTATACAGTGGGCTAAATTTGTAATGTGTATATTTTATTTAGGAAAAAAACAGAATTCATTAGGAATCTGGGAGTAGTTAAGAGTCCGACATTATAAGGTTATTTTGTTCCTGCCTATACTTATACTCTGATGTAACTAATACCCATAAAAGGTTCCACAGGTCTTATTTTAAAATATAGATTTGATATGCCAGTAGTGTAATATAGCTCAATTGTTTACAAAAATTGTTTATTTTATATGGTTAAGATATTTCACATTGATGTTGGGCAGTGGTTTGGGGTATGCTGATGTATTTTTTTTATTTAAAGTAAAATGATTTGTTATGAAAGCTATGTGGATTGACGGATTGACATACATTTTAATATTTGTTCTGAAAATTAAAATTATTTTGAAAGCTAAAACTAATGAAATGGAACCAGTACAACCTCTGGTTTCACAAATGAAGCACATACAAATGGGTTTAGCAAATTCATTTGACACGCATGATGCAGTGGGATAAATAAATAAAAAACAAAAATAATCGCTTTTATCTCACTCCTCCCCCCCCCCCCCAAAATGAAGATTATCTCCAATCTCACAATTTTTGTTTTTTTCCGGCAAATCTACATGCACTAAAAGTGCCCAGTGACCCGAAGAGCTTATTCTGAATTCGTTTTTGTCATGCTCTTGTACATCATTTGTGAAACTACTGAAGTTGGCTTTCCAAACAGGTATGTAATATTGTTCTAAAACAGGTCTTTTATTTACAATGAAAATAACATGTAGGTTCTTACGTTCAAAAATTCACCACCTTGTTTTTCTTCTCCCACTTTCCTACCCCACTCCTTTTTTTTTTTTTTTTCAACTTCACTCATTTATCCATTATTAATCTCCTCATCTTTTTCATCTATCATATTTTTCTTCACTCTCCTTTATTTCATGTACTCTATATCCTCTTTTTCACTCAACCGTATCCCCTTTTTTTCTCTCTCACCCTTTCCCATTTTCCCCGTTTCTCTCTCTCCAGATGAAGATGAAGTAGCTGCGGAACTAAACCGAGAACAGAATGAGAAGACTATACGCAGCACACAAACCGCTCTACGCAACTTTAGAGATTTCATTATTTCCAAATACCCATTAGAGAACCGAGAAATCTACATGATCCCTTGCAAAGAACTGGATGACTATCTGGCTTCCTTCTTTGTAGATGCCAGACAAAAAGATGGGTCTGAATATGAGCCAAACAGCCTTGCCAACTATCAATGTGGACTGGAGCGTTACCTGAAAGAACAGAGGTATGGCTACAGCATCACTAGAGATAAGGAATTTAAGAGATCTCAAGAAGCTTTAAAACAAAAACAAATTGAGCTGAGATGTAAAGGAAAGGGCAATAAGCCACATAAGTCCATGAAACTTACCTTTGCTGATGAACTTATCCTTCGCAAAAGGGGCCTGTTGAGTCGCTACAATCCTGAAGGATTACTGAACCTTGTTTGGTTAAATAATACCAAAGCCTTTGGACACTGCACTGGCTTTCACGGATCTACGCTTAAATGGGGTGATGTCAGGCTTCGAGTGTTGGAGACGGGGTTGGAGTTCCTTGAATGGATGGGTCAGGAAAGCCCTGACATGAAAATCAAGAGAGCAGGGACAGAATGCAGGGTTTATGCTACTCCACACTCCCCACAGACCTGCCCCGTACAAGACTACAAGGAATATGCACAGAGGCGACCACCAGCCATGCGTTACGAAGATGCTCCTTTTTATTTATCTATTAAACCTGTTGTCAACTTAGCTGCTCTTCACTGGTATAACTGCCAGGCCCTTGGGAAGAATAAACTGGCCAAAATGGTGAAGACTATGTGTGAGAAGGGAAACATTCCTGGAAGGAAGACCAACTTCAGTGTATATCAAAGTTGCAGCACATTGTCTGAAGCACAAAGCAATCAGCTTGTTCTGATTTGTAACAATCTGAGCCAGCAAGCTGCCCAGTCTATGGCCAGCCATTCTGGGCCTGGTAACTTCATTGTTTCTGCTTCATATGATTCTTCCTCGGACACTGCCTAACTAGTGGCCTTCTAAAGGTGTCCACGCAAAGACTTGGTCAGAACTTTTTGCTAGCACTGAAAAAAGGAAAACTGTGATTGTTTGTCAGAGACCCATTCCCACTCCCTATTGTTCACTCACTTTAGAAGAAATTATTTAAATATGTAATATATATATTTTTCTTTTTTTCTTTACAAATCTGTTAATAGACCTAGTTTTAGTATTGCACCTCGCATAGTATTTATACTGTAGTGTCCAACCAAAATGCATGTTGTAGCCTTGACAAGAAACTTTAAAAGCAAAAAAAAACAAACCAACAACTGAACAGCTCGATTCTGAAGAATTGTTTTTTAAATACAATTGATACATATGCCTTGACTGAGGAGCACAGCAAGAAGGCTACAGCGTCAAAAAAAGGGTGCTAATATGTTAATATTTTTTAATTCCTAAGGAAAATAAATTAACTTAAGGAGGTTATCGTGGAGCCCCTGAGCTCTTGGACATGTCCGTGGTTGGAAAAAAAAAAGCAATGGTACCGTTGTAGAAGTATGTACAGCAGCCTTTTACTCCTGCACTTGATTAAATTATTAAGTGAATCTAGGTTTTTCCGTGTAACATTTTATTGGGTTACAAACACGGGGTAGTCTACTTGTTAGGTTTTTCTTTTATCATTATTTGATTTTTGTGTTATATGCAGGGTTTTTACATTTATAGAACTGAGGTAAGACATGGTTTATAGCAATATGCAAAAGCATACATGGCATAACGACTGTTGTACAATGCAGTTAGACTGCTGTTAGCTAGGCCGCATCTTCATTTGTCCATGTCATTCATGCAATGAAATTTGAGCTCCACATGGCATGTAAAACTACTGAAATGTTATGTTTTTACCATCTAAATACAGACAGAAATCTGCATTGGTGTGTGATTTAACGTGTCTTCTGTGACCAGTGTCCCTTGCTGAATCTGTTTACTCAACATGATTTTGACATTTAAGTTAAATGTTTGTTACCCTAGTATGGTCCATATATAAATATCTGAACGCCTCTTCATCTATAAGTATTAAAGTCCCTTCAATGGAAATCCTTAGAAAAAAAACGAAGAAAATGTTAAAATAGAGACGTGCAGTATGTATTTTTTTTATTAGGGTATTTATTTCATATTAATTGGGTTAAGGGAATCATAGATAAAATCTCTTCCAATAGCCTCTGTATTTTTCCAACAAATTGTCAGTTTAGAGCTTTCCAACGGTTCAAACATGAAGGACTGCTGGCCAAATACTGTGTTATATTCACAAGGCTGTAGCTACCGTCCTGTTATACAATATTCTAGGCTATCACAAATCAATTCCTGCAAGGTTTCTTCCCTTCTTTTCACACTATTTATGAAAAACCTGACATGTTTAAAATAAATGTATTTAGGTCAAGAAATTGAAGAATCATTGTTAGAGAATTTAAATGGGGGTTGTATATTTCTTGCTAACAGACCATTCTAAAGCAGGGCTTGACAAGTTTCTGTAACCTTTAGGAGCCAAGCAGACCACTTCAGGAGACAGGCTGGTTATATTTAGGAGCCAGGGAAATGAAACTTCCATAGAGTTCAATGTAAAACAATCTCAAAAGTTAGGAGCCAGCAGTAGGGAATATAGGATCTATGGCTCTTTGGATTTGTCAAGCCCTTTTCCAAAGAGTATGATTTGTTTGTTTGGGTTTAAACTGATCATATATTCCATTTTTCATTGGTATTTCACAATTATATCTCTCCTGGTCACACTTATACAACTCACAAAATCAGCAAAAATCAAAAGATAAATGGATTGATAAACCACAGGATGCTCTTAAAACATAACCTTTATACATTTTTGTTTCATTATAAGGGTTACCCCCGAATAAGACACCGTTTCCTTATGCTCAAATTTATTGAAGTAAAATAAAAAATTTAATTGTGTGAGTGAAAAGGGTTAACGAAAAGGAAACTAAGAGAGAAATGGATTTTTATTAAGTTCTAACCCTCGCCACTTTAATTCAGATTGTAATAACGGTCACTGATCTGTCATGTAAACAGAGTACCAACCATCATTTTCATTGATTTGCTGCTGTTATTTTGAAAATACTGCTTGGGAACACAGAAAGACCCCAAACTAGTGTTGCATGGCTGTACTGTGTATGCATGATCTCTGGTTTGATCCTATCACACGTCTGGGATATATATATTAAGCCCCCCTGCACAGAGACAACCAATAATAACTGCAAATTAAAGCTGAAGCCTTTTTTGCAATACTCAACTTTGCATAATTTGCATTATTTGGAGTTTTTTTTCCCGGTATCTTCTATTTGTTCTGAACTATTCTGGAATCAATTTAAAGGCACATTTTTTCTTTTGTATTTGGGCCATGTTACATAAAGCATGCCCTGTTTTTGCATGTTCAAATATGCATTATTGTTCCATAGTCGAGCATGCAGTTTATAACTTGCGCCACTCCCTGCCTACCTGTCTCAGATACTGAGCTTGGGAAATGCTTATTATAATACTTCTGTATATTTCATAAGCTATTTCACAGTTCACCTCAGCAGTTTCCAAGCAATTTTGTGGACAGAAGAAAGTGCAGCAGACTGGTATTACTCACATGTGTGAGCAGCTCCAGTATTACTCACATGTGTATGATTAGAAACAGTTGAGTCTTATTCAATTTCATAATTATACTCATAGGGATGACTAAAAAAAGCTAATATTTTTCTTTCAAAAGTATTGTCAGAAGTGGGAGATAGGACATGTCATGACATGATGTTCAAATATGCTCTTATTAAAATGAATGTATTTTTGCAAGGAATCATCTTTTGTCAGCATTTTAAAGAGCCCATGTCAATCGTGTATCACAAAACATGTTGGTCTAAATATTTATTTATAAAACAAGAAACTCACATTTTGTTTTGGAAAACAATGTTGATATTTGGCAGGCACTAAAAGCATCTGTGAAGAAGCTATATTCTGGTGATTGGAAAAACGATCCAATTCTTGGGCACATTTCTAAAGGTTGAGAAACCACCATGTACATGCTGTTTATAAATAAATCCGATATCATAATAAAAATGAAAAGTATACATTTAGAGCCACAACAAATCTCGCATCTGCCATAAACATTGTCATAATGCCAGTTGTCAAGTAACCATGTCTTGTTGGAAAATGTTGTATCTCAAGCAATACTAGTTATACTAAATTTATTCAACATTTTAAAACCCTATGCAAGATTTGGAAGGCATTTTAGAACGTTATATATTTTAAGAGCCACAGCTGCCTGGGTTCTAGGGTTTATCCTTCTGTGCTGTTTATGACACCGTCTACATTTATAACTGGTCCATGGGACTGGAGCTCACCAACTACAGACCATTGGGGTTATGTATAAAAGTCCATTGTGGGGCAAAGTTCCAAACATTACCCTGTCACCATAGAAACCAATGGAATGTTGTTGCCAGTTGGATTACTTTTAGAATGTTGCACCAGGAATTACCTTCATGCATAACCCTAAGAGGTTAAAGAGAATCTGCTAAAATGTATTATAGGCAACTTCTACCAATCTATCACCTAGGATCATGTCTTTTCTAAGCTTAATAAACGTACTTTTCCTTAGTTGAATACATAATACTATTAGAGTTTACAATGAAATTGTAATTCTCGAGTCTCCATGAAGACTATAATATGAATAATGATGGGTTTGCAGTGTTTATCTGAAATAAATGGCTCAAAGAGATTTATTTTTGTCTCCCTGTGTTTAATCAATGAGAAAACCATATACATTTTGAGGATGTGTGGTTGCATGTATGTTAAACCTACAGAACAGTGATAGAACTATCAATAACTATGTTTAAAAAGTCTGATTAATAAGGAAGCCCAAAGAGGCCGTGTATTTTTTTATATTTTTTTGGTTTGTTTATTTGCAATAACAAATTTTTGTATCTCAAGAAAACTATTTTATCTTGAGAAAAAAATTTCATAAAAATATTAAAAATGCATGGCCTTTCTGAGGTTACAGTTGTAAGCATGAAGAAACTTGCTAGAGGGAGTCCATGACCCACTTACCTTATGATCATGTGCAATCCACTTGCACAAAGTGCACATTTCTTAGCTAATCCTGGTTACACAACATTTTATCACCATTTGTTAAAGTAAATCTGGTTGAAATTTACTAAGATTTGTATTGGACCACCCAGCCCTGTTCAGTATGATGCAAGATGTGTGCTGAAAGTATGGTCAAATATCTGTCTTGAATTAAAGTGAACAGCATACACCAAAGGGACCATTTTAATATCCTCCAAATGTCATTTAAACACTTGCTAGTCTTGTGTATATTAAATTAACATGTGCTAATTCAAATTAATATTCAAGGTACCAGCATGGACAGTAAGGGAGATACAGTGCACTCAACTGGCATACCATGCAGTCGGTTCCTGAATGCATGTGCAATGAACGATTTCATGGCATGTTATGGGCATGTGTACTATACACTTGCTTGCGGCCCATGCTGTGGCAGGATTGGATCTAGAAGGCGATACCCTAATATCATTTTAGAATAACTTCTAAACTATTAATTTGCTATCTGCGAAGCTAGTGATGTATAGATGACTTTTAGTTTTTTATTAAATACTAATAATATATTATGTGTGACTAAGACCTTTTAATATTGTGCCAAACATGATGCTACAGAATAAGCATTTTTACTGAGACTCGCCATACATCTTGGTTTCATTTGCATGTAATGCTAAGCAATATTACAGCAATGATATATCATAGAGTTTTCTGAGGAAGGTTTATAAAACTTAAAGGGCTAAAAATCTAAGCTGGCAAATTCTTCTTGTGACTCATCTTATCAGGCTGACTTAATTTATTCCTCGGTAAAATAAAGGATCATGGTTGGTTGTGTCCACATATGACATTAATAGAAAAGGAAATATGATTGAGGAGCCCCCAATATGTTGTCTGATTGTTTAGCAACTTCACTTTGATGAATTACTGTGGTACATTTTACATCGTGAAGCCATTTATTTATTCCACAAATTTTGAACCCTCGAATCGGCAACAAATCTGACTCTCCCAGTCTTTTTGTTTTCGTGCACTACTTTAACTTTTGCCATCACAACTAACTTTGAAGTTGAGGCCTTGCTGTATATACCTGATTCCAGTAAATTTCAAAACACGGTAATCACAGATATACAAAGGTGCTCCCTTTAAAACACACACATTGTTAAAATGCTAAATATTACTATGGCATTTTTTAAATACAAAAATATAATATACATATTACTGTGAATGTTTTTGCAATGGAGCTCTGTGATACACCCATACACGCGCACATTACTGCGAGTGCTAGTGCTATGGAACTCTGTGATACACCCATACACACTGCATTTTACTGCAAGTGTTATTGCTATGGAGCTCTGTGATACACCCATACACACCGCACATTACTGCGAGTGTTATTGCTATGGAGCTCTGTGATACACCCATACACACCGCACATTACTGCGAGTGTAATTGCTATGGAGCTCTGTGATACACCCATACACACCGCACATTATTGCGAGTGCTAGTGCTATGGAACTCTGTGATACACCCATACACACTGCAATTTACTGCAAGTGTTATTGCTATGGAGCTCTGTGATACACGCACACTGCACCTTACTGGAGAGCTCTGTGATACCCTCACTCATTGGACATTACTCTGTGATACATGCACACACATTGAACAGTACTGAGCTTTATATTGCTGGCCCTGCAATAGATTCATACACAGCAAATATTACTGATGTCAGTGCTAACTCTTTATTAAGAAGTATTTCTTCTTTGCAGTTTGAGACAAGACAGTTGCAGTTACACTGCCATAACAAGAAGATCTCGGGGCAGCACCCGTATCTATACTATCTAGTACATTACACAAAATCTGTAGTTGCTGTTAAGATGCACGATTAGAGAATAAAATAAAATGCAAGATAGTGAAGAAGGGGACAAATAGATAATGGGGGTGATGATGGAGTGTGGAAGGGAAGTGACAATCCCAATGAATCCAACAGACTGTTCAGTTTTCCATCATGAATTTACATATTACATTCATATTGTCAATTGCTGCATTAGAGAAAAAGCCTCCCTTGCCTGTCCATAATGAAATGTGATTACATATTCATATTGAATTTCTTTACAAACGTAGTCTTTACGTCTTCCACTAGATGTATATTTCATATGTTTACCAAATTTTCTCAAATATCAGGCAACCCTGATAATAAGGTGACGCCCCAGAAACTTTGGATGTTAATGAATAAAATAAAAAAAGAGGCTTGAATATAATGTGACCCTAAAAAAAAATGAGTACCAGTATATGCCACAGCACCAGATTGCCCCAACACTACCTGACACAGCACTAAATTGTACTAACAGCACCAGAGGGCTTCACACGGCACTTGCCAAAGCCCCCTCCCGTTTACCTATCTCGAGGGGTTGTGTTCCCTAATGATCCCTAATAACTATGTGCTTCCCAAGCTCACAGCAATCCTCCATCTCTGTCCCACGCTGCCTGCACATCTCAGCAGAGTACCAGGCGGTCATGTGACCTGCAGATGATGAATCTCAAGCATGAGACAGAGGATGTCTGTATGCCTGGGAACACACACAGGCATCCTGCCGCCAACACCTATGAGAAAAATCCAGTTTGCCTGCAGCTCTCCAGGGGACTGGGATGTTTGTCTTACAATCAGACTGACATTCAATCTAATTAAAATGCGACATTGAAAATCACACATTGAGATCACTTGTTTAGAACATTAATTATGAAAAAAAAAATAATAAGTTACTACTTTTTTTCTTACACTTGATACAGTGCTGTGAAAAAAAAAGTCTTTGACTTTTCCTGATTGCTTCTATTTTTGCTCATTTGTCACATTTAAACTATAATCAACCTTTTTGATAAATAATCTTTTACATATTGTGGCCCACTATTCTTGGCAGAATTGTTTCAATTTAGCCACATTGAAGAGTTTTTGGGCATGAACTGCCACAGCACAGAAACATAGAATGTGTCGGCAGATAAGAAACATGTGGCCCATCTAGTCTGTCCTATTTTTCTAAATACTTTCATTAGTCACTGGCCTTATTTTATATCTAGGATAGCCTTGTACCTATCCCACGCATGCTTAAACTCCTTCAGTGTATTTACCTCTACAACTTCTGTGAAAAGGCTTTTCAATGTATCCACTACCCTCTCAGTAAAGTAATACTTCCTGATATTACTTTTAAAACTTCCTCCTCTAATTTAAGACTAAGCCCTCTTGTTGTAGCATCTCTCCACCTTTACCGTGTTGATTCACTGTATGTGTTTAAATATTTCTTTTATTTTTATTTTAAAAAATGTATTGAGTCATAGGCAAATAATCGACAGTAATAATATAGCAATATAACAACATAGTCCTGTAGATAAAAAAAACTTCCATATCCATATAATAAGTACATAGGGATATCTGACTCATCGGATGTCTGACTCATATTTGTGTTTTATTATCATAATACACATTATAATAACTGATATAATCAAAGTTAGCTAAATCCAAAGATGACTATCTGGACTGAAGTATAGCAAGGACATAAGCATAGGGTAGAGTTGGCTTACCAAATACAATACTAGTTCCCTATTTAAACTGTCTAGAAATTCAGTTAGATAATACTCATTTCCAGGAAAGGTTAACTGCAGGTAAAATCTATTCAAACAATAACTGTGAAAATGTTTAAGGAATACGGTGAAATGCAGAACATCTCTAATGTGTATATATGTGTTTAAATGTTTCTATCAAATCCCTGTATCCTCATGTCTCTTCTTTCTCCAAAGCTACTCAAGTTAAGATCCTTTAACCTTTACTGGTAAGTTTTATCCTTCAACCCATGAACCAGTTTAGTAGCCCTTCTCTGAACTCTCTCCAAAGTATCAATATCCTTCTGGAGATACGGTCTCCAGTACTGCGTACAATACTCCAAGTGAGGTCTCACCAGTGCTCTGTACAATGGCATGAGCACTTCCCTCTTCCTACTGCTAATACCTCTCCCTATGCAACCAAGCATTCTGCTAGCATTTCCTGCTGCTCTATTGCATTGTCTACCTAATTTTAAGTCCTCTTAAATAACTACCCTTAAATCGCTTTTCTTGAGGTTAGGACTATATCAAATATTCTATACTCTGGGTTTTTACGCCCAAGATGCATTATCTTGCATTTATCCACATTAAATGTCAGTTGCCACAGCTCTGACTATTATTCTAGTTTCCCTAAATAATTTATTTGGCTTATCCCTCCTAGAACGTCAATCCTACTGCAGATGTGTGTGTCATCAGCAGAAATACATACCTTACAAAGACCTTCTGCAATATCTCTAATAAAAATATTAAACACCATGGGTCCAAGTAGAGATTGCTGAGGTATCCCACTGCTAACAAGACCGTGCTTTAAATATGCTCCATTGACCACAACCATTCAATAATATTAAAACTAAAAGTTTGTTTTTTGACAAGTCTTCTATGTGGGACAGAGTCAAAAGCCAATCAACAAAATCAATAAGATTAGTTTGGTATGATCTCCCTGAAGTAAACCCATATTGTTTCTGATCTTGAAATCAATGCGATTTTAGATGTTCAACAATCCTATCCTTTAACATTGTTTCCATTAATTTCCTCACTATTCATGTAAGACTTTCTGGCCTATAATGGCTGACCAATATCTGATACCAACTCTTCATTTGTGAACACTAAATACAATATGGCCTCCTTACGAGTTGGCTTTTCAACTACTTTCTTTAGAGGTAATCCTAATAGGGAGTTCAGAATATGTGTACTCCTGGTGCAAGCAGCTATTTTGGTTTCTATTTGGTATCTCAATCAGATTCAAGTCAGGATTTTGACTGCAAAACCTTCATTCTGCTGTATAACCCATCTGCGCTTGAGATTTAGGTCATAAACTTTCAGGATTTTATGATAAAGAGCAGGATTCGTGGTGCCATCAGTTATAGCAGGTCACCCAGGACCTTAAGCAGTAAAGCAGCCCCAGACAATCATACTACCACCACCATGTTTGACTGTTGGCATGGAGTCCTTATTGTGGAGATTGTGTGTTAGCTTTAAACCAGATGTAATAAGACCCATATCTTCCAAAACGTTCCACTTTTAACTCCTCAGTCTACAGCCGATTATATTTAACGTCTTGGGGTCATCTAGATGTTTTTTTGGCAAATGTGAGGAGCCTCTGTGTTCTATTTGTTTAGCAGTGGTTTTCACTGAGCAACTCTCCCATAGATGCCATTTTTGTCCAGTCTCTTATTGTTGAATCGTGAATACTGACCTTAACTGAGGAAAATGTTACCTGCAGTTCTTTAGATGTTAGTCTGGGTTATTTTGTGACCTTCTAGGTAAGTCGTCAATATGCTCTTGGAGGAATTTTGGTAGGCCACCCACTTCTGGAAAGGTTCACCACTGTTCCACATTTTTGCATTTGTACACAATGGCTCTTACTGTGGTTTGCTGGAGACTAAGGTCCTTAGAAATGGCTTTGTAACCCTTTCCAAAGTAATAGATGTCAATGAGGTTGTTTGTCATCTGTTCTTGAATCTCTTTTAGTCTACTTCACATTGCCAGACAAGTTCTATTTAGGTGATGTTTAGATTGAACCGCGCATTCAGTAATCAAGCCTGGGTGTGTCTAGTGAAATTGGACTTAATAATCAATATCATTTGGTAATTGTTTGATTTAGCAACTCAAGTGACAATTGCTTTTTCACATAGGGTTGGATAGCTTTCAAACTTTAATACATGAAATAATCACTTAAAAACTTGGGTTAATTAAGTCTAATATTAAAATTTGTTTGATCTAAAACATTTAAGTGTGATAAATATGCAAAAAATAGAAGAAATCAGGGAGCGGGACAAATACTTATATCACAGCATTGCATTGTTGCGCTATTTATTTTATGAATAGGGCATTTCATCAGGTTTAGTTCATACATTTTGGTGGGAAAAAAATATTTTGATTATGTTTTAACACCAAATTGGAGATTAGGGTCTAACCACATTCCAAGTTATTTACAACAATTGACAGGAGCCACAGTACACTATGTTTTTGTTGTGATTCTTAATTAGGATTGCTTAGTTTTAATAAGATTTCGCAAAGTTTCATAGACAATTTATACTATTTTATAATTAAAGAACAGTTTCATTTTGGTGATTGATACTGCAACTTGTTCTTGTAAAGATGTTTGAAGCAGGTGGGGGGGGATCATTTTTTATTACATATGGTCATTCAGGTGTGTATGCATCTTTGATGCACTACAAATAAACAGTGCTCATCAAAATTATGAAAAGAAACCTTTTTCTGTTAAATAAGTACCTTGCTCTCATTAAATAGCAGTAAAATATTTTATAACACATTTAATATCATTGCTTGCAGTTGCATCACTTCCTGTGCCAAAAAAAGTAGTTTGTTATAATAAAAAAAAATTCACAGCTAAAGTTCTAATAAAACCATTTTCTGTTAACTGAAGGATCATAGACAAAGGCATTCTACAATCATTTACAGTACAAAATGTCATAATGTTTTACACATAATAATGAAAGTAGTTTTGTGTGATTTCGTTTTTCTGCAACACCTAGATTCAGTATTCATTTTGATGGTAAATTTCAATTTAGTTTTAGTCATATGGGGAGTGAGTTAAGGTGAGATGAACATTTAATCTCACCAATTTGTGCAGGGACAAACAAGGGGAGTTTCCCCTGTTAATCAAACTTACCAGGTTTGTCCCTGAACATCTAATCTCGCCTAAACTCACCTTTTAGTAACTTTAGTCGACTAAATCTCCAAGAGTGAGGAAAGGAAAAGGTCTAGGAAGGCTGGAGGAGCATTCCAGTGGAAGAATATCCAGGCAGCAGACAAACACAGGGAGAGAACATCTCAGCTAATCCAGATGCCGCCAATAGTCAGGGGACTGGGCTTTGGTGGAGATCTGAAGCAACCAGAACTGGAAGTCCAAATAGGTAAATGCAGTAGTCCCTCCCTAACTTTTATGTTTTTATGTTGAGTTTTCTCTTGTTGATGAAAATTGCAATGGATTTTTGTCACATGACGAAAAAAATTTGACGACAAAATTAACACTGTCTAGATTTACTTTGGTATAACGGAATAGTTGCCACATCATTAACAGGTTTCTATCAGCTAGTTCCTTTGCATACCTGCCAAGGTATCATTGGTGAGTTTGTACTATATAGTTGTGAATGTACACATACGTAACATTGGGTATTTTAGCTCACTCGCCATGTGCCTGCTGATATTGCCAAATTAACAGCAGAATAGAATTATGATCTGACCATCTACCATGACATTAGTAGCTCAACAAAACATTAATCTCCCTAGCATTTTCTGGGAGAAAATAAGAGGTCTCCCATAAAGGTGCATCACACAGCTCTTCTACCTCTCCACTCACTGCTACTCAAAAACAGGAAAGCAGTCACTATCTACTGAATTAATTTTTTGCTGCACATGCTCATTAACTTATTAAGCAGTATATCTGTACTGATTCACTTGCAAGTAAGAAAATGCAATTGGAGAACTAGAGCAGGAATCTTTGCAAGAAATAACTGCATTCATTTGTATGTCACACAAAACCTCTGTGCAAACTACAGGTAAAACCTTATCAGAAAGTTACTTTGCTGACTGGAATCTCCCATTAATTAAAGTGATAAAATGCATCAAATATTTGCGTTTTTGCCTTCTACTGTGATTGTCTCAATTGTTTCTTTTAATAAAATTTTTAAAACTGGAACTACAATTTAGGTTTCTGCTAGCAATGAATTCTGGTGCTGACATATGCCCTCATATATTAAAGTAAATGTTCTAAAGATTTATTGATTCACACACAATTTTTACAGATTATTTTTATATAAACAATATAATGAGTAACAATTAAATTAATATTACCATCTATGTTACTAAAACACATTAATAATGTTTGCATGTTTTCAAAAGTAATTGGTTTTTTTTGGGTGGATAATTCTTTCCTTTTTGGGTGAAATACTATTTTAAGCCATGTGATGGAACCCCTAATTTTAAGTAGTAATTTGGAGGTTTGGAAGAAATTAGATATATCAGGGATAGGATACAAAATAAATCAAGGAATGGAGCTGTGAAGAGACACCTCTACATGCGTGCGATTACCATGTAATGTAATATATATAAGTTAACCCAATGTGGAAATAGCACTAATAGTGGCAGTATCTCCACATGCGCCAATGTATATCGCTAACTGCTCGCAGGATTCAGAAGTTAGTGATATGTGTGCTATACTTATAGCTTGCCAGGCACATTTGGTGCCACAGGAACCCATGTATTAAAAAAATGGTGCAGGCATGCACCTGAATTGTGCACACAATCACCGGCATACGAATACACTATCTCAGCTTGATAAAAGTATCAAGATGCATAAAAAAAGTGAAATTGCTGTTATACAAAAGACCTCAGTGATCATACCTTTTATTTGATCAAAATAGTAATTAATGTTGGGTTCATCAATATCATCCAATGGAGTTCGGTTGTGTTATTTTGGTCTCTGGACATTTAGTTTGTCCTTACATTACCTTACATTTTTCTCGTTTGTTTTGTGTTTTTTCTTTCAGCATATTCAACCAAACTCAACAGGTTTCCAATTTTTCACTTTCATGATGATCTAAAAGACTTGTGCATCAGCGCTGTGAGTTCAAACACTACCAAGGCTACGTTGTATGCGTTAAATGTGTGGCGGTATTGGTGTATGACTAGGGGGCTGAAAGACTGCATGGACTTCACTAAGGTGAGTAATATAGCTTATCATTTTTATAATTTCCAATACCCAAATGGGTGCCTATATCAAGCATAACAAGACGGAACTGGATATTACAAGTTTGGGGATTCCCATAAATGTTAATGCATCACTTAAAACATATTGGACAGTATTTAGCTAAAGTAGCAGCTAAGCAGTTATTTAATTGCAACAATTAAATTACAGGTTTCGCTTATTTATGTTGAATTATTGTTCTATACAATGGTTTCAACAGTGTTTGGGCATAGTTGGCAAAATCCTAATAAAATGTAACCTATTGGGCAGACAATTAAGTTTAAGGCTCCAGCCTCAGAATTGGGGCCATTGGGAGGTCCAAGAGCAGAAATATTTTGGTTAAACACGGATTGTAGCTTAATAATACCAGTTAATGAGACAGAAGAGACTAACACTCTACAACAGCTGGCCACTTGAAGAGTGACAGCTAGTGAATGAGTCTACAGTCTGTGATAGTCCATGGATCCATAATATTTAAGTGTTCAATGCCTTGTATGAACGATTACCAGCACAACTTGTGCATGGATGTAGGAAAATAAATCTTAGTCTGTTTGTCCCTCCTAAGCATGGTGATTATTTCTGATCAGCATGTTTTTTTGTCCCTTCTATTTCAGGTACAGTATATGTGAAAAGAGTTGATCTGTGTAAAAACATATTTATGCTTAAAAAATACCCTTTTATATCAAGTTTGTTTGTGATATGGCTAATTCCTACTTTAAATCTAGAATAAATGTTTATATGGGCGTCTTCTGTGTATTATTTTAAGAAGTGTGCATTGTCGTATATATTATATGGGCTAAATAGGTAAAAAGGTAACGCAACATTGCTAGATTTGTTGTACTTTAATGACGGCAAAGACTAGGAACAGGAATTTAATATTTAAAAATATTAAATTAAAATTAATTATATTAATACACTTTTCACAAGAGGAAAACTATAACTGTAGTTTCTTAAGAGATACCAATTGTTTTTTTTAATATGTTAAGAAATGTTATGGGTTTTGCAAAGCTTTGTTTATTTTCATTGGTTGCCATATTTAGAGACTAAGTGGCTGAATCACTACAATTTTATAGATATTTTTTGTAAAAACAGGTTACTTATTTTGCCTTTATTATATTTTACTGTCCTTCTATATTTCTTATTTAAGGTCCCAGCCGTTAAGCTGAATGAACTTTTGGAGGATTTTTATGTCACGGTGAAAAAAACGGATGGGTCTGACTTTCTTGCCACTTCACTCCATGCCATCCGCCGTGGCTTGGACCGTATCCTAAAGAACGCTGGAGCCGGCTTCTCCATTACCAGCAGTGTCTTCAATTCCTCATCCCAAAAGTTGAAGGAAAAACTTAGACTACTTAACAAAGCTGGCATGTCGGGATCTCGATCGCGCAACATTGTTTATTTCTCACTGGCAGATGAAGAGGAAATGTGGAGAATTGGATGTCTGGGTGATGATGGGCCAGTGCCGCTGTTGTCCTCTGTGGTCAAATATAATAGCCAGTTTCTAAACATGAGAACTTTACAGGAGCACGCAGATCTGATGTATGGTGACATTGAACTGATCAAGGATGCAAACAACCGATCATTCTTTGCTAGAACAGACAGTGTTAAAAGGGACAAACAAGCTAATCCTAATAAGGTGTGCTATGGACAGATATACCATGAGCATTCAAAGGGTCACAGAAGGTGTCCCTACTGCCTCTTATATAAGTATATGTACACTTACCGTCCACCCACCCAGATGGAAGTAAATTCACCCTTTTACCTGACTGCTCGAAAAGAAGTCAGTGGAATGGAAAATATCTGGTATGAGGAACAAAGAATGGGACTGCGGTCGTTGCGTGGCATTGTCCCAAAATTGGCAAAGCGCGTGAAGCTTGATCAGTGTGATAATTACACATTTGTCTCTTTTACTCAGACATTCAGAAAATTTGGCCCTCTTAACAGCTATTAACAGCACTATCACCCAGTTCTATAGTAAAAGAGTTACTTGCACACATTTAGCCAGCAGATTACCATAAAGGGATTCTGTCAACCCAAACGCTGCTTATACTGTAAATGTAGAGAATAAAAAAAATATATATATATAAATACATTGTATTGGCAAAATTGCAAGCACATGTGTAAAATAAGAGAAATATGTGTATAAAAAGTGTGACTCCTGCTTATGACATCACCTTGAGGCTTGAAGTGTAAATTACACATTTCCCATCAAAAATGAGTTAATTTGCATATCAAGCCACAGGTGATATCAAGAACAGACACACCATATACACATTTAAAGCATATATTTCTCTTTGTTGAATTGGATGCAAATGCATAAAATAACTCAATACATAGAACATTTTTCATCATTTTTGTATTCTCTACGTTCACAGAATAAGTCATGTTTGAGTTGGCAGAATCACATTAAGGGAGAGACGTCTGAGATGTCTGGTAAGCTTCCAGTCCCTGGGATTTTGTTGTGTCTCCTGAAAAGATGAAAAGAGTTTTTTTTTTTTTTCCAGCAGTCAACTGTAGGTTGCTTTTGGACTTTGTCTTTGACTAAATGGGGTTTATGTATGAAAAAAACGAATTCTGAAGTAAAGTTCTTAAAACGGAGCAATCACTATTGAAATGTTATTGCTCAGTATTTTTAAATGTTCTCACATAAATGCTCTGTGTTCACAAACCCCCAAAATGTCTCAATGATCTCATGATTTAGTATTTGTCTAAAGCATGTCAAAAGTAAATATGCAGTGCCTTTTTCACACCTTTGTTTGAAAGTACTAGAATTTTAAGTAAATAGAAGTTGTATTATGTCTTATGTAACCCTCTGGTATTATGAATATTTGTTTTATAATATCCCAGAGCAAGTTAAAATATAAGCACACAAAAGTCCATTCACCAGCACATCTAAAAGGGTACATAACTGTGGGTAAATAAAAATAATGTCCTTCGCTGGTTCCATCCTTACAGGCCTTTGGCACGATTATTAAGAATCCTTTTACTTGAGGAAAAATATTACATTAAAAATATAGGATGAGTGAGGCATGTGTGGAAATACGTAGAGCACATGTGCAATTAGGGGGGGGTCTATTCACTAAGGGTGAGTTGAAGTGAGATGACCATTTCATCTCACCTATTTAACTATACATTGTGTAGGGACAAACACTAAGCAAACTCACCAGAATTGTCCCTGCACAATGTATAGCTAAATTGGTGAGATTAAATGTTCAACTCATCTTAACTCACCTTTTACTGTATAGCCCCCAAAGCCTCAGCAGGAATGGGCAGTGGTACCCTCCCCCCCAAAAAGACAGGCAGTTTAGGCAACTGCTTGGTGTGCCTTAGGGGAATTCCAAAGGAAGATATCCACAATCAGCACACACTGTAATTTCAGAGTACAGGAGAACTCCACTGAATCCCCAATAAGCAATACAAAACAACATATACTCCGCACTCCTGTAGATGATCTTTATTTCACACGGTGCCAATGTTTATAAAGGCCTTGTGGTTGAAACGTGTGGAATAAAGAAGATCACCTCAAAGCGTGCTGAGTATATTTTATGTTGGCTTCTCTTTTTTTCCAGTACATGTTAAATGTTTCTTGACTGTCTAGAGAAGACTGATAACAAGGGACATTTTTTTTTTCATACTCTGAGGAAACCTGATTTTTGACTGTAGATCTGCACTGACTACTTTAAATTAAATTAAGGCAGAATCCAAAGCACAGATAAGACATTCTCAAAATCATGGTGAGGCTGTCCTTGCTGCTATGTTTTTGAGAATGTCTTATCTGTGCTTTGGAATCATATCAGTGAGGACAGCCTCACCATGATGCCAGGAAGGCTTTCAGACCTGTGTAAAGCCCTAGATTTAGGAGTTGGTATGTACAGACAAATTCAACGATCACCAAATGGACAAAAGTATTGGGACACACCACTTAATTATTGAATTCAGGTGTTTCAATCAGACCCATTTCCACAGGTGTATAAAATCAAGCACCTAGCAGTCTGCGTTTAGAAACATTTGGGGGGGGAAAGTGGCTCGTTCTGAAGAGCTCAGTGAATTCAAGCGTGGTACTGTGATAGGATGCCACCTTTGCAATAAGTCAGTTTGTGAAATTTCCTCCCTGCTAGATATTATATGGGGAACTGTAAGTGGTATTATTGGAACAGCAGCAACTCAGCCAAAGCGGTAGACTACGTAAAGTCACAGAGTGGGGTTACCAAGTGCTGAGACGCATGGTGTGTAAAAGTCGCCAATGCTCTGCTGATTCCATAGCTGAATAGTTCCAAACTGCCACTGGCATTAATTTAAGCACAACAACTGTGTGGTGGGAGCTTCATGGAATGCAACTGCATGCAAGCCGCACATCACCAAGTACAATGCCAAGCTTCGGACTGAGCAGTGTAAAGCATTCCGCCATTAAAGTCTGGAGCAATGGAAGCGTGTTCTGTGGAGTGATGAATCCTTCTTCACTGTTTGGCAGTCTGATGGATGGATGCCAGGAGAACATTACCTGCCTCAATGCATTGACCCACCGTAAAGTTAGGTGGAGGAGAGATAAGGGCAAGGCATAAAAACTTACATTTTTTACTTTACCATATCTTAAATGATATCATACCATTTTTATATGATAGGTACACTTTAACTTCACCATGCCTTTTGAGAAGATGACAACAGAAAACAGGATGGTGCGTGAAGGTATTATTCTGTGATTGGTTTTTAATCAAAACCAGATGTCTTTTAACTATTTTTTGATAGAAAGTAAAAAAATCTTCCCATAGTAAACATTGTAGCTTCTTGTAAACAAAAGTTGCAGGAATTACATTTGTGACTAAGTATGGTTTTAGTTCAAATGGTTATTAGTGTCATGTTGGGCCACAGAAAATTGTGCCGTTTTGTTTCTCCTGTAATTAGCTTTTAAACCTTTAGAAATTGTGGGTTTGTTTTCACTGTTAAGCAAACATGTTTTCAAATAGTTTGATAAACCTATTTCTTGAAGTCTTCTAATAGTAGACATGATAGCTTTACTTTCCAAAGGACTATTTTAACCCTAGTTTTATGTTGGACAAAACAATCTTTTTTTTAGACTTATCAAAGATAGAAGCAGAAGTGCCTCACTTATGTGTTCTTACCATGAGTTTATTTGTAATGGTGTGAACCATTGTCTATCACATGTCTTATGTCTGATCATGTGTTTTTCAAGAGTTATACACTGGATTTGCATACACTGCTGAAGGTCATTTTGGAGGACATTGTTCTGCAGATAATAAAAACGTTCTATATGTGTGTATTTTGAGTTACATTTTTACAATGCTGTGTTCTTACATATAAGATTAAAGGCATGCTATCGGATACTTACTTGTATTTCAGGTGTAGTGTCTAGTTCAAGGGCATTCAAAATTGTGGCCCATGGGCCAAATGCAGCATTTCTGATATCATGGTGCAGCCCAAGTGACTTAACAGCACATAAGTTATATAAGTGTGTAGATTTGTTGAATACACTGTTTTTAGAGTGTTTTTGTATTACTGCAAAATAAAGAAACCTATTGTTTTATGGCTAACTGGCTGTTCTTCAACATACCTGTATATAAAAGAAATGAATGCAGCCCATAAACACACTCATTACTGATCCATGTGGCAAACTTCAGAAAACTCTTAGGCACTGTTTAATCTGACAAAATGAATGGACACCCAGCACTCGATCCAGACGCAGGCAACGTTTCAACGTAAGGCCTGGCGAAAACTCGTGAGAGTTGAAACGTTGCCTGCGTCTGATCAATAAAGTTCTCACGTTTGGATTGAGTCCTGGGTGTCCATTGAGTTTGTATGCAGTTAAGATTTGGGTTGCATCTTCGTCCTGGAGCATCGAGTAAGAACGTGTGCGTTAACGATCCATTATTCGCAATTCCTTAATTTGAGCTGAAAGTACTCCATCTCACCTTTATTTAAAATAATAATTCACAAGAAATCTATAGTTCACAAAGGGAATGTGTTGTAGTTTTTATGTTACAGGTATCCTGAAAACAATATTTTTATTTTATTTTACCTTTAACTAACACTTGAAAATTAAACTTGGCATATGTGGCAGTAATGAAGCAAGTTTCGTCGTACAGGACAAGGATCGTATTACCAACTATGAATTTGGACAAAATACTGGTACTAGTATTTCAGAAATGGTGCTAAATTAAATTTATCAATGAAGCACAAGTATATAAAAAAAAAAAGTAAACATGTACAACATCTAAATGTTTTGGAAATAAATCAAGCAGTAAAGTGGTGTGTTTAAGCTTTATTAATATATACGTCTGCAAAAGAATGGTCCTAGTGAACCATATGGATGTATATAAACATGTGAGAAGCAGGTGTTCTTGCACCAACTAGCTCTCCAAAGATGACTCAGCCTCAAAACGAGGCTGAGTCTGCTCGGAGTACTTAACAAATTACAGTGATCATATGCGACGTATCACTCCCCATTGGCTTTGACACCGGTGTTAAAGCATGGGAGATGCACAATGCACCTGAGATTTAAGGGTTTAATATGTTATTTTGTTTCCAATGTACATCCTGGGGACCCAATTTAATCGTTCACTTTCTATCTATTAGCAAAGCAACAGGTGAATGTAGCACATCCACGCTTAGGCTATAATCAATAGAAGCCAGCTGAGTTTAAAAATCGAGAATCGTATTATGAAACTTTATTAAATCATCACAGGCATACGGATCCCTCAATGCTGAAACACCTTACGCGTTTTGCACTTGTAACAATCTCTTAATCATTGACAATATGATGTAGGCCCACCCACAAATTGACACACACCACCCAAAATGAATGAAGTCAACCCCATCAAGACGCGGACCTACAACCCTGAGCATTCAACACATTCTACATTTGACACATCTTATTAGTTTTCAATTACTTTTTTACTGCAACTCTTTTAAAAGACAGATGTCAGCCAAAAATGACTATTTTTAATTGAAAGATTACGTTAAATATAGGTATTTTAATTAGAAATACTTTAACGTCTTCCCGACTGAAGACATGCCAGGCATATCATGCAAGAAATGCAATTGATGACAACTGACATGCCTGGCACATCATGCTGTAAAACACTCATAGCCAGCGATCAACAGTCACTACCTATGCTTTATTGCCTGGCACGTCCTGTGGTGAATCAAGCGGTTTTCGTGATGAACGATCGCGAAAACCGCTTTAATGGTGCTGGTCTATTGCCTCGATGTCGAGGCAATAGCCAGCACTGAAATTTCTGTTTTGGAGCACCCACGATCGCCCCACGGAGCGATCGTGGGGAGCCATATTGACGGAGCATGCTGCTCCGTCAATATGGCTAAGCCCTCTGCCGGTCTGAGCTTCGGAAGTGAAAGTAACTTCACTTCCGTCGCTCTGAATATGCTACTTGACTGCCCCTAGTGGTAGTTAAGTAGCATTGCAATGGAAAATATTTAAAATACATATTTAATTAATTAAAAACAGGTTATATAGCTATATTAGCCTATAGGGTTAAAATTAAATAATTTTTAGCATAAGGGATAGGGTTAAAATTAAATTAAAATTACAACATATTAAGGGATATAATAAGGATTAGAGTTGGGGTTAAATTTAGTGTTAGGGTTAAATTTTGGGTTCGGGTTGGGGTCAAAAGGTCAATATAGGAAAAAAACCAAAAACACTATTTTTGGTTTTTGCCCCATAACTAGCAAAAAAATACAGAAAAATATGGAAACATGCATATTTTTGAACTCGGGACAACATTTAGAAACTATTTAGACGGGGTCTTTTTAATGATTTTATTTGTGTAAATGATATTTTAGGTCAAAGTTAGAAAAAGTTTTTTTTTTAATTTTTAATCATATTTTATGATTTGTTTTGTAGTAAATTATAAGATATGATGAACATAATGGTATCTAATGAAAGCCCTTCTTATGACGATAAAAACAACATATAATTTGTGTGGGTACTGTATGTGAGAAAGAAAAAAAATTACAGCTAAACACAAACACCCTAGAAATGTCAAAACAGCCATTGTCACCAAGGGAAAGTCAAGGTGAAAATGTCTTGTCACTAAGGGGTTAAAACTGTGCATAGCCCACAAGAATGTAAAACACTGGTTTTCTATTTCACATAATAGACATCTAATATACACCTCTTAACTAGAGTTGAGCGGACACCTGGATGTTCGGGTTCGGCAGCTTCGGCCGAACTTCGAAAAAATGTCCGGGTCCGTGCTCGAACTTGACCCCGAACCCCAATGAAGTCAATGAGGACACAAACTTTTGGCCACTAAAATGCCTCTAAAAAACTCCTGGAAAGGGCTAGAGGGCTGCATAATGAAGAAAAATGTGGGTAAGAGTAGGACAAGTGGGGGGGCGGAGCTAACTAAGATGGTGGCAAGTCGCATTTCTTCAGAGCTCCCTGCGTTTCTGGGCAATTTAACGAATTTAAAGTTAACAGTCTGGCTACAAAGACGATTACTATTGGCAACCTACCCGCTACCACAATGGGCAAGAAAGGGAAAAAGCCGGAGAAGCTGCACTGTGGCCAAAAATCAGATATAGCCACTTTACTATCCAAGCACGCGAAGCCTCAGCTAAATGTGGCGGCAGCAACGTTTACTCCCTTGAGTCAGGCCTCAGACTCTACTTCAGACGACTCTGACGAAGCCCCACAACCAGAGCCAAGAACTGCAGGACGCAGTACCCTCGGCGAGGCATATGCCACGAAGGCAGACATTCAGAAATTTTTCACTGACTTCCAGGCCTCGTGGAGATCTGATATACAGGCAGTACTGGCGGATATCTTAACGGTCCGAAACAAGGTGGCGGAGCTGGAATCCACAACAGCTGAGGTGTCACAGAAACAGGCACAGGCTACTGAACTTACCAACTCACTAACCCTGCAGATGGGAGACGCTGACAGGAGAATTGTAATACTGGAGGCCAAAATGCGCCACACTAATGTGAGGGTGAGGGGCATACCGGAGGAAGTAGGGCCCACTTCGCTCCGCTTGTACCTCATACAATTACTTACCCGGATTAATCCGAACAGTGGCTTACCATCTCACAAGGAAATTGATTTTTTTCGAGTGCGCAAGGCCCAAAAAGCACCCTCTGCAGCTCCAAGGGACGTTATTCTCAAACTGACGAACGTGATGATGAAGACGGAACTACTAGCGGCCTACCGCCAACTGAACCAGTTCGTGCATGAAGGGGCTACTATCCACATATTTGACGACCTTCCATCCTCCGTGGTGCTATGGCGCCGAACAATGAATCCGCTTACTACACACCTGAGGTCCTTGGACATAAAATACAGATGGGGAATACCATGCAGCCTAACCGTCTCTAAGGATGGTAAAACACTATCTATCGGAGACATTGGCGACACTAAAATATTTTTGCAAAGTCTGGACATACCACCGATCCCACTGGTTCCACCACCTACCCGGACCATCGCCAATAATCGGGAGTAAAACCTATGAGCCGGAATCATCTGTGTCGGCTACAAAGATTCACTGAGTGTTTCTATATGTACATTTTTTTGTTTCTCTCATGCATCATTAATGTTTAATTGCCCAGAGATGGGAAAGATGTGTAGTTAAGTATTTTACACAGTACTTCTCTGCCACCGTAAAGAAGGCTTCAATGTTATCCCCCCCCACAGGGCACTCCTCATTCCGATCTGGAAGAGAGGTTTTTTTTTTTTAGGCTGGCCACCTAAAGTGTGGACCAGCAGCCCTCCTTTTGGGTAGCTCTTTCTTGATGCTACCGGTATCCCTCCCTTGGGATACCCTCCTTCCTCCCCCCCTTTTTATATCAATTTCTCTTACAATCTTTCTTACCCCTTCTTCTCCTAACCCCTTTCCATCTATCATATATCATGTTCCTCTATATATTTTTCAGTAGACAAGATATTATAAATGGTACAGAGTAATTTTATTTTTATTTTTATGATGTTTCGAATTACCGCTAAGGGCTATGCTACATGTACTAAGACTGCTGACCAATGTTGCCCCAATTTTGGCAGATTTAATGGTTTAGTTTAGAGGGTGATCCGGGCTCCAGTGGTTCAGGTAGCCTCCATACGGGCACTAGTTATTGACAACAATTTAGTAGTTCAGTATATATTTACTATATATGTTCTTTAATGTTCTCTATGCACCCTGACGTCCAACTACGTTATTGTTCTTTTCTACCTCTATTTTTGTTTTGATTTTTGACCCACACAAGAGAAAGCGGAATATTTTACGAAAGGTTTTTTTTTTGGTCTGATTTGACATCATTATTATCATATGTCTGCGAGGCCATGAGTGCCTCTTGTTGGATTTCTATACAAAAAAAAAAATCAAAAAGAGTCATTTTTGGTACTATTCGATATGTCATGTATCAGTAGATACACATTTCTGATTTGGTTTCTTTTCTTTTTGTCTGTACCTTCAGTTATTTGTACTGGATATTTTTCTTGATGACTCAATAAAATCATAATTAAAAAAAAAAAGAGTAGGACAAGTGCCCTGCAAGAAAATGTGGATAGGGAAATAATTTAAAATAACAAAAAATACATACAAATTACAAATACAGCTGAGCCATAACATAGCACTAGATGGAATCTTTGATTTTAGCTTTGGAAGAACATAAATCTACATCTAAAGCATGGCTGCCAGGAGGATCAACAGAAATATCCATTTGAGAGAGGGTTGGAGTGCAGGGTATTCTCTTTCAGTTTATACTAAGTGACCCATAGGTTGAGGAGGCGGTGACCGTGGCGGTGTAGGTGAAAGCGGCGCTGGAGGAGGAGGAGGTAGCCAGAATTTTTCAAAGTGTGCTGTAAGCACAGTATTGGACTGTTCTATTTGACTCTCAGATATGAAGTGCACCGCAAGACGCAAATGTACTATTTAGCACCCAAAACAATTAGAATTTTTCAAAGTGCGCTGTAAGCACAGTATTGGACTGTTCTATTTGACTCTCAGATATGAAGTGCACCGCAAGACGCAAATGTACTATTTAGCAGCCAAAACAATTAGAATTTTTCAAAGTGCACTGTAACCACAGTATTTCACTATTCTATTTGACTCTCAGATATGAAGTGCACCGCAAGACGCAAATGTACTATTTAGCACCCAAAACAATTCAAATTTTTCAAAGTGAGCTGTAAGCACAGTATTGGACTGTTCTATTTGACTCTCAGATATGAAGTGCAGGCCGCAAATGTAATATTTAACACCAACAAATTGCAGTATTTAAAAATGCCTTGATGCTAACAGAACAGGATTAAAGTCATGTGCCTGGCACACATGCAGTTGCAAGTGCACTACACTCTCTGTGGCACTGGGCTCAGGGCAGGGTACAAATATGTAGTTTAGCACCCACTAAAATAATCACTGTAGTTTGAAAGATTTCTGTAGGATTATGCCCCTCAATATGCCAGGACTATGCCTCTCAATATGCCAGGATTTTCCCACACAATATGCAAGGATTATGCCCCTCAATATGCCAGGATTTTGCCCCTCAATATGCCAGGATTATGCCTCTCAATATGCCAGGATTTAGCCACCCAATATGCCAGGATTATTATGCCACTCAATATGCCAGGGTTTCCCCACACAATATGCCAGGATTATGCCCCTCAATATGCCAAGATTATGCCTCTCAATGTGCCAGAATTTAGCCACCCTCTTCCTCCCCCCTTCCCCCTTAGTTACCTCCTCGCTGCTGCTCTGTCTCCCGGTGCTGCAGGTCCGTGGCTGTGAGGGAAGCGTTGTGCGTTCCCATCCAGCCAATGCGCATTCAATAAAGTTTGTGTAAAAAAAAAGTTTAAACAAACTTTATTGAATCCGCATCGGCTGGAGGGGAGCACACAACCTCACAGCCACGGTCCTGCACCGGGAGACAGAGCAGCAGCGAGGAGGTAAGTAAGGGTGAAGGGGGAGGATTATTTTTTTTCACGGTTCCGGCGTCCCCTGCTAAGTTGCGCCCTAGGTGGCTGCCTAGGTCGCCTACAGGTGGCGCCGGCCCTGCCGAACCCCGAACTCCAACACGAACATACAGTGGAATGTCCGTGTTCGGGTCCGGGGTCCAAAAACCGTAATGTTCGGTACGAACCCGAACAGTGCGGTTCGGGTTCGCTCGACACTACTCTTAACTTCTTAACTCCGATGTACTTTCAATAACATCAGTTCCTTTTAGCATGCCAACTATATGGCAATCATCATTAGTTTTAACCAAAGGCAGGGAGATACTGCACATTTCTGTATTAATATTATAAATCCCATTGCAGAGTACAGTGGTGTATCTTGATTTTGTGCTGCCCTAGGCAGACAAAATCCGGGCACCCCCCTACCCAAGCTGCACACCCACGTTACACACCTAAGACATGCCCCATCATTCAGACTCACATCAAGCTCACACTCCCATCACACTCAGTCACACACTCCTACTCCCATCACGCACACTCTGACTCCCATCACACTCAGTCACACACACTGTCTCCCATCACACACACACTCTGACTCCCATCACACTCAGTCACACACACTGTCTATCACACACACTCTGACTCCCATCACACTCAGTCACACACACTGTCTCCCATCACACACACTCTGACTCCCATCACACTCAGTCACACACTCCTACTCCCATCACACACACTCTGACTCCCATCACACTCAGTCAGTCACTCACACACACACACACACACACAGTCTCCCATCAGCACTTACCTTTCCCTGGCAGGCAGGCAGCATGGTCCCTCCATGCTGCCTGTTCGGCTTCCAGGCGATTGTGCCGACAGGTCACATGACCGGGCGCGCATATGACGTCAGCGCGCCGGTCACGTGACTGTCGGCACTTCCGTGTCAGACTGCACGGGGAGCCGAACAGGCAGCACGGAGGTTTCTCTGTGCTGCCTGTTCGGCTCCCCGTGCAGCCTGGCAGGCAGAGCAATGGTGAGGGGGGATCTTCCGATCCCTTCTCACCTCCGTCTCTGCCTGCAAGCACGGTGGGGTATTTTTTTTTAAAGGGCCGGATTTTTTTTTTTTAACTTTTTTTTTTTTTTTTAAATGTTTTTTACATTTTTTTTTTTCCAGTGCTGGGGGGCGCTGCCGCCCCCCAAAATTTGCCGCCATAGGCATCCGCCTAGGATGCCTCGCGGTAAATACAGCACTGGCAGAGTATCCATTTATGGGATTATGTTGACAGGTGTTTGCTGGTAAAAGGATAGATGTGGGGTGAAACCTTCGATTGACTTTGTCTTGTGGTAATGAGACTAGCATTTTCAAAAACGAATGCAGCCTAACAGAAATTAAGAGCATGTGGCAAAAGTGACAGCACGGAAGTTTTCGTTGAGATTTCCAAACAAAAGCATATTTATTCTGTGTCCACCCCAGTAAACAGAGATGCATGTAAATGGGGACAAAGACACAGATATCTGACAAGTGCTGATAGCTACATCTGTATGTAAATGCAACTTTTTTATAGATCTAGTCCATCGCACTTCTCTTTTGGTATTATGTAGTCAATGACTTTACTTGAGTTGTGTGTGTCTCTACATCCTCTTATATTCTTGTAACAGTCCAAAGATGCCTTGTGAACCTCCTGGTGTTAATTTCGTCGACTAAACATTTTCGTCATAGTTAAAGTCAACTTCTTTTTCAGTGACTAAAACCAAACAATAACTACATCTAAACTAAGTTAATAGGACTAAAACTATGATTAAAGTCCACAGCAATCAACTGACTAAAATGTGGCTAAAATGTTAGGGAGGAACTATTGCATTTACCTATTTGGACTTCTGGTTCTAGTTCCCATGGATCTCTGCCAAAACCCAGTCCCCTGACTCTGTCTCCAGCTGGATTGACTTAGCCTGTCTGCCCCATGGTATAATGCCCTTCAAACTACAAAGGAAGAGGATACCCCTCCATCTGATTAGCCTGGTACTGTCACGCGAATGTTTCCCCTCCCATCTCCCTAGTAAGTTAACTTAATACTGTGTAACAACCTTCTCAGACCTGTTCCCTCACTCACAGCTGTAGATTTAGTCAACTAAAAGTAGACTAATACTAAAACAATTCAGACTAAACTAAAATGGCATTTTAGTCAAAAGACTATGACTAAAACTAAATAAAAATTTTCAGTCAGAATTAAATAATTTATTTTCTATCTTCCATCAGATAGGTGCTCTGTTTCCTCCTGGATCACAGGACATAAGGCGGTACGCATCAAATGGGTTTGATATGAGGGGATTGAGACACATTTTGAGATTAATTCAGCTATTATGGACATTCCTCCCGAACTTAACCCCTTAGTGACAAGACATTTTCACCTTGACTTTCCCTTGGTGACAATGGCTGTTTTGACATTTCTAGGGTGTTTGTGTTTAGCTGTAATTTTTTTCTTTCTCACATACAGTACCCACACAAATTATATGTTGTTTTTATCGTCATACTCTAATCCTTATTATATCCCTTAATTTTTTTTTATTTAATTTTAACCCTATCCCTTATGCTAAAAAAAATTTAAATTTAACCCTATAGGCTAATATAGCTATATAACCTGTTTTTAATTAATTAAATGTGTATTTTAAATATTTTCCATTGCAATGCTACTTAACTACCACTAGGGGCAGTCAAGTAGCATATTCAGAGCGACAGAAGTGAAGTTACTTTCACTTCCGAAGCTCAGACCGGCAGAGGGCTTAGCCATATTGAAGGAGCAGCATGCTCCGTCAATATGGCTCCCCACGATCGCTCCGTGGGGCGATCGTGGGTGCCCCAAAATAGAAATTTCGGTGCTGGCTATTGCCTCGACATCGAGGCAATAGACCAGCACCGTTAAAGCGGTTTTCGCGATCGTTGATCGTGAAAACCGCTTGATTTACCGCAGGACGTGCCAGGCACGTCCTTTGTCGTTAAGGGAGTTTCTCCCAGGACGTGCCTGGCACGTCCTTTGTCGCGAAGGTGTTAAAAACAAAAATAAAATGTAATTACATTTAATTAAACATTTTTTTTAAAGAATAAACCTCAATGAGCCACTTAATAATACATGGGGGGCCAAGGTAAGTAGAATACATAATCCCTAACAATACCTGGGCTGGGAGCTGGGATGCTGGGTAACCACATTCACCCGAGGGTTTGAGACCCAACGTTTCAGGCTGCTAAGCCCTTTATCAAGCATCCGGATGCTTGATAAAGGGCTTAGCAGCCTGAAACGTCGCTAATAGTGATGCTGACGGTTACCTGAATTAAATCCTAAATGACTGTCTTCAGAAGTCCTGTGAGTGCATTCTTTACCTTGTTTGGATTTTGTATGTATTGATGCGAACTGCACCCAGGCATGTTGTATACTAATGACTAACGTTATGCAGAGTGCTAGTACTTTGGATTGATATATATATATATATATATATATACATATATCACAGGACAACATACAGAGGCCAGTCATAGGAGCTAAGGAACACAAGGGACGGAGTGAGGAGCTGGATTCATCACACGCTTCCTAAGGAATCCAGACCTGGGATATGGAGAGCGAATAGAGGAGCTGGAATCCTCAGGTGCTTCAGGGAAAGAGGGTCAGGGAATATAAGCTTGCCAACCACGTCAAGGTACCACACAATTAGGGAAGTCCCTAACACTAAACTGAAGTAGCAAACTAATAATAAATTAACAAATTATTAAATAATAAATTCTAAAAGACTTACATTGAACAGACACTCAAACACAGTGAAAATACCTAGCTGGGAAATGGAGAAGGCAAACAGAGGAAACTGGGGGACTCACTTATATAAAGGGACAGAGTAACGAAGCAGATGGAAACAAGGAAAACCTGGAACAGAACAACAGAACATAATCACAGGCAGAAAGTAAAACCAGAAAAGGATCAGAACAGAGAACAAATGAAACTTGGAAACAAAGTGCAAGAGGAGGACAGAACTAAAACAGGGAACAGGTCAGGAACTCTGAGACAGGCCAGTCCTGGAACTCTATGAAAGGATGGACCCCCTTTAGACAGGGCATCTGGGATACAGGTCACCCCTATTCCAGAGGCTCAGGGCATCCTCATTACACAGACTCTAAGACAGGATACAGGTCACCCCTAATACAGTGCCGGAACTATGGAACTTCAGAAAGTGGCACTGTTCGGCCGGAACTACAAAATGCCTGGTAATGGGAAAAGGAAGCACACAAGGATAACTAACAGAACAAAGAACCCAAGAATGAGTATAACAGACAGCATATAAACAGGACACATGATGATCTGAATGCGGGATGGTAGCTGATAGCGGGATGTATCCGGACACCAGATTCCCATAATAAATAAGTACCCCGGGGTCCAGAGGCTGCTCAAACACCTACAGACTGCTGTAATAAATAAAGACAATACCTTTGGGTCTGGGGCTGTGCAGTGGCCCTTGACCCCATAAAAAAATGAATGTCCATTTTGGGGTCTGGGACTGCCAATGGCAGGTGATGGGGCATGTCCTGAAGGACGGGTAAGTCCTGGATGTGCAATGCGGGTGATGGGGCATGTCTTGGGTTGCATTTTAACCCCATTGGCATGCTATACAAAGACCTGGATAAAAATGACTTTGGGAGGGTAGGGATGGGGGGCCCAGAATTTTTTTTCTGTAAGGGGCATCGAAATTTCTGATGGCAGCCTTGCCAACAAGTCCCAAATCATACTGCAATCGCACAGTCTGCTGAAACATTCTTTTTGTTGCTCCTAATATCTGTACAATCACAGGACAGCAAACATTTTTTTAATCAAATGGATTGGTTGGCATTGTCTTTGAAAATAATGGACCATGGCTCCTAATGAATTTGGATTGTGAGTCAAATGGAAAGAAAGGCCTCACTGAACAAAATTGGATGCAGGTAGATGCATTCAAGTACCCAAACATACAATAAATCTACACTTAAAAGTTTTTGTTTTTTTTCCAAACACAAAATAAAATGTTTGTTCTGTTTGGCAATACTAATAAATTAATGTTTTTATAAAAAAAAAGAAAGAAAGCAATAAATAATCCAATAAGACAGTTGAGTGAAATGCTCTTAAGCATGTTTCATCAAATAGCCTGTACTGACATCAAACATATGATTATAGAATAATATTTTGGACTATACAATGAACATTATTTTGTCCAAAACAAACCAGAAACTCAGAAATATCTGATCCATCCATGGGAAACATGTCCTGAAAAAAGTATACTTTGTATAAGCTTACTGCTCACCACGTTTCTTTGTTATTACACTGTTAATTCTTATTCTGTTTCCATGTTCACTTTCTTTTTCACATCTTTTTTCCTCTCATATTACCTACTCACCCTTAGTACTTACATTAGCTCTGTCATGCAGTTACTATTACTTCATAGCTTCTTTGGGCATGTCCCACTTTGTGCCTCGTCTTTCCCTCTTCACTGATATAATCATAAACTAGTCTGTGTAATGATGCTTATAGGCTCGTGAGAGTATCATTTGCATAGTATGCTAAATATACATATAATAACATTTTTAATAATGTCCATAAAAGATATCTGCATAAATAGGTACATTGAGGGAAGTATAGAACAAGATAGCAGCATAATGAAAAGAAAGCTGGCACACAAAATCCAAAGTGCAAAAAAAAAAAAACAACAACAAAACAAAACAACAAACCACATCGTTTTGTATTCAATTAGAGGTAAAAGAAAATATAATTAAACAATGTACATTTCATACTGGTACAGTATAGCTACATACAACATGATATTAAGACACAATGTTTAGATATACAGACATATCTGGATAAATTACATATGCATTATAAGTGAAATATTTATATTACAAATTATTGCAGAATGTTAACTGATTAAAATCAAGATAAGATGGAAAGAAATCAACTTGACATGAATAACTTGATTCCTGTCAGAGATTGGTCCAATTGTTTAAACATTTTGCTGCACAGACTGCAAAATTAATAACACATCGCATGTCTTGAATTTCCCTTTTCATTTCACCTGCAGAGAGAAAAGTTTATAAAATAAAAAATATATCCAAAATGGTGGTAAGAGCAGATTAGAAATAGTGTGATAGCGTTTTTATAGTCAGATTTTGTAATGGAGGATCATTATATTTACACTTATTGTTTAAATGTGCCAGCTTTGTGGGTTTTTTTTATCATTGTACTTCAGTGAATTAGGCATTAGGCTAATTTTAGGATAATTTTCAGATGTAACAGTAATCTGAATTGATAATTTATCTGTAGCCTGCGGGAGGTACAAACAGGTTGGGCCATTTTCATAGTCAGGAAATAGCTCCCAGACTCCTTTGCTTTCCAGCTCATCAAAATCATGGATTCCCTAATGTATACCAATGGAAATTTGGTTCTATTCTCTTTCGTTCAAATTCCTTATTTAATGCGGGGTTTGGAAGCAATTAGGTGCAACTCATTCAATTTGTTTATATTTTTCCCCTATTGATAGGGGATTGAGCACTCCTTTTAATAGTAGTTAACATGTTTGCAGTTATATCAAAAGACTCCATGAAGTAAAATATTGAAGTACTGGCTGTAAACATGGTAAGTCACACATTTTTCTTCGTACCATCAAAGTGTATTACATTTTTTTTAAATTACTCAGTATACCGTTATTATAACATGTTATCTACTGATGATTTCTTATGTTGTACATGCTTTTCCAAATTTGTGTTACAGTATTTAGTAATAGCAGGTGGGTTTGTACCTGTCTTCCGGTAGATGTTTCTTGTAATCATTTTCTCTGTACATTCATCTGGGCCAGAAATACATAAGGAGATGATACAATCTGTAAACCACATAAATAAACATTAATGGAACACTACATGCTGTATATCACTTTACCATGTTTATAGAAAAAAAAGTAGATGCTGGTACCAAAAGCTAAAAACATCTAACTTTACCTGTGCTTTTTTACTATTAATTATTAATGTGTTCAATCAATCTATCAACATTTTCTATTGAAATGCAAGTAACATAGTTGAAGCCATACTATTGGTCTTTTATTAAAATATAAAATTAATACAAACTGAATGTAAGTATTTTAACTGCCCAAGCATAGGAGTGTTACGGAAAGGAGATCATTTTAAATATTTCTGTGTTTTTTAAAGCAGTATGGCTACTCTTGGTTCTTGTGTCTGAGGTGAAGTGGTCTAACTATATTACTAGGAAAATAATATTGAGTTTCGGTTTAAGCATATATTTTCTAATCTTTTGCATTTCTCCATTTTTACCATGTCATTTTGACTGTGTAGTGCTTGTTGTTATTTTGTAACATATACTGTGGCAGTTCAGGGATGTCTTGAACTAGCCTTTATTCCTTAAAGAACAAATAAAGTTGCAAAATAAAAAAATCATTAAGGAAGCAAAGCTTAAAAAAAGAGTGTCACAATTCCACAGACGATATCGGAAATCGGATAGCATCCACAGTAGTAAAAAAAAAATTACGTTTTATTTAATGTCCATAAAATATCCATAAAAACACTCAACAAAAAATGCAAAAAGTAGGAGACAAAAAAACTTAGTGAGTGCTGGGACGCGTTTCACAACGCATGTGTATAAATGAATGGTAATGTAATGCTTATATATTAGAAGCACAAGTGAAGTAATGAAACATTTCCAACATGCTTATCTTTCTAACCTTTCTAATTAATGCCTTTTTTTTATATTTTTCTTGTCAGTTCACCAAAGTCCACAGTTTAGTAAATAAACTTCAATCATTGACATCAGTTTTTATGCAGAACTAATTCATGTTAAAAATGCCTTTGTACACGGACATGACCCAATCCTCACAACCACCTCTTGACTTCACTCTCTTACTGCCGCCGACCCACCCTACCCCACCCCCACATGGAATCACTGTCTCACCACACTGACTCCCCCTCTGACTGATCCATTTTGACAATTCTAGACTCTGACTGACTTAAGATTTTGTATAATGAAGTTTATAATTCTATGTTTTATATTCTGCATAGAATTTATTGATGTATGATTTTATAAAATATATATTGTTTTGAAATAATAAAGCATTTGAAGAAAAAAATATATAATAGTACTTTAACAGCATTGTGGCATAGCATAGAACATTACTGATCTTTCAAATAAATATTCCTATAATGCAAATATGTGTATATATATATCATGAACATAGGTGTGAAAACATGTAATTTATATATATATATATATATATATATATATATATATATATATATATATATGTGTGTGTGTGTGTGTGTGTGTGTGTGTGTGTGTGTATAGTTAAATGCATACATAATTACTTACTATGTTTAGTATTTTCAGCATAACCAGGAGGAAATGATCTCCTTGAAAAGAATGCTAAAAAAAAGGAGGGAAAAGATGAAGACATGCACATTTTTCTGGCCACACAAAATAAGTATCTTGTATAATACACACTGTGGATTCCACTGTATAATGCTTTGTGAATTTCTTACCCTCCCTTGCGTATGTAAACTCATTACCTTAGGAATATTCCATACATTTGGCAAAAGGTATTTAATACTTAGACTTAAATTATAACTGTTCATTATCGATTAATTACGTGAATAAAATCCATTCAAGAATGCTTGTGAATGTAAGACCTATTCACTAAACCAAGTGATCCGGGTTTGAAAAACCAGGTCAGAATAGCTTAGCTGGCTATAAATGAATATTAATGCCTGATTTTTGCAATTTGCTTGTCAGTTTACCGCAGTTCTTTCTAAAACACAGCTATCAAAAGTAATCCCAGCTATGGATATACCCAAGGTGTAAAGTATCAACTTGAATTAAATGAATAAATATAGATATACAAAAAAGGTTGTCAGGATGTCTGCAAAGTACAAACTACTATAAAAAGTGTAATAGATATGTAGCACACCTTAAATAACTATTTTACTGCTACATGCCTCCCAAATATCCTGCTTTGGGACAGCCCCAATTCAGGATTGCTACCCTGCAGTTTTAATCTATTTCCGTATTTCTTTCCTAGGTCACATAGAAAAAAATAACGATTTACATAACAACTAGAATTAGCTCCAATAGGAACAATTTGCCCAAAAAAAATAGAGCAAGAACTAGAAATAAAATGTGTCCATAATCCGAGTGAGCCAATTAGACAAGGCAATAATCAGTTAAAGAGGGAAGCAGCTCACCATATTTTGATTAATATAGTCTCTGCTAATAAACCTCCATTTGTAAAAAAACAAAAAACATATAATTTGTATCAGCTCTGTAACTGATACCATAATAAAGGAAATGAATACAAATAGTTGCACAACAAGTGTACTTTGGCCAAAATACATTTCCACCACTTTTTAGAGCATTTTTGTGCCTTTTATACTATTCCTGAGAGTTAGGTTTTTTTCAACCTAAACTACTACCACTAACATGCTTCACTTTGCATTTTGCAGGCCAGTGAAAAAATGTAAAGTGAAAAATGTGCTGCGTCTATGTTATTCTTTGACTTTTCAGAGTGAATATTTGGAGGGTAAACAAGTGACCTGGTTCCCATACATGTAGGAGAGCAGGACAGCTGCCCAAGAGGTCCCAGATACAGTACAAGCCTAGTGAGGAAAGGTCACTACCACAGAATCACTTTGCACTTTTTGTTATTTTGAACATATTACACTATATATATTCTCTTTATGTTCCTTGACATCTTGATGCAACTCATTTTGAAATGTGCTGTACGTTTTATTAAATAACTTGATTAGAGTGAAATCGCACAATCCATTTTACCATTGTTATAACAATACCAGTGATGTTATGCGAGCTATGACCACGGGGCACATCAGCACATGATATCACTATTGCAATACCCCCCCACTGTCCATGTATTATCTTTGGTCAGACATCACTTGTAGGTATAATGGTCGCAGAGGTTGCCATTGTATCTGGACCGGCTACCCTAGGTGGCCAAGAGACCCCTGCGACCACTGTGTTTACAAGTGATGTATGCAGGGCCGCTATCAGAAATGTCAGTGCCCCTTACCGAATTTTTTTTAGAATGCTCATTCACATGCCACAGCCAGTATGCCCATTCATATGCCACAGCCAGTATGCTCATTAATATGACACAGCCAGTATGCTCATTAATATGACACAGCCAGTATGCTCATTAATATGCCACAGCCAGTATGCCCATTAATATGCCACAGCCAGTATGCCTATTAATATGTCACAGCCAGTATGCTACTTATTATGCCACAGCCAGGATGCTCCTTAATATGCCAACGCCAGTATGCTCATTAATATGCCACAGACAGTATGCCCATTAATATGCCAACGCCAGTATGCTCATTAATATGCCACAGACAGTATGCCCATTAATATGCCAACGCCAGTATGCTCATTAATATGCCCCAGCCAGTATGGTCATCGAGCATTGTAGACGCTAATAATATATTACTATGAAACCATTTAATTCAGTAAATGTTTGAAGCTCTTAACACGGACGGTTTTCCTGTTTCTAGTTTTCATTATTCCTTTGTGACTGAAAAGATGAATGCAAAAATGTTCGGTATGGACCACTCATATTTAGGCCTGTGGGACAGACAGCAGCTCATCAGCAACATTAACATTTTAACAAAACTATTAGGAAACTGGTCGAGTTAAAAACATTAAAAATGTCTGTGTTGCAGTTTCTGAATATATCTGCATATATTTATCTAGCTAAATAAAGAGTGATGAGTTTCACACGCAGTTCAGAATGAATTCTAATTTACCAATGTTTACAGAACCCGATATATAAAGGGTGTCCTAAATACATGTAATTAAGTTGAAACTCGCCCCCTCCTTATCTTGGAACATCTATTTTGATTTCTTTGTGTGTTGGTTATCAACCCATCTATGGCTATTTCCTCCATCTAGTAACAAATTAACAAGCTATATTTTTATTATCATGTGCAGTTATACAATCAGTGTGTTAGACTCTTAATTGTATATTTATTGTTAACCATTAAAGATATAGTGGGGTAATAATGATGGAAAAACCCCTCCACCTGGAATTCAGTGGGTAACTTGGATTAAGTGGCAAATGGATTAAGAGGCAGATCACTGTTACCCTGATTTGTATATGCCTACCCAGATTTTCTAGCAGTGGTGGTAGCACTGTGAATGTGTGATTTCTGTGGGAAAAGCAGACCTTTTTACTTGTTTGGTTAGATATATGTTTGATAATGCCTCTGCTCAGTGGGGTATCTTGGTTTTGTGCTGCCCTAGACAAAATTTGTGAACCCCCCTACCCACGTTGCACACCCAGGACATGCCCCATCACTCCATTACATGCCCCCATCACCCCATTACATGCCTCCATCACCCCCATTACATTCCCCATCACATTACATGCCCCCATCACCCCATTACATCACTCCATCACTCCATTACATGCCTCCATCACATCACCCCCATTACATGCCTCCCCCACCCCCATTACATCACCCCAACACATGCCTCCATCACCCTCATTACATACCCCCATCACTCCATTACATCACCCCATCACCCCATTACATGCCTCCATCACCTTCATTACATGCATCCATCACCCCTTTACATCACACCCATTATGTACCTCCATCACCCCTATTATGTACCTCCATCACCCCATTACATGCCCCCATCACCCCATTACATCACCACTATCAACCCATTACATGCCTACATCACCCCCATTACATGCCCCCATCACCCCCATTTCATGGCCCCATCCACCCTCACCCTAGGAGTAACCTTGGTCCCTGGTGGCTAGTGGCAGGCAGCGGTGTCTGTTTGGCTCCCAGTGCGGTGAGTGCAGATAGGTCACGTGACCCAGTGCGCGTGTCTGATGTCAGAGCGCCGGGTCACATAACCAATCAGCACTTCCCCGTCATATCGCACGGGGAGCCATACAGGCAGCATGGAGGTTTCTCTGTGCTGTCTGTTCGGCTCCCCATGCTGCCTCCTTGCAGGCAGAGCGGTGGTGAGGGGAGACCTTCCGATCTCCCCAGCCACCGTCTCTGCTGACAAGCAAGATTTTTTTTCTTCTTAAAGGGGCAGATTTTTATTTTAGTTTTTTTTATTTTGTGCTGAGAGGCATACAAGGCAAGTGCCGCCCTAGGCGCTAAATACAGCGCTGCCTCTGGTAACTATAATCAAAGTTACAAATTATTATTAATGAGAATTGCACTCTACCAGTGTGTGTACCAAATATAAAGAAACACTGGGAGCTAATCATTAGAAGTATGATATATAAATTGTTCAATTTGAAATGCATAGCGATGTAATGATACATCGTAATTTAGGTTGAAAAAGACTAACGTCCATCAAGTTCAACCATTTTCCTATTCCTTGTATACCGTTGTTGATCCAATTTTTGGCCGTCTTTCTATATATTACTTTTAAATAGATTTTTTTTTAAAGTAAAAAACCAATATTAACCATACCTCTCCTAAGCTTTGATCTCTTGATGGAAGCGAATCCTTCGTTACCATCTGAAATGATTTTAAAGCATAATAAAGTTCATGATAAAAAGATATAACCCTACTGCTTTACATGTTACATTGTAGTATAATTAAATAATTCATTAAAAAAATCATAGAAAATAACATTAATTATAAACAAATTAATAATGCATGGCATAATGTATCACTAGTCATAGTTTCTAGAAACGAGAAGAAAAAGGAAAACTGCAACGATGTGGAACTCGGTATCTTAAAACTTAACTTTTATTCAAAAAGTAATAAAAAGCAGCTTGTCATAAAAAGGACTGATCCATTTACAAAAATACATACAAAAATCGATCTAATACCTGACCAAGCTTGACGCTTGTTTCTAGAAACGCAATAAAATAATTATTGAGTATCCCTTAATCAAAATGCCAGGGACCTGAAGTATTTTGGGTAATGGTTCATTTTGGATAATGGATCATTTTCACCAATAAGATATATTAAAGCCTCTCAGCATTCATGAAATACAGTAATATCGATGCAAATACTGTATAGAGCAAATAAATCACTTTTACTGTGATTTAGCTGTGATTTGAGGCAATGTTGGGAAACTGCCGTTGGTGCATCGGTCTGCACACATGCAAATGTTTTATATATGTATATAAAGGTGTTTGAGTCAGAAGTGCATTGCAATTGTGCCATAAGTAATATCTGGCAGGCCAGTAAAAAAAAAAGTGGCTTCAGGTTAATGTTAAGTCTATGGAGGCAGCAGCATTGCTAGGATTGCCGCCTTTTCTTATAAAAAAAACATTACAGGCCATGCTACTACCTCCATAGACTTAACATTGGGGTCAAGCCAATTTTTTACCAGCCTGCCGGTAAAATACCAGCCCGGTAGAAACCCTAAACATTGTACAAATGAAAAGAAAGCACAGGCCCACTAGCGCATGGATATGGTACAAAGTAGTTCCCCAATCAGATTGTCTCCGGTGCCTCTGCAGATGGGCAGTTTATGATTAAGTGCTGTGTGTGCGAAACGCGTCAAGCTAACCTTTGATTGGAGTGCACTTTTTTCCCACTTGCTGCTGTGTACCATTTGACTCAACTGATATATTTTCACATTAAAATCCTTTTTTTTTATTGAAATTGCCTGGTGAGTGCCGTTTTTCTGCAAACCTTTTTAACCCTAAACATTGCCCTTATTTTTTAAAACATTTTTTTGAAGTAAAGGTGGCAACCTCTTTTTAGCAGATATGACATGTCACCAAAGTGCCACATTTTCTTTAGACTTTTTAAGATACAAACAGGAAGCAGGATAGTCATCTTTTTGGTCCCTGTATACAAGGTCTGCCTACTCATCTTTGCTCATATCTGGTTAATTTTCGGCCTTGCTCCCCATAACTTTCAAGTGCAAAGACTTGATTCATTATCTTTATTTGCATTATACAAAATACTATGAGTATGCCTAGCACGCACAAGTCTCATTTTCTTTAAATACATTAGAATGCAATGTCATTAAAATCCCTGTTGGTGTAATGATCAGCTGTCCCAATACAAACTTCCTAATGGTTGAAAAATGTTGTCACTTTCTCCCAAGTAAACCGAATGTGTATGTTTACAGACACATGCAAGTTTATTTTCAGCTCTGCATCAGAGCTGAGGCAGAGCCGGTGGGGATCGTGGTCTGAATGGAGCGGGGCTTGCTCTCTGCTAGTGGTGGACTTACTTAAGGTTGATTCCATTGATCCCATTTGGAAACAAATGTTACTGTTTGCACTAACAGAGCGAGACAGTCGCCAACCTGACCAGACTGCCTACTTCCCAAGGAAACATGGCAGCTGCAGGTGTAGAGATAAAAAAAAATATCAGAAATTGTCTTGAGAAATTAAGACAAAAATGTGTTTCAAATGTGTGTGTACATTACATCCTGGCCTCATATGACATAATTTATCCTGCTACAGGTCCCTGAGGACCCCTCTGCACTGCAGCTCATTGCAGGTGGCCACGATAAGCTGCAGAAACGAGGACTTTTCAGTAGGGGGTGAAAAGTCATATTTAGCTTTCAGTGCCTGGGGCTTGATTTGCCTTTAATCAATAACATGTAATGTGCACATCAAGCCACAAGGTGGTGTCATAATTAAAACATCACAGACACCTTAAAAAATGTTTTCTTCATTTATGCATTTTCTTGCAACTCTGCTTACAAAATGGGGGTTATATATATATATATATATATATATATATATATATATATATATATATATATATATATGTATAGAAAGGTATTTGAGTTAGAAATGCTTTGCAATTGTGCCATAATTAATATCTGCTCCATGTGTGCCAGTTGAGTTAAGATAAAAAAAGCGATCTAATTATTGTTTAGAAGTTTGTATGCTATGATCACTTTATTGTATTACAATTCTCTGCCAGTCCTAATCGAACATTATCTGCACTGAACTAAAGGTGAGAATAAATAAAATCATAGTTTTGCCCCTTTTATAAACCTTTTATACACATAACATAGGCACAAGAACAAAATTCTAACTCATGGGATCAAGATTAGACTAAAACAGCACTATTATTTATAAATAACCACCAGTGTATAGATCATTTTTTGATCATTTGTTTGTTAGATTCATGTAATATTTAGGTGTTGGGGTCCCTTTATTATATAACAATCTTTTCATCAAAAGGACAATACTATATAATGTTGAATTAAAAATCCCTTCTTCTTGTCAGTTAAATATATAGTTTTCCCTGTGTGAAAGGCAAATTATAAACAACTGAGTTACCTCACAGACTTTTTGATCAGCTTTGCTACATGAGCAGCATTATGTTAAATCTCATGAGATAATATACAATGTTTTATAAACAGTCCTACCAGTTCTCATGCTGAACCAGACTGGGATGTTTTCTATTTTAATATTCATCATAGTAAATTTTAGGCTAGTATTTTATTGTAATTTTATTATATTGTAATTTTCGTTAACAAAACCTAAGCACATTTTCATTAACTCCTTCATAATATATGGTACTTTTGTCCTAAAAGATGGAAGCACCAAAACACTTTTTTTTTTGTTCCTGGTAGCCTGGAACACAGTAATAGAGACCCAATCAGGCTTTTAAAAGGGCATGTTGGTCCCTACCGAAGTTTGAGCACAACGCATTTTAGCAAAATGTAGCTGGCACTCACTTTGAGCATCAGCTACATTTTCCCTGTCAAACTCAAATTAGCCTCATTTGACAGGAGGGATCCTTCTCCAGGTGCCGGCAGTGGGATCTAAAGCACAGCTCACTACGAGGGCCAATATGAGCTGTTACATTAAGGATGTTCTATGCCGTGCTACGGTCATTTGGGCATTATAACAACAGGACAGCATAGAAAGTCATGCCATCACAACCATCACGAAGGGATTAAACCGATTTTAACAATATATTTTAATGTTAATTTTATTTTTTAACAAGGTATTTTGGATAAAACTGTAGAAATATATTTGATCTAACAATATTAGTGTTTCATGTAATTTTTTTAGTATATGGATGATGGTCGGTGCATTATATATGTATACATAATTTTAGGAGTGTATATTAATGTGCAATAAAGAAAATGATATAGAAACAAGTGTATTGTATAGATAAAAACTCCAAAACAAACGCCTTCTATGAAGGCTATAGAGTATCTGATTTTTACTAGCCATGTTTTTTCTCTGTTATTAAACATTATGTGTAAACTCTCAGTCTATTCACTGATTAACCACCTTAAGCCTCCCGATATCTTTAAGTTGAAAGCTCCAAAATGGCAATTTTTGTGTTCCTGTCCTATTCACAAAGTGATCAGCAGCCTGGGACACAATGGCAGTGTCTCAAAGTCTCCTCATCTGACGGGTCCCTGCAGCGGGATCTGCACTACAGCTCATCGCGTGGGCCACAATGAGCTTCAGATGAGGACCTAACAGGAATGTCCTCCGTCCTCAATTGACGGAATCCTGTAACATTCCTGATGCGTCCATTGTCTGGAGAGGGTTAAGGTATCTTGATTCATGTGCACTATATGTTGGCTGTTATTGTTGCAGTATTTCTTTTCATGAACACAATTACTTTTCTCTCTTGTCATTTAAAGCTAAGGCTGGATCATAAACAGGTATAAGCAAAGTGTCCGTACAAGGTTCCCAGTCTCTGCGGCAAGATCTCTGAAATGTCCATTAAATGCTCAGCATAGACAATATTGGTGCCAACCCCTGATCATAAGGTGCTGAACTAATATAAATGTCAGCTTTTTGCTTTTAAAAATCTTTACAAAATCAATCTGTAATGACAGAAGTTTATATTTTGCAATGGATGATTAGGAAATATTGATGAAGAAAAATCTGTTACAGTGACTACCTCAATAAGTGTATTACAAATACTGTCTGTTGCAGAATAACTGTAGGGGATATAACTATGCTCCTTTTGAAGGCCTATGTTTGTATATATATAATTGTAAAGTTTATATTTTTCTATATATTAATAAAGTGTAAAAAAAAAAATCTTTACAAAATCAACATATAGACACATTGTGATATTTGCTCAACACAGTCATGCAAAAGTGCTGTTCTAAAGGACAACTTGTATAAAAATGAAGTTCTGTTTAATTGAAATATTGCATCAAGTTGTTGGGATTTGATATAGAAATGCTTTAATGAAAGAACGCAAATAAAGTACATTATTGAGCCATCTTTACTCCATATAGCTCAACCAGGAGGCAGACATTTTGTTTAGAATATTTGTTCAGATGGGTCAGATCTTTGTTCATCTGAACCAAGGTGAGTGAAGATCTGACCCAATATTCTAAACAACATGTCTGCCCCCTGTGAGAACTATATGGAGTAAAGACACTATATAGAGTAAGGCACTTCATTTGTATTCTTTCACTAAAGATTTTCTTTATAAATCATCTACACTTGATACAATCTTTCAATTAATCATAAGTACATTTTTTTTGCTACAGTTGTCCTTTAAAATATTCTTAGCTTAATTGTGTCCATAGGATAAATATAATTAATGTAATGACAAACCTTTACAATGTAGCTAGGATCATATTAAGTCTATGGGATGTTATTTCATTATAACACTGAGCATCTGCAGAACAAACCAGGAAAATTAGACATTTCACTAATGGAACTTACAAGTTATCTACAACGGTTCACACATAAATAACGACAGTTTATAGGTATTATGCACAGTGTCGTAAATAATGTTATAATAAAATCCCACAGGCTGGGAATATAATTCGATAATCTGTTGTATGATAATGGTTCATAGGAGTGAAAGTATACAACTATTCAGCGAATTTGAGGTCAGTGCTGTAATTTATATGCTATTGAACAACTGTTTATGATTTATTGCCAAGTGTTCTGCTGAATAAAAAATTCAAATCAATTTTTTGATGGAATAATAATATATTAATTTCATAGGGACAGGCCTGGGAAAATTGCTTGAAAACTCGGCTATAATGATAACTTGATTAAACTGACACATTTTCAAAGATCTAATTACTTTACAGAAAATCCTAATATTTGTGTTGTTATTAATACTAAGAAAATTATTATTATTATTTTATAATAGTTATTATTATTAAGGTTATTAATTAACAAATTAATATATGACATGTCTATAGTACCAATCAAAATTTGAATTCATATTTAACATAGATTATTTGATGAAGGCAATTGCAAAGTATATTATTTCTAAATAAAAGTAGTTAAAAGCTATTACATATCATAAATATTTATGGACATACAATATGAAACACTGTAGAACTTACCTGTGATCCAGGAAAGAGAAAGAAGTAAGACAGTCATTATTATCAACGTTTTCATCATATTATGGATATCTTTCTCCAGATCCCTTTATTTTGCCTTTCTCACTATGATGCCTTAGCTTTTAAAGGAGTAACTGCGCTATTTATAAGGTGAGTGCCTCCTACATCACTTACATGGTTCTAATGGAACTTAACCACTTAGGTTCAACAAGGACGTGTATAGAGCAATAGGGAAGTATCTGTGCTTAATACATTACAGTGTGAGCACAGGGCTTTGTTGCTTCCCAGAAGTGGCTGCATTAATAGAACAGGGTGTTCTGAGCATCTCTTGTAAGAAATTTGTTAATATAAAACTGAAATAGAGCCTCAGAGTCTATGAGGTAACTCACTCATTCATACACTCATTCACTCACACAGAGCTCTTATACAGCCAGTCAGGGCTGGTCTCTGCAGTGTGCGATTGCATAGGGCGCAACACTTTGGAGGCACCAGGGGTGCTGGCTGGGGAGATCAAACATTCTCTCCTCACCAGCCCTTTTTGTGAGGGTGGTGAGAGGAGGGCAGGCAGCCGGTGTCTATGCGCTGCCCAGAGGACCTGATATCCTCTGGTGCTGCCTCATGCTCCCTGCACATGAGAGTGTCAGGGGTCATGTGACCTCCATGCTCAGACTCCACAGAGGCATGGGGAGCAAGAAGTGAGAGCCGGTGGTGGGGTGAGTCCTGGTTGCAATGGCAAGGGATGTGGGGGCAATATGGAAAGGAGAACAGAAGCAATGGAGTGGAGAGGTTTTGTGCTGCCTTAGGTACAACTCAATTTGGGCACCTCCCCCTTTACCAACATTGCACACCCAGGACATGCCCCAGCAACCAAAATGCAGAACCACAACATACCCCAGCATCTCAGGACACGTTCCAGCACCCACACTGCATACCCAGGACATGCCCCAGCATCCACGTTGCACACCCAGAACATGACCCATCACCCACATTGGACACCCAGGACATGCCTCATCTCCCACATTGCAGGCAGCCACTATTTCACTCTATTTCTCTGATAAACTTGGACAATAAATGATTCTCAAAGATATTAGCTGAAAGGCCCAACATTGTAATTCCTGATCTCATCTTTAATGACCAAACAAGGCAGATATATAGCCGATAAAACACATAATATGTTAAATCTAATAAACTATTTAGGTTTGCATAATATTCAATCTGCTTTCCTTGTGCTAGATACAGAGAAGACATTCAACAGAATGAGCTGGAGGTTTCTTGACTCGGTTTTGGAAGGGTTCGGCATAATGGGTATCCTCAGAGGCAGTACCATGGCACTTTACTCTAGTCCGCAGGAAAGAGTGACTGGCTCGGGGATGGAATCCGAGTGGTTCTGTGTGAGAAATGGGACAAGACAGGGATGTCATGTGACCTTAGTGTTTAGTCATAGAAGCCCTGGTGGAAATGGCGGGCAGCATTGGAGGATGTATGTGTGCAACACACAGACATCCACTGGATGCCTGTGAGGAGGATCTGGGACAATACTGTCTTGCTTGCCAAAATTACAATATATGAGTTAATCTTGATACTTGATTGTGCACTAAGGATGTCTCCCGCCTCTACACCTCCATCCCCATGAGGGTTATCTAGAGGTTGTTGGCCATGTCATCAAAATAGTATAGCTCAGAAAGACATCCTGTAGACAAAATACCAAACCAGGAAAATGATCATTATAAAGGACCTAGTCCCATAATAGATATATCATAGACAGAAGAAAGCAGGAGAATAGACATTTAGTGCAAAACTTTTTAGAGTTGTTTGTATCTTAACATGTTATAGGTGTGGTCTGTGTCACCTCCCTCCCCCATGAAGTACCGTGTGAGAGACACGGTTACCTACGATTAAGTCCAGAAAGGACAAACCGCGAAAGTTGTGCCTCATATTGCTTGGTGGAGGACGCCGTTGAATTATATAATTTCCTTTAAAAACACTCTGCTACCATTCTAGTGGGAACCCTGTTTTTTGTATTGATTATGTGAATGTGGAACCTGATATAGTATGACCTATGTTCATAGGGATTGAGTTTTTTTTTTTTGTTTAAAATATTTTTATTGGCAATAAACATAATATATGACATAATAAAATGCAGGATACATTGAGACAGTATCATAAAGGTCTAACAGATACAAATATGCACATAAACCTGGAATGACGACAAGTAAATCCTCATCCACCAAAAACAATAGACCGTATAACCAAACAGTTGTACAGGATCAGGCTTCTGGGCATGATTTTTTTTTTTTTTGAATCATATAACACCTCATACTGCCCGTTAGTCAGATACATTAATAACGGGTAGTAATACCCAGCCGGGCAATATATCCAAATAATTTTCATATATAAATAACAGAAAAAAGAAAAAAAGAAAAAAAGGGAGTTTAAGAAGAAAGAGGGAAAGAGAAAGAGGGATCAGGAGAAGATCATTCCAGAAGAACGGAACTAAGACCGGTCTCACTCGCTGTCCAGCACAACTGGGCTCTCTGCCAGATCAATATCATCTCGGCACTCGACACTCCCCATGTACATAGACCACTGTGTCCAAGTGTTAGAGTGTCGCTCTCCCCTGCCCAGGGCGGTCTGCATCGCATCTTCCATGACCCGTATAGACTCCACTTCATCTAGCCAGTCTCGGAATGAAGGAGCTTGTGTTTGTTTCCAGTATCTTGGAATCAAGAGCTTAGCAGCATTTAACAGATGGATTGTTAAAGACCGTTTGTACGCCCCTATGGGGTGTGGGGTGTTGTGTAATAGGACTGTCAGCGGGTCGTCTCGTAAGGTTTCATCACCAACTTTTCTGATAACCTTCAAGACCTGACGCCAGAAAGGGACTATCCCCGGACAGGACCACCAAATATGCAGATAATCTCCCACCTGTGAGCAACCGCGCCAGCAGAGATGTGTGACAGACGGGAAAATGGCATGTAGTTTATGAGGGGTCAGGTACCACCTTGAGAGCAACTTAAATGCATTCTCTTGGATATGAGTAGATGCTGAGCACTTGTGTGCCAGCGAAGACATTTTGCGCCATTGTTTTTGAGTGAGTACTATATTACAATCACGTTCCCATTGGGAGATATAGGAGGGTCGTGGATGTTCTGTCAAATCTGTAATGATACGGTATATAGTAGAAACTACTCGACGTGGGGGATCTTTGGTCGCAATCAGTGATTCAAATGGGGAGAGTTCGCTTGTTATTGGATGTGTGCTGCTCAGCTTCCCAACAAAATGGGTAAGTTGGTTATGTTTGTATCGTATCCAGGGGGTAGGTGGGGATATTGATGATAAGTCATTGGGTGGGCGAAGCACACCTTCCTCCACAATGTGGCCTAATCTCGGGTATCTGACATTGTCCTGAAATATATCTCTGAAGTACCTAAAATCATGGCCGGGTGGGAACAAGTCGTTACCAATTAGTGACAGTAATAGTGAGGGGGTATTGATTAGGAGTGTTGATTTGATGTAATGTTTCCAAATACGGAAGGTCGGAGTCACGGTTGGGTGTGAGGGCGGGTCGGGGACCATCTGGTCTATGGACGTCCATGCCACTACAGGTATGGGTACAGATAGGGCCTGTTGTTCTAGTGACACCCATAGTTTGGGCGCGGGTCTGGACCATTCCACTACTCTGGCCAGGTGTATTGCATGGTAGTAACGTTCGATGTCAGGGAGACCCAATCCCCCTAAGCCCTTGGGCCTGGTGAGAAGACGGTGTGCCAGACGTGGACTTTTATTATGCCATATAAATTTACCTAACACAGAGCGCAAAATATTAAAAAAAGATTTGGGAATAAACATCGGTAACGTCTGAATTATATAAAGAAAACGGGGGAGAATATTCATTTTAATGACCGATGCTCTGCCAAACCATGAAATGCGCTTGGAGGACCAGTGGGCTAAGTCCCGTGTACATGTGGCGAGGAGGGGCTGTAAATTAAGGTGGAAAAATTGTGATAAATCCGACGGGAGGAAAACACCTAAATATTTAATAGTGGTGGTGCTCCACTTGAACGGAAAGGAGCCTTGTATACCGGCCATGACGCTGGGAGGGAGGGAAACATTGAGAGCTTCCGATTTGGAAAAATTAATCTTAAAGTTCGACAGGCACCCAAAGGTTCGAAATTCTTCCAATATATTTGGAAGTGAGATAGTGGGGTTGGTCACAAAAAATAAAAGATCATCAGCATAGGCGGCTAGTTTGTGGTGATGAGGACCTAATTGTAGCCCTGAAATGTCCTGATTGGATCGTATGGCTGCTGCCAGGGGCTCCAAGACCAGAATAAACAACAAAGGAGAAAGGGGGCATCCCTGTCGGGTGCCGTTAGACAAGGAGAGCTGGCCCGACAATGTCCCATTTATTCGCACTCGTGCTACAGGAGCCTGGTAAAGGGATTGAATCCATTTGCGCATTGCCATACCCATTCCTATATGGTTTAGGACTGCATGCATGAAGGGCCAGCTCACCCTGTCAAAGGCCTTCTCTGCATCAGTGGACAATAACATGGCCGGGGTCTCATTCATATGAGCAAAATGAATAAGGTTCAAAATCCTAGTCGTGTTGTCCCGAGCCTCCCGACCCGGCACAAATCCTGCTTGATCACGGTGTACGAGATAATGGATATGAACTTTAAGCCTATTGCTGAGTATCTTAGCGAACAACTTAAGGTCAACATTAATTAATGAAATGGGCCTGTAGCTTGCACAGTCTTCTAGGTTCTTGCCCGGTTTCGGGATCACAGTGATGTGAGCTTCCTGTGCTTGTGGAGGAAGAGTGTGTGACAGGGACAAAGAATTTAGAGCCTCCGCCAGGGGGGGGGCTAATAAATCCCGAAACATTTTATAGTATGACATAGTAAAACCATCGGGGCCTGGGCTTTTACCAGTAGGTGAGTCTTTTATTGCTTCGATTAGTTCCTCTGGCGTAATCGGGGAGTCTAACAGAAGAGCATCAGAAGCCGACAATTTTTTGTCCATATGAGCATCCAGGTAATTCTGAATCCTACGTGATAGGTCAGAGGAACGTGGTTCGTCCAATGGCTCAGACAGATTATATAGGTCATGGTAATAGCTCCGAAAAATCTCTGCTATTTCCGGGGTTGAGTGGCGCACCAGACCCTGTTTGGTCCTCATTCGCGGTACGAATGTTGTCTGATGCCGATCACGCAACAATCGAGCCAGAGGCGCTCCCGCTTTGTCCTTAAAACAGTAAAGACGATTCTTAAGTTGTAATTGGGCGCGTCTGTCCCGGCTATTACAGAGATCTGCTAATTTAGCTTTGAGGACCAACAGGGACTGGTAGTCCGTGGGGCTAAGAGATAGTTTATGGGAGGTTTCAATTTGCGTGATTTCGTTAAGGAGAGCGATCATGGCTGCGGAGTGTAACTTCTTTTTGTGTGCCCCTATACTAATCAATGAGCCTCGCAGGACCGCCTTGTGAGCTTCCCAGACCACCGTAGGGGGGGTATCTGGCAATGCGTTGTCCTTGAAATAATTAGTGATATGTGTCTGTAGGATCGGGACAGTGTCGGGGTCTCGTAATAGCGATTCGTTCAATCTCCAAGAGAATTGACGTTTTGACATGGATGGTAGGGCGACGCGTAATACCACCGGAGCGTGGTCACTCCAGGTGATGTGTCCTATATCTGCTTTGCTCACAAGTGGGAGGTGTCTGTGGGAAATACACAGGTAGTCAATCCGTGAATAACGATTATGAGGAGATGAGTAAAATGTGTAGTCCCTGGTACTGGGGTGTTTAATACGCCATACATCTGCCAATTGGGCTGTCATCATAGCTTTCTTTACCAACTTAATTGCAGAGAAACGGGAAGAGGATGATCCTGTGGAGGTGTCTATAACCGGATCTAGAGGCAGGTTGAAGTCGCCCCCAAGGATGGTGATGCCTGAGGCAAAATCACGAAGTCTATGGAGCATCGTGCGGAGGAATATGTGTTGGGATGTATTAGGAGCATACAATACGGCTACAGTAACAGTTTCTGTCCCAATCTGACCTTTGAGGAAGAGCGCTCGCCCCTCACTGTCCGACCATTGGTCCTGTACAGTAAAGGGCGAGTGCCTCCCAAAGAATATGGCCACTCCTTTATTTTTTTGGAAAGGAGAATGCGAGTAAAACCTCTGGGGGTAGTCCCAGTTGCGAAAATCAGGGACTTTAGACCGTAGAAAATGGGTTTCCTGTACCATGGCAATGTCGGCGCGGAGACCTTTAAGTTCCCTGAACAGGCGAGAACGTTTCATAGGGGAGTTAAGGCCCTTGGCATTGATCGAAACAGCAGTGATATCACTCATGGTGGAAGAATGCGAGATGAAGGGAACGCATATGACGGGACAGTGAGTAGGTCCACAGAGTTCTCCTGATCGAAAAAAGAGAAGAAGATAGAGAGAAAAAGGAATAGGGACAGTAGAACAGGAACGTGGAGAATAGCAACATTAACCAAAACAAAAACAGAAGAGTCCGATGGCCGTGGCCTGGACCATATGTCCATAAGACATCGGAAGTGAAAGTGCCAATCAAGGGCTGTTCCCCGCCCACATGTGTGGTGGGGACCCCCGAATATGTACAATGGCACCATATCACCTGTGGGGAACGGGACCTAGCGAGATGTGGTCACCAGGCACGAACAAAGGAGTAACTAGAATTCGGAAAGGAGGGCAGGCTCGGTGTCCTACGAGCCAACCTGTATCTCTGGGGCGGCCTAAGCTTAGCCGTGAATCAAGGAAACAGCACGTCGCGGGGATGTGGAAAAATTAGAGGTATTTGGAGGGGACCGAAAGATTTAGGGAAAAGGGAGAGGCAGGATCGAGGGGTGTTGATGTGGGGGGGTGGGTACGGGGGGTAGGGGGTGTGGGAGCTCTGGGGTGTGGGGGATAAGAGGAAGGGGAGGGGGGGTATAAGGGGGGGAGGGGGGGTGAGGGATCAAGGAAATGCATGGGGTTATGGGGAACTCGGGCGGGTAGGGGGGAGAAGGAGAAGGCGCCCGTATCGTAGATGAATCATATATTCAATGTAGAGTGTAGAGGGATGGTGATAGATGGGGGTATGAGGTTACGGCGAGGAGGGGGGTATGAGAGGAGGGGGGGATAGTAGGGGGGGGTATGGGGGTCAGAGCGGGGGGGGGGGGGGCTCGGGATGGGAAGGGGGGGGGAAGACTAGCGTCCATATTACAGAAAAATCACATTCTCATATATTTGTACATTTATACAGTTATCGACTTGGGTGGCACGTCATAGCATCAGCTGTAATATATTCAACAAGATACATAGCAATAAACATGTACCGACAAGCAATTGGTTTGAATCTCCCTCTTAATACGGGCGAGAATTGTATACTGCAATATTCCTCGTATTATGTACATATAACCTCAGTCAGTATATTTGTATCTCCCTTTTATTGCGAACGAGGGCTGTATACTGCAGTATGCCTCGTGTTACCAAAGCATTAGATAATTATATAACGGTGAACTATATGTACGTAGGGGATTTGCGAGGAAAAGAAAAATAAAAAGAGAGTTTTGCCACAAGGTACGTGGCAATACTCATATAACCACAATAAATAGATTTGGATCTCCCTCTTAAAACGAACGAGAGTTATATACTGCAGTATTCCTCGTATTACATAAACATTAAATAGTCATATAATGGGAAACCATATGTACATAAGGGATTTGCAAGAAAAAGAAAGTGAAAAAAGGAGTTTTGCCACAAGGTACGTAGTAATAATCATATAAACACAATCAGTAGATTTGGATCTCCCTCTTATCACGGACGAAAACTGTATATTGCAGCAAGCCTCGTATTACATAAACATTAGGTATTTGTATAATGGGGAACCATATGTACGTAAGGGATTTGCCGGGAAATGAAAATGGAGAGAGGATTTGCCACGTACCTATCTATGGGGATAAATTAGAAAGAAAATATAGGGGAAGTCTGGTTGAATGATAACAGTGAGGTGTCATTCTAGGGGGGTAAGTGGGTCGGTGCGGGGAAGGGGAGGGGGTCCGAAATTAGTAATCTACTTTGAAGAGGGGGGGAGAAGCGGGAGTGGGGTGTGGTGGAGGGTATCCACTGATACGGGACAGAAATATACACCGGGAGGGGGGACCATGTTGGTCCAAGGAGTAGTCATAGGGTAGTGAAATCATGGGATACCAAACGAGGCCTATATTGTAAAAGTATCGTCCTTGTACCTCTAAGGTGGCCAATAGAGTAAAACAATAATCTGTAATTATACCGTATTCCCACTCTCCTGGCCAGGAGAGGGTGAGAGGGGGGGGGGGGGTAGGGGGGGGGGGACGACTGGGAACAGGTGGGGAAGCACAATCGTATATATATATTGATTCGTGAGAGGGAGAGGGAGAGATAGAAAAGAAGGGACATAACTCGGGAAACACATATGATATTGGGAACCTTGTGGGTCTGCTAGGCAGTCGCTTGACTGGTCAGGTAATGGCGTCCCATAGGAGGAAGAGAGGGTACCAGTTTGTTGCGCAGCAAGTCCACCGGTGCGATGGGGAAGTGAGAGGCTCAGCGTGAGGATGGGTCCAGCGATGATAACCGGGAGGGTGAGAAGAGTCCCATCAGACTGAGTCCCATCAGACCCCACTGTGTCAGAGATTAGCGGTGAAACCCTCTCTGGCGAGGGTACAGTGTCTTTTCTTAGGCTTGTAATCCTATCGATGTAGTCGGAATCTCCGAATGCCGGGGTCTGTCGGCCTGTAGGGTTGAAGCTATTTTAGGCCGTCTCTTTCTTTGAGGCCGGGCAATCCAAGGCTGATTCAGCAGACCGGGAACAGCTGGTCCTTCCATGTCTTCCGAGGTCCATCCAGGTAAGTTCGGAGCTTGTAAACCCAGTGCTGTGCAAAACGGTTCCACATCCGAGGGGGAGCTCAGGATCGTTCGGACTGAGCCGCGATGGACAGTGATATTTAGCGGGAAGCCCCAGGAGAATGGTATGTCCTTGGCCCTCAGCAGGTCCGCCATGGGTTTTAAGAGTTTTCGGGCCTGGAGCGTGGCCCAGGCCACGTCCGGTAATACTATGACTTTGGCTCCCTTAAACATGATGGCCCTTTTCTTCCGAGCGGCTCGGAGCACTTCTTCCTTTAACCGAAAGGAGTGTACACAGCAGATGATGTCCCTGGGGTAGGAACCGTCTATGTTTTTGGCCCGCAAGGCCCTGTGGACACGGTCCAAACAGATATCCTGTGAGGGCTGGGCTTCTAGTATGATCCGGAATAGGTCTGCGATAACTTTGTGCAAGTCCTCTGGCCCATCTGATTCAGGAAGGCCCCGAATTCGCAGATTGCACCTGCGGCCTCGGTTGTCTAGATCCACTAGATTTTGGGCTAACTGCCCCGTGAGTCTGCGCTGCTCTTTCATCTGCGACTTCAGGTCAGCAATTACTGTATGCAGCGTCGTGTGGTCGGCCTCAATTTTTTCCAGGCGATGGCCTTGATCCGCCAGGTCTGACCGGAGGATGTGGAGTTCCTCCTTAATGGTGGATTGTATCGAGGTGACCGCAGCCGCCAGCTCCAGTTTGACCTGTGCCATGAGCTCGGTAAAATCCGGTTGAGGTGGACCATCGGGGGCCAGTGCTCGACTGGGAGAAGGTGAGTAATGTTCTTCGTCGGAATCATCACTCGTGGACACCATCGGGTTTTCGCGCCCAGAGGACGCCATCTTAGATGCCTCACTCGTCTGCATCGGGACTAAAAAGTTCTTTAAAGTCGGTACCGCTGACTTTTTCCCCGGTTTTCCTCCATCCGGGAGCTGGGGGAGTTTCTTGGATGACTTCCCCATTAGAAAATCGTGGTTTGTATTAGGTATATCCACCGCAATGTGCGTTAATACGGCTCGGTGAACGGGAGCTCGGCTCAGATGCTTCCTACCACATCAGCGCCAGGACACGCCCCCCTCAGGGATTGAGTTTTTTATTGTATTTTGTCTCCTCTTATATCTATATTCTCTTCTCTTTGGTAGTTTCATCAAATTCTGCAGAATGTAAGCTTTTCCTCTAGTATATAGGGAAAGTAAACTAATATTTGAAGTTTCTCTGTAAAATGGTTTTTTTTCATATTTTTTTCATATTTTATACATGCATATGTCTATATTTCTATAATGGTTGTTTATTATTATTGGTTTTATATATATATTTAATTTTTTATGTATCCTGATCTCTTTTATATATTCGTTTTAACAATTGTTTGCGAAATGTTATTACTCTGTGCTATACATCCCCGTTGGATGTCCTTCACTTGGAGACCCTCCCATCTGGGTGTTGAATGCTCCGGTGACCATGGGAACTGGAGGTGTGACTAAGATAAATAGAGTCTCGGGACTTAGGACGTCACTGCCCTGATGAAGCCCGGATTGGGCGAAACGCGTCGCAGTTTGTGATCCGGAAGCTTTACAGAGAATTGCTTATCTCCGGTTTTTGTCTGGATACGCTGGTCGGTACAAACACTGGACTTCTACAACGGTGGACTCAGCATTATTGTATTGATTGTTTCTGCACAAGTATGTCATTTATAATCCGTTTTTAAAGCCTCCAAAGATACTTAAGGGGCTATTAAAGCATTTATATTGTTTGGAAATCTACCTACAATCCACTGCCTCCTTCTATATATTGAACAAGAACATCATCCCCTGTATGAATGAGCAGAGAGGAGCCCTAAAGATCTGGAGGGTTATAGGACTTATAGTCCACTTGCTCCTCACACCCAGAGCCGGTATATTTGGCTTTGTAAAGTGTGAGTATATCTCTTTTGGGGGAATTATCCATTTATCCTGTACTTACAGGTCTTCACATTGTATTTTGTTTTTTTGTTTGTTTCTTCCTTTCTTTTATATCTTCATTGAGAATGTTTTTTTGGTGTAACTCTGGAGAACCAACTGTCTAGATAAGTATTGTGTTTTATTGCGCAACACTCATATATTTTCACGTTTGCATATAAAAACAGCAAGAGAGGCCACCACATTATGAAATCCTTGCACTGATTGTATTTGTAGATTAGGGATAGATTCCCATTAACTGGCCCTTCAGAGCAAGAAAGACAGGCACTCGCCTAGGATGGATACAGGTATTCTGATTTAGATATGCAACATAAAGAAATCTGGGTCCAGAGTTCACTAACAAATCAATTGAATGTATATAAAATAAAATCACTGGAAATATAAAGTATACATGCAAAACCAACATGTTACGTTGAACCACCATCTTCATCAGGGGTCCACATCCTAATACAGTGAACACTGCACTCTACAAACATCTCTCCCCGCCATCTTTCAATCTTGACGCAATTCCAAAAATGGCTCCAGCAGATAATTCCATGTGGAAACTGCACCCAGGTGTGGAAACGTATAAGTCCGCCCATTATATCCTCCAGATGTCTCCTTCCTGCTTGCGTGATGCTCTTCTCAGTTGCGGTATTACCTCCTTCCAGTCCAAATGAAAAGTTGCTGGAAACCAATAATAAATAAGCAGCAGTACCATAGCATATGCATATTTTATAAATATTGTACCAATTATGTATCCTGCTTTTCTGCCATTTTTATATATATATCTTTCATCACTCAATACAAATAACTGCAGGTATTATGACATTAACCACTAATACCACATCAGTCTTATAATAGCAGATTTTAAACTGTGTCTTATTTATATTCCATGGCATTGCCATAAGCTCATTTGATGTGGATATTGAATATTAGAGCTTTCTCCTGGACCTCCTCCACACTGCCCTTACAAAGAACTACTTTTGCTTTGATACTAAATTTTGCTTACAAATACAGAGGGTGGCTATAGGGTCCAATGGGACTCCATCGTACACTATCCTGTTTATGGATAGGTTTAAGCATACCTTTGTGTATGAAAACTTTGAGTTACAAGTGAGTGCATGGCTGCAATACATGGGGGCATATTCTTTATATGCCATGGTACTGAATACAGTAAGGATATCATTCATTTTGTGGATGTGCAATTTTCCCTTACAGATCTACGGATGGACAATAGATGTGGTTCTGGTAGGGTTACATTGAGGACCACAGGGAGTTGGCTGACACCTTCATGTAGCATGCACAGGCGTGGCAGGGGTACTTACTGTTACAGTGCATTTGTCTCTACACATTTTCTGCACCTATACAGAAGAACCATGTTTCCTTTACAAGGATACCTTAATTGCCAAAACTACTTTGTAGTTTATCTATCCGTCCACGTATTGTATGTATGTATGGTGAGCATAGGCAAGTGGCAAGGCACTTTCATGCACATCATCATGGTGTTTCCCAATTGAAATTCATGGCAATAGAGCATATAGCAAATCACACTGGGGGTCTTAACAGGGATGTGTTCCTAAATAGACGGGAACCACTTTAGAACTATTTGCTCCAAGCAGTTCACCCATGAAGACTTAAAAGGTACTCTGTCAGCCTAAACATTGCATATACTGTGAATGTAGAGATTACCAAATTATGAAAAATTATCTATCCAGTGTTTGGAAAATTGCAGCAAATGCATAAAATAAGAGAGAAATGTGTCTGTGGTGGGACATCTCGGGGGCAGAGCCTAACTGAATGGCAGCAACTGTGCTGAGCTTCCTGCAGACCGTGGACAACTAAGCTGATCTAACGCTTACAAAAAAGCCTTGTTTTTGCTGGGATAAGAAGAGGAAATGAAGAGGGATTGCGCACCTGGTCCCTAGCTCTCCCCTCCCATTAGTCCAGAGTCCTGCTGCCCAAGGCTTAGGAGGTCGCGGCGACCATCACTGATTCCTAGACTGGCATAACACCGAACAACATTCACGGACGGGACACCAGCATCTAACCAGATAAGTGTTGGTTCCTTTCTACTTAGCACGGCGCCACAGCCCATTGACTTTCGCACTTACCCGCGCATATTGATATCACAGCGCCACACTCCAACCCTTCCCCGTCACTTTGCGCACACAAGCCTGTCTTTTAAGTGCAGTGTGGACGCTCCGGAGTGACTCCCACTATCAGTGGATTATTGCAGGACATTGTCCTTCACCCTAATCTGGACATTTCACAAATCGAGGGGTGAATGCTCTATAAGGGACCATTTTCCCGCCAAAACCGGAGGCGGCCATCTTGGGAAGTTTAAAGAAGTGCCCTCCTCTCTAACACAGCTGTCTAAACAAGATCCCAAAATAGCCCGCACAATGACTAGACAATCATCAGCCTTACGTGAAAACGCATCGGACTACTCAAATGTTTCTTTGGAGGATGTCTTGGGGCACTCTAACCTAGTATTGACGGGATCAACAGCATCAGAGGTGGCCACAGAGGTATCAAACATACTCGGGCCTCTATTTGACCAGAAATTCAAGGAGTTACAATCCTCATTTTACATAGCTGTGGCACAAATTACATCTCATACTATCAGACTCAATGAAGTTGAACAGAGGCACAGCGACTTAGAGGATTCCACTACTCAACTACAGGAGACAGTGGCATGCCAGAACATACAGCTTCATATTTTATCAGATAAAGTTGACGGTCTTGAGAACAGGAGTAAAAAAAAAAACCTACGAATAATTGGGTTCCCTGAAACATTTAAACCTTCAGCCCTTCAACACACCATGCAGAACTGGCTTGTCACTGAACTGCACTTGTCCCATGATGATAATAACCCTCTACTTATTGAACGAGCCCACAGAATTGGCCTGGACTCAGGGAACCGGGGACTAAACCGCAACAAGTCATCATCAAGTTACTCAATTTTCAAGATAAATCCGAGATCCTGATTGCCTACCGTAACATGAAGTCCCTACTCTTTCAGGGATGGTGAATCTCGATATTCCAGGATTACTCTATGCTTGTCGCAACGAGACGTAGAGAATTCACACCGATATGCAAATTACTGGTGGAGAAACAAATCTGATTCAACCTTATGTTCGCAGCACGCTTACGCATAACATATGACAACAAGACATACTCTTTAGACTCTTCAAAAGAAGCTAGGGAAACACTTTGAAAGCTGGAATTGATATAGATCCCACCTTGGGTGCCACTTCGTTTTGTTTTACTATGGGTTACCCGTTCTAACTCACACCACTTTTTTGGAGAAACTCTCTTGTCCCTGTATTTTTATTTAAGTGGTATGGGTGGTATCCATATTGTACATTGTTTGTGTACACTGGGAATGTTTTGGGCCCAGTTGGCCACTATTCACAAGTTATGTTGTATTGGTTGACCTGATGGATATATGCTTAACACACAAGGTGGTCGCAATGATAGGCCGAGGTGACACTCCCAAGCTCTGGGACATGGGAGGCCCTCAAAATGCTTTTGTATCTCATGCCAATTCTTTGTTCTTCATAGACCCTGGATAGGGCCTATAAAGTTATAAGCTAATCCCCACACACAGTCCAAAAAGATCTAGTGTTTCAAATAATAAAATAACCTCATGGAATGTAGATGGGCTTAACTCCCCTGTTAAAAGAAAAAAGGTTATAAAGTTATTGTCTCCCCAAATCCTTTTCCTCCAGGAAACTCACTGGAAAAAGTCTGATCCCCAACTACTTAAAGCCCTGTGGGTTGGCTCACTTGTCACCGCCTCCCATATCAATAAAGCTAGGGGAGTAGCAATTATTATAAATAAAAATCTACCAGATACTATTCATAAGTCAATTATAGACGAATCTTGCCAATATATTGTCTTAGATGTATATATTCATGACATACGGTACGGTTTGGTGAATATGTATGTCCCTAATGAACCTAATAGACCATTTTATGATTTGTTGTTTCAGATTATTACCGAATGTCCTAACGTTAATTTAATCAAAGGTGGGGATTTTAACACAGTGCTAGACCCTTTATTGGACAGGGCCGAGACCAGGACCAGCGGAACGCTTGGGTAAGTGACAGATCTCCAGAGTTTTATGGACAGACTACAACTAGTGGACCCATGGCGTATAAATCATCCAACACTAAGACAATTCACGCACATCTCCAGGGCACATAACACGACCTCCAGAATAGACTACATTCACTCACTTATTGCCTCAACTTTCCACCGCTAAATTACACAACAAAATGGTGTCAGACCATGCCCCAATAGAGATTGTACTAAATACACAACAACCTACTGGATATACTAAGCACTGAAGTTTTCTGTCTTACATGGCTCAGAGGGAGGGTTTCAAAAACCACTTAATCACTTCATGTGCGAATTACACGGACGACAACATCTCACATGTGGAGGATGACATGTTTTTCTAGCAGGCATTAAAAGCAGCGGTGAGAGGACAAAAAATCCCATATGTGTCCATCCTTAAAAAATAATGGTTTAAAAAAGACAACGCCCTTTATAATGACCTCACCAAATCCACGCAATCCTATTTGGACACCCCCTCTAAGTCTATGAAAAATATTTATTTCTTACACAAAGACTTATTGGATACTTTACCAACTGAAAGATCACAATTGCAGATAGACTACACTAGAAGCCACTTTTTTAAATGGGGCAATAAAATGGGAAAACTATTAATGGCACTTATCAAGTCCAAAAAGCCAAATCACACTATCCCTATGCTAAGAACACCTTAGGGCCATGTTACCACTGACCTGAAATGTATCAATGACACTTTTCACTCTTTTTATACTCAATTGTACCAGCCTAAACACAATGATTTTGCCAGGGCGGTACAATTGCTACAATGCGCTAAAATATTTAACACCCACACACAACGTGACACTTTGAGCGCACATATCAGGGAAAAGTTGGGTACACCATCACTCAGTTACACAATGGTAAAGCACCAGGTCTGGATGGCTTCTCCACAGACTATTATAAAATCTTAAAACCTCAATTGGTTCCCCACCTTACGTCTCTATACATTACCATAAATCAGGACAGCAAAATCTTAACATTACATTATTAGGCAGAGCTGCCTTACTGAAAATGGTCAGTTGCCCTAGACTTTCTTATGCTTTGCAGGTATTTCCAATTCTCTTAAGTAAAAAGGATGAACAGGTTCAGAACATTTCCGTAATTTTTTTGTGGGAAGGGGGAGCACCCAGAATCCCACTTAAAAAATGACAAAAACCAAAATCTAATTTTGGTTGTGACATACCCAGTTTGAAAGAATTTAATTTAGCTGCCATTTACAGACATGCGATTGATTGGGTATCCCCCAACCCAGCAACAATTTATAACACAAACTGAACTATCTAACCTTTTGAACACCACCTATCTAAACTTACTGCCAGCAGTCAAATAAAATCCTCTATTTTATACAGCTATTAAGGCGTGGAAGCTAACTAGAATTGGTACAAAAATCCCAATGACACCTTTGACAATGATCTTTGTAATGCAACCAAGTCGATGGTGATCAGAAAAAGTAATAAAGACGAATATAGACGTCTATATTACTTTTTCTGATCACATCATCGGCCCAAAAAACGATCCTACACTATTGGATAGTGTTAGACCCACCACCATTTACTTTATTAAAATCTAAACTGCATCATATGTTTCACATGGAGTGGCTAAATGCGACATTGAACAAAGAATAGCACACTAAAAAAATCTTTAAAACTTGGAACAACTACATTAAGCAATTAGATCCACCCAAGAAAAAATACGTAAAACATTCATATACACGACATGGTACTCGGAACAACTTCTAGCTGGGAGTTAATCCCATACCACTTACTGACTCTCACTGACAGAGGACGGGTTGACATCGGATGATAAGGGGAACTATTGACTGGGACAGGAGACCCTGTGACAGGAGGCAACCCTGTTCTAATGGGAGGGGGGGGGGGGGGTTCTCGCTGTCTGTATGATTGCTCATTTGGCATGGAGAAGTGACTACCTGTAAATTTCGACTATATATTTTACAGATTGCTGAAATGAGTTTGGTTAACTTTTTGGAGTTTCTTAAAATTCCTCTGATGGTCTTGGCTGGGACCGGTCTCGGCTACACTGGAACATGCACCCACAATAGCTGTATCCAGCGTTGTCCAGCCCTACCATATGAATCCAGCAGCAGCTGCATAGGCTCGAGTATCATACTGTACTGCATGTACGGTCCTTGGATAGGCCAGGTATTTTATCATCTGATATCCTATTTAATTGCTGCCCCCACCCCCTTAGCCTTCACTAAATTATGATAATGTTTTTCACTTGTTCAATGTTTTTGATAACTGCACCTTGACATTATGTGCGACCTTTTTGTAATACCAAGACCTGTCAAATGTTTTATATTTTTCGCTAAATCTTTTGTATAAATGTTATTTTTGATCCGGTCTGTCCGACATGTGCCACGGCTGAACAATACCACATGTTCTCTTTTACACATTGAACAAGAAAAAAACCTTGCAGCTTGATATGCAAATTATATTTCCCACTGAAAAGTTGTTCATTTGAATATTAAGCCGCAAGGTGATGTCATAAGCAGGAGACATCACAGACACATTTAAAACATATTTTTCTCTTATTTTATACATTTGCATAAAATTTGGACAACACAACACAGATCTTTTTTTATTCTCTACATTCACAATATAAACAGTGATTAGGTTGAGAGATTCCCTTTAATTAGGAAAGGGACCTGATTTTGTTTGTTCTTATTATTTATTAAAGTGGTATATTTATTTACATGTAAACGTAATTTAGTTTTAAAAAAGTCTTAACTCCATCAAGTTCAACCCTTCTACCTATCATTTCTGCATTTTATCCAAAATAAGGCAAAAACCCCTAAGGAAGCTATTAGAATTTCACCATTTAGGGGGGAAAAATCCTTCTTGACTCCAAAGGCCAATCATATTTCTTCTTGGATCAAGAAGCTCTATTATTAATATGTATGTTCTGCTTTTCTTAAAAAAAAAAAAAAAAAAAAAAAGAACATCCAGACCATTTTTAAATACATCTATTGTAGTTGATAGCACCACCTCTCTGCGCAGTGAGTTCCATAACTTTATTGTCCTTACTGGTAAAGAATCCCTTCCTTTGCCGTCTATGAAATCTTTGCTTTTCCAGTCTCAGGGGGTGACCTCTTGTTCTTTGTACATTTCTGTTAATGAACAGGTCACTGGAGAGTTCTCTATATTGGCCCTGTATATATTTATATAATGTTATCTTATCCCCTCTGAGATGCCTTTTTTTCTAGCGTTTAAATGCAATTATTTTTAGTCTCTCTTTATAACTAAGATCCTCCTATCCCCTTATTAATTGTATAGCCCTCCTTTGCACTTTTTCTAGTTCCATAATATCCTTTTAAGGACTGGTGCTCAGAATCGTACTGCATATTCAAGGTGAGGTCTTACTATTGACTTGTACAGAGGCAAGATGATACCCTCCTTCCGTGAATGAATACCCTTGATGTATAGGCTGCACCGACTGGACGCTGCTTCTACTTATTCTTCTATTTTGTATTGCCCCTTTTATACTCTGGAATTTTCACTAAGTGGAGCCAGGTAATTACCTACATTTATGTTCTTTATGTCTTTTTATTTATTTATTCACTTTTTTTTTGCTCTCCCCTCCGGCTACTATATTGTTTTTAATTGTTGCTTTTTTCCTGCATATCTTTTTAAGACGTTTTTCATCTAGCAAAATGAATATATGATACCTATCACTTTTGGACTCCATTATGTGTTTATTCCTAAATCAGTATTTTGATCCTAATGTGAACATAGGTAAAGATGTATTAATGCATATAACCTGGGGCTGGGCATGATCCCCCTGCTCCCCTATTAATGGGTCTGTAAGCTAGGCTAAATCCCCCTTGACTAGGTCTCAGTCACTCACATAGCCTATGGGGCCCAGGGGACTGGCCCCCCATAATTATATGGGGCCAGGGGCTGCCCAAGTCCCCCTGGTCCTCCCAAATTATATATGGGTCTGAGGGCCGTTTCTTACCAACTAGTGATTTAATACCCACCCCGAACAAATGTAACAATTGACTTCCCTTTGACATCTACATCTTCCAATACAACACAAGCAAAGAAAGAGGCAAATATGAAGCCTCCTGTCTTTAATAAAATTCAGATTATTTCTAAACCAAGGCTAGAATAATCCCCAATTTTGCTGTAATAAAAGATGCATAATGAGAAGTATTCTGGAGCTCGGATGTGATGATGAAGCATTGTCAAATCAGCCAAAAGAGAGGATTCATAAACGAGGGGCCAGTATTTAATTATACAATTATTTGACACTTTGTCACAGTTAGGATTATTTGGACCCTATTAGGACACAGGGTTTTCCAATACTGAGGATTTATGTTTCCTTTAATTCAAATTGATGATATAAAATTATTAAAGTAATACATACAACAAGATAAAGAAGGGATAATAAATTTCTCTTTTAAATATTTTATTTAAGGCATACAGCAGGTCATTAAAAAAAGAACACACAAACATACACACAAGAGACAGGATACTGCATGTTGTTACTCTGCTTCGAGGCGTGGTATAACTGGGAGAATCAGGTTTCCAAAAGCAGAATCTTGGGTTATGAAGTATCCAGATGAATGTGCATGAGCATGCTATATGAACAGAGAGAGAAATAGTTTTAGTGACGCTTAAAACGTATTATCACCATTACATTTTATTCCTAATTTTCTAAGGAAAAGGTTATTCCTAATTGCAGTGTGCATGGTGGATATAACCGCACTATTAAGGCATAACTTCAGGTAGACACTAACCTACCTCAGTGTTTTATGTGGAGAGTTCTTATTTAGTAGGTGTAACAGGACGTTTAACCCCTTGGCGACCTGTGTGCCGAGGTGTTAGTGACACAGGACGGACATAGTCCGTCCTGTGTCAAAACGAGCACTGAAAGCGGAGTTTTTCCGCTTTCAGTGCTAAAGTGGAATTGTAATGATGCTTCCGTGTGGAAGCATCGTACAATACAAAAAAATGCCCGTCGGCATTTCGATCGCTCCGGAGAGCGATTGAAATGCCGGTTTTAAAGGCACAGCGCCTTTAAAACGCGGGCATTTAAAAAATGTGCATAGGAAGCGAATTTTTCGCTTCCTATGCTCAGCAAGTGTTTCTGATTGCCTCGCAAGTCGAGGCAATCAGGAACACACAAAAAAAAAATGCACGATCTTGGTCACTGTGTGACCAAGATGGCGCTGCCCTTCTAAGGGCAAGAGCACAGGAGGCAGGAAGTACCTGCTTCCTGTGCTCTATGGCTGTCACACGATTGCCTCTTCACAGAGGCAATCAGTGACTGCCAGGCACACTGACAAGCAGTGGGGATGTTCTGATGAGCATCCCCACTGCCTGGTCAGATCAATATTAACCCTATATTGATCTGACCAGTTAGGATCTGCCTCCCTCTCCTCACATTTTTTTTTAGTGAGGGAGAGAGACAGATCAAAGTTATAAAAGTAAGTAAAAGTACAAAAAAACAATAAACACACAACACACGAATAATAAAACAATAAAAAAAAAATTATTAAAGCAATTCCCTGCGTTTAACCCCTTCCCTGCCACTGATCTTGCGTAAGCAGTGATCGTGCACATCAGCGCATTTATTTTTGCTGTTTGTGCATTTTTTAGGGGTTCATTTTTTTTGTACTGTAATTTATTACAAAGGCTCTTCTAAGAGTTATAAACCCCTTCTTTGCCGTCGATCACTGCTTACGCAATGATTCTGAGGCCGCGGACTCAGGGTTCAATTTTGACCCTGGTCAGCTTTCTGATACATCATCTAGTGATGTATCGGTGGCTGCTGAGCCCTGACCACAAGGAGTGATGGGTGTCTACTGTTAAAAAATATATGGTTTGGTGGGGGTAAATTACATTGGCTGGCTTCAAAGATATATCCCATATAGGATAGCCAAAAAAACAAACCAACAAACCTATGCATGGGTGCTATCCCTGTACTCGGGAGATGTTGCTGAACACATATTGGGTTGGTGTTTGGCAGTGACATATACCAGAATCTGTGAATTAATGCCTGAAGTACAATGCATGTGGAAAAAAAACTCCAAAAAAAGAACTACCACAAACTTTTACAAAGGCTGGTGGTAGAATTAGTACATATACAGTATTAAAATACCACCATTTGAAATACCTTAGGATGTCTATTTTCCAAAAATATATGGTTTGATGGGGTACAATTCATTGGACGGCTTCAAAAATGTTCCAAATGGAACATGGGCGCAGGCTGACTACATATCAAAATTCCAGGTTGGAATTGCGCACCCCTTAAATGTGGCCTTTTAGCCCCAAAACAAACCAACAAACCTATGCATGAGGGGTATCCCTGTACTCAGGAGATGTTGCTGAACACATATTGAGGTGTTGTTTGGCACTGACATATAACAGGATCTGTGAATTCATGCCCAAAGTACAATGTATGTGAAAAAAAATTACTACCCAAAACATTGACATAGGCTGGTAGTATAATTAGTGCATGGAAAGTGTTAAAATACTACCATTTGAAATACCCTAGGGTGTCTAGTTTTAAAAAATATATGGCTTTGTGGGGTAGAATACACTTTCTGGCTTCAAAAATGTCCCAAATGGGACATGGGCACAAGTTTTCTGCATGTCAGAATTCCAAGTTGGAAAACCAAAATGCGCACCCCCTAAATGTGGCCTTTTAGCCCCAAAACAAACCAACAAACCTATGCATGGGTGGTATCCCTGTACTCAGGAGATGTTGATGAACACATATTGAGGTGTTATTTGGAAATACCCCTTCACATTTTAAGGTAATGTTTACCTAAATTGCAATCTATGTGAAAAATTAAAAAAAAAATTTTTTGCTGCAAACTGTGGCAAAGATTGTTGGTAAAATGGCTACATGAAATGTGTCAAAATACCCCAAGTTAAATGCCCTGAGTGGTCTAGTTTTCAAAAATATGTACATGTTGGGGTCATTCATGGATTTAGTACAGAAATCAGTGTTACAATGTCACTATCGCTAATTTTGAAAAAAAAAAGGATTTTAAAATAGCTTTGCACTACTTATAGTTCTGGCCCTGTAACATGAATAAAAAAGCACAAAAACATAAAACATGGGCTATTTCTGAACTCAGGACATATATTAGAAACTATTTAGCAGTGTTTTTTTGTTGTCTCTTGTACATGAGTATACCATTTTTCAAATAAAAGTCATAAAAATAAAATAAATTTAATTTTTTTGCCATATTTTATTATTTTCTTTTATACAAAATTATATGCTATTATCAAAATAATGGTATCAAAAGAAAGCCCTTCTTATACCGATAAAAACTATATATGGTTTGTGCGGGTACACTAAATGAGACAGAAATAAATTACAGCAAAACACAAACACCTCAGAAATGTTAAAACAGCCCATGTCACCAAGCGTCGGACAAGCCAAAAAAGTCATGTCACTAAGGGGTTAACCTATTTCAATCAATCAACCCTCCTGTACGAGCTGGTGTAACGAATTCATGAGGTGTCTATTAAAAGGACAAATCCAGGGCGCCAGGTCACCATGGCAACCGTGAAATGAGAACTGGTGCCCCTCACTGCTGGTACCAATTTATTTATTTTTTACTAAAGTGGTGTGTAGCGAGAGGGGACAAAGTTGGTGTGGCTGCAAAGACTCTGCCCCCTTGCGCATTAGTGTTGCTGGTAGTCTCATGATATCCCGGCACTCAGCAGATCACAAATGGTCTGTGCCTACCAGAGCAGGTTGGAATGGAAGTGACCCCCCTCACCTACAATGAGGTAAAGCAGCAGGGAAGAGGACTAATGGAGTGTTGAACCTTTTTTTTTTCCTTTAAAACAAAATAATAAAATGGGTGGCTTGTGACTGACTGTCTATGTGTCTTGTCTGTCTGTCTTTGAGATGGTCAGCCTCTTTCTATGTTAGTAGCAGTCTACGGCTGTTAGGTTCTATGTGATTGTCTGTCTATTTGATTGTAATGGTCTGTGTGATTGTGTATATGTGCTGTTGTCTGGCTACTAGATTTTTTTTGCTGGCTCCTAAAACAAAAACCCTGATTTATTACAATATATATTCTGGTAGCTTTAAAGGTTTGTTACTGTGATCAGTTTCCTTCCTACTTTATGGCCCTCATTCTGTTTCTCTCATAGTTATTTTTGACAATTGTAAAAATTTTTTTCTAAATATATTCCTATATATTAATTTAACTGCAATTAACCCCTGCATGCCCATGCTCCAGTACGTCACAGATTTTCTGTTTGTTTTCTTTTTTTTGGGGGGGGAGTAAATAAATGGGTTAGTGTTGTAGTTGTGTAGAATGTTTTTGGGAAATTAGTGAAAAAACATGTTGTTTTTCCTAATTTTATATGTATTATTTTTAATTCTAAATTGTAGATTATGTATATATGTACATGTATCCAAAGACAGTTATAACTATCCTTTAAAAAAACAACATATAACTTGTATGGCTGCGTTAAATGACATAATAATATGTTTACACAACCACGTATCATCCATAAAATGGAAAAATTGCTCTGGTCATTGGCTCTGGAAAATCTCTGGTCCTTAAAGGGTTAACAATGGACTTGCCTGAAGTGCAGCCTTTTGCTGCGCTGCTATATGCTGCTGCTCTGCATGGTCACGTAAATCTTTGTTTATAGGTCTTGATAGGGCAATACTGTGGATGCAGAAAAAAAATAAATCACAGTACAGATTAAGAATAACTAGCAGATTAATTCCATCTATACACAACAGTGGAATCACCCCTCACGTAGAAAATGAAATAAATAAATAATACTCCCCCGGTAGTAACGCAGCATCCCAAAAAGTACTCCTCAGGTACTCTCAACAACAATACAAAAGACAAGGGAGATACAATAAAACAATTTTTTTTAAAACAATGGTTCCCACAACTCCGTGGTATCAAATTCATCAGCCTCGGAGTTGTGAGAGTAGGACTTCTTCACTGACCCTCCCCGTGCTTGTTTGAACCTGTAGTGCACATCTTTCTTGTTCATTTAACTTTGTAAGTGCCTTAATTTATTTCAAATTTGCACTTTACTCAGATGCCACTGTTTTTTTAATTGTTTTATAGTGATATTAAAGAAGATTAACCAAGTCATGGATGTGAGGAACCTTCTTTTCTGATGGGCTTTTTTCTATGAAGAACTGTTTGTGAGTGCATACATACCCCCACCAACATTACTTATTTTATCATACTGTATTGCACTATTATACTTCGTTTTTTCTCTTCCATGTATCTACGCTCCCTTGTCTTTTTGTAGAATAATTCCATCTATAAGTCAACTATGTTGAACCCCACTTGGAAAGTTACATGTTACTCTTATTGAACAAACTGATAATAATTCGACCAAACCCCATAGGAAGCGAAAGGTGTAGCTTACATTAGTGGAATAATACAAATGGCATTGCTTTTTTTCATATTGTTATACAACCAAAATAAGGAATGTGTTCATAGGAAGGCTTGTTTATAACACAGGGATCACTGTAAACTATGTAAACAGCTAATACCTTTCATGCATTATAAACAAACAAACAACAAACAAACAATCTCCACAGCACAAAGCTCTCACCAGGCTCTACGCAATTGTGTTTAAAATGAGGAAATACATTAAAATACATCATCCCAAAAAATAAAAAAAAAAAAGTAAATTTAAGTAATAATATTTATTGGGCATCTGTACAATTTGAAAGGAAAAATGCACCACATTCACTAAATGGAAGAATGAAATCTCAGGAGACTCAATGGTAAAGATATTTCCCCACCTTTATTAACCCCTTCGCGACAATGGACGTGTCAGACACGTCCAGCCGGGAACTCCGTTCCCTACAATGTACGTGCCTGACATGTCCTGCGGTGATAGGGAGCAGTTTTTGTGATCAACGATCGCGAAATCCACTCTGAGGGTGCTGCTCTATTGCCTCAATGTCAAGGCAATAGCCAGCACCAAAATTCCGGCTCTGGGGCATCCATGATTGCTCCACATGGGTGCTGCTCCGGCAATTTGGCTGTGCGTTCTTGTGGTCAGAGCTTCGGAAGTGCAAAAAAATTAACTTCAGTGGGCAGTCAGCAACATTGCAATGAAAAAAAAAATTAATTAGCTGAAATCTAGGGTTAGGGTTAGAATAGCAGCTAGGGTTACAATTAAATTAGGGTTAGCATTAGGGAAAGGGTTACAATTAAATTAAAATATATTAAGGTTAGCATAAGGGTTAGAGTTGGGGTTAAAATTAGGGTTGGGGTTAAATTTAGGGTTCGGGTTGGGGTCAATATAGGAAAAAAACACTTTTTGGATTTTGCCCCATAACTCGCAAAAACTGCAGGAAAACATATATTCAGACCCCAATCAGAAAAAGTGGCTAGAGCCCCCGCTCCGATTTGCCAGCCTCAAGAATTTCTGTGTCTCAGCTGTTAGACATAGCCGGGTCTACTCTGGACAAGCAGGACATCTTTTTTTAACCATTGCTTACTTAAGTTGTCTTTTAAAACATACTTTTCTAGGTGAAAATGCAGGATCAAAAAAGACGACTACAGAGATCAGCTCATCCATATATTACCCAAAGTGGACACTTTATATACCTTGCTCCTGGATTATTGGCTGAAGATTGATTTTGCAGAAGTAATTTTCTTTTCTCCTTATCTAATTCTGCTAAAATAGCAACTCTGTTTTTGTTTGGAAAACCTACAAAATAAAAAGACATTTATGCAACGGTTTGAAAATGTCATATTTTTTTATTAAAATCAATTTCCTAGAGAAATGATAGCTAATAACATGGAAACATAGAATGTGTCGGCAGATAAGAACCATTTGGTCCATCTAGTCTGCCCAACTTTCTAAATACTTTTAATAGTCCCTATCTTATACCTCGGATAGCCTTGTGCCTATCCCACATATGCCTTCATTGTGTTTACCTCTACTACTGCCGCTGGAAGGCTATTCCATACATCCACTACCCACTCATTAAAATAATAGTAAATGCATAAGAGAAAAATATATTTTAAACATGTATGTGGCATCTTCAGTTTATGACATCACCTTGTGATTTGAGATGAAAATTACACATTTCCTATTACGAAACAGTTTTTTTTTCAATTTACTTTTCAGTCATTTTAACTGTTCTGTTCCAGCTTAACTTTCACAATTGGGGTTATTATATGGCTACTTATCATGCACTTACTGTATACTTTAGCTGACAAAGCCTAAATTTAAATCTATATAATATACACTGCATTCTTCTTTCTTCCTGTCCAATATGAGTTTGATCATCTACATTTGCTTGCTAGTAGTAGCTATTCTTCTAAACATCCCACCTTCTACACATGCAAACACAAATGATCAGGACACTGCGATCAGCAAACTGAGTGATTACGGGCGCCATATTGGATTGCAGCATGCACCAAGAGCAATAGAAAACACTTCCGTTGCTCTACTTCCCCTAGTGGCAGTCAGCACCATTGCAATAATGAAGAGAGAAAAAAAAAAGACAAAACTAACCCCAAAGCTAGTGTTAGGGCTACATTTAGGGTTAGTGCTAGGGTTATAGTGATGATTAGGGTAAAAGACCAGTGTGGTAGGAAATGGTTAGGAAACAAAAAATTGCTACTTTCTGTTATTGCCCTATAACTTGCAAAAATAACAGAAAACTGTGTAAACATGGCATATTTCTACTCAGGGTCAAAATTTAGAAACTGTAAAAAGATTTTTCAATTTTTTTACTCAAATGATGATTTGTTATAGTAAATTTAATATAATGAAAATAATGGTATCTAAAGAAAGCCTTTTTGATGGCAATAAAAACAGTATTTAATTAATTACTGGGTATTTAATATAATTATTGGGTATAATAAATGAGAAAGATGAAAATAATAGCTAAACACAAACACCGCAGAAATGTTAAAAGAGCCTTTGTCCAGAATGGCCGTTCATTAAAAGGTTAAATTATAGATTTATTAGAGCATGCCACTTTCTTATGCCATGAAGTACCGGCACCGCAATGTACAATACTTTTTCAAGGGTATCTGAAAATCTTCTTTTGATACGACTTTGGACACAAGGACCTTGATAATGTGAGGAAAAACGTAATATTTGCTAATTTTAGAAAACGGAATGAACATTCTGGAAAAGGAGTTATTCATAATATCTGCTCATATACACTGTCATTTTCCCCCTTTTACCAGAAACCACTACATTATTGGAGAGCGGTGAAGAGGACAGTAATGCGTTACAAAGAGGGGAGAAAATACTCTGCCTCTTAGAACGAGGTCTATATCAGAAAAGAATTTTAATGATATTGCTCACACTGTTGACATTTTGCTACAGCTCTTATGCTAAGGATGGCTATTTGATATTGTTATTGTTCCTACTGGCCTAATAGCAAAGTTTAAGTAATACAGTGCATTAATCTGCACTACTAAAATGTTAATGGTGAGAAAATCATAAAAACAAAACACTTCATGACCGTTTTGAAAGTGGGTGGTATTTTGCTTATCAGACCTACAGTTAATTAAATAAAGTGTAAATGACAATACGATTATTTTGCTGAGACTAAATGATAACCTATGTCTCCACAGGGCAGCAGGACACAGAGTCATAATTCAAATACAAAAAAATATTATTAAAATGAATTCTGATCATTATTTTGTATTTAGTTACAGGCTTGACAGGAGCCAGAATTTATTAAAATATATCCCATAGTATCTACCCAAATCAGTATTGAAATTTGTATTGACAATTCATAAAGCTAATATTATTGCACATTTAAACTCAAGTATCTTTCTTTAACGTTTTTAAAAAAAATATCCACACCGGCAATGTCATTGGCAGAGGTCTTAGAGACAGAGAAGGCAGCACACAGGGACTGGCAGCCTTCCTTTTCCATGTCGATGCCCATATTGTCCTAGAGCTGCATTGCTGAACAGACAAATTTTAATAGATATCGTATTCCCAGCTCATGTGGATTACTTTTTCATGCACCAGAATTCGGATCTATTGGTGCCGCTATTGCACACAGTAATTGGAATCCAATTCAATTTTTTATTCTGAAGATTGTGGATATTTAGACTTGGCTGAAGCACTATTAGAGACTGTATATTTATTTTCTTCTATATGCTGGAACTACAGGTGGATGTTTTTTTTTTATATAGTGCAACCTATTTACACAACCATTTGGCACATCTTTGCTGTTAATCGTTTAGGGCAAAACAGATGAATATCTATGGACATTTTTCTTAAGGTAAATTTTCTTGAATACACTTTTCATGCTTTTTGGACAATAATTTGATTATATTTGCTTATTACTGAGATTCTGTAATAAAAAACCTTTTTGGTGTCTACTCCATTTTACCGCACTTTATTAGCTGCTCCCGTATTTTTTTTTTTTTTTAAATTACAGCAACCTAGTCTTGTTGTTTTTTAAGCAAGATACAAATGTAATTTCTTTCCCCCTAAATCTAAACGAACAAAAACATTTTTTTTTTTTGCATTTAGAACGGATATATCTTGTGTAGGTTTTTTTATTTCATTTTTTTAAATTGGTGTTTCAGCTGTCACGTGACAAACATTCGACATACTGAAAATTCGATAACATATGTCAGCTAAATCATGTAACATATACACAATAATTTTTTTTACTATTAAGGGCAGTCTAATTTTTAGAGACAAGTAAATCTTATCCAATTTTCAGTATGTCAAATATCTATCCGAAAACCATTTTGAACAATGGAGGTAAATGGATATTCATGCATGCAGGACTACTTTTTCCATGAAGCCATGATGGGCAGAAATGGACTTCTTACACATGCGCATCACAACCGGAAGTTGTCATCATGCACGACCCGGAAGTAAGCAACGCTGCTGAATGGAAGCCTCCTATCATGAATGCTGAACGGACATATATAACGCCTCATCTCTTTAAGGACTATATAACCTGAGGAAGCGGTTAGTAGTACCGCGTTTTGTGGGGTCTGTGCAATATCGTGGTACATGTGGTATCAAGACCTTTTGCTGCCATTCATCAGATGAGGCCTGGGGAAATGTTTCATCAGTTTCAAATTATCAGACACCACAGTGCCCTTTGCAGGGTGTTTAGTTACAAGGAAGGAGAGGTTTTGCCTAGAGCAAGTATATTCACTCTGTTTTGTGGACCTCCTTGTATAATATTAGTTCAATATACTACACTATATTTTGTATTACCTTTTATTTTATTTTTCTATGATTGCCACGGGAGACATCAACAATGGAAGACAAATATAAGCATCTTACTTTGTTGTCTCATCACATGTGAGAGCACAGTGTATTTTTGGATTTGTGAACACTGCATATTTTTTCTGTATTTTGTAAACATTGTTTATACTGTGGATATAGAGCAGAGCATAACAAATATTTGTAGACTTCCACAGCCAAACAGACCAATTCAGGAGCCAGGAAATTGTACTGCCATAGATTTCTATTTAAAACAATTCAAAAGTTGTCAAGCCTTGATGTAGTGAATAAAAATTGCTTAATCCGTTCCTGACATAGGACAGTTGCCGACATTGGACAGACCTAGTCCGGCCTGCAGTTAAATGAGCGGTGTTTGCGATCTATGTTCGCAAGCACCACTCAGACGGTGATGCTTTAATGCCTCGAGGTTGAGGCATTAAGCATCACCAAAATGCGGTGGCTAGGGTACACGCGATCAGCGCCATATTGGAGAGCAACATGCTCATCCAAGATGGATGCTGCCCTCTTGTTGGAAGAGCGTCAGAAGTATAAAAAAAAAGTAACTTCAAGGGCTTAATTAGCTAAACATCTAGGGTTAGGGTTAGAATAATGGTTAGGGTTACAGTGAAATTAGGGTTAGCATAAGGGTTAGGGTTACAATTAAATTAAAATTACTATTTTTGGTTATTGCCCTATAACTCAACTAAAAACAACAGAAAAACATGAAACAAGTATATTTCTAAACTCTGGATAACATTTTGAAACAGCTCAGATGAAGTCTTTTTTACAGATTGTATTTGTGTAAATTATTTTTCAGGTCAAAGTAAGAAAAAGTGTTTTTTTTTCATCATATTTTACTTTTTTTTGTAGTAAATAATATGTGATGAACATAATGTAACAAAAGTCCTTATTATGGCTATAAAAACGATACATAATTTGTGTGGGTACAGTATGTGAGAAAGAAGAAAATGACAGCTAAAGCCACAACTCCCCAGAAATGTCAAAACAGCCCATGTCATCAAGGGAAAGACAAGATCATAATGTCATGTCACTACGGGGATAATAAAAGCTCTACAAATTTTGTTGGCAAATTACAAGTAAATGCATAAAGAAAGAGAAATATAGGTTTTAAATGTGTCTGTGTTGTCCAGTAGGAAACAAATTAACCCCTTCGTGAAAATGGACGTGTCTGGCACGTCCTGCGGTGAAACAAGCTGTTTTTGCGATCACAAAAAACGCTCTTACGGTGCTGGTCTATTGCCGCGACATCTCTGGGGCACCCACGATCGCCTCACAGAGCGCACGTGGGCGGAATAATGACGGAGCTTCGGAAGAGGAAAAAAATTCACTTCCGTCGTTTTGAATTTGTTGCTTGACTGCCCCTAGAACATTGCAATGTAAAAAGATTTAATTATCTTAAAACTAGGATTAAAGTTAGATTAGCTGTTAGGGTTAAAATTAAATAATTTTTAGCATATGGGCTAGGGTTAAAATTAAAATATATTAAGGTATAGCATAAGGGTTAGAGTTGGGGTTAAATTTAGGGTTTGGGTCAAAAGGTCAATATAGGAAAAAACCAAAACACACTATTATTGGTTTTTGCCCCATAACTCGCAAACAAATACAGAAAAATATGGAAACATGCATATTTCTGAACTCAGGACAACATTTAGAAACTATTTAATGAATGTATTTGTGTAAATTATATTTTAGATCAAAGTTAGAAAAAGTTTTTTTACATTTTTTCATCATATTTTAAATTTTTTTGGTAGTAAATTATAAGATATGATAAACATAATGGTATCTAATGAAAGCACTTGTTATGACGATAAAAACAACTTACAATTTGTGTGGGTACTGTATGTGAGAAAGAAGAAAATTACAGTAAAACACAAACACCCCAGAAATGTCAAAACAGCCATTGTCACCAAGGGAAAGTCAAGGTAAAAATGTCTTGTCACTAAGGGGTTAATCAAGGAAGAGATCCCACAGTGAATGCTTTGTTTCCTTATGGTCACACATGACACTGCAGAGAAGTATGTAAAACATATCTATCTGATAAAAAAAAAATGGTGCATATCAGATGACAACCCTGGTGGTGATTGATAAGAGCAGTCAGTAATGGGAGTGACAATGTCTGGAGTATAAATTCTGGTTTAGCTGTTAGAATGCAATTACATTTTTAATAATCTATTTAGTAAATTAATGATTTTCTGCTCAGCATATCACAATTATTAACAGCAGTCTTAACAGTGTGATACTTTTATGAGCTGTAAAAAAAATTAGATGTGAAAGCATGAACTGACAACCACCATACTGTTGTATGCCTCACACTAGTTGCACCCGCTTAAATAACCCCAAATTTCACCACAGCGTTATTACCCGCAGCCGGTAGAGGTGCCGCCATGTTGTCCAACCCCTAAAGAGTGGGCGGGGTTTGTTACTAGGCAGCGAGGACCTGACGCTTCTTTTTGCGTGATAGCCCATAACGTCTTCGTGGTTAGCGAATGACGGCCTCTATTCGTTAATTTTAGTAAAGCATTAAAACACAACACTTCCCAGCAGTTTTTAATCACGCTGTCCACTAAACACATCATTCCGAAATCACACCAAAAAATAACTTCGAGTACTTCCGGTATAATAGCTGGTCACGTGACGTTCGCTTTGGCGTCCAATGAAATGTTCAGTCTATGCGCATGCGTCCTGAAATCTGATTGAGAACGTGATAGGCTCTTGGAAAGCTGTAAATTGTACACGCGAGATGTTTAACTCTCCTAATCGACCGCACCATGAAAAAAAAAAAAAAAAAACTCTCCTAATCGCGTGCTGAGCACAAAAGCACTGTGCGTCTTACAGGGGTTAATTCTATCCATCCCTTAATAAACATTACAACAATGCTGACCTGTTGTCTCTAGTGTAAACTAGAGTATAAGCATCATGTACACTGCACACTTGGAAGCGTTCCCTGATGCACATTGTAATCGCGGGTTTTTACGGTCAATATGCACACATACATAATTAAATACAACTCATCTTTCAGTTTTAGGTGACTTTATAATAGCTCTCTTTGCAATTGGATACGTAAAGTACTGGCACACGAGCAGTGACTTAAACATTCATTAACCCCTTAGTGACAAGACATTTTCACCTTGACTTTCCCTTGGTGACAATGGCTGTTTTGACATTTCTAGGGTGTTTGTGTTTAGCTGTAATTTTTTTCTTTCTCACATACAGTACCCACACAAATTATATGTTGTTTTTATCGTCATAAGAAGGGCTTTCATTAGATACCATTATGTTCATCATATCTTATAATTTACTACAAAAAAAAAATCATAAAATATGATGAAAAATTTAAAAAAACACACCTTTTCTAACTTTGACCTAAAATATAATTTACACAAATAAAATCATTAAAAAAGACCCCGTCTAAATAGTTTCTAAATGTTCTCCCGAGTTCAAAAATATGCATTCCATATTTTTCGGTATTTTTTTGCGAGTTATGGGGCAAAAACCAAAAATAGTGTTTTTTTGTTTTTTCCTATATTGATCTTTTGACCCCAACCCGAACCCAAAATTTAACCCTAACACTAAATTTAACCCCAACTCTAATCCTTATTATATCCCTTAATATTTTTTAACTTTAATTTAATTTTAACCCTATCCCTTATGCTAAAAAATATTTAATTTTAACCCTATAGGCTAATATAGCTAAATAACCTGTTTTTAATTAATTAAATATTTATTTTAAATATTTCCCATTGCAATGCTACTAAACTACCACTAGGGGTAGTCAAGTAGCATATTCAGAGCGACGGAAGTGAAGTTACTTTCACTTCCGAAGCTCAGACCGGCAGAGGACTTAGCCATATTGACGGAGCAGCATGCTCCGTCAATATGGCTCCCCACGATCGCTCCGTGGGGCGATCGTGGGGGTCCCGAAATAGAAATTTCGGTGCTGGCTATTGCCTCGATGTCGAAAACCGCTTCATTCAATGCAGGACGTGCCAGGCACGTCCTTTGTTGTTAAGGGAGTTTCTCCCAGGACGTGCCTGGCACGTCCTTTGTCGTCAAGGGGTTAAAAGTTTTATTGTTGTGGCAAATACATAAACTCTGCATGTTAAAGGGACAGTCCTCAACCTCGCTTTTTCAGTGTGATTTTATGCAGGCATTCTGCATAAATCAAATTTTTAAAGAGACAGTCTACTCAACAGTGGCGTCCAGCGGGGGGGGTGCGGACCTCCAGCGGGGGTGACACCCGTGCTGCCAGCACCCCCTGCATTGCGCTGCTGAACTTTTTTTTCTGGCAGCCGCATCCGCTGGATTCAGCCGCCGGAAAAAAGAAAAAAAAAATCACCGCGACCGAAAGTGACGTTACCCTACATCCGGTGACTGTGTTTCCCTCCTCCGTACAGGAGGGAACACTCAACGGAGACGTCCGGGACTGCTCTGGACACGGAGCAGCAGCCAGGCGGTAAGTGATGGGGGAGGAGGGAGGAAGAAAACGAGCACTGGAATGGCACAATATTACTGGTATCTGACTGGCACTATATTACTGGGCTCTGACTGGCACTATATTACTGGGCTCTGGCTGGCACTATATTACTGGGCTCTGACTGGCACAATATTACTGGGCTCTGAATGGCACTATATTCCTGGTATCTGACTGGCACAATATTACTGGGCTCTGAATGGCAAAATATTCCTGGTATCTGACTGGCACAATATTACTGGGCTCTGAATGGCAAAATATTCCTGGTATCTGACTGGCACAATATTACTGGGCTCTGACTGGCACAATATTAATGAGCTCTGACAGGCACAATATTACTGGTATCTGACTGGCACAATATTACTGGGCTCTGAATCGCACAATATTCCTGGTATCTGACTGGCACAATATTACTGGGCTCTGACTGGCACAATATTCCTGGTATCTGAATGGCACAATATTACTGGGCTCTGAATGACACACTATTACTGGTATCTGACTGGCACAATATTACTGGTATCTGACTGGCACAATATTTCTGGTATCTGAATGGCATAATATTACTGGGCTCTGAATGGTATAATATTACTGGGCTCTGAATGGTACAATATTACTGGGCTCTGAATGGCAAAATATTACTGGTATCTGAATGGCATAATATTACTAGGCTCTGAATGGCATAATATTACTGGGCTCTGAATGGCACAATATTCCTGGTATCCGAATGGCATAATATTCCTGGTATCCGAATGGCACAATATTACTGGTATCTGACTGGCACAATTTTACTGGGCTCTGACTGGCACAATATTCCTGGTATCTGAATGGCACAATATTACTGGGCTCTGAATGGCAAAATATTACTGGGCTCTGAATGGCACACTATTACTGGTATCTGACTGGCACAATATTACTGGTATCTGACTGGCACAATATTCCTGGTATCTGACTGGCACCAATATTACTGGTATCTGACTGGCACAATATTCCTGGTATCTGAATGGCATAATATTACTGGGCTCTGAATGGTACAATATTACTGGGCTCTGAATGGCAAAATATTACTGGTATCTGAATGGCATAATATTACTAGGCTCTGAATGGCATAATATTACTGGGCTCTGAATGGCACAATATTACTGGCATCTGAATGGCATAATATTACTAGGCTCTGAATGGCATAATATTACTGGGCTCTGAATGGCATAAGATTACTGGGCTCTGAATGGCACAATATTACTGGGCTCTGAATGGCAGTAATATCCAAGACACTTGAAGAGGTGGAGAGCATCTTCTCAAGGCAGTAGATCATGGATCAGATTTCTCCTTGGATCAACAAGCTCTAAATTAATATTAATGCCTATACTAACATATAAAGCCCTCAATGTTCTAGTTAATTAAAAAAGATTCCAGGCTTCTTGGAAAACATCTAATGTATTTGCCAGCACCCCATCTTCAGGCAGTGAATGCCATACCTTTTTTTGTCCTTACCGTAATAGATCCCTTCTGCTGTTGTAGACTAAATCACCTTTCTTCCAGTCTTAATGGGTGACCTCTGGTCCTTTCTACAAGTGGCGTCTCAAGGGGTGTGCAGACCACACACTGGGCATGTTACCCGTGCTGCCGGCATCCACTTTGCAGCACATCACGCTGCTGACACAGAGCAGCCAAGAGGTGAGTACTGGGGAGGGGGAAGGAGGGTGGCATATTAATGGCAAAAGTAATACTGGCATACTAATGGGGAAATTGGCTGTGAAATATTAATGGTAAAATAATACTGGCATCTTAATGGCAAAAGTAATACTGGCAAGTTAATGGCAAAATAACACTGGCACATTAATGGCAAAACTAATACTGGCATATTAATGGCTAAATAATACTGGCATACTAATGGGGAAATTGGCTGTGAAATATTAATGGTAAAATAATACTGGCATCTTAATGGCAAAAGTAATACTGGCATATTAATGGCAAAATAATACTGGCATACTAATGGGGAAATTGGCTGTGAAATATTAATGGTAAAATAATACTGGCATCTTAATGGCAAAAGTAATACTGGCATATTAATGGCAAAAGTCATACTGGCATATTAATGGCAAAAGTCATACTGGCATATTAATAGCAAAAGTAATACTGGCATTTTAATGGCAAACTAATCCTGGAATATTAATGGCAAAATAATACTGGCAAGTTAATGGCAAAATAACACTGGCATATTAATGGCAAAAGTAATACTGGCATATTAATGGCAAAATAATACTGGCATACTAATGGGGAAATTGGCTGTGAAATATTAATGGTAAAATAAAACTGGCATATTAATGGCAAAAGTAATACTTGCATCTTAATGGCAAAAATAATACTGGCATATTAATGGCAAAATGAATGCTGACATATTAATGGCAAATGTAATACTGGCATTTTAATGACAAAATAATGTTAGAATATTAATGGCAAAATCATACCGACATATTAATGGGAATATAATATTGGCATATTAATGGCAAAATAATACTGGCATACTAATGGGCACATTGGCTGTGGCATATTAATGGAAAAATAATACTGGCATATAAATGACAAAATAATACTGGCATATTAATGGGCAAACTGGCTGTGGCATATTAATGGCAAAATAATACTGGCATATTAATGGGCAAGCAGTGGTATATTTAATGGACAAACTGACATATTTTAATAGTCAATCTGACTGTTGGATATGTTAATGACAAAGTAACTCTGGCATTTTAATTGGTACCTGATAGTGGCTTATTTTAATTGATGCTGTGATGATGTGGAATGTTCTGTGGGGCAAAATAACATGTACTATGGGGGAAAGTGACACTGTGGCTTGTTCTGCAGGGGCAGTTCTGTGGGACAGAGTGACACTGTGGTATGTTCTGACACTGTGGCAGGCCAAATTGTGTGGGCAGGACCAGCGCTAGCCTAAGGCAGCACAGGCGGCTGCTTTAGGGCACTACAAGGGGGGGGGGGGCGGGAAAATCGCCCGCCGGGGTTTAGATGGTCAATAGCTGTGAGGGAAGCGTTGTGCGCTCCCCTCCAGCTGCGCGGCTTCAATAAAGTTTGATTAAAAAAAAAATTCGACCGGAGTAACAAACTTTATTGAAGTCGCACGGCTGGAGGGGAGCGCACAGCGCTTCCCTCACTGCCGCTGACCGGCTTAACAGCAGAGCACCGGAGATAGCAGCAAGGAGGCGAGTATTGGGGAAGGGGAGGAGGAGGGGCAAACTCCTGGCACATTGAGGTGCAAAATCCTGGCATTTTAAATGGCAAACTCCAGGCACACTGAGGAGCGAAATCCTGGCATATTAAATGGCAAAATCCTGGCACATTGAGGGGCAAAATCCTGGCATTTTAAATGGCATATTGAGGGGCAAAATCCTGGCATATTAAATGGCAAAATCCTGGCACATTGAGGGGCAAAATCCTGGCATATTAAATAGCATATTGAGGGGCAAAATCCTGGCATATTAAATGGAATATTGAGGGGCAAGATACTGGCATATTAAATGGAATATTGAGGGGAAAATACTGGCATATTAAATGTCAAAAGAATGGCATATTGAGGGCCAAAATACTGGCATACTAAATTGCACTTTCTGTGTAAGGGTGTGTGTGTAAGTGTGTCACTGTGTCTGTGTAAGTGTATCACTGTGTCTGTGTAAGGGTGTGTGTAAGTGTATCACTGTGTCTGTGTAAGGGTGTGTGTAAGTGTGTCACTGTGTCTGTGTAAGGGTGTGTGTAAATGTGCCACTGTGTCTGTGTAAGGGTGTGTGTGTAAGTGGTAAGTGTGTGTCTGCAAGGGTGTCTTTGTGTTTAAGGGTTTCAATGTGTGACAAATTTAGAGCATGCGAGTTGAATATTTAGATGTATTTATTTTCCACACTATACATTATACTTTTATATATATAAAATGTATGGAGGCGTGGGCTGTTTTCGGATCCCGCTGGAGGCACTTGCAGCGGGATCCCACCTGTCATCTGAGGCCACTTTGAGTGGCCTCAGTCCGACAGGGAAAATGTAGCAAAGCGAGCACCGGCTACATTTCTCCAAATCGCGCCCGCGCACGCCTCCGTGACGTCACACGTGACGTCCGGAGGTCTCGCGATATATATATCTGGCAGGGACCCACAGGGTCTATTAAGACCCTGATCGGGTCTCTGCCAGAGTGTTCCTGGCTACCGATCACGTTTGGGACGCAAGCACCTAGCGTCATGAAGGGGTTAATGAAAGAGATGGCAATGGCAAGCTGTCTGACAACAGATATGTCACTGGCAAGCTGTTTTGGGACAGAGAAGGCGCTGGCAAGCTGTTTTGGGAGAGAGACGGCACTGGCAAAGTAGTTGGGGACAGATGTCACTGGCAAACTGTTTGGGGACAAAGAGGGTGTAGCGGAGAGCTGATTTCTCACAGCTAAACTCTACCAAGTACTTTAAGAGGATGCAGGAACAAGTAATAACTCCAAGGGAATATCCAGCACAATAAGCATTACAGTCCAATAATATCCCATCACTTTCCCCAATCACTGGACGACACACAGTATCAGGAGTAGAACTGACCAGAACTGTTTAATGATTCAGAAACACAGAATATATACCGTTGAACATCTTGACAAACCAGATTAGACAAAGGAACTATAACAGGATTAAAGTTTAACCTAAGGACATACAAAGGGAAATCCTGCCTCACACCTTTCAGGAGACAAAGGTGCCCAGCTCAGATACACACAGGAAACTAAATGACTTACATAAGACAATGGGAAAGGTGACAATGACATGGATTAAAGGATATGATCCAATCTTAACTTGGGTAAAGCACAGTGAATAGGACAAAGACTTGGAGCCTAGTAATTACAGTACATTCCTCTGCTTGGGAGATACCGTATTTGCTCGAATATAAGACAAGGTTTTTTTCCAGAGCAAATGCTCTGAAAAATCCCCCTCGTCTTACATTCGAGGTCGTCTTATAATCTGACCTCAAATTGAGGTCAGATTATAAGACAGGGATCCAGGTCCCCAGCAGAGTTGCAGGGGACCTGGATCCCCCTCTCTAGCAGCAGGGGATGTCTGCGCAATGAGCGCAGACTCCCCTGCTTCCGCCCGGCACGACCGCCGGGGCTTCTGTGAAGAAGCCGGGTACTTCCGCTTTCGTCACAGAAGTCCCGGCGAGCGTGCCGGGCGGCAGCAGGGGAGGTCTGCGCTCATCGCGCAGACCTCCTCTGCTGCCCCACTAGCCACCAGGGAAAAGCGGGCAGCTGGGGGATGTCTGCACGGTACGTGCAGACATCCCCCAGCTACCCCCACTAGCCACCAGGGAAAGGGGGGAGATAGAGAGAGACTAGGGGAGGGAGGGGGGAGATAGAGAGAGACTAGGGGAGGGAGGGGGAGATAGAGAGACTAGGGGAGGGAGGGGGGAGATAGAGAGAGACTAGGGGAGGGAGGGGGGAGATAGAGAGAGAGAGAGAGAGAGAGACTAGGGGAGGGAGGGGGGAGATAGAGAGAGACTAGGGCAGGGAGGGGGGAGATAGAGAGAGAGAGACTAGGGCAGGGAGGGGGGAGATAGAGAGAGAGACTAGGGGAGGGAGGGGGAGATAGAGAGAGAGACTAGGGGAGGGAGGGGGGAGAGAGAAAGAGACTAGGGGAGGGAGGGGGGAGATAGAGAGACAGACTACGCTGGGGGGGGGGGGGGGGGGGAGAGAGGCCGCAAGGAAATAAAAACAAGAAATGCATTTGTATAATATCAATTTTTTATTAAATATTAAAAAGCAATTTACATATATACAAGTTAAACTTTTTTTTCCCTATAGGGTAGTCTTATATTCAGGCTTTTAGTTTTTTTCCTAAAGGAATATACAAAGTTTGGGGGGTCGTCTTATAATCAGGGTCGTCTTATAATCGAGCAAATACGGTAATTGAGTTAACCTTTGTATCAGCTCAATTATCTCCAAGCTAAAATATACAGGTTTTACACAATATTAATAACTTTCAAAATATACCTTACATTCACATAAAACATACATTTTCAGAATCAGCATACTTTAAATATGAACATAACTAAAAATCAAACAATTCCACTCAGAAGTTCAGAAGTTAGCTTTTTGGGGCATTTTCACCATGCCCCAAATATGTTCTTAAAGTGCCATACACCGATAACTTAGAGTTTTGTGTACTCCAGGCTTAGGAAAATCTCTGCAGGGCCAACAATCAATAAAAGGGAATGAGACAGCCAAAAAGGGGCTCCGCTACAGAGGGCACTGGCAAATTGCCTGGGACAGAGTCAGCAAGCTACTTGGGGACAGAGATGGCACAATGTTTACATCTAAAAGCTGAAGGTGAGTGGAGGTTGCAAACATAGGACCTGCCTCAGGTATGTCCCTGCCAACACCCTCAATGGGTACCTACCAACACTATGCTTTATAGATAGCGTACCTGCCAATTTTATTATATCATTTGTGTGAGATGAAAGAAGATTACACCCACAGTTAATCATTCTCATCTTTTTTGTTTTCACTCTTTTAAAAGCCTGCCAGAAATATTTGCCTTGACATTTACGAAAGTAACAGCAGTGCTGTGCAATCTGTTACCTTAGATGTGTGTACTCTTAACTGCACATTTTGTTTGTTCTTTTTATAGTGTAAATCAAAATAAAATTGAAATACTGGTTTGTATGATGATTTTTGAATCACAGTATGTTCTTTAGCTAGCTTGTCAGCTCTTTATAGTTAAGCCTTCATTTCTATTTTGTTGGTACTGGTGAGTATTGTTACTGACAAACTAGCCAACCGTTTCTATTGGCCAGCTAACCCAATCGATGTCATGATTATCATGATCTGCGGGCTGTGGACGTGAGAAAGTATAACTGCATGTTGTGGCCACAGGTTTCAGCAGCGAGAGAGTACGGCCACGAGAGTGTAGAAATGTGTTCCCTTCTGCACTCTTCCGACTGCCTTTCCCTCCTGCGTGCAGTGCATGCAGAGGGGCTGTTTGGCAGTCTAAAATGGCACAGAAACTCTGTTCTGGGGTTAAGATAACAGAGAGCTTGTTTATGAGGAAAAGATGGCACAGAGAGACTGTTTAGGGGCAAAATGTCACAGAAAGACTGTTTAGAGGAGAAATATGGCACAGAGAATGTTTTTGGAGGGTAAATATGGCAGGGCTAAGAGGTTTGGCTGGAACCTCATCTAATCCTCATCCTTAACCACCTGGAAAAGGGACCAAGCAAAAGGAAAAACAAATCCACCTATTACTAAAACAAAACACGCAAGCAAAGCCAAATGTAGAAATGAAAAACAAGCACTCTATCTCTACGCTATGAAATCCCTGCATGGTAGGGTTCTATCAGTGACATGCTACGCTAGTAAGTGGAAGTCACACACGGGGGATAGAGGCAGCCCCCACATGTGTCCCCCGTGTATGACTTCCACTCACTAGCATAGCATGTCACTGATAGAAGTTTTACCAATTGCTTGCTACGCTAGTAAGTGAGAATAATAAGTAAGACGTTTATACTTTACTTATCACCGAAGCTGATCCGGAGGGGGAGTGAGGTGGTGTGTGTCCCTCACGCAGGCGCACTTCTGCCAATGTTACGGCTGATTGACAGCTGCAACTTTGTGCGCATGCGCTGTGGTGCGCAATGAGTGAATTCTACTGTGCTTGTGCAGTAGAATTTGCTCCAGTTTTTTGTCAGAACACTGGCATCTGATTGACTAATATCAAGCAGATGACATCACCAGAAAGTAACTATGATGTGGGTAATCATTAACTACTTGCCATTAAGCTAGCATTAGAAGAGTGAATAAAACTATTAGAGGGAGCCAGATATCCTGTCCTGGTTTATGGTCGTGGTACTATCATGGTAGTGGTGGGTATACCAAGATGGCACACTTTGTACCCTGCAATTCATTATTTTTTCATTAACACATGTGAAAAAAAGAGGCTCTTGTAGGAGGATAAAATTGCATGCACTTTGTAAGGTAAATGCCATTTTATCCTCTGATCAGCAGCGCCAAGCTTCACACATGCAGGCTGATCTAGTCACGGACTCTCTCTCTCTCTGCTTGCACAGTGTGCACGACATAGCAAGACCACTTAATATTATCTCACATATATATTCTTATTCTTATTATAGCCAAATTTAGCACCCTAACTCCTCCCACAGTTTTTACACTACATAGACAGTAATATACCGAATCGTGCGGATTGTTCCAGATTGGTGTGCTATTACTTTGTGGAACGTTTCTCTGAATGGTTCACGAAATATTGTAGTTTTTGTGGCGAAATTGGTCCCATAGGAATGAGTGGCAGAATGTTCAAAACTAGAGTGGGAGCTGACAAAAGCTAGAGTGGGAGCTGAAAAATCAGGACATGATTTCTAAACTCCCACCACTCCCTAATTTTCAAGCCCACCTACACAAATCTTATATCAAAACATTCAGCTATCCCTGCTGCCACTAAACACGTCCACGGCTAAGCCATAGTCCTGATAGTTTTCACAATATGACCATTTGTTTGCAACTCACGCTGTCCATTGACATTCATTGAAACTCCACTCTAGCTACCTCAAATTTGAAGGGCAATATCTAAACTGCGACTGTGCCTTCATTTTTAATATTTCTGAGACATCCTATGTATCAAAATGTAGGTCTGTGTCTTGTGATTCTCACAATATAAAGTTCTTTGCTGTAGGATTTATAGTTTTTAAAATACGACCGTTTGAAGATGGCAACCGCACTCCAACCTTTCCACAGTTACTCCAGCCACTCCAACCACACAACAGTTACTCAAGCCACTCCACCCACTCCAGTTGTAGACTACTGGTGGAGGCAAGAACACTTCACACAATTTCCCCAGAAATTGTAGCTTTTCTAGTTTTCATATGTAATCAATAGAGAATACTGTAAGCAGGACTCATCTAATGATTGCCTCTTCTAGAGGTTATAGGTCAGGCAATGCATTATCCTTACCCTAGTCTGAGTTATTAGAATAGGTGAACTGAAATCATCTGTTAACAGGCTCTGGGAAATCACTGTGGTGTGCTAAGTAGGTTGTATCCTGTTTACTTCAGACCTGACTGATTACACTCAGAAAGTAAAAAACTTTACCTGTTGTAACCAATATTACAATACCGAATGCTGTTTACCTGTCTCCTTTTGTTTCTTTCTTCTTTTTCTTCCCCCTTTTTCTTTCTTATATTCCTAGGGGTTTTCTCCCTTCTTTTTCCTTTGTTACAATTCATGTTCTCCTTCTTACACTTATATTTCTGTGAATTTTGTACTTGTATATTTTGGTGTATGTACATACCTTTAATCCAGTGAACTCTGTATTTTGTACGTTTATATCTATAATAAATAAAAAAAAACAAAATTCACCCCTAACAGATCCAGTCAGACACAAGCATAGAGCATTCTAAGCAAGTTCAGCTTTGCCTCAGCTGAGAAGCAGAGTTGATAGTGTTTATCTGTAAAGATGCACATTAGGTACATAGTTTTTTTCTACTGATTCTACTAAAGAAGCAAAATTTGAAACCCGAATTTTGTGCCACTTTAAAGTGTGATTAAAATGTCAAGTTAGTCACAACATATTAACACTAAATTCTAGGTGAAATAATAAAAGAAACAATGGACTCATGCGGGACGAGCGGAAATTTTACATGGGCATGTGCTACTTCCCGGGCTTTGTACGTGCTCAAAAAAGTCTGCAGTAGATGACGTTGTGGCTCCCTGTTTCTCTTTCTCAGCCTTAGCAGTTTGTGCTTGCCTGTTCTGGCCACCCATAATGGACTCCAATGAGTAAACGGGCTATAATTTTGTCTGAGATGGAAGACAGAGGTCACATGACCTCCTGGCGTTGCACCCCAGAAGTCAGGCAGCATTGGAGGCTAAGCAGCACATAGACAGCCTCCAGCCAGCAGTGTCCTGTGGTGCATTGGTAAGTTCTGGGAGGTGCACTGGAAGTCCTGGGGTATCTTTGGCATGCCTGGGGGTTCATTGGCAAGTCCTGGTGGTGCAATGGCAAGTTCTTGGATCCATTGGCAAGTCTGTGGATGTACTGGCATCTCCTGGGAGTCTAATATTTTGCTACAATGGCAATAATGAAAGGTCAGTAGAAGAAGTGGAATGAAGGGGAGAAAGAGGAAGGAAATAAAAACAAGAAATGCATTTTAAATAATATTTTTTATTTAGTATAAAAAAACAGTCTACATGTAAAGGAATATTTACAAGTAAAACTGTTTTCCTATGACAGGGCTCGACAAACCCTGGGCGCGACCTGGAAATTAAGCCTGGCGCCCGGGTACCGGTACCCTCATGTTCCCCTTTCAGTTGCCATTCGTTTCTTTTTTTTGCAGCGTGAGGGGGAAAATCTGTGCGTATTGCACAGATTCAAGCTCCTCCCCCTTGCGCAACGCGTGTGTGAGTGCTGGGTGTCGTCACTTGACAACCCAGCACTCAGCCGAAAGAGTAATGAGGATCGGCTGCAGCATGAATGTTCCCCCCTCCATTGCAATGAGTTAAGGCAGCAGGGAGGGGGACCATTCGTGCCAAGGGTAGTCATATTCAGGCTTTTCGTTTTTTTCCTAAAGGAATATCCAAAGTTTGGGGGGTCGTCTTATAATCAGGGTCGTCTTATATTTGAGCAAATATGGTATATGAAGACCTCTTGTCCAGCTGGTGGAAGGATATGAACACATCTGCTCTCCTGCTCCAGTGCAGTACACTGACATTCTAAGGTTGCACCCTTTCTCACACAAGGGTACTTGCTGTAACCCAATGAACCCCCCCCCCCCCCCCCTGCAAGTGTAGCACTGGGACGATGACGTCACTGGGTGACGAACAGATACATACATAAATGTGTCAAAGGGCATCTTGAGCTCAATTACTTCAAAGGTTCTATACTAAGGAAGTCTGTTTGTGCTGCAAATTCAGATATTTCCAAAAGTGGTACTCTTATAAATTACAATGCTTGCACAAATCCTATATCTCACCTCTTCTGTATCCATGCTTGTAGTCAAGTGCTTCACATCTCTCAGTTCAAAATGTTATCTCTTGTCTTCCCCTCATTCCTTTCAAGTCAAATTACCATCCTTTAATATTCCACTTCTCAATGCGCTTCTAATGAGAGAGTATCATCAGATCAGCAGCACTTCTCACCATCCAGCCAACTCACGAGAAACAGCAAAGTTCTATCTATATCCCCATTCATCAGACCCTCCCTGTCTCTCAGAATACTTTTATTTTAATGTGCACACTTGTCTGCCTCTTCCACTTAGTATAGGATAGTAACCCCTCTCCTTGCACTATACGGTCTCCTATTTCGCACCACCCTCCCCTTTCCATGTGAACCTCTCTGTTATACTCCCCATCCCTTCCCACTTGTCTAGGCCGTGTTATTATCTAAGCTCCTCCCCCGGAAGTCGTCATCGCCCCAGCACCTCTAGCTCTTGGTGTGAGCTGTTTCTGTGTACATGGCTCTTGGTTATTGCTGTCAGGCTGCCCTGCGCTGTTTACATATATTTTTTAACACCCGCCTCGCCTGATCATGTCGGGCTCGAGTACTCCCAAGTCCTTGCCCTCCTCTGGGCAGAAAGCTCTACATGACATCAAGCACCCCCTTAGTTGTTCCCCTGGGGCTGAAGAGGATGCAGCAGGTGGTCACGGGGCAGTTATTATAGATACCCCGAGCCCAGATCTTCCACACACTGAGCCCAGCAGCATCGCTGATAAGGTAACCGTAGGATCCCTTCTGAATGTTTTTGAGCATAGGGGTCTATTACTAAAAAGTCCAACTACAAATAACAGGCAATAATTGGAAAGATAGGCAAGTTGAGGAATTGTATAAATTCCTGATTTTTGCAGGTCACTTTTTAGTGACTAGACAACATAGGGGGAGACTGCTTGCCAAACCTGAACAACGAACTGCAAAAATGACACATTAATGCATGAGGTTTTTTTTACAATTCTCTAACTTACCTATCTATCTAAGCAACTGTTGATGCCTGTTTTTTTTTTTTTTTTTTTTTGCACAACCATTCTCAGCTCACTTTTAGCGTTTGGTACAACATCCTGTCTGAAGTAGATGCAGAAATATACAAATTATATATGTGTTTGCTAAAGAGTATGTATAGGAGTATTAATAGCTGTATTATAATATTACCTTTTTGTTCTTTTGAAAAAAAGTGAATTGTAGAGAATAACAAATGATTGAAAATGAAATGTATATTGTAAGAAATATGTCTACATTGTGAGAATTATGTGTATTAAATGGGTCTGTCGAGTCTCCTGTTAATGACATCACTTGTGGCTTGATATGCAAATTATAAATTTCCCATTTCAAACCAGGTCATTCAAATATCAATCTACAAGTGATGTCATTAACAGGAGACTCCACAGACCCATTTAATATACATTATTAGTCTCCTAATGTAGGCATTTGCTTGCAATTCTGCTAACACAATGTATAGATTTTCAATCATTCATACACAGTAAAAAAAAGAATGTTTACTGGATACAGTCATTTTAAAACATATGTCGGTGATGTCACATTTCTATAGTAAGTTAGTGTATTAAGCAATTAGCGTATTATCTTTCACATTTCTTGTCATTTGTAAAATAAAGATCTGTCTGGTTAAACCTGTTATTTGGTATCGTAGGATATGTATATAACAGATAAAAGTTGGCAAGTCTGAATTACTCATGTGTAAGATTGTGTCAACTGCAAATAGCTGTTTTTGAATGATCAGCCTGTTAGTGAGATCTATGTCCCATGGACTGCCTTTTATATTGCCATTGCTCATAGGTGTTTGACATGGTGTGCAACTTTTTATGTGTTTAGTTGAACAGTTGCTGTAAATATCTAAAAATCCTAAATAATATTCAGTGTGAGAAACTAGCTCAAGATATTTTGATTTTGTCTTTTATACCAAGCCTATCTCCAAAGAAGCAGGAATGACAATTCCATTGTGTTAAATATGCCATGTTAAACTGAAAGATTGCATTGAGAATAAGCATTTTAGATACAAATACTTTATGAAATAATACAAATAAAGCACCTTATTGAGCCCTCTTTGCTTGTATAGCATTATCACGGGGCAGACATGTTGTTTAGAATCTTGGGTCAGACCTTCCTTCACCTGACCCAACTTGTCTTCTCCCCTATAGTGCTATACAAGCAGAAACGACTCAACAATGTATTTTATTTATATACTATCATTAAAGCGTTTTTTTTATTTAAAATGCGTACAGTTGATGCAGTATTTTTAATTAAACATAAATTTGTCCTGGACTGTCATGGGAAAAAACTCTTCTTGTGACCAATGTCCAGGCTGTCATGCAGATCCGATTGTGGTATGCACACTAAAAATGACATGGCTAAGTGCCCCAATACCAAGGCACTTCAGCCATATTTGTTGACTCCACATCCCCCCCCCCCCCCCCCCCCCGAAACATCCGGGCACTGTGACAGCCAATCACAGCGCCCGTGTGTTAATAGCTGTAAAATCAAGTTCCTGCTTTGACCGCTATGTCCTCTCCCTGCTCCACAGCAATCATGGGGCAGAGAGAGAAAACGTATAGTGGTAGAAGTCTCCCTCTGTTCCCCTCCAGCCCCCTCCCCAAGTTAAACAAATAAATAAAATGCGACCAGAGTTTCCTTCCTCCGTGTAGGAGGGAAGCCTGCACGGAGGAGACAGAGCAACAAGGAGGTATGTACTGGGTAAGGGGGTAGGAGGGTGGCAAAAAACAAGCAAAATCCAGGCTTATTGAGTGACAAAACCTTGCATTTTAAATGTATAATTCCGGGCATATTGAGTGACAAAACCTGGCATATTAAATGGCTAAATCCTGGCATAATGAGTGGCTAAACCCTGGCATAATGAGTGGCTAAACCCTGTCATAATGAGTGGCTAAACCCTGTCATAATGAGTGGCTAAACCCTGTCATAATGAGTGGCTAAACCCTGTCATAATGAGTGGCTAAACCCTGTCATAATGAGTGGCTAAACCCTGTCATAATGAGTGGCTAAACCCTGTCATAATGAGTGGCTAAACCCTGTCATAATGAGTGGCTAAACCCTGTCATAATGAGTGGCTAAACCCTGTCATAATGAGTGGCTAAACCCTGTCATAATGAGTGGCTAAACCCTGTCATAATGAGTGGCTAAACCCTGTCATAATGAGTGGCTAAACCCTGTCATAATGAGTGGCTAAACCCTGTCATAATGAGTGGCTAAACCCTGTCATAATGAGTGGCTAAACCCTGTCATAATGAGTGGCTAAACCCTGTCATAATGAGTGGCTAAACCCTGTCATAATGAGTGGCTAAACCCTGTCATAATGAGTGGCTAAATCCTGTCATAATGAGTGGCTAAATCCTGTCATAATGAGTGGCTAAATCCTGTCATAATGAGTGGCTAAATACTGGCACATTGAGTGGCTAAATACTGGCACATTGAGTGGCTAAATACTGGCACATTGAGTGGCTAAATACTGGCACATTGAGTGGCTAAATACTGGCATATTGTGCATAATGGAAAATATTATAGTCCAAAGCAGCTGGGATGCTAAAGGTTAGTCACCACTGCAGTTTTATGATTATCACAGGGATTGCTAATGTTTGGCTGGTGCACACTGCATTTCTCATGGTACAGAATGGTGTGCCTAAGGTTAGCTGTATTAGTTTTTTCTCTAGCTTTGCTCATTACCACTACTTTTGGGGAGATAAGAATTTAGTAAAGATCTGTTCTATATGTGGTTTTCTTGTTTTCCTCCTCTAAAAATTAGGTCCGTCTTATGGTCAGGTGCGTCTTGTGGAGCGAAAAATCCGGTATATTGGAGTGTTTGCCAATAAAACAGAGCAACCTCTGTAAATTCATACTTAAAGTATAAAGTGTGTGGGGGAAAAAAACCCAATAAATGACTACACAAAAACTAGTGAAGGATTGGTGGTAAATGAAGTCTACTTCAAAAACAAAAGTGCACATGTGGGGGGTAATTCATGACAAATCGGTCTTACAATGTCACTAACGCGTATTTTGAAAAAGAAAAAAAGTTTTTGAAACAGCTATGTGCTACTTGTATTTATTACCCTATAACCTGCAAAAAAAACAATATAAACATGGACCATTATTAGGATCTATTTAGCAGGTGTTTTCATTAGCTTTTGTAAATTAGTAAAAGATGTTACAAATAAAATTCAGGAAAAGCCATATTTTACTATTTTATTTCTAATACAATAAATGATATGATAAAAATAATAGCATTAAATGAATGCCTTTCTTGTCCCGAAAACAACAATATATAATTTGCATGGGTACAGCAAATGACAAAGTAGAAAATTATAGCTAAGAAGTGTTAAAATAGTCACGTTCATTAACGCACAAAATTCCAAAAACAGTCCGTTCATGAAGGTGTTAATGTTTATATATCAATTTATGCAGTTCTAGGTATAGAACTGAAAGGGATGTCACCATTCTGCTCATGTGCAAAACTGCATTCAGTCCAATTTTGCATTTAATTGCAGAGATGTGTTTTGGTTTTATTGATTTGTAATTTTCATATATTATGAAAGAGAGACTAATTTAGAAAATTTGTTTTATATATGGAAGGCAATTTTTTTTACTGTTTGTGATGGTTTATCTTTGTGCCAATCATTTAAGCTGTGAGGGAATTTAGGAATTGGAAAGTGAATAGTTGGGCAGAATGATAGAGAAGTAGGATGAAGTTGTGTGATAGTGTGTTCAGTCAGAAGAATTACACAAGAAGTCAGTGCTGGAGTAGAAGAGGGAGAAGAAGAATTAAGTGTAACTGATTGACTATTCAGAGCGGCAGTGCTAGCACATTCAAAATTTAGTTTTATCTTATGTGAGAAATCACAAGGTTTTTATCGTGACAAATAACAAAAATGAGTCATATTTTTCTTTTTTTATGTATGTATTTAATATTCTAAGAGAAACTTCAACTATCTGTTTTGTATTGATAATTACAGTGAAGTACATAATGTTGATGTATAATGTTTCTGTGACTCAATAAACATTTTAATTAATAAAAAAAACAAAATTGAGGTATCTTCGGTGGAGTGCCTTGCTAACTTGGGGAAAAAATTATTCGGCTTCCGTATTACGGCTACTTTGGCTCAATGTACCAATTCCAAAGTCCTCCTAATGTTCTTTTAGAATAAATAATAGAATACTATGAGGATAATAATTTTCAACAAAAGTTTTTTGTTTTAATTTAGTAAGCAGTTCCACTGTTTTTCCACTTGTGCTTGCAAGTACAAGTTAAAATGTTTTGTGGCTTTTGTCCTCCTTGCCGACCTATGTCTCTGTTAGGTCTGTAAATTATGTATAATCTGTAGCTGGATCCTCAGTAGAGCCGGACTTGACAGACTTAAGTCAGATGGAATTGGTGGTTATGCACACCAATTGGTTGCTCGTGCGCTAATGCTTAACCAGTATTTAGCTCACCTCGGCTTTAGCTGAGAGGCAGAGCTGAATGTAAATCTTTGAGTATCTGCAAAGAAGGAAAATGTTTGGGTTTTTTTTTTCATTAAAATGATGCATAGATACAGTTTTGTATCTAAACTTTTAAACATCTGTAAATGCACAGCCAATAATTCATTTAGTCCTACAGAGAAATGGATATGTTAACAAAACAGTCAAATAAAAAGTTACTTGTTTCCTGTACCCATCCTCACATGAAGAGTTCTATGAATAGAGCCAGTCAGTCAAGAACAACAGCACAAGGACAATAAGGGTCACATGCATTGGCCCTCCAGTTGAGTATAGGATTGAATCCAGCAGGCTCTCAAGTCCCGACAGCAAGTGAAACAGACCTCACTTCCTACTTCAGAAAACAAGCTACAATGAAAACTTTCAGCAAACTTTTTTGTGCGATTTATATCCATTTTTTTATATATCAATTGTAATAATGACGTAAGGTTATGCAAAGCATTGCAAAGCTTACTTGTATGGCCACATAAAATGGATATGGGGAATGTGTTTTACCAGAGGGCATATACTCCTTTTTCTCCCTGTATGAAATCAGTGCCGCAAACAACTACACGTTCCATATGCTGAAGAAAAAAGCTCTGCAAGATATCTAACTGATACTGTGATCAGGCTGTACCTAACCATGTCTGCAGACATCCGGTAGCTGTGACAGCCAATATCGGCAATCAAATGTGTTTGGCTGTCAAATCCAGTGCCTGGCTTTGATCTCTTTAGTCTCTTTCTGCCCCACAGCAATTGTGAGGCAGTTATAGACTAATTACAGTATGGCATAGGGCTTAAAAATGGTTAAGGAATAGCAATGTGCTACTTATAGGCCTATAGCTTGCAAAAAAACATGGGGTACTACCAAACTCAGGACAAATATTCAAATTTATTTAGCAGGGTTTTTTTTTCTTAAATCAGGGTTTATAGATGTGAAAAATATTTTTCAAGTAAAAGTTTTACATATTTTATAATTTTTGCCTATAGTTAATGATATGATATGATCAAAATACCACTTTATACTGGTTGAAAATTTTAGTTTTTGGTGGCAACTTATTTACATCAGTCTACAATCCTGTACTGGCGCTATAAGTTATATCAATGCAAACCAGGCACTGTTATGTGCAGTTCTGTCATTGTATCTTATGGCATATTAATGGCAGTAACCAGAGTATAAGGATATACATTTTTACTATAGGTCTCATTCTTGGCACTAGACCAGTGTTGAAGTACATATAGTACCCACTGTATTACATCCATGATGCATACCTTCCAACATTTTCACCGGGTGACATGGGACTCTCTCAGGGGCGTGGCTTGGGAGGGGGAGTGCCATTGCTACACCTCTCACTCACTGTGCCAGCAGTACTGTGCAGGAATATACCTCTGTGTCCTTGGTGCTATGGCCCGAGCACCAAATAATCGGGGATAGGGTATAATGATCCGAATCAAAAAGTAATCCGTTCAGTTTCCTGGAAGTGCCAACCTCAGGAATTCCCGGGATGCGTTTGAATATGTTTATCTTCTTGAAACCACTTTTCCGGAACTACAAATTAAGACATTTTCCACAGCAGCCTGGCATTCCAGGTGGAATAGTAAGGATTAAAACACTCTTCTTGAGGGACTTTAAACATAAAAAAATAAAAAATAAAATCCAAACAAAACTGGTGGCATCATGGGAAAAAAAACAGAATAATCTAATATTTCGAGCTCTAGGAAATTTAGATGGAAAGTTAACTTAGATCCAAATGACTTGCAACAATACAAAAACTTTGCCAACTGAACTTTAAAAATAACTATTTGATTATATAGTTGGGGTTTTTGTGCTCTACCATGAAAGTGAAGTGGCAAATAGTTCAGGCGTTGTGTACTGCTTGACCATCAGTACCACTCTTAGCTGAGGATGTCGTAAACATGCTGTTCAAATTGAGAATTATTATTATTGTTTTATAGTTGGAGTTGATAGACAAGAGTTACTTGGAATCTCCAGTATTTGAGTCTTAAACAGACCGTCATTAACTGGGAATCGGGATCAGCCTGCATGATTCAAGTTAAAACTTACAAGTTCTATTAAAAAAAATCATTAAAATACAAGAATTGCTGAGAATTATGTTTAATTGACAGATTGCATCAGGCTTAGGTATTTTAAATAGAAATGCTTTAGTGAAAGAATAAATAAAGCACCTTACTGATCGCTCTGTGCTTTCATAGCTCCTTGAGGGTGAGAAATGTTGTTGAATGATGGGTCAGAGGAATGAAGCTCTGATCCATCTTACCCAAGATGTCTCAATAGGGTACTTTATTTGTATTCGTTCAGTAAATCATTTAACATGACTACACATGATGCAATCTTTCAATTAAACATAACTTATTTTTTTGCAGACAATTGTCCTTTAACGGTAAAAATAACTCCATGTGAAAACAATGTATTTTTTTATATACATTTTTTATTTTTATTTTACATTTAGAATAACTTGAAATACAAATGATAGCACAGGTCTGCTAATAGGAAATCTCTTGGCGTGAAAAAGCCATGTCATAAAATGTTGTATGCAAGAGTTAGTGGGTAGACTAATTGTACAATCATAGCCACGATTGCAATAGCAGCTACAGAAAAACAATGTAAAAAAAACTATGCCTGATTGGTTCAGTCCAAATCTTTTCTGAAGTGGACTGCATGTGCAGAAATGCATTTTCACATGAAAAAATGTGGTTGTTTAGCATTTATAATAAAGCAGTAATAGATAAAGATAGATGAGATCAACCTTATCCAATAGAAAACTACAAATATAGGTCTAATGACAGTATGGGTTGTAAAATTAGTTGATCCATGCAAAGGACCTGTTTTGGGGTGTTTACTTTAGTCATTCTGTGACACGGCAAAGACCAGCAGTATAGTGGAGGAAATATATGTGTTCAAGTCTTAATCATTGTAACCCTGTTTTCTTTGTAATCTCAAACTAGAAATGCAACATTGATAAGAAACTAATGTTTGGTAAAGTCCCCTCTCCCATCTTATCAGTGATAACACACCACACATATACATTGATAAATAACTTATTCAATTAGTTATTGTTCAGTCTTCAGAATGGAAATTCTGAATATATTCTTATTCTTATCTGTGGGGAAATGATGTAGACTGTCATGTGCTTTTGATATTTATTCTAGATTACTCCTAAATCTGCTGCAAACTGACCTCATGTCTGTAGCTCTATTGCACCCCAGAAAAGGAAGATATATTTATTTTGTAGTACACATTCTTTTGAAAGCAGTGGTACAATTATTTATCTTTTCACTCTGGTCATGTTCACCACTCAAATGTTTAGTTCATTCTAGAACAACACAGAATATAAAGCTAATATAACCCAATTCTCCTGCACACTCAAGTTTGCAAGGGAGCGTACCTGCTTTATACAGAGTTTCTCTTACATAGAGCAGCAGTTGTGTGTATTTCAGAGCAGAAAGTATCCATGTATCCCATCATGCACCATTGTTTGTAACCCGTGATACCAGGTGTGAGAACACTAACCCTAAGTAGTAATAATCCACAGCTGCTATCTTTCCCCCTCCTATAGTGTGGCTATCATACCTGTTAAACAATAAGCTTACCAACTATAGTGAACAATAAGCTTACCAACTATAGTGAACAATAAGCTTACCAACTTACCAAGTCTGAACATTAGAGAGAAGGCTTGTAGTTTTGAAGTATTTTGCCTGTGTCCGTTTCCTGCAGTATTGCATACATTTTTAACATTGAATTTGATCAGATCATTTTCTAGTTATATTGATACATGGGGAGAGCTAAGGTACTAAAGTTTGCATCTTATCAATTTGTTTGATGTAATAGTTAATCAAACATGCAATCTTAATGTGGGGGAAAAGCTATTGCTCCATATTAACCCAACAAACTATTATTACGCAGGAAAAACTACAGATACATGTAAAATATATATATATATCTATATCTTATTTTATGCATTTGCTTGCAATTTTGCTAACATGGTCATTTTTTTTTATCTACATTCACAGTGTAAGCCATGTTGAGTTTGACAGTCCCATTTTTAATTATATTAATGTTTTTGAAAAATGATATTACAAATCTTACAAACCATCATTGACGTTAAATCTTATTAATGTAAAACATTTCATCGAAATGCCAACAGATATTTTGAAATAACATTTCAATATTAAATAACTGAATAGGAAAATGTGTGTTATTGATTCGTCGATCCACAATTACGCCATTAACACAAACAGATTAAAGGGGCCTGTAGGGTCCGTTACCTTATTTTATGATTCTGTTATCCCTTGGAGGGGACCAAGGGTTGACAGAGTCTCTTTAACTCTCCTTGAGAACAGTGCACTGACCAAGTGCAGCCTGTGAATGTTGGTAGTACAGTAGCCGCATTGCCTCACCCTTCTACTCACTGTGCACTAAAGGGCCAGTCCCGAGCAGGATGCCTGCTGTGAATATAATTTAATCAGTACATTTGCCTGCACAATTGTATCATACTTATTGCACCTGTACCTTGTAGACCACATACTTGCATGCCCATTGCCAACCATTTGCAGCCTGTGAATGTTGGTAGTACAGTAGCCGCATTGCCTCACCCTTCTACTCACTGTGCACTAAAGGGCCAGTCCCGAGCAGGATGCCTGCTGTGAATATAATTTAATCAGTACATTTGCCTGCACAATTGTATCATACTTATTGCACCTGTACCTTGTAGACCACATACTTGCATGCCCATTGCCAACCATTTGAAGGAACATAAAGCATATAGATTTCCTTTCAATATAAAGTTTGCTGCTGTTTACTTAAGTGGCTGCTTAGTTATTGTATAACTCCAGGTTTTTGAAGTATTGCCTCCATCACTGAGTTTATAACCACTTTGCTAAATTATAAATCAACCTGTCTGGACTTCTAATTAAAACTGCAAGGGTACAGCTTTCTGTTTTGTAGCTTGCATTGTTACCTCAAAAAGATCATTAGAAGCTTTATCTCTCTTTTTTGTTGTTTTTTTGTTCCTGTGGCTTCCTTGTTATTAATTCTGGTTTTGGTCAGTATGTACACTCTTTCACCTTCCAGAGCTGTACACTAATCACATGTTATGGTTAGACTAAATGTGCTGTATTTGACAAACATTATACATACACATCATAATAAACATTGTGACACACAATCTGGTTAGTAGGTTGGATTGGAAAAGTAGCATTTTTAAAAATCACATTCAGTGTTCCCTTTTTTCCCCCACCTGCCTCATTTGTGGGTCACATTTTTCAGCAAATCTACATTTTTACATTGGCTGCATGTCTATATTCTTGCTATTTATGAGCACATAGCAATCTTGAAACTGCATATTTTGAAATGTTTTAACATGGGATTATGTTTTGGAGAGTCTGTTACAGTGGTTTCCTGTACCATATGTTTTCTGAAATATAGAGTATCGATGTGCTGACAATACTCTGTGAGATTGTATCTCTACATGTATGGGTTATGCAGCTCAATCTTCATATCCAGTCAGATGTAAGAAAACAAGATGTCATAGAGGTTAAAGCAGGATATCCTCTTCAGCATATGTTGTAGCCGCCAATTGTGTAGTAATCAGAAAGCTGCAAAGCAGTCAGAACTCTGTATACCCCAACAAAAGGTCACTCATGATTGGTGCTCTTGGTAGTAGATGTCATTCTTCTGGGTAATGCAGTACTCTGGTGAGGGATCTTACTTCCAGTCGTGACTGCTATACAGATATATGTGGTGATTTGAAGTGGTGACAGGTTATTTCCCTTTTTGTACATAACTGGATATCAAGGAGAAGTTGTTTTAAAGTCAAAAATAAACTGAATTTGGTTGCCCCTAATATGAGGATAAATTGGCAAATACTTTTGACAGTAAATGCCAGTTTATCCTCTGACTGGCAGCTGTTATGCTTCCCTGGGAAGCATCCAGTATGCAAATATTTAGTATATGGCCCAGGATGACGTGCAGAATAACACACACACACTTGATATGATAGAAACATTTAAATACATAAAGTGAATCAACACAGTAAAGGAAGAGAGTATATTTAAAAGAAGAAAAACTACCACAACTACAGGACATAGTCTTAAATTAGAGGGGCAACGATTTAAAAGTAATATCAGGAAGTATTACTTTACTGAGAGGGTAGTTGATTTATGGAATAGCCTTCCAGCAGAAGGGGTAGAGGTAAACACAGTCAAGGATTTTAAGCATGCGTGGGATAGACACAAGGCTATCCTAGCTATAAGACCGGGAACGGGGTACTAATAAAAGTACTCAAAAAAAAAATTGGGCAGACTAGATGGACCGAATGGTTCTTATCTGCCGACACATTCTATGATTAAGTTAGTTGTGATATAGGAGTCTTAGAAGCAGAATGTTTTTTTGTTTCCTAACCATTTTCCCCAACAGTGACTTTTTGACCCCGACCCTAACCCTAAATTTAACCCTAACCCAAAATCTACCTCCACCCCTTAATCTAACCCTTGTACTAACCCTGATTCTAACCCTAACCCACCTGTAACCCTAATCCTAGATCTAGGGTTAGCCTTTTCCTTGCTTTATTTTTTGTCTTCAATGTAATGTTGCTGACTGCCTCTAGTGGCACATTTGCAGTGAACGTGTGCAGGGGGGGGGGGGGGCAAAGGCATCTGCTTAGACTGCTTTGGATCGGATTCGGAGAGTGCCTGTATGTAGCGTTGCACTAAGGACCGAACGCTACATTGAAACTCGGGGTGTATATACCATGCTTTGCATAACTTGTATATATACGTCCAAATGGGTTCAGGGGTTAAATATATAAAGGGAATCAACATAGTAAAGAGGAGAGTCTATTTAAAAGAAGAAAAACTACCACAACAAGAGGACATATTGTCTTAATTTAGAGGAGCAAACATGTTAAAGTAATATCCGGAAGTATTACTTTACTGAGAGGGTAGTGGATGTATGGAATTGCCTTCCAGCGGAAATGGTAGAGGTAAACACAGTGAAGGCATGTATGAAATAGGCCCAAGGCTATCCTAGATATAAGAACTGGGGACTAATAAAAGTATTTAGAAAATTGGGCAGACTAGATGGACAAATGGTTCTTCTCTGATAGCAAATAACTTTTTCTGTTTTCCAACTTGAACGCTTCTACACGCTTCTCCACATAGCGCACATATGCCTGATTATCGAGAGAACGAGCAGATGACTACCCACTGCACGCCTGCTCCTCTGCAGAAGTTGGACGGAGCCAACTGTGGTTGGGGGTGAACCTGGCCTCGTGCCATAGGTTTGCCAATACTGTTCTATGGGAGTGTGCCCACTCACAGTGAGTGTCTCACAAGTTTTTCTGGTCATTGGGCTATTGAGTGAGAATATCCATAAAAATATCTCTTGTCCACAAGAGGCGAACAAGGCCTGAAAGGCAAAAAAAAAGTTCTAAAGGGCTTGCAAGTCAGTATCATCCCACATAGTAGCCATTTTAGCTGTGCATGTACTCATTTTGACCAAATGTTACATAGGGACATTTTGATCACGTCATTTGCCTAATACCAAAAAAAATGCTCAATGCTTTCTGAATATTCTAGCGATATACAGTGTAATGGGATTCCAGGTAAACATTTAATGTTTATAGCTAGAGAGATCAGATACATAGACCACTTTATTCTAAGATCAGAGTGACATCTATGATAGACAAGGCCCAACATAATGTTGTTTTTTTGTTTTTTTTTTATTCATGTTTGTTAAACTGGATGTTTGCATCACTGAGAGACTAACTATGTAAAGAGATCTTGTGGTATAATTTGTTTTAAAGGACCATTCTATGAAGAGTTAACTCATGCTGCATTCTCTGAATACCTTTATCAGACATTAACAGATAATTTAGAAATGTTGCGCAAATATGGTTTCCCAAATTGATTAAGCACCATTATGTTGCTTAGGACTGAAATCTGTGCCTCCTGTGGCCGATGCTCCTCTATGATGTCCTATATCATTAACCAGCGAGAATGACAATCGAGCAAGTGCTTGGATCTCTGCCTTCTATCTGCTATGTGTTACTGGTAGAGTTTATTCCCCATGCTGTATGTGAATGTGATGACCTTTTACTTCCATCCAATCACCTTGCTGCATATGAATCACTGGGTTCTATCTAGCAAGTTAACTACAAAAATCAGACCATAATAGCTGAAAGAGCAACTTTTATTTTAATTATTGCTATAATGTATTGAGCATTGAGTGTTTTAAGATGCATTATAATTTAAGTTTGCTTCTTTTAATAATTATTTGGAAATTACATAAATCTTATGTCTTTTTACATCTTCATAGGAAGAAGGGCAAAACATAACTTTGGCTTTCTCATTTTGATTAACATTGCTGGGCCCTTAAGGGTATCGAACAAAATGTTAATGTTTTTGCTATTAAAACTTGTGTTGTAGTGCAATGATACTGTGACGTTCTATTTTCTAACTGACTAATGGAGCATTTTCTCCATTATTAAGGTATTTTATTTTAAGTTTATGGTACTTGTTTAAGAGACAGTATGAAAGTGAACGTTTAATTAAGTAGAGTTCTTTTCTTTAATTGTGGTTATTCTATATTAAAAACTGAGTGAAATATAAACTTAGCCATGAAAAGTCTGCCTGCTTATACAATATATAAATCAGGCCTTCTCAATGTTGCTTAGACTTAGTTAATATAAATTAAAATTACACTATTCTATATATAGTATAGCAACAAAGCAGATTCCCCTCGCTTGTAAATACTGTATGGTCACAGCTGTCTGATTTTCCATTTAGTGCAAGAAATATTTGATAATGTTTAACTAGCTTTTTCCACAAGGGTTTCTTCCACGTAGCTGCAAAGAAAACACATTTTTAATTGGAATTTAGTGCAAGTCTTCTTTTCCTGCTTTTAGTTTGAACCTCTGTTTTGCTTCCAGTAATATTTATAACAGAAGTTTAAGGTTCTTGGTTGTAATAAGTTTTAATGTATTTTATCTGGGCTGTAGTTTCATCAAAGTTAATGCCCTAGTTATATCCAGATTGTTGGCAACTGTATCGTTCAGATCCTGATAATTAATGATAACGAGTAAGTTACAGTTCTAGAAAGGCCTAGAAAGTGTCCAATTTCAACACAGGTATTTTACAACTGGAAGAAATTGGTTTTGTTTTGTTTTTAGAACTAAAGCATGTTGTAATTTACCATAGTAGGCCTTGGAGTTAGTGAGGTAGTTAGTTTATGGCAGATGGAAGCAGACTAATCAATCGCGATCATGAGCAATTCTTCCTCTTGAGCTCCTGCCGAAAATGGTTTGTAAAGCTCCAAATTTACTGAACAGACTCCAAAATAAGTTTTGTAGTTTTTCCACAATCCACAAAATAATGAGCAATAACATGGTGAAAAGTATGCAGTCTGTTCTGCATTGTAAGCCCAGAATCAACAATTAGTAATTACACAATTGCTTTCTAAAACTGAATCAGAAACAACATAATTGGTTAAAGATTGTCGCTAAGGGTTAAACTAACAAACATTTTGTTAAAGTAGAACATAAATTAAAAGACTGCTTTTAGGGTTTTTCATGACCGTGGACGGGGCTGATTTTTCAAAGATTGATCTTGCACGAAAAAACTGGAAATGTCTTCTCTAAACAACTTCTCGAAGTGGCTCAAGCTATGGGTCGGAGATCCAAGAATGTGGAAAAGCAAGCTGCAGGGCAAAAATTAGACGCCACGGATTTTAGGATCAGGCAAGCTATGCCTCCACATCCTACAGCAATGGCAATTTAGGCGCCCTCACAGCCAGACTCTGACTCGTCCTCAGAGAACTGTGATAATGAGTTACCTCATGATCAGATCTTCATTATCTTATCTTCATGCCAATGATATGCCATCCACTAAAGGGGACATCAAAAAGTTCTTCAGGGACTTCCTCGTGGTCACACAAAATAGAGCCACTCCTTTAGAAGCCTCACAGGAGGTTACTCAGCAGCAGCACAGCAAATATCTTGAAGTTATGTAGTCTCTTATGCAGCTGGTTGATAGCCTGTCAAGTTATCCTGCTGGAAGCCAAGATCCAGCGCACGTGCATCCGCATTAGAGGAGTGCCAGAGGTGACTAGCTTAGCGCACCAACATTTTTCTGTTCCCTGCTTGCACATATTTTAGCTTGTTGGCTCCTCATTGAGGTGTAATTGCACCTCTTCCAACAAATTAAAAAGGTTTTGGTAGCTCCTTGCTTCTGCTTTGTGTGCCCACTAGATAGGAGGTGAGAGTAGGTTCTCATCCTACTGGCTTGGCAATTGGCTTTGGCCAATTCATATAACCAAAACCTCTCATTTATATAATGTTTATATATTTGTTGCCAACTTTATTAGAGTGAGAAGCGCAGACAGTTTTTGTTTCTTGCTTTTCTCTGGCCATATATAACAAAAGTTTTTCTCAATCTTGAAGCTGGATGCTGGCTCAGAGATGAGCATGGTGGTTGAATGCTTTGATTTGAGCAAGGCCTAATGGGCCACAACAGACGCCTCCTGAGATGTAGTAGCAAAACTCCACACACAAGGTGATAAGGTGGTGATCCTGACACTTAGGTGACACACGGTCAGTTCACTAGTGTTTGGGTTCAGGGGGTTTAGTATGGGGTTTCAGGGTAAATTTTAAGGTGGGTTTGAACGAACGGTCAGCACATGCATTGAAACTGCCGTGTTGCCTTTCATTAATGACAGCTCAGTGCCGTGGCTGTCAGCGGTGAAACAGCCACGCTAAACTGTCCTACACATACATATATACCTATTGTTATCCTAACGAATTTTATTGTTGTGTATAATGTGTTAAAATTCCGATAGTTGTTGCTTACTGTGAATTACGAATATAAAAATATAAAACAACTTAATACTTTCCTTTGCAATTAGAGATATTTAATATTTTTTAAAAACAAATTTATATCACTCTTATTGTTTCGACGACAGATAGGAACTTACACCCCACAAAGGACTAAGCTAAAATAAGAGTAATCTAATGATGGCTGTGTCAAACTATAGTCCTATATCCAGTGGGAAACCAACATCTCTCATACTCCTCTGCCATCGGCTTACAAAATATTGTGTAGATGTAGGTCATCAGCAATTGAGGGCCACAGTTTGCAGTTCCTGGTTTAGGATGTGTAAACTTTGCTGAGTATTTAGATGAAGGAATAATTAATAAAATGTTACCCCCTAATATTATGTGTAGCTCTGCCCATTATTTACCTGCCACAAATCTTTATCAATTTTTCTTTTGGGATATGTCTTCTCGTTTGATCCAAGGCAGTCCTCTGGGAACCAGTTGTGCCACTTCTTGTGCATATGATTGTGTGAAAACAAAGCACAGTGATCATATGCTTCAAATAGCAAAACCAAAGACACATTGTTAGTTTGGCCCTACACTCGTCTTCTTCCAACCATATGATCACCAATCACTGCAATCATATGCCTCACATGACATAGCCCTTTATAGTAAATATTTGCTTTTCTTCTGCTCTCGATCTCTCCTCTTCACATTGTTCATATTGGACAGCAAGATTGTCTCTATAAAGTCTAAAAACACTCAAGGTCGTGTGGATGCCATATTTGATTTAGGGACTGCGGGCCAGGTAATGTTGGCTGGCGGACTGGACTTGGCCTAAGGGCCGTAGGTTGCCGACCCCTGGATTACAAATATGGTATCAAAAGAAAGCCCCATTTGGAGTATGGCGTACTCAGCTTGGGGTCTCGAATCCATATGAGGGTTCAATGTAAACATCACTTCTCAACTTACTGTGTTCTGTTCCTTTTAAAGTTATAAATGATAACATTGCTAAAACAAATTCACTGTTGCACTAATTCTATATATATATATTCAATGTTTTTAGTTTTGTAGGCATTTTTGCATAGCTCACGTAAAAATCCACTTTCTCTCTGGGTATATAATGTTGGTGCAGTGGTTGTAATGCTATATTGTTAGAGTAAGCTTTGATCTTTGGTGTTCCAGTGATAACATTCAATAGCTTCTGCTTTTCTCCAGGAAGGAACTTTGCAAGATCCATGTGACTTCAGTCATGTGACTTTTTGCTCATGATATATCTTCTTAAGAAACTGCACTGCAACATATTGACCTATTTAATTAATGAGATATTTCACCCAGTCCTCATCCTCCTGGAAGTCAGAGCAAGCATCATACCCAATGGGGTCCAAGGACATTAAGCCAAACAATTGCACACTATGTGACATCAAAAGTAATCTTTTCAATGTGTACATGGAAGCAGTGTTCTTAAACCCATGGAGTGCTTAAAACTTCATATGGTACTCCCAATGATGATCTGCTACTACTTGAGAAAGGACAAAAACAAACTCTCTCTTTAAATTCTACATTAGTATGTCTAGCTCTCCATTGTTTTGGCACCATGATGTCTTTCCTGCGACATGCCTAATGCATATCAATACCCGACCATACTAAGATCACTAAAGTGATAACTTTTTTTTGGAGCGGGAATTCGAGGTGGTACAACAAAATCATAACCCACAAAACACTAGGTCTCAGCCTCTCCAATAATTGGTTAAATTGTAGCTACGTAGGCTGTGTAATTTTAGTAGAGTGTCTGTGTGCAGTTTACCCTGTTATGTAAAAGTAGTAGTTAACCCAACTTCTCAGCCCAATTTTTATAACCTGTGGCTCCTGGAATCTTTGTTGCAGATATGAATGTAAAAAAAGATTGCAATTTATTGTCAATGGATTTATGTTTAAATTGGACTGTTGGATCCCCTTTTTTAGTATTTAATAAGAAAAGGATGAATCATGTTACACACATTTGCTCTTCCAATTGTAAACGGGTATAGCGTTTGATAGTTTTTAATGAGCGCTCTTTATTTTTAGGCTTTGTCCGATGTTCAAATTTCCATGGTAACTATTCAAATTTCTAGTTCTGTTTGGCAATTTATTATTTAACTTTAATATAAAGAATCAAAAATAGAAACAGACGTAACCAGTCTGTTGATAAGTGCACTTTTGGTAGACATGGCATTATTGGATACCCAGAAAGGTTCCAGGTCATAATTCAATGTAACCACAATCAAATGTCTTTAAATAAAAACATGTGTTGCCACAGCTTTTTTTTGTCGTTTTATTGCTGAGGATTCATACAGTGATTTTTTTTTTGCTGTTAGTGTTTGCTTGATTGAGTATACTTTAAATGGTATTTCCCTGGGAAAAACGACTAATGAAAATTATTTAAGAATAATTCTAGATAAGACTTGGCAACAGTGCTCAATGCCAGTCAGCAGCTGCAAGGGCCAATAAGAGATTGGCATGTATAAAACAAGGTATAGATTCACTGGATGAGGATATCATCTTGCCTCTTTGCAAGTCAATGGTAAGACCTCACCTTAAACATTCAGTACAATTCTGGCCACCCGTACTTAAAAAAAGATATTATGGAACTAGAAAAAGTGCAAAGGAGGGCTACAAAAAGAATAAGGGGATTGGAGGATCTTAGTTATGAAGAGAGACTTACAATTGCATTTATATTTGTTATAAAAAAAGATGTCTCAGAGCGGAAATGATAACATATAAATATGTGCAGGGCCAATATAAAGAGCTCTCCAGTGACCTGTTCATTAACAGAAATGTACAAAGGACAAGGTCACTCCCTGACACTGGAAGAGCAAAGATTTCATAGACCGCAAAGGAAGGTATTCTTTATGGTAAGGACAATAAAGTTATGGAACTCACTGCCAAGAGAGGTGGTGCTATCAACTATTATAGGTGCATTTAAAAATAGTCTAGATGTTGTTTTTTTTTTTAAAAGCAGAACATACAGGTCTATTAATAATAGAGCTTCTTGATCCAAGGAGAAATCTGATGGGTAGAAGGTTTGAACTTGATAGACTTGTGTCTTTTTTCAACCTAAATTACTATGTTACTATGAGTAGGATCAGTGGACATGCCTTGACCAATTCATGAGCCAAGCTAGTAAATTTTAGGAGCCAATAAATTGTACATTTTTGGAACTATGCCTGTGTAGCTATATATACCGTATTTGCTCGAATATATGAGACGACCCCCCCAAACTTTGGATATTCCTTTAGGAAAAAAATTAAAAGCCTGAATAGAAGACTACCCTATAGGAAAAACTTGTAATATTCACATGTAAATTGCTTTTTCATAAGTTATAAAAATGTATGATAGAAAAAAAATCTATTTCTTGTTTTTATTTTCTTTTATTTGCCCATCTGTCCCCCAGATGTAGCCAATTCACCTCCCCCACAGACATCAGTCCACCAGACTTGCCAATGCTGCCCCCCCCAGACTTGCCAATGCTGCCCCCCCCAGACTTGCCAATGCTGCCCCCCCCAGACTTGCCAATGATGCCCCCCCCAGACTTGCCAATGCTGCCCCCCCCCCAGACTTGCCAATGCTGCCCCCCCCCCAGACTTGCCAATGCTGCCCCCCCCCCAGACTTGCCAAGGCTGCCCCCCCCCAGACTTGCCAAGGCTGCCTCTCCCCCCTCCCTCCCACAAACTTGCCAATGCTGCCTCTCCCCCCCTCCCCCAGACTTGCCAATGCTGCCTCTTCCCCCCCCCTCCCCCAGACTTGCCAATGCTGCCTCTTCCCCCTACCCCCTCCAGACTTGCCAATTCTGCCTCTTCCCCCTACCCCCTCCAGACTTGCCAATTCTGCCTCTTCTCCCCTACCTCCCCCCCAACTTGCCAATCTTGCCTCTTCTCCCCTACCTCCCCCCCAAACTTGCCAATGCTGCAATGCTGCCTCTTCTCCCCTACCTCCCCCCCAGACTTGCCAATGCTGCCTCTTCTTGCCTACCCCCCCCCCCAGACATGCCAGTGCTGCCTCTCCCCCTCCCAGACATGCCGATGCTGCCTCTTCCCCCCCCTCCCAGACTTGCCAATGCTGCCTCCACCCGTCCCTCCCCCAGACTTGCCAATGCTTCCTCTCTCCCACAGACTTGCCAATGCTGCCTCTCCTCCTCCCTTCCACAGACTTGCCAATGCTGCCTCTTTTCCCCCCCCTCCCCCAGACTTGCCAATGCTGCCTCTTCCCCCTACCCCCTCCAGACTTGCCAATTCTGCCTCTTCCCCCTACCCCCTCCAGACTTGCCAATTCTGCCTCTTCCCCCTACCCCCTCCAGACTTGCCAATTCTGCCTCTTCTCCCCTACCTCCCCCCCCAACTTGCCAATGCTGCCTCTTCTCCCCTACCTCCCCCCCAAACTTGCCAATGCTGCAATGCTGCCTCTTCTCCCCTACCTCCCCCCCAGACTTGCCAATGCTGCCTCTTCTTGCCTACCCCCCCCAGACTTGCCAATGCGGCCTCCACCCGTCCCAGACATGCCAATGCTGCCTCTTCCCCCCCCCCCCAGACTTGCCAATGCTGCCTCCACCCGTCCCTCCCCCAGACTTGCCAATGCTTCCTCTCTCCCACAGACTTGCCAATGCTGCCTCTCCTCCTACCTTCCACAGACTTGCCAATGCTGCCTCTTCCCCCACCCCCTCCCCCAGACTTTCCAATGCTGCCTCTCCCCCCCCCCTCCACCAGACTTTCTAATGCTGCCTCTGTCCCCCCCCTCCCTCCCAGACTTGCCAATGCTGCCTCTGTCCCCCCCTCCCTCCCAGACCTGCCAATGCTGCCTCTGTCCCCCCCCCCCTCCCAGACTTGCCAATGCTGCCTCTGTCCCCCCCTCCCTCCCAGACTTGCCAATGCTGCCTCTGTCCCCCCCTCCCTCCCAGACTTGCCAATGCTGCCTCTGCCCCCCCCTTCACCCCAGACTTGCCAATGCTGCCTCTGCCCCCTCCCTCCCCCCAGACTTGTCCATGCTGCCTCTGCCCCCCTCCCACCAGACTTGTCCATGCTGCCTCTGCCCCCCTCCCTCCAGACTTGCCCATGCGGCCTCTGCCCCCCTTCCTCCCCACAGACTTACCCAATTTCCCTGGTGCGTAGTGGGGGCAGCCCTCATAGACGTCCCGGTGGAAGTGCCGTGCAGACATCCACTGGCTAATCCAATGTCCCTGCTTCCTGGCACTCCTGCCGGGACTTCTATGACGGACCGCTGGAAGGTCAGATGACCTCCCGGCTTCCGTCATAGAAGTCCCAACGGACGTGCAAGGGGGATCCAGGTCCCCTGCTGCTCTGTGGGGGACCTGGATCCCTGTCTTACAGTCAGACCTCGATTTGAGCTCTGATTATAAGACGAACCTCGAATATAAGACGAGGGGTCTTTTTCAGAGCACTTGATCTGAAAAAAACCTTGTCTTATATTCGAGCAAATAAGTTAATTATTTCTTCCTAGATAAACAGTGGTGTTATTAATATTTACACAAATTTGGATAGTTTAGTTACACACTCTCCCCTTATTTCCTTGTGGAGGGGGAATCACCATTAACAGATCCCAATACCCGCCAGAAAACCCCCTGCACTCTGCACTCTTAAATATCTTAATTCAATTAGGAATTTATGTCCCACAATGGACAGCAAGGACTTCATATAAAGGGCATTGCTGCTAAAATATTCAAAGGAAAACAAGAATATAGAAGTAACTGCAAAACCACATTTCAGGTACTGCCAATGCAATTTATCATTCGGTGTTGCCTTTAAGCACAACATAAATTATTGTGTGAATCTTTAGCTTATATATTCCTTATAAACTCCATTTTGTTTCCTTTGTAAAGAAAAGCCATTCCCAATGTATTGTAGAAAAAATACTTGATGAGATTGTGGCATTGAGTAAATTGGTTGTTTTCTGTTCAAAGAGCTAATTCATTCTCTTTCTCTCCCATTCCTACAGGACCTAAGTTTGCCCAATGGTACTCCAGCAGACACATCCAGCCCAGCATCTTCATCCTCACTTCTAAATAGGCTTCAACTAGACGATGACTTAGATGGGGAGACAAGGGACCTTTTTGTTACCGTTGATGACCCAAAGAAACATGTGTGCACTATGGAAACCTATATTACCTACAGAGTAATGACCAAGGTAACCCAATTAATTTTCGGAGTGTTTTTTTTAATGTTGATTCTGGAGGTGGAGCATCACGTTAAAGAACAGTACATTATTGTTTGTTGCCACTCTTGACTTGTATCGCTTTCCATAAGCAGAAGTTAAACTATCAAATCCATGAAAAAGTCAAAGTTGTGGCAGAGATCAGGTATTTAATAACCTAAAGAGGGAACTAATGTGATTTGTATAAAATCCACAAGCTTAGTTTGGGGGACGAATGGACTTTTATATTAATGATCTAAAATGATTGTGGTGGGACATCAATGCTATGCATTTATGTATTCTATGTGCTCACGTTTTATCCGTGTTAGCTGTAGGTTAAAAGGACTATGTTAACGTAGAGAGTAAAAAAATTATCTATACATTGGGTAAATGCATGCAAATAATTATTCTATATATCTTATTTTAAGGCTTGGTATGCAAATTACAGATGTTATTCTCTAAATTCACAGTATAAGCAGTGTTCAGGTTGGCATAGTCCCTTTAAAATAGGAACTTGGGGTTATTGGTGGTTTAGATCTCTCACTACAATGAGAAATCATGCCATAGTGCATATCTATCACTATGTGCATATCTATCACTATGTGCATATCCATTTTCTGATTATTTATTCTAGACTATGGATGTCAAGAAGTATGTCTGTAATTTTTCTGATGATTTGTGTGTTTATTTTATCCTGACTGAAATGAGGCCTAAATTTACCATGTAAACAGTAGTCTGGCTTTGGAAGGGAAATGAGATGGGCAAAAAGGTTATTAAACCCTTCTGCTGCCAGTTAATCATGGTTCCCACTGAACCAAGAAAATTGTTCACAGCTTGTGATGTGCAGAAAAAAACTCACACTATTATGCAGGGCCTGGAAATCCATTAGCACCACAGTGTGCAAGTAGCACATACTAGCCACTTGGTCAATAAAAAGCTTTTATTTTATGTACTTGTCAGGATTTGTTGAGGATATTGGAATCATAATTTCCAATACTCGAAGATATAGGAGAACCTTGTTTTTTTATTTCTTTATTAATATTGATATTCAGTTATACATGTGTATATGTTGGAGTTTTACAAATAACCTTATACCAAAATATGTGTAACAGAAAATGGCAGAATGGCCAAATGCTGAGTGGGAGGGTCCGTAGAAGCTGCAAACCTGTATTTTAATTTCTAATAAAGGAATACATTTTTGTAATTAAGTTTCATGTTTATGATAAAAGGTTAGGTGATTTAGCAATCCTGTTTTGTTCTTTGGCTTGCTATTTGGCATCTGAGGACGTCCTTGCAGAGATATACTTAAGGAGAGTATTGTGTTTTCTACTCCTTCTTGTGCTAAGAATTTTTTGTTTCTTTTGATTTAGCAAGTTAGCTTGAAACATGTCTAAGAGGTGCTTAAACGTTTCACCATTTTTTCCTTTTTAATCCCAAAGTGGCTCCTTAACAAGTGCATTCCACTGATATGATTACATACATTGCAACACTGTCACTTGCCCTTTTATTCTAAGTGCATTCCAGAACAAGACACTATGAGTAAAGGCTTTTATAAGTCTCAGTTTTGAACCCTGCCAGCAAGTGTACAATCTAAAGGAGGATATACTATATTTTTTAATTCTTGTAATGATGTCTGACTCACAAGGTCTACCACTATTTTTTTTACCACTATAACTATCATCAGATTTTGTTGTTGTCCTTGTCTCTGGTTGTTTTGTCATGTTTGTTATTGCTGGCAAGACACATTATTACAATGTTTTCTACACAAACATGTGTTTGCATGACCATATCAAAGAAACTGTGCTAGTAAAGGATTATTAGGAGAAAAATGTGTTTTAAATGTGTCTGTGGAGTCTCCTGCTTATGACATCAATGGTGGCACTTTAAGGACAACTGTAGAAAAAAATGAAGTTGTGTTTAATTACAGGATTGCATCAAGTGTTGGCATTTTATATAGCAGTGCTTTAATAAAAACACAAATAAAGTACCTTATATGGGCCATCTTTACCCCATATAATTCTACCAGGAGGAAGACATTTTGTTTAGAATCTTTGGTCAGATCTTTGTTCATCTGAACCAAGGTGAGCGAAGATCTGACTCAAGGTTCTAAACACAATGTCTGCCCGCTGAGAGAATGATATGGAGTAAAGAAAGCTCAATCAGCCACTTAACCTTTAATGAAAGAAGAATACACATTTTCTTTATAAATCACTTACACTTGATCCAATCTTTCAATTACACATAAGTACATTTTTTGCTTCAGTTGTCCTTTAAGTCCCTTTAACCCCTTTGTGCCAGATGGTGTTTCGGTCTTTTAGGACCAAAGCCTCAAACTGGTGTCTTTGCGCACCTGGACCCTGATCATGGAAAACCCTGTGGGTCCGTGCCAAAATGCTGCAATACTTCACAACAACGTGTGGAGCATCACAGAGGCGTGCTCGAATACAGAGGTGCGGGCTTAAGTAAGATGTAGCCTGTGCTCACTTTGAGTGTCGGCAACATTTTATATGTCAGACTGAAAGTGGCCTTATCTGACAGAGGTGACCCCGCTGCAAGTTCCTGCAGTGGGATCTGCAGCAGAGCTTATCGCTGGGAGCTGTGATGTGCTGTACTAGTACAGAGGCTCTATGGCGTCCTACAAACTTCTTAGTAAAATGTAGCCTGCACTCATTTTGAGCCTCCGCTAGACATTACATGTCAGACTAAGTCCAATTAATGTGGCCTCATCTGACCGAGGTGATCCCCTGAAAGTCCCTGCAGCACAGCTCATCGTGGGAAGCTGCGAAGAGTTGTACTAGTCTGCACAGGAGTTTAAAAGAGGTTAAAACACTACTGTAGGCAAACATGTTGTCAGAATCTTTTTTTTTTTTTTTGGTTGGGGTGAAGGAAGATCTGACCATAGATTTTAAAAGAACACATCCTTTAGGTGTTTTCGTTCATGAAAACATTTATTTTTAAATATGCAATCTTCCAGTGACTCTTAACTGGTAGATCAACATAATCTATAGAGTGTTTAACTTTTATTTTTAATTAAAACACATGTTTAACTGTGTGTTTGATGTTTAACCAGATTCAGCTTTTATCAACAATCATGTACTATGGGGTAAATCTCTTTTGTTTAATAATTAAATCTAATATTAGACTGAAACAAATGGTTCTTTGTAACTCATTTCTCATTATTGCTTTATTTTTAGACTACCCGAGCTGAATTTGATCTACCGGAATATTCCGTCCGTCGACGGTACCAGGACTTTGATTGGCTGAGGAATAAACTTGAAGAAACACAACCCACTCACTTCATTCCCGTAGGTAGTAAAACTGATGTAGATGCTGCCCACCACCGGATTCTGCATTATCCAGTATTGTCTTATGCAATTATAGTAAAAAGAGGTGGTATTTAAAGGTCCACTCTAAGCAAAAATTTCCCACACTATTTTGTTGTTTGCACCCTAAGCAGTCCTCCCTCTCGTACTCCCTTTCTATATCTCCACATTTTTCTTGTTCTTAGCCTAAGTAGAACCAACTTTAACTCCACCCGTTCGCTGTGTCTGAATGTTTCTAAGTGTACAATTGTACAGATGGTGGATAAGCCTGCAGGTACAACCTCTGTTCTGATTAATGTGCAGCTATCATTTGAGACACTTTGTAGCTTTCTTCCTTTCACACTCCAGCTAAATGCTGGAAAGCGAAGTTAGATCAGTAGATTAGGAGGATCAGTAGAAGCTGCAAACTGAATATTTGTGAGTAAATGTAAACATATTTAGAATACGGATAAATATAGATTTTAAAAAGTTGTTTTTATTTTATAATAAGTTCTAATAAATGAACTTTCTTATTCATTTAAAAATAAAATGTTTACATTAAACTCTGCCCACCTTTACAACATCAAAATGCTGTTGTTGGCCATGACCCACCTATTAAGCCTTTTTAGGAGTAGTATGAACATTTAGTCCCATCTGCCTATAGGAGCCCCCAATGTAAATTTCTATGTAAATGAATAGAATGGAGGAAAAGATTCACTTTAAAAGAGGAAAAACTGCATGTATCAGTGAAACAATAATAAAACCATTACAGAAATCTATATGAAATATGACTTATGTATCCGCAGATTAGTGTAAAATGTGGTAGTATTTTGACTCTAATTCATCCGCTCTCTCAAACGACTTGCATGGTGACTGCATATCTCTGAAAATATTTTGTCACTGGACACTTTTCACTATATTTCTCCTTCTTACTACTCAAACAATACTGTGTGACAGGTATGCATGCAAAATCTCTTTCCTTTTTTATACACACTGGTTTTAAAGGATAAAACGTGGTGCAGGTTGGTGAGATAACTTAGTAGAGACTGCTTAATCCTCCCTGTTCCAAGTAGAGTGAACTCAGCCTTTCATCCTTCCGAGGTCAATGAAAGGATTATAACTAAGTTGGGTAAGTGTAACTTGAAAACGAGTTTACCAGTGTTTGTAAAAACAATATGAGTTCACAGACTTCATTTTGATACCTTTTGAATTCAGTTGATCCAGGTCATAACAGTTGAAAGTGCTTCACATTATCAGGCTAGTTCAGGTAGGATAGTGCATATATCAGGCTCCACAAATACTCACTGCACCCACGGGACTTGCCACTGCACCCAACTTGCACGCAAAGGACTTGCCACTGCACCCAACTTGCACGCAAAGGACTTGCCACTGCACCCACAGGACTTGCCACTGATCCTACCATGCACCGACAGGACTTGCCACTGCTACACCATTGCACCGACAGGACTTGCCACTGCTCCCACCTTGCAACTACTGTATTTGCAGTTGTTACCTGATCCTCCAGTTCTTCTTCCTGGTGTCTACTGGGGGCAGCCGATGTCTCTGCACTTCAAATGTTTCTATAATTGTATGCATATGTTAATGTTCAAAAAGTACTTACACATTAGCACTTAAGCACTGCTTGATGATATACTGTCCACAGGTAACTGCTTTTTTTTCCAGATCACAAGAGTTATTTTTTATGTACAGTGTTTTTTAACTTTCTACTGATATGGTAGTTTTGTGAAAGATCAACATTGTATAACATTTTATTACCAGTTTGTGACATATAATGCATCGTTTTCTCCTCTTTTGATATAAAAAAATGTTCCCTATATTTCAGCCACTTCCTGAGAAATTTGTGGTCAAGGGAGTAGTAGATCGTTTTTCAGAAGAATTTGTGGAAACGAGAAGAAGGGCTTTAGATAAGTTCCTGAAGAGAATTGCAGACCATCCTGTTCTCTCTTTCAATGACCATTTTAATGTCTTTCTTACATCCAAGGTGGGTTTTTGTTTTTTTTTGGGGGGGGGGGGGGGGGGGCTAGAATGTAACCTGGTGCAGGGCCAGAAAAGACTACACTGCTACAAAATAGTGGTCCAATTAATTGTCGATATCACAGATATTTAGTTTTTTTTGTTGTAGATTTTTACATAGAAGCATTCAGTCACTAAAATTAGATGGTGTGTTCATTATTTAACCCCTTAATGCCGAAGTGATGTTCCATGCTGTTCTGACATTATGACCACATGGAATGTCATTAATGAAAGTGGTCATCGCCGCTGAAATCACGTGCTGCTGTCACTGCCGCTTGGAGCCTGTATGCTAAGGGAGTGCCAGCAACTTCTAATCGCCAAATAGCCGACCAACTGATGACCACCAATCACAACATTCGCTGGGCTCATATGACAAAGCCAATGTTTTCTAAACATTGGCTTTTTCACTAAGCTCTGCCTCTCTTCTTTCTGAGGTGAGAGAGACAGTGTTAGTCTGCATCACCTGTTCCAGTTCCTGTGAATCCTGATTGGCGACATAAAGTGTATTAACCATCCGTTAACCTTTTCCTCCCAGCTTTACTGTGTACTGTGAAGTATTTGAGAGTCAGGGTTTAATTTTTTTTTTTTTAATATAAAAAACAAAAATGTGTTCTTGTGGGGTGGGAGGTTTTTAAGGGGATAGTTAGGCGGCTTATAGCTTCATGTAGGCAGGGAAAAAAGTATAAAAAAATATTCTTGTTGGGGTGGGAATTTGTGAGAGTGACATTAGCTATATATTATGTGAATCTGCTGGGCCCCATAGGATGATCCTGTCTTTGTCGTGCATTGGGCACCTTCAGATAATTATTCTCCAGATGTACCGTGTTTTCCACTTGAGTCTGGTGCCTTAGACCACTCTGCCATCCTGACAGTACATAGATGTCCCTTATTTTAGCGCCCACCTAAGGGTTAATGTTTGTATTACTGATTTTAAGTCCACTTCAGTTTTTTTTATTCCTGGGTGATTATTATTATAGAAAAAATTGTGGCAGAAACAAATTTGTACGCTGCCCAACAACTAAATGCCTAGCTTGGAATCCCATCTCTTACTTGGCAAGTCATAATGCCCACAGATAAAAAGGATCTTGGCTTTAACAATAGCTATGGCCATTACAACAATGCCTAGCATACGCTCTCGATCACGATCTGGCATAACATTTTATAAATTATAAATTGTGTGAAAGTGCCACGGAGTACACACAGGCATTTTGGATTTATGAGGGTAAGCACAGTAACCCACCAGGTTGGCCAGAATTATTGGGAACTTTTGCCAAAATAGTGTGGCAGTCTACCCATGACTAAACAATGGGTATCATTTATACATTGATGATTTTTATACCAGTGTCCCATTGTTTACATTTTTATTCTGTTTTGACACTGTGTCCTGTGAGGCAATTCGGAAGAACCCGGAAAGTTTTCCAAAGCAGCTTGCTGCAATAGAGTTGGTAAATTGAAATGTGCACCACCCAAACATGGCCTTTCAACACCCAAATATCCCCAAAAAACCTATCCATGGGTGGTATCACCGTACTCAGGAGATGATGGTGAGCACATACTGGGGTATTCTTGGCAGTAATAATTTGAACTCTTAGTAAATTTACTCCTGAATTGTAATCTGTGTGAAACAAATCACAAATGTTAAATTACCTCATCAAAGTTTGCAAAGATTGGTGGTAAAGTGGGTACATGAAAAATGTAAAAATACCTCAAGTTGAATTCCTTAGTTTATCTACTTTTCAAATATATATTCATGCAGGGTTGATTCAGGATATTAATGTAACAAAATCATTATTGCTAATTTTGAAAATCAAACATGATTTTGAAATAGCAATGAGCTACTTGTAATTATTGCATTATAACTGGCAAAAAAACAAAACAAACACATATAAAGATCTGGTATTTGTCAACTCTGGACAAATAGTTGGAGTTGAGTAAAAGATTTGAGTAAAAATCAGATCACGTATTTTTCTTATTTCATTTTTCTGCCATATTTTTTTTTTTTTTTTTTTTTTTACAGTAAATTAGATAATATATGATAATGGTATCCAAAGAAAGCCCTTGTGCTGATAAAAAATAATAAAAAATGCATGTTTGTTAAGTAAATGAGAGAAGAAAATTGCAGCTAAAAACAGCCTCTTGTCCATGAGGGGTTAAAATTACTTTTCATAAATGTGTGTGTGAAACCTTACAGAAAAGCTTTATGCTGGTCCTCCAATACCAGCAAATAGTTCCTAATTTTTTCCTTCAATGTTTTTCTTCTCCTCCATCTTATCATGTAAAAAATAATGAAATAAAGTAATAATACATTAAACCAAGCCTGTGCATTAAAGGACAACTGTAATGCTAATTTAACTATTTACAAAAAAAATAAAAAATAGCTACACACCCTCTGTGATCTGTTTGGCTCCTTCCATAGAGAACCTGACCGAAGGTGGAACAAAATAGCTGCTTCCTCTCTGATTTTATCCCACCAGGTTGCTGCTTCCTCTCTGCTTCTGCGAGGCAAAAAGTGTGAAAGTTGGTTACCATTCATTTTGCTTAAAGAATGGCATACTTTTTAAAATAACGAATACCACAACAGTTGTTTTTTAATAGATTGTGGTTCATGGATATGGTTTCAGTTTACTTTTTAAAATATTTTTTTTATCCATAAATATAAATAGGATCTGAACAACCACAAAAAACAGGGAGTAACTTTGCTTTCCAAAATGGGGGAGTCCGTGAGGTACGTGACAAGCGGTTACAAACTGAGAAGCCGTCCTTTGGAGTTTTCAGCAGTCACAGATTACTTGGACACCTTCGCACTGAAGCTTGGCACAATCGACAGAATAGCACAGCGCATTATCAAAGAGGAAGTGGGTATGTTCTGTCTTGTTGTTTCTGTCTATGTAGGCCTAGATATATAACCTCATAGGCCAACATTATCAACACATCAAGTCATTTATATTGGCTGTTGATGACCTACATCCCCCATTTGCCTTGAAAAATTCCCCCTCATAACATATTCATCCTTTACATTATAAATATTAAAAGAAACTATTTGAAACCCACCAGTTTCTAGTGAAGGCTATATGTTTATTTATCCACAGTCATGCGTGTATATGTTATCACCTGTCCATCACTCAAACATTTTTATTGAAATGCAGAATTTAGTGAATATCTACTATCACTGTAATTATTACACACAATTTCGCTGTCCTTAAACATATTCATATTCATGCCACATGACAAGTTTTTTGATTGAACTGTAACTTTCTAAATTTGAAATACTCAAATCTACTCCAGTTGGCCTTCCATAAGCATTGTTGATGGCCAACTGGATGTATGTAAGTGTTTCAGAATTCTGAATATGAAATGGTTTTCAAGTTTTTTTTACATATGGTCTCGGTATGGGCAAATATGTTTTCGAGGCAAGGTATTCTATGCCGGGGACAGCTCCGAATTAGGACTTTATGTCCTGGGCAACCTCAATCCAAGACAGAGCAGAGTCCTGCAGTGTGGAGGAGGTCTCAGCCAATCAGGAGAGGCTTCCCAACTCTCAGGTATGCACTTTGAACTTGTCAGCGTTCAGTTGCCTCTCCTGATGGATTAATTCCTTCAAACGGATCTTGGTGACATGAAAAATCGCATGTGCACACACACATGCATACTCTGTGTGTGTGCATATATGTGTATATAGTGTAAAAAATATATTTTACAGGCACTAAAATGGATAACAATGTTGTTCTATCTAGTAAGCGCACAATGGGCCTGGCTGTGCATCATGGAATTCAACCCGCTAATACTGTATTTGCTCAATATAAGGTGAGGTTTTTCCAGAGCAAATGCTGTGAAAAAGTGACCTCATCCTGTATATGAGGTCACCTAGTAAGCAACCTTAAAGATTACAAGGACTGTAAAGGTCAGATTACATGGCATACATCCAGGTTCTCCGCAGAGCTATAAGGATTTGGATATCAAACCGCACTGGGGGAGAGCAGGCAGCGCCATGTCTGTGAGCACAACCAGTGCACAGACATTCTTTTTAGCTGCCTAGGCCAAACACTCTAAGGTCACATGACCTACCAATGCACCAACTCCTAATACATGAGGGTTACACAAGTCAGTTGGAGAGAATTACTGTGTGTGTCTGGGTAGCTTACAGACCTCCTGCTGCCTACCACTAGACACCAATGCTGGGATGAGTCCATGTTGGTCCAAACGGTGCATTCAAGTCCCCGTGGATGCAGTGGAAGCATGGTCAGTCCCTGTGGGAGCAGTGACAAGCCCCTGTGGAGCTTAATTTAGGTGCAATCTGGTGCTGTGGTTGTAATGGCAAGTGGTAGGGTAATAAAAAGGTACAGGGAAAGGAAATAAACACAATACATTTTTTCAATAACAATTTTTATTAAAAATGAAAAAAGTTTACATGTAAAGCAATATTTATTAGAAAAACTTTTTCTATTTGGCAGCTGCCGTGCTTTCCTCTGAAGCAGGAAGTCTGGTCCTGCAGATCCAATCAAATGAACAGGGACACTCCCCCCCACACACACACACACTCTGATTGGCTGTACGAGTTCTGATACTGTCAGCACACTCCAGCCTCTTGACCAGCTCTCCCTCAGCTGTGTAAATCCACATGTATCTCTAAAGATACAAACCAGGTTTAATTAGGCAAAGGGGACAATTTATTTTACCTCTTGCTTACTCAAAAGAAGCAAGGGTTAAAAAAAACTTTAGTTATCCTTTAAGCTTCCTCATTAATGTTTCATTGAAGGCAGGTATACTTTATTAGCGGAATCTTGGAAATTGTTGAACTCACATTGCACACCCTGTCTTGTGGACAGTTTCCCTAATATTACCAAACACACTGGGCTATGTATATGGAGCCCAAAGTATTTGTGTAAATAAATTTGCAAAATCAAGTTGTTGTTTTTTATAGAAGATTGATTTCGCAAGACTCATCCTATATTCAATATTCTATATTAGAATACCTAGTGGAGCTCCGAGAGTATGGTCCAGTTTACTCCACGTGGAGTGGGTTAGAAGGGGAGTTAAGCGAGCCGCTGGAAGGAGTGTCTGCTTGCATTGGTAATTGCAGCACAGCACTGGAGGAACTGACGGAAGATATGACAGAGGACTTCCTTCCTGTGTTGAGAGAGTATATCCTGTACTCTGAATCTATGAAGGTAAAGTAAGGACTTGTGTCTTCACTAAATTGTGAGGTATTCTCTTTCCTATGTGAGGGTATTTGCATGGGGGAAACATTTCAGATTATTTTACACGTGAAATAAGCTGTATCCTGTTGGAGATATGGATCCACTTTGTGGACATTCAGTCTGTATCTCCATTACTTGCTATGATTTCCTTTCATTCACACTGTCTGGAAATAAAAATATTGGATAAACTGTAATGTAGGTAGGTATGGTGGTGGATTACACAAACTATTTTCTAAAAGGTAACTACAATATATGCTATGTTCTACGACTGGCCAAAAATCTCCTGTCCTCCAGTCATCACCACTGTCAAAATTTGTTTGTCAATATATTTTCTTATGTCACACCATAATCCACCAACATTTATTATTATCTTAGATCATCCATTTCCTTTCCTCCTGATATATCATCCACTTACGTACTGCTAAGCTTTTAACTGCCTTGTCCTGTTCCATCTACTGTCCTCTTAACATTACTTTTTCAATGTCATCCTTGCTTCACATCCATCTCCCTCTCCCCATTTATCCACATTATCCATCTCACTCACAATGAGAGATCCTGTCTGGCCGATCTGTACATGGCGTTGCTCTTTCACCCTAGACTGTACTAAAGAGAAGAGATCAAGTTCAAGCTGAATATGAGGCCAAACTGGAAGCTGCCGCCGTGAAGAGGGAAGAGCGAACTGGGGTGAGTAGACTGCACTGTACTTTACATATTAAATGCGTTGGTTTTCAAAAACCTTACCAGTAATCAAAATAGTTACTCTTCTTGTAATGTAACACACATACAGATATTTGAGGGAATGTTAGACCCCTTAAAAGTAAAAATAACAACATTCAAATTATAATACAATATATATTTTAATCTTTTTTTGTGCAAAGTAAAAAATATTGGTATTCTAGGACGGATCAAAATTTGATAAGTGGAATAGTTGAAATATGTATAATATCTTTCTACTGTGTTTTAAAACTTTCTCTGCCATCCTAGGTGGCACATAATGTGAGAGAGAGAGACTCCTCTCTCCTAGCTAGGCAGGATTTGTTCTTTTCTGCCTACCCTGGGTTGGATCTAAGTGTCACTGGCTAAGATTAAACCCATTTTCAGACTTTACAGCCCCAGGTCAGATCGTCACATTGTGCCAAATATCAATATTTTTTGTTACTGCCTGTATTCCCAGCACGGTATTTGCTACAGCATTTTTGGAGCTTGCTGGCACAGCAGTGGCAATGGCTTCTGCTGGGATCTGTATGGAGGTCTGTCATGGACATGTCCCGAAAAGATGCTCCGATTTAGGGACGCCTTCTTTCAAAGCTTCTCTAAGCATTCTCCATCATTTTCAGTCCATGAAGCACTCTCAACTAGGATAAAGGAGAAATGGCATCATCCTGATTCTGCCTTTGGGAACATCCCAATTCTGTAGGTGTTTTGTACCAAGAGTCGACACAGCAGTAGCAAAAGTTTCTAAAAAGAACTGCTCTCCCGCTGGAAGATGGATCTCACTTTTAAGAACCTATAGGGAAACAAAGAAAACCACACTGAGAAGAGCCTTTGAGGCGGCCACGGTCGGTTTCAAGAGCAGTGAGAGCATGACTTGTCCAAATAGAAAATGGCCACACAGACAAAAGCCCCAGGAAAACCATCATGAAAAACATGTTTCTCACTAGAAAGCATTCACATATCTGGAATTCTTAGCTGTAGAAAGAGCACCGATTTTCTGGCAGCATTCATTTGCAAACAAACCTATTCTGGTCCATTCAGACAACAGGATAGTAGTGATCTAGCTGTATCGCCAATGCGTAACAACAAGATGGCCATTACTGGAAGTAGCACTATTACAAATTGGTCTCTGAACTGATACATGGCAAGTGACTATTTCAGCTCTACATAGAAAAAAGAGACAGAATTTTGAAGCAGATTAGACACCCTGGTACCGGACTAATGGTCCTTGTATGAGGAAACTTGTTGACCCGGACTGGCCTCTGCAAATTTGGTACTCCAAACTGATCCAACTTTGTACAACCTTGCCAACTGGTAAAACTTATGCCTTTGCACTTGAACATAGAACTGATCCAGTCTCCTTTTAAACCTTTCAGCTAAGCACCACTTCCTTTTCTGTTGCAGAAGATGGCCTTGCTAGCCATTTCTTTGGCAAGAAAAAAATGTAACACTTATTTTTCAGGAAGTAGCGCCGCTCCATTATTTAGAGCTAAGGAGGTGTTTGTCCGTCAAAATGGCATATATCTTCTAACCTCTTACTCTGCTGCTCCAGGTCCAACAAGGGCAACCATACATCTAATGCCTGTTGAATTACACAAGCCATCTAAACTGCCTACCAGTCTGCAGGTAGAATGCCGCCTCTTGGTCACCAGGCCCATTACAGCAACATCATAGGCAGTGTATCTGACATCCCCAGACGAGATCTGTAAGGCAGCAACTTGAAGCAGTATGAACACATTTGTAAACACTACCATGCGGGTGATCAGGGCAAGAAAAAAACTTTCCTTCAGCAAAATGGTTTTAAATAAAGTCTTTTCAGATGCTCCTTAATGCCTGCCTGCCATTTTTCTCTTTTAAATCTCATCTTATGTGCCACCAAGAATTACTGGGAAAATGTAAAATCTACTTACTGAGAATTCACTTTCCCCTGCTATTACCTCGACTTGCCACAATTCTTCTCGACTCCCTTAATATTTCTTATAGATTTTTGTTTTCACTTTTGCAGTATAGATGTGTAAACAAGGGGGAAGCTATTTGCACTTTTTAGTTTTTAGAGTCCTGCCTACCAAAGACTGAGGAGTCGTCTGTTTCTCACGTTATGTGCTCCCAAGGTAATGGCAGGGAAAAATAAAATTCTAAGCAGAATCTGCATTATCCGGCCTAATATTAGTAACTGAATATTTAATATCAATTAATTGTTATTGAAGCAAATATATGTATATATTTAATATATTGAGGTTCTATGTGAAGAAAATTTTAAGTGGCTAAATCATGTGATAGATTTATTTTTTTGGGTCCATGCGTCAGTCGTCTGGGTTTTTTATTTTTTTTTTTGTGTGTGCTGAAAATTTATAAATTATTTTTACATGTACCAGGAACCTACAAGATCAAAATATGCCAGTACAATTTCAGTTATTTGGTTCATAGGACCATTTGAAAAATATATTTGCAATATATTGTATTGCTTTTGATTTGATATGTTCATGATAAATCATTTGTATAGCTTCGTGTTTAAAGATGAAAACATTTTTTTCCCAATATTTTAACTTAGGATTTTTTATTATTCTTTACTAATTTGATCTTATGCATTTGTTAGGTGCCTACTGAGGTAGAAAAGTGCCAAGACAAGGTGGAATGTTTTAATGCAGATTTAAAGGCCGATATGGAAAGGTGGCAGAATAACAAGAGGCAGGACTTCCGTCAGTTGCTAATGGGAATGGCTGACAAAAATATTCAGTACTATGAGAAGGTGAGTGGCCATGATTACATTTGCTGTCCTGCTAATGCACATTTCAGAGGAGGGGAAATGCAGACAGCTGTTGTTGCAAAGGTTTATTTGACATTACAATTGTATTTCAACCTACACAGCTATATAAATATATTTTACAAAGCTAAAACATATACACAATTAGGATGGTGCAGGATCACTTCTATCAACACAATACTGCTCCAAATATTCTTAGGCAAAGATTTAATGAAGTCTACAACAGATAAAAGTAGAACTAACACATGGTGCAGGACTAGCCACAACAGATATCAGTCCAATGCAAATTTCTCCTTATGAGGGGGAGACCTATGTTCCACCGAAACTGTATTTGGGGACAATTTTCACACTGTGACTGTCTCTGTCTGTGTGTATATGTACATGATTATGTGTGATGGCTGGCTCCTAAAACTAAAATTTGTCACCGCCTGTATTAAGCAACTTCCATGTTTATTAATAATCTTATTTTTTTACTGTATTTTTATACACCTAAAAGTCCAATCTTCACCTTTTTTGGGCAAATTGAAATGGCGGAAAGTCTGTTATTTTTTTTACTGCGTTCAGGCTGATTTCGACCCTATAAGAATATGGCCAGTTTTTGAGTACATGTGTACATGTTTGAAGCCACTTGGTGGCAGATCAGAGCATGTACATAAATCATTGCTAACCAGAAGATCTGATATAATTATATTGTCCTGCTTCTCTGCTTCTGACAGGTGACTGTTTTTCTGAATTTTACAAATACACAAAAGTGCAAAAAACAAACAAGGTTTGCTACTATTAACTATCTTTAAATACTAGCTACAGGCTATTCTGTTTCATGAAGTCAGTACCTATGTTACACCTTACAGTGACTGAATTCTTTGGTTTCACAAGTTTGCACAATATTTGCCCCTCAAATCACTTAATACATAAATGCTTGTCATCAGGTTACTTATCATACATTAAGCTGAGGAACCTCTTTTTTTCCTATTCAGTCTCAAAGGCCTGTAGGCAGAGATATATACACTCCTACAAGACAGCTGCCATTTTAAAGCTGACCAGACCGGGCTGCCTTCTTCCCATCAAGCATTGCAGCTGCCGCTCAGAGGATAAAAGTACTGGCAAAAGTACATGCCAGTTTATCCTCACACAGGGGACGGCTAACTTTTCACTTGTGTTCCTATAATAGAAGCACGTGTGAAAAATAAAGTTTAGTGTCTAATTAAAGGAACCATTAGCTTTGTTTTTTGTTCTTCTAAGGCTGCCTGAATTAAACTGACAAGTGGATTATTATTATTAAGTTGATACCTAGGATTTATGAGAAAAAATCCCGATAATCCATGGTTCCTTTTGTTTTTGTTTAATTTGCAGCACGAGTTAACAGTTGGACAAGTGCCTACAAATGTTCAGTGCTGAATTCTTCCCAAAGAGGGCACATGAATGCGCACTCATCATTAAGGGTGCATATTACTAACCAATTATTTATATAGCGCCAACAATTTACGTAGCGCTAGGTTCACAGCATATAAGGGAACTACATACTAAATTAGAAAAACTATAATAGACTGGTACATGAGGTACAGAACCCTGCTCGCAAGCTTACAGTTGACCTGCTCTCTGCGCCATCCTGGATCTGATTTTTTTAATGTGTTAATGCAAAGGCCGGTCCTTTCATGGGGCAGACTGGGGCAACTGCAGTGTTTTTTTTCTGTATCTGGGGGAGCGTCAGTCTGGGACAATGCTAAGTCCCAAATTGACAGAAACGTCTTCTGATTGGCTCAGTCTCTCCTTCACACAGTGTGAGTGAGAGTGTTTGTGTATCTGTATGTGTGAGTCATAGACTGTCTGTCTGTGGGGTAACACCTCTGGCACTGCCTATATCTGTCTCGCCACCCAGGGGTTAACTCGTCTGACACTGCCTAGATCTGTCTCGCCATCCAGGGGTTAACTCCTCTGACCCTGCTTAGATCTGTCTCGCCACTAGAGGCTGAAGAGGGAACAGCCACAAAACCTGAATAAGACATACAGAAGCCAAGGAAATGGGGTTGAACTGTGACACTGCTATTAAAGTTTATTTTTACACGATGCTTGCCAGATCACTTTTTTGGTGAATATGTATTTTGTATTATTTGTAACAAGGCTCTGTTTCCTTCCTACAGTGCCTTACAGCATGGGAGTCTATAATACCACTGTTACAAGACAAACAAGAACCTAAGTGAGCATTCCTTCTCTAAGAGAACACTTTGTATCATGTCAGAGTTTACTGGATCTCACAATGCCCAACTCACCCTGCTGAGTGGCTGGCACATTGAAGAACCTCCTCGTATATTTATAATGCAATGCGGTGCATTAAAACTTACCAAACGTATCCTCTCCTTCATTATGCCAATTTGCTTTCATTCTCATTCCTAAGACTTTGCCAACTGTGTTGAATAACTGCTTTGATCCAGAGGTCCTCCTCGTACAGAAGACTTTGTGTGTCCTTACAATGGAAATCAGGTCTCCCACTTCCATCTGCAGTTTGCTTTGGCTTTTGTAACACTAAAATGAATAGACTTCAACAGATAAGACTAGATGAGTGCAATTAACAATCTCACCACAATGCAGCTTTCCACATGAGTGTATTCCCCAAAATATTTGATTTCTACACAATCACTTCCTTTTTCTTGTTCTAATTACTGGGGACCCTTTCTAAACATTTTGTGTGCAGTCCAACATTTTTGGCCTTGTCTCCTTTATAAGTTTGCATGAACTGTGTAAGTAAACGTGGCATGAAATAGTTTCTCTTTGATGTTCAATATATATATATTTTCCTTTTTCTTTTCTTTTTTACCGATTTTGAAGTTGTAAATAAATGCAGTGTATTGTATCTGCACAAGGAGCCAGGTTTAAAGGGGAAAGCATACGTTTACACTGGGGCCTTATCTGAAGTTTATCAAAGGGAATAACTAATAGTGACCCTTTTGTTACTGTTTTTCAAAGTCCATTAAAAAATGTAAAATAACTGTTTGCCTTTTTTAATTAAAACAAAAAATAAAAGAATTTAAAATGTCTATTAGTTGATTACTTTTGCATCTGTACATGGGATAAATGCAGCTCACATGTTTGACTAGACTGAACATGACATGAATCAAGCTGTCTCTAATGGTTTGGGAATTCTGCGTCTGTATGTTTCTCATTTGTGCTTGGTACTAGTTACTCAATCTTGAGCTTTTATTTTCTGATATGGTATTCAAGAAGTGTAAAAGCAAAGTTTAACATTTGAAAATTATTTTCTTCTCATTGTACATAAAAAGGAAACGTATATATTTTTTCTCAAAACATTTTTTACATTTAGTTTTGCTGGAATGGTTTCTGGGAGTGAAACTCTTCAGATTAAAGGTCCATTCCAAGCAAACAAAATCAAATATAACATAGTTAACATGGTAACTGAGATTGATAAAAAGACTTAAAGGGCCAGTCTAGTCACCTAAATGATTTTGGTGCAACTTTTAGGCACCAAAAGGTGAACTAGACTACATTTTTTTATTTCTAATATTGTTAAAACTGAATAAATACTTACCTATAGAAGTTCTCCCGTAAGTGGAAGCCCTCGGTATTGTAATGGTGCGGCCGCAATGCTCTTGCGCAAGCGCAGTTCACCATATTCCCAGCTACCCCATGTAACTACCCAGCACCACCTGCTCTATCTTCCCTGCCTGAATTGGAGACTCGCGTATACACGCGTCACCATGGCAACAAGCCGGGATTTTTTGGGGGTACTGCACTGCCTATCACTCTCAGCCATCTGGCATTTATGTTGGTGACTGCATTGCCTATCACTGTCAGCCAGTTGGCATTTATGTTGGGACTGCACTGCCTGTCACTCTGACAGCTACAATTTAATGGCGGACTGCACTGCGTATCACTCTCAGCTAGCTGTAATGTGTGGGGGACTTCACTGCCTATCACTCTCATGTGGCACGCTGAACCCTCATCCCGGAGCAGACTGGTGGTGAGATCTGAACCTGTATGTGTGTGTCAGTATGAGTGTGTGTGAGTATATGAGTGTGTGTGTGTGTGTGTGTGTGTATATGAGTATAAGTAAGTGTATGTGTGTATAGGCGTTGTTGGCACTGTGAGGTCTGCAAATTTGTGTCTGCCAAATATTGGGCACTCAGGCCCAAAAACGTTCACCATCACTGCACTAGGATCTTTAATGCAACACAATTACATATTGGCTGCTACTGTGGAAAAAAATCCCTTTAGAAGCTGAAACAGATGAAGTGAAATTGGTCCGTCCTTAACCACTGCAAATGTGGAATTTCATCTAAGTTTAAGATCTTAATTTTTTAATTAATGCGAAATGTAAAATATACATTTTAAAGTACTTTGATAGTACTATGTTATGCATTCAAATTTGCAAAAGGCATTTTGGGCACTAGACAGTCCCTTTAACCTATTTGTGACCTTATGACGAGTTAACTCGTCATGTAGTTAGGCTACAGCCGGTCTGAAAAGGGTCCAGGATTCTGCCTTGCACTCGAAGCAAAGTTCCTTGTTCCGATTGGCAGCTTTCCGGCTATGCGATCACTCGATCACCGTGATAACATGCAAATTAGACAGCAAAAGTCAACGCGTTCACACATTGACTTTGTCTCTAATTCACTCCCTGTGCTTCACGTACTTATAGTGAAGCACAGAGAGGCAAGTGTAGAAGAAAAAAGTTAACCCTTTCCTTGCTGATCACAGTTTTCCTTCTTACTTTATGGCCCTCTTTTTCTTTTTTTTTTTTACAAATGTTTATTTTTGCATTTTTAAAGTGTTTTTTTTTTAATAAATAAATTTGATTGAAATATATTAATTAAATTACAGTTAACCCCTGCATGCCTGTTCTGTGATTCTTATGGCTCTGACATCGCACTGGCCAGAGTTTTTTTTCTGGGAGGGTTTGGGAATCTATATTTTTAATTAGTTAGTCAATTAGTTGGGATAAGTGGGTTAGTGTTGTACTAGTGTAGATTATTATTGGGAAAATAATGGGGAAAAACATTTTTCCCCCCAAATGTTCCCTTTTTATATGTATTTTTAATACTAAATTATAGATTATTTTTATGTATAGGGTATCAAAAGAAAGCTCTAACTGTCTCTTAAAAACAATATGTAACTTGTATGGGTGCGTTAAATGACAGAAAGGAAAATTACGTTTCAACAACCACATATAAAAAAAATCCCTGGTCCTAAAGGTGTTAAGTCCATAAAGTTCAACCCTACTACCTATCATTCCTGCTTTTGATTTTTTTTAAAAGTAAGCCATTTTGAATTTTGCCACCTAGGCCGAAAAATTCTTTCTTGACTCCAAAAGGCAAGCAGATTTCTCCTTGGATCAAGACGCTCTATTATTAAGAATTATTCTGTTATTAGAAGCCCTGTATTCCAAAAAAAAAAACAACATTTATCCAGACCCTTTTTGAATGCATCTATTGAATTTGTTCTATATCTTTATTGTCCTTACTGGTAAAGAATCCCTTCCTTTGCGGTCTATGAAATCTTTGCTCTTCCAGTCTCAGTGGGTAACCTCTTGTTCTTTGTACAATTTTGTTAATGAACAGGTCACTGGTGAGCTCTTTATATTGGCCCTGCACATATTTATATAATGTTATCAAATCCCCTCGAAGACATTTGTTTCTCTAAAATCCCCAATTTTGTAGCTCTCCTTTGCACTTTTTCTAGTTCCATAATATCCTTTTTAAGGACGGGTCCCCAGAATTGTACTGCATATTCAAGGTGAGGTCTTTCCATCAACCTGTAAAGAGGCACGATGAAGTCCTCCTCCCGTGACTATCTTATTGGCCCTTGCAGCTGCAAACTTGCATTGTGCAATGTTGCAAAGTCTGTTATCTATAATTATTCCTAAATCTTTTTCATTAGTAGGTTTTCCCAGGGAAATAACATTAAAGTATATGTATATAAGTTATAGTTAGCGTTTGGTATGATTTAACTCTTTGCTTTATTGAAAAACATTTTAAAATATATACTTTCTTCAAATGCTGGGAGCGGAGTGGGAGTATCAACAGAAGCGGCAAACCTGATATTTACAACTAAGTAAGTTTGATAGACAGATATATTTGTATAATTATTGAATTATATGCGTGAAAAGTGTAGGCCATTTTCAAGTCAAGTAGTCCATCAAGGAAATCACAAATTTATGCCTAGACTGGCTAAGCGGCAGTCTGGATGGGATGGAAGACGTGGGACTGGAAAGGTGCCACGGGTAAACAGCAAAATAGTTCATGGTGGAAATTTACTGGCCTTTGATAAAGCCAAATTAAGGATGTTGGCTGCAGCTACACACACCTTGCAACAGACGCTACCTTTGAACGCAAGTTGAAGACAAAATATAGGAACAGCATGGACATTAAACAACCTCAGAGTTGCTTTGACTACCATCACTGGGTGCAAGATGAAGGTCCTCCACCACCCATCTGTAGCAGCGAGGCTTTGTGCGTTGTTGAGAGCAACAGGTTAAACACACAGAGCTCAGACAGTGTCGCTTTGCGCTCCTCGCAAACACTGATGATTCAGAGCTTTATCTTTCCGATGCTCTGAATCAGCTTTTTATATTTTTTATCTTACATTTTTCCATCTTCGGCCGGATACGACAGTACGTCATATCCGGCGACTGTTTTTCCCTCCTCTGTAATCAGTTAATAGTTGAGCTGGAGTTGAAGAATCTGATTTTAATTCCTGATTTTTACATTTCACATATCAGTTCACTTTTTGTGAGTAATACACATTGTGCTAGCTCTTTGTGACTTTTAAAACACACCCCACTTGTCTCCTGTTCCCTCCTGATATTTGCATTCCCTATAAAAAAAAAAACAGAATTGCATGGAATTGAGATGGAAATTTCAAACTCCAACGCAGCTGAATGGGAGAATTCTTTCAAATCAGCTACTTTGACCTTAAGTTTGAAATCCCCATCTAAATTCCCTGCAATTCTCTCTTTATTAAGTAGACCCTTCTAAAGAGCAGTAATCCTGGAAGAACATTTTTATGTTTTATTTTTGTTACTTTTAGGTGCATATGGCTCGCTGACTACTTTTCAATGGACACACCCATTTCAGCCGCAGTGACCTTTCACATACAGATTTTTATATTTATTGCACTCTGCCACACTCAATGGAAACATAAGTATTGTACAGAGAGGGCAACTCAAGATTTGTACAAACAGGCTATTGCTGTTTAAAGAAAGATCATCAAACACAATGAAATCTATTTACTGAACTAACAACCAAAAATCAGACATTAATAGCTGAGCTTGAAAAATCTCCATCTTGTCTCTCCTTTCCAACTCTGTTTTCTTGGCCTGATTTTTGCTATTCAGGAATGTCCAGGCTTCGCAGGAATGTCTGTACATCACTGGGGTTGTCAATAGACAGAATCTTATCACCTTGGGATATGGTCAGGAAGTAAGGCAGCCCCCATCTATATTTAGTGTCCTGGGCTCTCAGGTGTGAGGTGAGTGGGCACATTGTCTGGCGCCAAAGCACCACAGAAGACGGCAAATTGTCAAACAGGCGAATAGGTAAGCGTAAGTAAATTGGGGTGCTTTATGATATACGGCCAGAAGTTCTGTCTTAGTTGTCGAGGTTGGCAGTTTGAGGATGACATCCCGTGAGGCGTCACTAGGAGCCTTCTGGGCTTTGCATACTCTGTAAAAAAACAAGCGCCTGGAAGATTGTGCCTATGTCTTAGTAAGACATATCAGTTTATCGAAGTTAGTCCAGCTTAAGTAAAATTAACTGGAACAGGCCCACATCTGTAAAGAGTTAAGACAGTTTGAGTCCCTTCCATTGCAAAATTCGGAGTGAGCACATGGCTTCCCTCTTGTCTATTTTAAATAGCATTCACCACCATTGAACCATAAAACTAAATTTACACCTGAGCTAAGAGTTGAAGTCAACCAATAGAAAAGCATAAACATCTATTTAGGATGTAAGTGCATCTGAGACATCCTGGACATGTTGACCTTCTAGAGGGAGACCAGGGGTTATCACAGTTCACATAACTGACAGTCATCTATGTTATTAGTTACCGTATTTATCGGCGTATAACACGCGCCGGCGTATAACACGCACCTAATTTTAAGAAGGAAATTTCAGGAAAAAAAACTTAAGAACTTAAATTAAGAACTTTGAAGCCCAATATGCCATTTTAATATGCCAGGATATTGCCCCCAATATGCCATTTAATATGCAGGATATTGCCCACAATATGCCATTTAAAATGCAGGATATTGCCCCCAATATGCCATTTTAATATCCCAGATATTGCCCCAATATGCCATTTAATATGCAGGATATTGCCCCCAATATGCCATTTAATATGCAGGTTATTGCCCCCAATATGCCATTTATTATGCCAGGATATTGCCCCCAATATGCCATTTAATATGCCATGATATTGCCCCCAATATGCCATGATATTGCCCCCAATATGCCAGGATATTGCCCCTTAGTATGCTCGTTATGCCACCCTCCTCCCCCCCCTTCCCCATAGCCCAGCACTTACCTCTTTGCTGCTCTGTCCCCCAGTGCTCTGAAGCTGCGTGGCTGTGAGGGAAGCGTTGTGAGCTTCCCTTCAGCCGCGCGGTCAATAAAGTTTGTTTTAAAAAAAAACACACTTTATTGACCGCGCGGCTGGAGGGAAGCTCACAACGCTTCCCTCACAGCCACGCAGCTTCAGAGCACCGGGGGACAGAGAAGGAACGAGGTAAGTTTTAGATTTTTTTTTTTTTTCAGCGTATAACACGCACACACCATTTTCTCCCTATTTTCAGGGAGAAAAAGTGCGTGTTATACGCCGATAAATACGGTAATTAACCATGTACAACATTATAGCGTATAACTGGAATCACTTTAACAGAATACAAACCAGTTATACATTAGAAAAACGACATAAAATAAAATGAGAGGAGCGTGCTATATATAGATTGAAACGGGTTGTGGGAAACAGAAAAAGAAAACGAAGGAGAGGAAAAATTAGAGGCAAAAGGGTGCTCCGAAAGAGGGGAGCACCGGCAGCTGCAAGAGAGAGCGGCTAAGAAGTGGGCCACTGGTCCACACTTTTGGTGGCCAGCTAAAAATAACCTCATTCCAAACAAGGGTGAGGAGAGCCCCGGGGGTGGGGGAGGAATAACCTATATAAATCTCGTTTAACAGTAACATGTAATCATTGTCCCTCATGCTAAACAACCGGAACCAAAAAGTAGCGAGCATGCAAAGTATAAATCGAACTGCAAGATAGTCAGAAAAAGGTGTCCTCCATGAGGGATAGTACAAAATTCAGGAGACAGTCGATTGCGGGATCTGAGGAATGTCCATGCTTTGCAGGAATGTCGATAGACACAGAATCTTATCACCTCGGGATACGGTCAGGAAGTAAGGCAACCCCCATCTATATTTAGTGTCCTGGGCTCTAGGTTGGCAGTTTGAGGATGACATTCCGTGAGGCGTCAGTAGGAGCCTTCTGGGCTTTGCGTACTCTGTAAAAATCAAGCATCTGGGAGATCGTGCCAGTGGTCGGGCGAAGACAGGTGAGTAACTGCACGAGGTAAGGCCGGTGTAAGGTGGGCCCAGCAGCCTCTGGGATTCCCAGTACACACACATTAGCATGACGCTGTTTAGCCTCCAATTGTATAATGTGTTTAGAAGCATCCACCATCTGCAGGGTCAATTAGTGCGTAAGCTCAGTAGACTTATCTTTCCGCTGTATTACCGATGCGGTGGTGGCCTCCAGCTCTGTCACTTTGTTTTGGATGGAGAGGATGTCTACCCGAACTACCTGGATGTCCAGACTCCACGTCGCCTGAAAGTCCATAAAAAACTTTTTAATGTCTGCCTTGGTGGCAAAAACGCCTCCTCCGTGCACCTCTGTCAGGTTTGGGGATCAAGGATCCAAGTTATGGATATCATCAGATTCATTCAAAGTATAGTCTGAGCACCGACAGGAAAGAGTAAATTAAGCCGCTGCCGCATTTAATTGCAGCCTAGTAGGCCTAGACAGGAGAGTAGCAATGTCCGACTTCTGGCTAAGTTGTAGCTTTTCCAACTTTTTACTCTTCTTTCCCATGGTGACTGACTGTGTCCCACGTAGGGTTTTCACCTAATTAGCTAGTGTAGCGGTATATATACCAGTAGATCCAGTGAAGCAGGGAGCTCAATCTGGCACACTCTGAGACAAAGTAAATTGAATGCTTCTCTAAATTGTCCCATATTTAGCATCCACTTAAAAATTGTTCCAGTTTTGCTTTGATAAATATGGTTTATGGTGGCAGCCATTGTTTTCAGAATTCAGAACTATTATATTACATTAACGCTTGGAGGCCCAACAATTGTGTGCAGTGTGCTGAGAAAGTCAACAAACAGCCCATTGTGAACGTTTCAGGATTTTGAGTCACAAGTTTTAGAGTCTGGTTCACATAAGTGAATAACCAAAGTGCATTTTTATCCAGAGATTTTCTTTTATTGGTCTATTGATTAAACCTAAACGTTGCAAGTGATTGCAATAATAAAAATTAATAAAATACCGTTTTGTTTTTTTTTAGTTTATTTCTCTCTCTCTCTCCCTCTCTCTCCCTCCCTACCCCAACCCCAGTATTCGTTATAAACCCCCCCCCCCCCCCCCCTTGACAGATACCCCAATTGCCAGGGCGCTAAAAAGGAAGAGTAAATATAGGAGTTCTGGGAGGCCCACAACCAGTTAACGGCCTGGGGCCATTAGGTTTTATTAAGGTTTGACTAAACGGATGAATGCCTGATACGCAGCCAGCAGGAACCCATGTGTGTAATGTCATACATGGAGTCCCAAATTAATAAGGAGGGACCTAACCTTGGACGGTTAAGGTTGCCTTCCAAAGGTGGAATGACAGTGCAATCCACCAAGAAAAGGGGGAGGTGCGGTTTTATGTTAATTGTTAAATGTTTTGTCTTTTTTGTATGCATCACTGAGAAAGGTGTACCGGACATAGGGCAGGTGAGACCAGTAAGTAAGTATGAAGAACAGACAGAGAATCCTACGGAAATGAGAGCAGAAGGGTAACAAACAATGATTAGAATTATGACACTTAATGCACAAGGGATTAATTCCCCACAGAAAAAAAATATAGTCTCCCAATTCCTTAAAAAAGAGAGAATAATGGTCTGTGCCCTCCAGGAAACTCACTGGAGAGGGACAGACCCATTAAGGTTTAAAGACAAAAAATTTCCCAACAATGATTCATGCCTACCTCCCCCAGCAAAGAAAGAGAGGAGTTGCCATTCTGTTTGCTAGAGAACTTGTAGTTAACATAAAATACCAGGAATGTGACCCGGAAAGGAGGTATATTATAGCGATAGTCGAGATAAATAACACACTATATACAATTACTAACGTATATGCTCCCAACCAGACTCCGATTAAGTTTATTCAAGCTATATGTAAAAAAATACAAAGAATTGCCCAGGGTCTTATAATCTTGTTGGGGGACTTTAATTGTGTGATGGACCCCCACCTGGATACTGTAAGTTCTAAAGGGAGTGGGATGAACAAAAATACCATCAGCAATGCTAGACGTCTGAGAGAGATCATGAAAACATATGAACTACTAGATATTTGGAGGGTTTTTCACCCAAAAGACAAAGATTTTTCATGTTTCTCTAAGACACATCTGTCCTATTCCCGAATTGATCTTATACTAGGGTCAATACAACTGACAGGTAGGGTTAGTAAAGTATCTATTACAGAATTTACATGCTCCGATCACAACCCGATAATTATGGACTTAATGGAACAGCGTAGAATGATTAGGAAGGACTGGAAAATACAACAACATTTTCTAAAGTAGCCTGACATTCTGCAAAATATTACTACGATGACAGGAAACTATTTTCGGGAAAACAGAGGGGACGCAGTAACTGCACCCATGATATGGTGCGCATACAAGAGTGTTATAAGAGGTCACTTAACAAGCGCAGAGATAAAGGAAAAAAAACTGAGAGGGGTACCCCTAGCACAGCTATATATACGTCTAGACCAAGCCACAGCCCTAAATAAAGCCAATACTAGTCTGCAAGGGACTAAGATCATAGAAGATATCGAGAAAGATATTAATGAAATATTGATTTTTAGGGCCAATAGAACTCTAGAATCGCTGCGTAGAACATGGTATTACCATGGAAATAGGGCCCAAAAATCAATGACTAACAGATTAAAACAAGAAAACCGCAAATGAACTATAGTAAAAATCAAAGATGGTAATATAGACATATTATTGCCAGATAAGATTGGCGAAGCATTTATGAAATTTTATAGTGACCTCTATACTCTACCGAAACAAGAAGCAAAATCAAGAACACAGGACTATTTAAATGGGGCAGGGGTTCCTAAAATCTCATTAGAACAGCTGAATACATTAAACAAACTGATTGCAGTGGAAGAGGTAGAAAAGGCTATCGATAAATTAAAGCAGAAAAAAGCCCCGGGCCCGGATGGCTTTGATAATGGGTTTTATAAATGATTAAAAGATCAGATAAAGGCTGATTTGACTAATGCTTTCAACGAATTTAGGAACGGTATTCCCCAAGAAATGCTCAGGGCCTTTATAATTCCAATACCAAAACCCCAAAAAGACCCAGAAATTATAAAGAATTATAGACTGATAGCATTAATGAACGTTGATGTTAAGTTGTATTCGTCAGTCCTGGTGGAGAGGTTAAAGTTAATTATGCCATCAATAATTCATGGGGACCAGACCGGATTTATCCCAGGGAGATCCTCAATAAATAACATTAGAAGACTATAGGATATTCTGGAAATCTCCAAAATGGATGGGAGACCCATGCTGACCCTGTCATTGGATGCAGAAAAAAGCCTTTGACAGGGTCAGCTGGGATTTTATGAACCAAACACTTAAGTCCTTTGGGTTGGAAGGAGCGATTCTCAAGAACATAATGGCTTTATATGTAGGTCCAACCGCAAAAGTAAAGGGAATGGGATTTGAATCAGCGTGGTTCAGTATCCATAATGGGGTTAGACAGGGTTGCCCCCTGTCTCCAATATTGTATCTGTTATCCATAGAACCCATGTCACTAAAGATCCGTAATAATCAGAGTATTGAGGGAATTGTGGCTATGGGAGAAAATATGAAAATAAACTTATATGCGGATGACGTGATACCCTGTCAGACCCGGCTAACTCGCTCCCTGGTCTGATGGAGGAAATCAGAAATTACTCCGCATATTCAGGATATAGGCTTTAACATGGACAAATCTTTGGCTATATCCAGCAATATAAACCACGCCATGAAGTCTAATTAATCACAAAGATTTGGATTTGTATGGGCAAAACACTACATAAGTTATCTGGGAATAAAAATAGGTCCTGACCCAGCAGATGTAGTACAACTGAATTTTCTTCCTCTCCTCCGTGAGACAAATAAGAAATTAAAAGAATGGAAGCCAATGGGGTTATCATGGTGGGGGAGGATAAATGTTTTTAAATCTTATATTCTGCCAAAATGGACATACTTATTTAAAATGGTTAATAGGGAGATACCGAAGAGCTGGCTGGATATGGTCCAATCAGCCATGAAAAAGTTTATTTGGCAGAATTCACCCCCAAGAATTGGCCTAGACACAATGTCCTTAGGAGTAAAAGAGGGAGGCCTGGGAGTTCCTATATTAGCAGACTATGCAAAGGCATGTATGTTAGCACAAGCAATTGCTACACAACAGGAAGGAATAGAGCAAGAGAGTTGGTACAAACTAGAACAGCAGATGGTACAACATTTAGACCTGGGCTCAATATTTTGGTTAATAAAAGAAGACTCAAATTCTGCACGAAGGGAAAGAAAAATGAAACATCTAGACACCGCAGGATGCTCAATATTAAATGATATACTAAAAAATTGGATAAAACTATTAAGAAACATGAAGTTAAAAAATCATATATTAATAGGTCTACCACTGAAAACAATTTCAGCTAATATACAGGACATGAGTCTTAAGAAATGGCAAGAATGTGGGTTCGATAAGATACAAGACCTATATAATACCGATGAAATGAAAACGTTTGGACAAATTGTACAAGACTCGGAGATCCCAAATAACGAACTATTTACATACCTGAGACTAAAACATTTTACTAAGAAATATGTTAGACAGTGTAGAAACGATAATGAAAAAACTTGGCAACAACTACTGAATCTTAAAAATATGGAAAATATGATAACGAAGTGTGTCGCACTGATTAAAGGATTTAAACTAAAGATAATATGTAAAGGAAAAGAGAAATGGACTAAAGACCTAGACATACAAATAACACAAGAAGAATGGGTATCAGCCCTTAGAGCAACCTACAAAACAGTACACTGCCTCAATCTTGATGAAATCCATTTTAAAATGATGAATCGTTGGTATCTTGTCCCAACTCGCCTAGCCAAAATAAGGAAAGATACAACTGATAGATGTTGGAGGTGTGAAAGGGAAAAGGGGGATATACTGCATGTCTTCTGGGGCTGTGATGAGATTCTTGCAATGTGGAAACAAATAAGGCAAAAAATACAAAATCTAACGGGAATAGATATAGACTTCAACCCAGGGGGATTTTTGCTGCATCTATTTAGACAGCCCTTGACAAAAACACAGAAGGAGATTATTATACATATATTGCTTGCAGTTAAATTATCAATTGCCAGGAATTGGAGAACAAAACAGATACCCTTATGGTCTAAGATAAAAAATCAAGTTTTATCCCAAATAAAGATGGAACAAGGGATATCAAACCAGTTTGGTACAACGAAGGCGGATAAAAACAACTGGGAGGAGTGGGTAAATAAATTAGACACCATGCCTTAAAGAAAGTAAGATACTCGGATAAAGATCTCTAAGATAAAAGCAAAACAAAAAAAAATGAAAGTGAGAGTACACTTTCTCAGTGATGCAGTGTTTGTGATGTAGTGTTCGTCCGTCTTTGTCTGTTATGTACACGTAGATATTCGTAAGTAGTTTATGATAAAATATGCGGATGTTGGGGAGGGAAGCCCGGTAAAATATGCGGGGCCTCAATCACAACACCCGATATAAGGTTTATAAAGCTAAGAGTCTCTATGTTTTTTAGGATAGAAAAGATAAAAAGGAAAGGAAAAAGGGAGAAAAGAAAAAAATAAGGATAAAAAAAAAAAATTATTATAATAATAATAATAATAAAGTAGATTACAATACAATAAGGAAACACACAAGGATGATTTGAAGGCGTAAAGAATTGAGATAACATATACTTAAATACAAATGCCTCAATATCTGAGTGTTAAAAAAATAAAAAAATAAAAATACCGTTTTGTATAGTTATATATTAAAGATTGAGTATTGAAAAAAAAAAAAACATATGGTTCCCAAAACTATCTATATCGAGGGTTTCCAAATCTAGTCCTCAAGGCTATAAACTGTGATTTCAGTATGATGTATCACATCATATGTTTAATTACATGTTGGAGAAGGAACTAAACTGTGAGATCTCTTAGCTGTATTTTTGCCATATCTTAATATACGTAGCTGTCCAGGCCCGGCTATATTACAGGGACATCATATGGAATTGTTAATAGTTTATAACTCAGGTGATTGAAAAAAGTCCATTAACACAAAATTGTGTTGTTTTTAAAACTTTAATATGCACTACTTTTGTTTTTGAATGGAAAGGTCATTTAAATGAATCACTGTATTAAAAATCTAAAATTGATATCCTTGTTTTTTATTAATAGAGGTTTTCAGGATTGATCAAGAGGAAATGCATTCAAAAGTTATTCTACATAATTCTTATCATACATTCTTTGATGTACCTCATAAAACATCATGAGAAGCCATATGACGTGGTAATGAGCTGCACGAATCCTTACAAAACTGTGTTACCTATACTTTCCATTATTCAGTATGACTGCAGTGTTGTTGTTTTTTTCCTAAGGTAATCTGTAATGATAGAGTTGTTGGGAAATAATATTAATGGTTTCTGCAGAAAAATATTAATTTTCAAAGTGGTATACCAGAATATAAGGACCCACACATTTTAGAATTTCTGGATATCCCTGATAATTTATTGCGCTCTGAAAAATATAATAATTTATGTTGATAATGAAGTTAAAATAAATGTATGTTTTCCTTAATGCTATACCCAGACTGTTTATTCTTGGTGTAACACTCGTACATTTTTATTTTGTCCCTTATCCACCTGCAAATTCACCTTAAATCAATCCCAGGCATCATAAAAAAGGTAATTATTATGGTATTTTCTATTCATTTTTTTGTAACACACCCTAATTATGTCTGACCAAATATTTTAAAGGGGGTGTGTATTTGTTACCTTTGGCAACAAATCTCTTGTAGGTCAATAGTGACCTACAATTTCACAGTTTCCGTTTTGATCTCTAGACACATCAAGATGTTACTGACTACAGTTTTCTCTCCCTATTTTCCCCATAATATCAGTTTGTGTCTGTTCAAGTGCCTTAAGGCTTATGAGATTAGGACTGCTGGGTTCCAGACTATCACCAATTGAGCTTTGTTTTTGGCCTTACGCAAAACCACATCTTCCTGTGTCTACTACGACTCTATCAAGATGGGTTTAAGTGTGTCTTAAAGTAGGCAGGTATTGACAATTCTGTATTTGGATCCCATTCAGCTAGGGGTGCTATAGCATCTAAAGCTTTCTTGTTGTAGACTAGAGGATCTTATGAAGGCTGCTGATTGGTCACGTCACTCAATCTTCCGTTAATTTTGTTTCAGACCAGGACCTAATTTTTCTTCTGCTGTTATTGCTAGACTTTAAACTTGCATAATATGAACCTCCATGTCTTCAGTAATTCCTAGATTATACTAGAATTACGATGTAAAGTCATGATTAATAAAGACATGGAGGTGAGCATTATTCCCCCCAAGAGATAGTAGGTTATATATCCCTACCCTTTGACATGTTTTGTTTGATAAAATAACATATATTTAGTTATGTTTAGATGCATGTGATTGTCTCATCTTATATTTGCATATTACATTATGACTGATTTACTATATGATGTCTCACTGTATATTTTATTCTCTGTTTATAGCGCACTGAGCTGATAAGGTGCTGTTGAAGGACAGAGATTCACAATTTGTTCTGTTCACCTTGCTGAGGGAATAAAGATGGAGATACCCATAATACTCGCCTCTGTGTCTTTATTAATCATGACGTCATAATACTAGTAAAATCTAGGAATGTGTAAATACAATAAATATCTAATTATAAACTATAGAGCATGCATACTATCATGCAGGGTGGGCAGGAAGCACTTCAAGTGTTGCTGAACTAGACTAACCCTGGCTGTTCTGTTGACAGCTACTTACTAACTGGATAATAGAAATGGTAGTTTACCAGTGTGTCAAACCATTGCTACTAATCAAAAAGCTAAATCAATATATCAAGTCACAAACCCCTGAGAGATTTCTTACCAAAGAAAGGAAAATATACAGCAAAGTTAGACAATATAGACAAAAAAAATGAACCTTGTATTTTATGCATTTGTGCATAATTATTGTTAATAAATAACTATTGTTTGGCATATAACTGCCTATTATTCTGTTTCCTGTGTGCATATAATAGTCTATTTTTAAAATTTATAGTCAGCACCTTTTTATAGATTTTTGAGATTCTAACGTTGTTTTCTATTTTTTATTTTTAGGTGGTTGGTCTTCACTAGTAAACTGCAAAACAGGCATTAACAGCGGAGTTGGAAACATAGACAAGTAGGATCATTTTTCCAATCCACTATTAATGTCTGATTTTTGCAGGTCGCCTCAGTTCACTTTTAGTGACTAGACCACCACAGTGTATTTGTGAATTTAAACTTCTGGACTTAAGACTTTTTTTATCTTCTTATTTGAAATAATTAAAGCACAATGTATTACTACCAAGTATATATCTCAGTATGTTTTGCTGAGGTGGCAAGTAAAATGCAACATTCAGAAGTGGGGGAAATTAGTAAATATATTTTATTCTGTTTATTTTTATGTTCTAAATTAAAATAACTATTCGATTTTTCTATGTAGTAATTTTGTGAACGGCCTGTCTGAATAGCATGACTAGATCTATTAATTTATAGGGTCGACTAAGGTAGGTTTGCCCTACTCTAGAGCTCCAAAAGCCAACATAATTCTGGTCACTTCAGTAATCCGAATGGCCCCTTAATTTGGGTTACCAGGGGATCACTGAATCACATTCTCCACTAAAGAAAAGTGTAACCATGCGCCCTTGTGCCGACTTATCCAGCCATTTCTGTATCTTTCTTGCTTTGCTTTCTTGTTTATTATTTATGCTTATTCCTATCCTGTCCTGTATTCCTATCCTGCCCTGTATTCCTGTCCTGCCTGTCCTTATGTTTCATTCCAGGTTTTCTGATTCCTTCTGCCTTATCAGTTTACTTCTATTTAAACCACACCCGTTTCTGTTCAGTCCTTAGTAGTGCAGTCTACAGGTATTTCATCTGTGTCTATTCCATGTATGTCTTTTCGATTCTAGTTATACTTTGCTAATATTATGTTTTAGTTAGGGACTTGCCTAATGTACGTGGTTGGCAAGCTAACATCTAAATTGGCCAATTTGTTTGAACCAAACCCCCACCTTTACCATCCTTAGTGTTAGGCTAGTTCCTATATTTATGTTTGTTCCTTTGTATGTGCCTTTAGTGTTCCTTAACCCCATGCTTTGTATTGCTTACCCTCAGTTTGGTTTCTGCTTCATATTGTATGTTATCCCTCTGTCCTGTAGCCCTGCACTCTGTATTTTAGTTCTGCTATCCCTCAGTCACTTTTCTGTTTTAGCTCTGCTTGACTATCATTCAGTTCATTTCCTCTTAAGCCCTGGGACCTGGATACAGCAGCTGCTTCACAGGGCCTTGTTGTGGCTGCAAAAACTTGGGGTCCCAAACCTCCAAGGGATTGCAGTTACCCAGCACCAGGTCCTGTGTCTTCACCCTGCAATGTAGTTCCTGATCTTGGGCGCTAAGGGTCCCTTTACCATCTTGGACCAAGTGTGTTACAAAAAGGGACCAAGTCAAATTCTGTGTTGAGTCCCCTTGGGGTGAGGATATTAAGTTCAGAAATCCACCATGTTTCACATCATTTTTAATAGAGTTTAATTATCACCTCCTCTTTGAGCTTAGGGATTGTATCAATGATTTTAAAAGATTGCTCGGACACCTGATGTCCGGCCTCCTTAAAATGTTGTGGGATAGATGAGTCATCTCTGTTAGTACGTATGGTGGATCTATCTTTTAAAAAAACTTTTTTTTTCGTTTTTTGTGTTGTCATAGAGTATGTCACATGGGCAACGTAGCACATACTTCCCTGCACGACCTCTGCACTCCTCAATGGGTCTACAGCTTTCCTCCTACCTCACCACCTCTTCCCACTCACGCCTCCAAGATTTTGCCCGAGCTGCCCCTTCTCTTTGGAACTCCCTTCCGCAGAGCATCCAGCTCTCTCTTTCCTTTTCAAACTTTAAAAAGTCAAAAGGTCAAACTCATACTGGAGATGATCAAGATACTTTCGCTCCCCATATGCTACTAATTGGTCCAAAACTACTATTCCTTGCTGTCTCCATTTAATCAACTTAAGATCCTCCATGTTGGAAATCCAAAAAATCTATTCGGAGGAAACAAAAAACCTTTTTCTGAAGATCCCATTTATTCTTTTTTTTGAGTGCAAATCTGGGTGCTGGGGCAAGTCCTATGAGTGCAAATCTGGGTGCTGGGGCAGGTCCTGTGAGGGCAAATCTGGGTGCAGAGGAGAGAAATAAAAACAAGGAATGCATTTTGGCGAAAAATATTTTATTATCTGATAACAGCACCTGTGACTGGCAAGGAGGGGAGGAGGAAAATATATTAAAAAACAAATACATTGTTCTCATTGGCGAATGAGACAATAAAAGTTTAGAGTTTGGTATACAAGTATAAAAAGGGTTCCGCAGCAAAATTGAAATGGGAAAAACTGATGTAGAGAAAGGGGTGGAACCTGAAGAGGTGGAAAAATTAGTGTTGGGGAGGGAGAATGAGTTTACTTAGGACCTATGGCTGCACAAAAACAACCATTGCTTATGCCCATCAGAACTAGACTAGTCAGACTGGACAGGTAAAAATAACTTGGGCATATATCTCACTATGGATTATGCCAATCTTGCCCTTCATGCTGCAGAGAAATAAGACTAACATAAAAGCCCCATAATTCAAAGTAAATAAATTTGGTGAAAAGCTGATTTGTTTGTCTATGCACCATACGTTTGAAGTATCCAAGCAAGTTCCACGCTGTTCATGTAGGTAGGAATTCCTTCAGTGAGTGGCACGCTACAAAATGGTTTCACCTTCTGAGACCCTGTAATTCTTAATCGTGACCTCTCTATAAATGTCTACTGAAAAGACAAAAATCTGTTATCCAAAATTTGGCCACAAGTTTTAAAAATTCCACCCTGTGTGCCGAAACCGGTCGGTGTTTTTCCGAAGCATAAAAGTAATATATTTGCATCATCTCCGGTAGGAGTTATTTAGGATTTACCTTCTAACCTGAACAAGGTATTTAGACACGTTTCTTTTTGTGTCTATCCTATTGCATTCCTCTGCTCAACTTTAACACAGAAAGGTGTAATTTTGTTGCTATACTGTTTGTCTCCAGAGGGAGTTGAACGCCAACATACCACGCCTGTGATACTTCACACAAGTGCTCCGTGGAATTTGTTTGCAAATTCCACATACACCTGGAAGAATGTCAGCACACAACTGTCCAGTTCAAGTAGCCCCAAAAAATAGTTAGGTGACAGGGGATAATGAGAGGGATGTACAGGAAAGTAGCATAAGGGTGTCATAGAAGGTTGGTACTAATTAGATATATAAGCAAGGAGGGATCTAATTTTCCCTCTTTTTAAAAAAAATTAACATATTTTTTTATTAAGTATTCCGAAAATAACATATATAAAACAATGCAAATAAATAGTACAAAACAAAGAAAATTAGGGTGTACACTTATGACGAGTTAACTCGTCATAAGGTCGGGAAGGGGTTAAACGAACCATGTGTGGTAGATAAAAAGCCAACGAGGAGGCGGAGAGAGATCTAAGCAAGGAAACGAACATCATCCAGAATAGAGTCGAAGAAAAACAGTTAAAATATTGTTGATAATTAGACAACCTAAAAACGTACAATATCCTTAAAATATATTGAGCAGAGAGTAGACAGGGTTTCATTAATGCGGTAGAGTGGAGTCTAGTACAGCATCTATATATGGCACTGCAAATAAAAGCCAGGAATCCCAAATTTTCCTATGTGCTTTATGTCATTGTAACTTAGATGACATGATTCTAATATCTCTGTGGTAGCAATGTCTTCCTTCAATTGATGTAAACATGGGATTGATGATAATTTCCATTGTCTTGCAGTCAATCTCTTTGCGGCTGTTAATATATGGATAATTTCTTTTTGAGTATGTGATTTCAAATTGTTAGGAAGCATGTTTAGCAATGCCACAGGAAGTGTTGAGAGTAATGGTGTTGCCAAAAAAGAGTTTATCAGTCCGAAAACTTGTTTCCAGAAAGGAGTAAAAAAAAGAACAGTACCACCAAATATGGCACATGGTGCCAATTTCAACCTGGCATCTCCAACACACATTGGAACAAGTTGGAAACATAGAAGCCAGCCTGGATGACACCAAGTACCAACGGAACAGCACCTTTTGATCAGTTTCTAGGTGGTTACTATATTTAGAGGCACCCAATCCCATCGTAACTGAAGTCTGACAATCCTCCTCAATAAATTCTCTATTTAGCTCTTTTTTCCAACATATAAGATAACTTACGAGGAGATTTATAAATAACCAAAACATTATAACATGAAGAAATAGCTCCCTCTACTTGGATAGGTGAATTTAAAAATGTATGCATTCTATTGTTTCCTAAAAAATTGGGAAGTATATAGGTTTTTTCTTTGATATCTTGGATTCAAACATAGAGATATAAATCAGTAATGGGTAAATTAAGTCTTAAATTAAATTGAGTCTTGCAATTTAACAAATGGTAAGATCCACTGGTTCTGCGTAATATGTCCTAACTTTATTATCCCTGCCTTAATCCAAGCAGTGACATTCAAATCAGATGTTAGATGTGATAATCCAGAGATAGGTGTATGAGGCAGTGTTTCTGGAAATGGGAGCAGCTTAGAAATATAAGTCTTCCAAATGTGAAGTGACCAAGCTGTACTAGGTAATGTGTTAGATAATTTAGGGAGAACCGAAGACAGGAGCCACAATAACTCAATAAAGTTGTATGGAGTTAAAAAAAGAGGACTCTATATATAAACCCAAGCGGGAGGTTCATGTGACTTGTTTATGGCCAATATTTGTGTTAGTGCAGCAGCTTTATAATAGATATTAATATTAGGAACACCTAAACCTCCTGAGACTTTGGGTAGTTGCAAAGAGATAACTTCGGTCTTCCATTGTCAAACCAATAAGTTAAATTCAGATTGGTAAAGTTTAAGTTGTCTTGAGGAGAATCGGGATAGCTCGAAAAAGGTACTATTCTGCCAAGCCATGAAATTTCAAACTTTGTCCAAGTCTGCAAATCCTGCTTAATAGCTGGTCATGCAGTAGCAAAATTGAATCTAAAAAGGGTGTATGACTTGGTTAGTTAGGACAATTTTATTCCCAAATACAAGAGAGAATCTTTTCTCCAGTCAAATCTGTATTGGGCTTTAAGAATATTAATACATGTTTGAGGGATATTAGTAGCTAAAGCTTAGTAGCTAAAGCTTAGTAGCTAAAATTATATCATCTGTGAAAATATTTATTTTATTATGATGGGCAACAGAGATACAATTAATAAGTTCATGATTCCTAATTTTTACAGCTAATGGTTTCAACTGCAGGATAAAAATCAATGGAGACAATGGACAGCCTTGTCGAGTACCGTTAGTAATTTGGAGACTCTTAGAATGGAAACTTCAATAATAAACTCTAGTGGAAGGCGATTGATAAAGGGCTAAAATGGCATTGATAAAGGGCATAGGAAAACCATATTTCTTTAAGGCAGCTTTCATATAATTCGAACCGAAAAGCCTTATCGCCATCAAGGGAGAGCAGTAATAAATGTTGTTGTTTATCTCTATTAGCAATGGAAATTAAATCTATTACATTTCAAGTATTATCTGGGGCTTGTCTGTGGGGAACAGACCATGCCTGATCCTGAGTTATCCATAACAGGAGATATTCTCTCAATCTATTAGCCATAATCTTAGCATATAATTTAGTATCCGTATTTAAGATGAGTGGTGCACTTAAACAGCTTAGGGATAGTTTCAATTATGGCTTCCAGCATCTCAGCAGGCATCTCTCCCGTTGTAAAAATATGATTAAACAAGTCAGTTAAATGACGTACAAGTATCTTGAAAGGTAGTTAGAGAGTATGTATGTTAGAGAGTCCATCAGGACCTGGGGATTTAAAGGGCTTTAAAGATTTAATAGCCGTTAAAACTTCCATAGGTGTAGTAGGCTTAGTGAAATGGGAATAAGAATCAGCAGTTACATTAGGCAACAATATGTAATGTAGAAAAGTGTTGTTCCATCCCTTTAACTCACTCGATCTAGTTTATGGTGTGGCGGCTGGACCCCGATTTTTATCAGGGCAGCTGGCGGAGGGATCTAAGGGACTTCTTTGTTCCACATCTACAGGTTTGGGTGCTAAACAAATAATTAAGTGAGCTAATACTCCCCCTGTTTGTCAGCCACTGCCCCCTAGGCCCCAGCTTCCTATGTCTATCAGGAGGCGTGGGTTATTGCCTGCTCCTTATATTGTTCCACCTATTGCCCAACTATTGGGGGTCCTTTACATGCTGCCAGCCTTAATAAAGTTGTGGGTCTACCAATATCCCAGGATCTGGCAAGGGTTTTTAGGCCAGGGGCAATTACCTCCATTGATTGCCAATTCTGTTGAGGGATGGGTGTTGTTCACCAGTGCACAAGTGTTCTTTTTTTCCCCCTGCAGGGACTGTGTTCCCATTTTGCTGTGGTCTATTCGCCCGGTGAGGAAATCATCCCTGGCACTCCACCAGCACTTACGCAAGTGACAACATGGCTTAAGGTTTCTGCTTAGGGTCTCTGTCCTCAAACCAGACGCCAGCCTAGTGATTGGCCTATACCACCTCCAGTTTTGACTCAGAGTCCCTCAACTGCTGGGCAACTGGAGGGTGAGTTTATGCACCACATACTTGGCACCACACTTAATTCTTCTTGTCTTCCACAGAATACTTTACCTTCTGTTTCACAGAACTCATTATCTATTTTTATGTCTGGTTTACAAGATTTCATGTCACAATGGGACGGTCAGTCTAATTCAAGTTCAAACCCAGCATTGCTTGCTTGGACTAGTGATAGCGCTGGTGCTATGCCAGTTCCCATCCCCAATGCACATGTGGTTCCTCATAAGGTTAAGGTGGTAGATGATTCAGTCCCCGCTACAGTTAAAGTAGGTACTGATCCCCCTGAAAAAGGTGAGAATGTCGTCTGCATATCTGATTCTGCTAAAAGTCAAACTTATATTTGTTTTGAGGGTCCACTTGGTGCTCATTTAAAACCAGAGGTGAGGGAAAAGATATGAAAAGGGGACTGTGTTGATATTTTTACTTTCCTCCCATTAGAGAGATTTAATATTGACAAATGTGAAAAAGGGAAAGTGCATAGGAAGGAGGAAGATGAGGACAGGTGCTGGTTCAGGCTCATACCTGGAACCTGTGGTTACAGGCGTTCTGTATATTAGCCAGAGTTATTGGCGAGGAACCTTACAGGGTATATGGGGGTACGTCTTGGCTTCGTTACAACGAGCAATTTCGGCAGGAATGATCAGTTTAGTCTTCTCTTACCTGAAATCATAAAGAGATTAGCTTATGGTTACGAATAATAACTATGAGGAAATCTTCTACGTCAGTTAGGTCCCTCCTTTTCCGGCTACAGCAGGTGGGACCTCACAATCTACCTCATCGCCCAATCAAAAGAAGGGAGTATGTTGGTCCTATAATAAGGGGCAGTGGAAGTGGTGCACTACATGCTGATTTCGGTATGAATGCACCAATTGCAGGGGTAGTCACCCAGAGAATCGATGCTTTAACCGTTCCAAGACTAGGGCTTCTGAAGGAAAAGGGGAAGGCTCTGGCAGTCTTGGAAAGCATGGTTCCATGGCTAAGGCAGTACCATAATCAAGAGGCAGCTGTTTTTCTAGAGGACGGATTCCAGTTTGGTTTTCATATTCCTTTTTCTCCTGGTGCGTCATTTGTAGCTAGGGCTAAACTTCGTTCATTGCAGGACCACCCTGAGGTTGTGGTTAGGAAATTGGATAAGGAATTGGGGCTCGGTAGGACTGCTGGCCCATTTTTACACCCACCTTTCATAACATGTGAGTTTCCCATCATGGTCTTGTTCCCAAAAAGAGCCTGGCCAGCTCCACCTTGTGCATCATCTGTCTTTTCCTCGAGGGGGGTTCAGTCAATGACGATATTGATAATGAACTCTGTGCTGTCAGTTATACTACCTTGGGTGCTGCTGTGCATTTGGTTAAGTGGACAGGGGTGGGTGCCCTGATGACAAAAACTGATGTGGAGTCCACTCTCCGTTTGCTCCCTGTTGACCCTGATAGGGTTTCCGGTTTTAGGATAATTATTTTATAGATATGTGCCATCCCATGGGCTGTTCCATATCTTATTTTTTGTTTGAGGCTTTCAGATCCTTTTTGGCATGGGTGATCAGTGAGCAGTCGGGTTTAGACTCCGTTGTCCATTATTTGGATGACTTTCTCTATGTTGGTCCTGGGGTCCATGTTTACCAAGTTTTACCGGAAACAAAGTTCAGGGTAATGAGGCAGTTTGGAGTCCACTTGTCAGCTGAAAAAACTGAAGTTGTAATTTCAGTTATTAAATTTGAAATTGAAATTGATCACCAGTAATGTAGGTTACCTTGGGAGAAGTTGGTGATATTAAATCTACCATTTTCTATTTTTTGTCAGCTAAGAAAAGAGAAGAATGTGCAGTCCCTTCTGGGCTAATTAACATAAGAGTGTCATAAGGGGTTGGCACTAATTAGATATATAAGCAAGGAGGTCCCTCTCTTTTTATCACAGTACAGGTATCCCCCCCCCCCCCACCCCCACCCCCCTTTACTGTATGACAAAGCATATTTTCCATTTCTGGGGAATCTTTCTTCCCTATGGTTCAGATGCTGCAGATTGGGATGTCATGGCTGTTTGGTGGGCCTAATGATCTCTGACACTGAAGAGGATATACACATAAGTATAAATAATTACAGTATTGAGTATGGTCTTTACAAGTTTATTTTATTTCTCTAAGGACATGGTTCCCGTAATACAGGTGCATTCCTCGAGCCGGAGAGTTAAGTGAGGATGAGGGTTCTTGCGAGTCCTGCTGGTAGGCTTAAAATGGGTAACAGTGTCAGGGATCTTAGAGTGTTTAAGAATTGTGTTCTTATATGTACTTGGTTATTGTTATCATTTATGTGTATTTAATAAAAGCTGTGTGCCTACTTTGACAGCTATAGTCTCTCCCTGTTTCATGACTGCTGCAGAGCAGGGAGAGACTGTCAAAGCAGGCACACAGCTTTTATTAAATATACATATACGTAGAGTGACAGAAATCTCCCTCTGATTCCCCCATGCACCTCCAGAAGCCCTGCTAAGGCTAGGCTTTTTAATAATAATGATACTAATATAAATAATAATAAAAAAGTGTTTTGTTTTGTTTTGCAACCCTAATCCTTAAATTCATCAAAACCCTAACCCAAGTGTTAGAATAAGGGTTTGGTAAGAGTTAAATATACTTTTTATAAAAATTAAAAAAATCAGAAGTTATTCCGTAGGGTAGTAATGATCTATGCTTCCTTCTATGGACTACATTTCCTATGTTTCAAAGCATCAATGACCATATCCTATATTTGCCTGCCACTTAACCCTAGAAAACCTATACATCTGGGGTACCTCTATACTCACTGGAGTTTATTTATATTGATCATCAGGTATTGTTTGGCAATAAAACAGAACAACCACTGTAAATTCATAAATAAAGTACAAAGTGGGGGGGGGGGGGGACACACAGAAAATCACTACGTCAAAACTTGTCAAAGATTGGTGGTAAAATGACTGCATGAAAAAAAATGTGTACACATAGGGGCTGATTCAGGGATTCATGACAGATATCCGTGTCACTAATGCTAATCTGGGGGGGGGGGGGGGGGGATAGTTTTGAAACAGCTATGTGCTGGGAATAAAAATTGTTTATTTGCATATCAAGCCGCAGGTGATGTCATAGTTACATAGTTAAATAGTAGCTTAGGTTGAAAAAAGACTTGCATCCCTCAAGTTCAACCATCAAGTAAAAACCCCTTCAGCAATTTTGAATTCTGCTTTCAGTGGGGGAAAAAATTCCTTCTTGACTCCAAATGGCAATCAGATTTCTCCTTGGATCCACAAGCACTAAATAAATATTAAGGCCTATAGTAACATGCATAGCCCTCTATGCTCCGGCTCCTTAAAAAATTATCCAGGCTGCTCTTAAAGGCATCTCACGTACTTCCTAGAACCACTTCTGCAGGTGAACTCCATATCTTAATTGTCCTTACTGTAAAAAATCCTTTCCGCTGTCTTAGACTAAATCTCCTTTCTTCAAGTCTTAGCGGGTGACCTCTTGTCCTTTGTACTGTTCTGTTAATGAGCAGATCTTTATAAAGCCCTTTGCATTTAACTTTTCCAGCCTTTCCTCACAACTAAAATTTTCCATTCACGTTAGTTTTGTAGCCCTCCTCTGCACCTTCTCTAGTTCCATGTCTTAGGAGCCCAGAATTGAACCGCATATTCAAGGTGAGGTCTTACCATGGACCTATGAAGAGGCAAAATAATATCTTCCTTCAGTGAGTCATTACCCCTTTTAATACACCCCAATATATTATTGGCCTTTGCAGCTGGCAGCTGACACTGTGCACTACTGTTAAGTCTATTGTCTACAAATTGTCTCCTCAAGGAAACACTATTGAAGCTATATGTTGTATTTTAATTATTATACCCAAAACACATAACTTTACACTTGTCTACATTGAATTGCATTTGCCATTTATATGACCCAGGACAGAACCTTGAGGTACTCCACTTATCACATCTGTACAATTTGAAAACTTCCCATTTACCACCACTCTTTGCATTTTATCTTTCAACCAATTGCCAATCCACAAACAAACCTTTGGCCCTAAGCCTATTTCAATCAATTTGTACAGTAACCTTTTGTGTAGAACTGTATAATGCCTTGCAAAATCTAAATATATAACATCCACTGCAGCACCCATATCTATATTTTTACTCACTTCTTCATAGAATGTAATGAAGGTAGTTTGACAAGATCTGTCTTTCACAATGCCATGTTGGCTCCTGCTAATGAGATTCCTGTTCAATATGAAATCTTGAATATATTCCCTTGGCAATCCTTCAAACGGTTTCCCCACCACAGATGTCAAGCTGACAGGTCTGTAATTGCCCAGCTGGGATTTTGATCCCTTTTTAAATATGGGCACCACATCAGCTTAACACCAATCTGTGGGCACCCTGCCTAAAATAAAAGAATTGCTGAAAATGTAAAATTATGCTCTGGCCAGGACCTAGCTTAGCTCTTTAAATAGAAAAAGAGATCCCTAGGGAGGTTAGCCGGCTCCACTTATGGCGAATAGAGTCCTCCTTGGTCTTTCTACACAGAAGAAGATGTACAAGTGACACAAATATTTATATAATTTTTTTTATTATATATATTTTGATATTTGCTATTATTTATGCAAAGAAAATAGTGTTGGCATTATGATGGTAGAGAGCTGCCTACTAGAATGAAATAATTAAATTTTAATTTTACAATTGTCCCATATAATAGACTACATGGATGGGCCTTCTTTTCCTTATTTGTAGTCTACTTTCATTTTATTTATTTTCCTGATTTACCTTACTGGTTAGTTTGCTTCTTTTATTATTGTTACCAAAGTGTATAAATGTATATATTTATTTTTGTAGTGTTAGTTTTTTAGGTATTCCACTTACCTTCTGTGTTTTTCCCCAAAAATAGTCAATCCCAGTCAACAAGACCAAAGTATGTATTAAACCTACTAAAGTTGGCATTTTTAAAATTCAGTGTTTTGGTAGGATCCATACCAATTAATCTCAAAGGATACCATGTTATGGTCACTGTGACGATACAGAACCCTAGAGCAGTCTCTCCCTTAGGTGTATCGTCCTGAAGGGGAACGTTGCTGAGAAAGGGGTCAAGTCAGTGATTATATCTCCCCAGGATGCTGGTCTCAGTAGTGGTACTTTGAAAAGTGAGGCTGAAGGGGCGGTAGCTGGTAGCATACTGTGACCAAAGCCAGGGCAGTTCTCTACCCACTGGAGAGGAAGGTGGGTATTGACCCCTCTGCCTCCAAGTGCAGCCTTTACAAATGCTGCCAAGTAATAAGCTCAATGCTTCCAGGTCCAAAATAAACACTGGGACTTATTGTGACCTGGTTGGTCTTTGGGTGAAGGATTCTATATCCCTTACTTTGTTCACTGTAGCCCACCAGAATGCCTTCTACAGCTTTGTTCTCCAACTTGGAACGTTTCACTGCTTGGGACTTGGGCATATGCTTTACAGCGGAACACTCTGATATGTCCTATACTAGGTTTTGATCCATTCCACATTTGGTATGGGGTACTTTCAATGGTTTTTGATGGTAGCATGTTCTGTAGGAATGTTGCAGTCATTATTGCTTCTCCCCAGTACTTGTTAGGTAAGCTGGCATCTGAAAGCATGCATCTGGCCATTTCTGTCAGGGTGCGGTTTTTCCTTTCTGCTACACCATTTTGTTCGTGAGTGTATGGTACAGTTGTTTGGTGTACAAAACGTTCTTTCTTTAGATATGATTCCACATCCTTTCCAAATATATTCCCCTCCATTGTCGGTGCGTATTAGTCCTGGTTTCCTTTGAAATTTGTTGCTGGTCATAGCTACAAATCCTTTAAGCCTGATATCTCATTTTTGTGCTGCAGCAAATATGTCGTTGTGTATCTGGAATAATCGTCAATGAAGGTCAGTAAATATCTGTTCCCGCTGGGTGTGGGGGTTTTCTTTTTTTTTTTATCATTTATTTATTTTGCTTTTTTTAGCCTAAAAATATAAATATACACCATTGAAGGTTTAAAACATACATACATAAAACATAAAGTGCAGTTAGGATATTCCATTAGAGTAGAGCATTGCTTTCTCACCTTTATTTTTCTTTCCCTCACTGTCTCCCCTACCTTCTCTCTCTTTTCTTTCTATACATATACAGTTAATTGTTTTGGTATACATCTGTAGTAAAAATGTGTACATATTCAGAACTACTCTTATTTCCCAACAAAACAGTACTGGGCTAGACAGGACAAAGGCAACAAACGAGAAACGACGTGTATTTGGAACAAGCCATTACACTGTCAGGTAAAGAAGTGTGATTCACAGGTATTTTTTAAGTTTTCTCTTTCCATAAGTTATGCATTATTATAGTCACAAAATTCTTAAGTCTGCCATAGTGGGGTAGCGCAGAAACATGCAAGCTTTCATTTTTTTTCTTTACCTTAGGTTCAGTTCCATGGAGCCCATCTTTGGTCGTAATTATCGTTATTATTCAAGGTAAAAGCAATTTCTTTCTCCATTTTATATTGATATATAATCTGGTTTTCAACAAGAGACCATGGAATAGTTGTTGATTGTTTCCAGCTTCTTGAGATGACCGTTTTTGTTGCCATCAATATATGGATGATCAAATATCCATGGATATCTAAAATATTTTAGATATTTCCTGAATTGTCCTATTCCAAAGTCCTTTCTATTTAGTGCATTCCCACCATATATGTTTATGGTTCCCTACTGCGCGATTGCATCTCCAGTATATAGGTGAATTATTTTTATTGATCTTATTCATTATTGAAGGCACCAAATGCCATCTATATATAATTTTATATTGAAGCTCAATAATTTAAAGACATTTTCTTCCTCTTCAGACTTCCTTATTTGAGGTGTACTATTTTTTTTATCTATGATTAGTTTCCCCAGATCTTTTTCCCATGATGACCATGCTTTTGGTTTTTCTCATTCATGTTCAGCATGTTATAGATCTTTGGTAAGATTTTTTTTACCCTACTTGTGGTTTCAAATATAACCTTGATTTCTTTCTCTACTTTATTTGATTCACTTTTCAGGATATTTCCATTATTTATATAGTTCTTAACTCTCAGATATATGATCATTTATTTGTGTGGAAATTTTAGATCAACCTGCAGTTGTTGAAAAGATTTCATTATTCTTAATATATTTATTTTTGATATTCATATTTTGTCTTAGACATGCAGCAAATGGTTCCATTGTCAGTATGTATAACAGGTTGGCCTGGTGCCATTTCCCACTTTGAATCAGTCGCATGATATACCAGGTCCCACGGTCTTAGCCGTAGGGACTGAGTATAGTGCCCTGAAAGCAGAGCTTGTCCAACACTAAATCCACAAATCCCCAGCTGACCCTGTCAAATGCCTTCTCAGAGACAGGACCAGCTGGGGAACTCTGCTTTTTCCAGCATCATCAACAATACTCAATCTACGACTGTTGTTCTCAGAATGCTGTACCTTCACAAATCCAATCTGGTCCCTGTGGACCAAATTAGAAACCACTTGTTTAAAACAATCAGCTATAATAGTAGGGTATATTTTTAAGTCACTATTTATTAGTGAAATCGGTCTATAGCTAGATGTGTTGGTACTATCCTTTTCTTTAGAATAGGGGAGACTGTGGTTTGGAGCATTTCTTCCGGCAACAGTCCCCCTTCCATTATTGTGTTGAACATTTGTGTTAGGTGAACCGTTAGTTTTCTAGCAAAGGTAATATAAAAATACTGCTGTATCCGTCAGGCCCTTATTTTTTTTTTTTTTTAACAATATATTATTGCCTCAACCTCCTGTATGTTTATAGGCTTATTTAGCATTTCTAGTTGATTTTATTTAAATATTGATCAGTTTGCTTATTGGTTATGCCCCGGTCTGGCAAATTATATAGACCTACATAGTATTCATTGAGTGCCTTTGCTATATCTTTTGGAGAAATTACTGTTTTGCCCTCTACAGTGATCTTATTTATTCTGTTTTTTGCAATTTATTTGATAGTATCTTTTCTGCTCTATTTCCTTTTTGATACCATGTTTGTTTTAATCTTTGAAGGGCAGAGTTTACTTTGGCAAGAACTTGCTTATTTATCTTTTGATTCAGTGATACAATGTCTTGTGAAAGTGTCTGAGAATGGGACAATTTGTTTGATTGTTATAAGATGTTAAGTTTTAAGTACAGTTGAATAAGCGAGTGACCCTGACGTCTTTTAAGCTCAGAGCCTAATTTAATCATGTGTCCCCTAAGGACAGACTTGAATGCACACCACACCATTGTGTCTGCAAGGCCTCTATCATTTTCCTTAAAATATAAATCATTTATTTTTGACAGATATTCAATATTATCTCTGTTCTCAATAAGTTTATCATTCAACTTCCATGCTGATCTTATTTTGGTTTGATTATTATCAGTAACTTCTGCTTGTACTGTGGAGTGATCTGTCCATGCCAGTTCTGTGATCTCTACCTTTTTGCAAGATTGTAAGACGTTTGGCTGTGTCAGCAGGTAATCCAGCCTAGAGTATGACATGTGGGGAAATGAAAAGAAAGTGTATTCTCTTTCACTGGGATGTAGGGTCCTCCACATGTCATACAAGTTGTTCTTTACTAAAAAACCTCTGAAATTTCTCTGCATTTATGCCTATTTTTTATCCAGTCAATGTCCCTTTGGAATTTTTTTTATCAATCGTCTCCTCCAGCACACACCCCCCTGCGGACGCCCATGCTCCGGAACGTTCACAGCAAGTGCTCCTTTGCATCTGCCAAGTTCGCTGTCGTCAATCTGGTATGCTTTAGGGTAGTAGCTTGGGAATAGGGCTGAAGCTCAGTACATAATTTTTTTATCCGCTCTCTTATCTTCCTCACATGCTCCGCCTTAGCTTCTTAGGTCATTTGCAGTCTCCCGTGAAGCCAGGTGTGGGGTTTTCATTGGTCCACATGCGTTACTGTGTACAAGTTCCATGGGTTGAGTGGTCTTTCTTTGACTGGTCTGTGGAAGTGGAGTACGTGTGGCCTTTGCTTTGATACAACATGTGCACTTCATGAGTGTGTGGCAAGGCAAAATTGTCATACCTTCTGATAGACCTCTCTTTGCAAAATCCTTTATGGCTTCTGGGTTTCGATGCCCCAATCTTCTGTGCCACAGGTGAATACACTTGTGTACATTATGAGTTGTTGCTTTGGCTTGTTCGCTTGCAGTGCTGAGTTTGTACAGGTGTTCATTCAACCTTCATTTTGCTAGAATTTGTTTTCTGTTTCTAATTGTGCATTTATTGCCTCGGAACTGAACTGTGAATCCATTTTTAGCAAGTTTTTTCACTGATAGGAGGCTTCCTTCTAGGCTTGGAACATCCACAACATTCTTTACAAGGATGCTTTGCCTACCCCCTGACGGTGTGATGCAATTCAGGAAACCTTGACCGTTACCTTACACTGTAATACTTTCACCATTTGCTAGGAAGATTTTGTTATCAATTTCTGTAAAAAAAAATGTTTAATCACTTGTCATGTGACTTGTTGCCCCTGAGTCAATGCACCATTCGTGTGATGTGCTATTCTGAGTTACTTTAAAGGTACCACTCCATGATGCACATGCAGTTTCCTTTGTGGCTGTTTTAACTCTTTCTCTTGTGGGTGGCTCTTTCCTTTGCTGCTCAGCTTTCCAGATTGAGCAATTCTTTTTCAGGTGACCGGGCTTTTTGCATCAAAAACATACACTGCTTTCTTTGCTTTGTCTTGTGCCTTCATGCACCTTTAGAGCTACTTCTGATCTCTCATTCTCTTCAATATGCATATTTTACTTTCTTCTGTGGTATTCATCAATTAATTTTCTTTTAGCATATTCTAGTGTTAGTTCCTGTTCTGGTCTAGTTTCTAGAGCATTTATAAGGGTACCTAATGACTCTGGAAGGCAGCATAGTAATAATGCTACTATATGATTGTCTTTAATTTCTTCACATATTGCATGTAGCTGTTCCACAATCTCTAGCATAGCATTCACATGTTCGTGCATTTCCTGGCCTTTATCCAGTCTCATCTTATACAGTTTGTGCTGCAGATACAGTTTAGTTTGAACACTCATGCAGTTTTTGTAATGCAGTCCGCATACCATTAGCTGTGTTTTCTATTCTTATATGAATGAGTTGATCATACTACACTAACAGGCTTATATGCTTTTTGCTTTCCTGTTCTTTTTGTCCCATTCTTCAGTGTTGTAAGTGGGTCTGTTTGTATCCAGTACCTGCTACAAGTCATCTTTGGATAACAGCATTTCAAGCTTGAATTTCTACAGCTGGTAGTTGGTATTGTTGAGCTTTGCTATTGCAAACTTCACATCTGAACCACTTGCCATCTTTCAGTAAATTGGATGCAGCACTTGTTTCCTCACTCAGTATTTACTGGGATCATAGATACAGTACTTACTTACTTGTGGTTTTCCTTCAGTGTCTGGGCCCATAACCTGTTAGTTATGCATCAAAAAGAGAACTTAGGAAGTGAGACATAGAGCAAGTGAAAAAATAAAGAACTTCTTTCCTGTGAGTAACAACAACTTCAAAACATATATAAGTACTCTGAACTGCACAGCGCCATCTACAGCTCAAGTGCTAATTATATACATGTTATGCAATATATGCTTTTGTATTTCCCAACAATTGTAAGCCTCAAACAACAGAGAGACTTATTTAAAACAGGTATTTAGGTACAGTAGAATATAACATAATCACACGTTTAAATACAGACACTTAATGAACAGAACATAACAGTAGGACATACTATGGGGAAAACCTGCCTCACACCTTTCAGAATACAAAGGTGTCAAGTTCAGATATATACGAGTACATACAGAGTACACTTAATTAAAGTAATATGTTAATTGAAGGACATCACTGTACAACAGGACACTGAATAACTTACATAAAGACAATAGGTAAGGTGACATAATGACAGGGGTTTGCAGGATAGAATCTTAATATGGGGGAAACACAACAAGGTTTGGCCCTCCCAGGGTACACATCCTTGCTCACATCCTAAGTGATCCTGTGTTTGAAGACAAAATGAAAACAGGGTTCTGCTGCTGCCCTCAACGTTTGCACCCCCAAAACTAGTATATCCACAGAGAGGGTCGAGTGTCTATTGGGAGGAGGCAGTCCATTATTTCTCTCCATGAACCATAGTGCCAGAGAGTTCCGTCACAGTCACTATTTCCTAAATTCACCCTTACTTGGATGCAGGGCCGTCTTTAACGCGGGGCAAACGGGGCAGCTGCCCTGGGCCCAGTTATTCCTGGGGGGCCCCAAGGCAGCTGTCCCGTGGGCCCCCAGCCCTGCTTGCCGCGTTCACAGCGCATTGCGTCGCGTCACATCCGGTGACTGTTTCCCTCCTCCGTGCAAGAGGGAAGACTGCACGGAGGAGACATCCGGCGGGGGACACGGAGCAGGATCATGTAAGTACTAGGGAAGGGGGGGGGGGGATGTTTACAGGCATCTGACAGACATAATATTACAGGCATCTGACTGGCACAATATTACTGGTATCTGACTGGCACAATATTACTGGGCTCTGACTGGCACAATATTACAGGCATCTGACTGGCACATTATTACTGGTCTCTGAATGGCACAATATTACTGGGCTCTGCATGGCACAATATTACAGGCATCTGACTGGCACATTATTACTGGTCTCTGAATGGCACAATATTCCTGGGGTCTGAATTTCACAATATTCCTGGTATCTGACTGGCACAATATTCCTGGTATATGACTGGCACAATATTCCTGGGCTCTAACTGGCACTATATTCCTGGGCTCTGACTGGCACAATATTACTGGGCTCTGCATGGCACAATATTCCTGGTATCTGACTGGCACAGTATTACAGGCATCTGACTGGCACAATATTACTGGGGTCTGAATTTCACAATATTCCTGGTATCTGACTGGCACAATATTCCTGGTATATGACTGGCACAATATTCCTGGGCTCTAACTGGCACAATATTCCTGGGCTCTGACTGGCACAATATTCCTGGTATCTGACTGGCACAATATTACAGGCATCTGACTGGCACAATATTCCTGGTATCTGACTGGCACAATATTACAGGCATCTGACTGGCACAATATTCCTGGTATCTGACTGGCACAATATTCCTGGGCTCTGACTGGCACACTATTACAGGCATCTGACTGGCACAATATTGCAGGCATCTGACTGGCACATTATTACTGGGCTCTGAATGGCACAATATTGCAGGCATCTAACTGGCACAATATTACTGGGCTCTGACTGGCCCAATATTTCAGGCATCTGACTGGCACAATATTGCAGGCATCTGACTGGCACATTATTACTGGGCTCTGACTGGCACAATATTGCAGGCATCTGACTGGCACAATATTGCAGGCATCTGACTGGCATATTATTGCAGGCATCTGACTGGCACAATATTCCTGGTATCTGACTGGCACAATTTTCCTGGTATCTGACTGGCACAATATTCCTGGGCTCTGACTGGCACAATATTAATGGGCTCTGACTGGCACAATATTAATGGGCTCTGACTGGCACAATATTACAGGCATCTGACTGGCACAATATTATGGGGATGGGACACTTCATTGCGGCTGCTTCCGCGCAGCCGCTTCACCGCCGACAGTACAGCACAAGACAGATCGTCGCTGGAGATTTCATCGCGGGACATTTCATCGCTAAAGGTAAGTATTTCACCGATTTTTGTTGGTTTAGAATTAGGTTTAGGGGGTTAGAATTAGGTTTAGTGTTTAGTGTTAGGGGTTAATTTTACTATTAGGGGTCGGGGGTTAGTATTAGGGTTAGTATTAGGGTTTAGGGGGTTAATTTTAGTATTAGGGGTCGGGGGTTAGTATTAAGGTTAGTATTAGGGGTCGGGGTTAGTATTAGTGTTAGAATTAGGGTTTAGGGGGTTAACTTTAGTTTTAGGGGTCGGGGGTTAGTATTAGGGTTAGTATTGGGGTTTAGGGGGTTAACTTTAGTATTAGGGGTCGGGGGTTAGTATTAGGGTTAGTATTGGGGTTTAGGGGGTTAACTTTAGTATTAGGGGTCGGGGATTAGTATTAGGGTTAGTATTAGGGGTCGGGGTTAGTATTAGGGGTCGGGGTTAGTATTAGGGGTCGGGGGTTAGTATTAGGGGTCGGGGTTAGTATTAGGGTTTAGGGGGTTAATTTTAGTATTGGGGTTAATTTTAGTGTTAGTATTGGGGTTTAGTGTTTAGTGTTACTATTGGGGGGGGAATCATTTATTAGGGGGGGTTATTTTCGTTTTAGTTTTAGATTTGTAAGAGCTGACAGTTCAGCACTGAACTGTCAGCTCTTACATAGCTGCAGCCGCGGTGAAACGGCCGCGTTATACTTCATTGCTGACAGTTCAGCGTTCTAACTGCCGCGCTGAACTGTCAGCGATGAAAATGCGGCGAAGAAGTGTCCTAGACCCCAATATTACAGGCATCTGGCACAATATTATTGGACTCTGAATGGTACAATATTACTGGGCTCTGAATGGCACAATATTACTGGCATCTGAAAGGCACAATATTACTGGCATCTGAATGGCACAACAATTATGGCATATGTGTGTGTGTGTGGGGGGGGGGGGGGGTAACATTGCGATGGATGGCGGGATTGCATGCAGGGGAGGGGGCAGGGTCCAGGGGGCCCAAGCAAATGCTTGCCCAGGGTCCAATCACTATTAAAGACGGCCCTGCTTGGATGTTAGAGATAAGCTCCTCCATATTAGTTAATACTCACTTGGAGTATTGTACGTAGTATTGGAGACCATATCTCCAGAAGGATTTTGATACTTTGGAGAGAGTTCAGAGAAGGGCTACTAAACTGGTTCATGGGTTGAAGGATAAAACTTACCAGGAAAGGTTAAAGCATCTTAACATGTATAGCTTGGAGGAAAGACGTAACGGGGGATATGCAGTGGTGTATCTTGATTTTGTGCTGCTCTAGGCAGACAAAATCCGGGCACCCCCCTACCCAAGCTGCACACCCACGTTACACACCTAAGACATGCCCCATCATTCAGACTCACATCAAGCTCACACTCCCATCACACCCAGTCACACACTCCTACTCCCATCACACTCAGTCACACACTCCGACTCCCATCACACACACTCTGACTCTCATCACACTCAGTCACACACACTGTCTCCCATCACACACACTCTGACTCCCATCACACTCAGTCACACACACTGTCTCCCATCACACACACTCTGACTCTCATCACACTCAGTCACACACACACTGTCTCCCATCACACACACTCTGACTCCCATCACACTCAGTCACACACACTGTCTCCCATCACACACACTCTGACTCCCATCACACTCAGTCACACACACTGTCTCCCATCACACACACTCTGACTCTCATCACACTCAGTCACACACACTGTCTCCCATCACACACACTCTGACTCCCATCACACTCAGTCACACACACTGTCTCCCATCACACACACTCTGACTCCCATCACACTCAGTCACACACACACTGTCTCCCATCACACACACACTCTGACTCCCATCACACTCAGTCACACACACTGTCTCCCATCACACACACTCTGACTCCCATCACACTCAGTCACACACACACTCTGACTCCCATCACACTCAGTCACACACACACACACACACACACACACACACACACACACAGTCTCCCATCAGCACTTACCTTTCCCTGGCAAGCAGGCAGCATGGTCCCTCCATGCTGCCTGTTCGGCTTACCGACGATTGTGCCGACAGGTCACGTGACTGGGCGCGCGTATGACGTCAGCGCGCCCGTCACTTGACTGTCGGCACTACCGTGTCGGCACACTGCACGGGGAGCCGAACAGGCAGCACGGAGGTTTCTCTGTGCTGCCTGTTCAGCTCCCCGTGCAGCCTGGCAGGCAGAGCAATGGTGAGGGGGGATCTTCCGATCCCCTCTCACCTCCGTCTCTGCCTGCAAGCGCGGTCTTTTTTTTTATTTAAAGGGCCGCGTTTTTTTTTTTTATTTCTTTTTTTTTTTATTTGTTTTTTTTTCAGTGCTGGCGGGCGCTGCCGCCCCCCAAAATTTGCCGCCCTAGGCATCCGCCTAGGATGCCTCGCGGTAAATACAGCACTGGGGATATGATAGAAACATTTTAATGCATAAAGGGAATCAACACAGTAAAGGAAGAGAGTATATTTAAAAGAAGAAAAACTACCACAACTAGAAGACATAGTCTTAAATTAGAGGGGCAATTTAAAAGCAATATCAGGAAGTATTACTTTACTGAGAGGGTAGTGGATGTATGGAATAGCCTTCCAGCAGAAGTGGTAGAGGTAAACACAGTCAAGGATTTTAAGCATGCGTGGGATAGACACAAGGCTATCCTAGCTATAAGACCGGGAACGGGGGACTAATAAAAGTATTAAGAAAAATTGGGCAGACTAGATGGACCGAATGGTTCTTATCTGCCGACACATGTTTCTATGTGTCTAGTTGTTACCAGATGCAGGCACGCTTCATCTCTGGTTGGTGTCTGTACTAGCTGAGACAAAAAATTGGCATTCAACAAATTCAGAAACGTACTGCTTTTAGCAGAATTAGTGGTTACATTTTTTTTCAATCTATTTCTGGGTAATTAAAATCCCTAATATTGATACTACACCCTATTTTAGAAGATTTTCAATTCGCATTAGTAGCTGTGATTCTTCAAGTTCACCAATATTTGGTGATTTATAATAAATCCCCACTAATAATTTCTGGGCAGTTCTACCGAGAGATACCTCATAAGCAAGAGACCGCACAGATGCATCTAAAACACATTTTTCTCTTATACATTTGTATGACATTTTGCTAATATAAGGTATAGATAATTTTTTAAATAATTGTGTATTCTTTACTTTCTCAATATAAGCAAGGTTTAGATTTACAGTCCCCTTAAATTTGCATAAATGGATACCAACATTCATAAACTGTGCTCTTTAATGTTGTTTTTTTTTGAAAAAGGTAAACGGAGTTTACTCAGGTGACTAACACAATTACCCATTTAACTAGGTCCCCCCTGCTGATCCCATGCAAAACATGGGTCTCTCTCTGTGCTAGCAACGAGAGACCCTCACATTCAGCAATAGCTTGGGCTTCAGGGAAGAGGAGCATGACTGCTGGCCTGCTGGACTTTTGAATTGTGGTCCCTGGCAGGCATTGGCTGGCAGACAGAACAAGGGGCGGTTTTGGGTGGACTCCCCCCCCCCCCCCCCACAGCTGCCACGAGCTAGGTGTAGGTTGCCTGCAAGTTATTTCTACACCCCCCCCCCCCCCCCCCGTTACTTCCGGTTCTAGGGATGTGTTCTCCGGAAGGGTGGATGTCCCTCCTGCGATATCGCAGCACCACTCCAGTCATCAGCGGCGATGTGGTGAAGCCCCTGCTAGCTTTAGTGCAGCAGGACAAGAAGAAGAGGGGCATCTATTCGCTTCGGCGCCTGAAGATCAGCAAGGGTCTTCTGCACTTGAAGGCTCCAGTGATGAAGCTCCTCAGCTGGCTGCCAGCAGTCCAGTGTTTTCATAGCTCGGCTATGGAGTTCCCGTTGCCCCAGAGGAACACCTTTCCCCTGCATGTGAGTATGATGGCGGGGTTGCGGGGACCTGGGTCACAGATAGCAGTGCAAGAGCTGATAGTTTTGATAGCAGCCAGGTACATTGGGATCAGTGGTCCCAGCTGCGCTAGCACATTCGGTAGCTCCCATGCAACAGGCGTAGTAGTGCAGCAGAGACAGAGAGTCAGTGGATAGGCCAAGGAGGCCCGAAGCGGGCAACGTGGATAAAAGCAAGCAGCTGCTCAGGACATTTGGCAACTGGTTTGCAGTCTATGCAAGCATTATCAGGAGCATAGCCCGTCGCTGTTTGCCTATTTATACTTAATCTGGGGAGCATACAAGGTATATGGCGGACAATGATGGTTTAGGTGCGATCAGAAATGCCAGCAGAGGATGGCTGCGCAGCCGGGGTTGCGTTTTAATATGCAGGATGGCACCTTGTGGCAGCTAAACATACATAATGTCATAGGAACAGAAAACTCCAACTGTTTAGATGAAAAGATGGAGCAATCGGTGCACCTCTCCAAATGCAGGTAATAAAACAGAATAGGTAGACTTGACTGTAAAAAGTTTAATCCCAAAAGGTATAACAGGCATATACAAGACCAAGCATAGTCTCAAACGTTTCGTGAGCAAAGAAATTACACCAGAAGTTTAATGCACTATCCACTGTGCAACAGAGCCTAACAGTTGCATATTAATGGGCATACTGACAGTGGCATAGTAATGGAAAACTAACAGTTGCATATTAATGGACAAACTAACAGTGTCATATAAATGGGCAAACTGGCAGTGGCATATTAATGGGTATACTAACAGTGGCATGTTAATGGGCATACTAACAATGGCATAGTAATGGGTTTACTAACAGTGGCATATTAATGGACACACTAACAGTTGCATATGAATGGACAAAGTGGCATATTAATGGGCAAACTGGCAGTGGCATATCAATGGGTATACTAAATGTGGCACATTAATGGGCACACTAACATTGGCATATTAATGGTCAGACTGACAGTGGCATATCAATGGGTATACTAACGGTTGCACATAAATGGGCAAACTAACATTGCCATATTAATGGGCAAACTTGCAGTGGCATATTTATGGACATACTAACAGTGGCATATTTATGGACATACTCACAGTGGCATATTAATGGGCATACTGACTGTGGCATATTAATGGGCATACTAATAGTGGCATATTAATGGACAAACTAGCAGTGGCCTGTTAATAGGAAATTTGCTGTGCCATATTAATGGGCATACTGACTGTGGCATATTAATGGGAAAACTAAATGTGGCATATTAATGGGCATACTAACAATGGCATATTATTAACCCCTTAGTGTCTTTCCATTGGTGTCAAGGGTTGTTTTGACATTTCTGGGGTGTTTGTGTTTAGCAACCTGTTTAAAATGAGCAAAGAAGTAAAGAAATACACCTTTAAATTTAACAAATGCGCCTTTAATACAAAACAGCAAAAAGGATTTCCACTTTAAGTGTGGTCTGGTAATCATACATCATATACCAAAATAAACCTACCTAATGTGCAAATATATAGAAAGTGTATCACTGTGACATAAAGTGCAATATTGCATACTTATAAGTTACCACATTAATTAGTGATACTTAGAAGTGCTTTTAGAATCAAAGTCACAGTCAGTAGTTTAGCGGTTTTACCGCTGTGTAACTTGGCAGTCTCACCACACTCACATCCCCTGGTACGTCTAAACCGTGGACATGATCTCCAGCAGACTGATTAAAGTCCCATGTGAAATGTACAGACTTGACTTGCGGGCGGGGCTCACAATGCAGATTTCCAGAGTTTGTTGGTTTGGCTACTTGATGTCAACACTGAAGCAAATCCCGGATACACTCATCACATGTATTCCCAAATGCCTATCAGCGTTTGCAGGGTTTGGTGAGAAAACAACATCCACAAATTAAGTTTTGCTGTCATGTGGAGACGCCAAGTTAAAAGTCCTGGATCAACATTCAGGTTGGACCAGACACTCCACTTCGAGCTCACAGTATAGCTCATTTAGAAAGAAAATCAACACATGTTTCACCACATTGGCTTCTTCCGGACCTAGTCTCACTGTTCCCAATCAAGCATATTTAAGCTTCTAAAGTTCCCATAGCTTGGTGAATTTCTCCAGTCATAGACTTCATGACTTTTTGGATGGTGAGGGTAGAACCCACAAAATAAAGGGCCACATTACATGTAAAAGTAGGGGGGCAATACATACCCTGAAATGTGAGCTCAAAGTGGAGTGTCTGGTCAAACCTGGAAGTGTGCCCTTCCTGTGTCACGTGACATCCCACTGCTTAACAGTAGCGTGCAGAGGGTCTGTGCCTGTGTGACAGGCATGGACCAGGCTGCAGCAGAAAACCCCCTCCCATACAATGAAGTAAGGGGGGTTATTGATAAAATTACTTTTTTTTTTAAAAACCTGATGGCTTATGCATGTCAGTCAGTCACATCCATACAGAGACTGTCAGTGTGTGTGTCTAAGTGTGTATGTGACTGACTGTCTCTGTATGAATGTGACTAACTGACTGACTGTGTCTGTATGAATGTGACTGACTGTCGTTGTATGGATGTGACTGACTGGATTTCTCTGTATGGATGAGATTGACTGTCTCTGGATATGACTGATTAACTGACTGTCTCTATATGAATGTGACTGACTGACTTACTGTCTCTGTATGAATGTGACTGACTGACTGTCTCTGTATGGATGTGACTGACTAACTGTCTCTGTGTGTATGGTTGCATGAATTCACACAACCATACACACACACAGAGACAGTCAGTCACATACATACAGAGGCAGTCAGTCAGTTGTCTGGCTCCTAGACGTTTTTGCTGGCACATAAAACTAAATTAAATTTATCAAGCCCTGCTCTAGGGGCAGGGAAAATAAAAATGTTGGTGCGATAAGCTAGTCATAGGCTCAAATAATATAAATGTAAAAATGATGCTTACCAAACAGGTGTGAGCATGCTACAAATACAGTGTGATTGGCTGTACAATGTATACAAAAAACAAAAACTGTCTTTGCTGTTGGCGGGTGAGCCTAATTATGCTTTGGCCAATTCATTTAACCAAAACCTCTCATTTATATTATATTTATATATTTGTTGCCAACTTTATTAGGGTGAGAAGCGCAGACAATTTTTGTTTTTTCTGCTCTAGGGGCAGTCTAGCAACAGCATCAGAGTGACGGAGTGATTTTTTTTTTCACTTCCGATGCTCTACCCATACAAGGGCAGCAGCCATATTGGAGGACCATGCTGCTCTCCAATATGGCACCGACGATCACTCCATGGAGGAAAAACTGGCAGTGGCATATTATTAGGCAAACTGGCAGTGGCATATTAATGGGCAAACTAACAGGGGCATATTACTGGACAAACTTACAGTGGCATATCAATGGGTATGCTAACAGTGGCATATTAATGGGCATTCAAACTGTGGCATATTAATGGATAAACTAACAATGGCATTTAATGGGCTTACTAACAGTGGCTTATTAATGGGCATGCTGACTGTGGTAAACATAATGTAGGCGAACGCCTTGAAGAAGCCTGATAGGGTGAAACTCGTAGCGTGGAGTGTGACATTTCCCGAGAGGTGTACCCGGAACTGCCTTCCTCTTTTTTTCCTCTGCTGTCTATGTTCTATGTCCAAATATCACTCAGAGGAGCTGAGACTGTGCAAATGGACTTTTAGAGGATCAGTGATTTTATTGCCATGCTTCTTATGTTTTTATCTTATTATATTTAAGCCTTGATGTACTTGGGGGCTAAGTGACTGGTCCCGGGCTGGATGCCTTTCCGTTGTTACAACAAACATCTGCATAGTTCCATCTACATCGTTACATGATCATGTATACAACATCTTTATTAACTGCACATACTGACATCTTTTATCAGTCCACGTTGACATTACATCATTAACAATCATTTTGTACATTTTGATTTATTGATTGATTTTCTCTTTTCAGAGAACTTTAAGGCTGAAATTTTGATGATGCATGGAAATTTATATATATTTTTTTTGTAATGTAATAGAAAAATCTGGAAAACTAGTATTTTTAATGTTTGGTAATTTTGTAAAGACATCATAGAATGTAATGCTATAATAAATCTAAATATTTTAACATTTTATCTTAAATAGTTTTCCTGTATGCACGTTGGAAAACGATATCATATTTGATGGACAATATCATGTTTGATGTTTGAAGTAAAAAGAAAAGAAAACCAGAGAGTAAGAAAAATAACCTCATAAGATATAATGAGAAAAGGGCTGGCACCCTGGGTTCCCTCTGTCGACTTCCAGCCTCGTCCATTGGACCAGCAAAATGGTATATACCTCACAATGTCAAAAGGGGTGAGTCTGTATATGAAACAGGGGGTGACCCCACCTTCCTGAATTTTACTATTGAGAGACACGCTGTTGCACAGTTGCAACTCGCCAATTTATTGCCTTTATTTTCCAATTTAATTAGGCAGTACTTCATACTTAGTAGCATAGTCCAGGGATCTAATGTAATAGAGACATTTAAAAGATTTGCTTAAAGCGTACATCCAGCAAGATTGAACCATGGGAGAGCCGACACTAGATATGTTAAAGCCATTTTATTTTGATTGCATGTCATGTTTCGCAAGATATTTGTTGTTATGACTGTGCAGTCTTCCTGAACGAGAGTTTCCCCAAGATCCTCTTCATATTTCTGCATGTACTATGGGTCAGTTGGGTACTTTGCCTTTTGAAATTGCTACATAATGCCTCAACTACCAACAGGGACTTTCTAAAGCAATGAAAACGAAACTGAGAGGAAAACGAGCAGGTCAATCCGGATGGGAGAAAATACGATTGTATAATAAACGAACCAGCACACAGGGTAGGCTGCAATAATAGAGGTTTAATGCTAAAACAATAGCAGCCATAATGCCAACCAGTAATCACCTCACCCAGTAGGCGTATCACCTTCACTGGGTGAGGTGTTTACTGGTTGGCCTTATGGCTGCTATTGTTTGAGCATTAACCCCTTCATGACCAGACTGTTTTTGGAATGTTGTGCGTTAATGACCGTGGCTGTTTTTACACTTCTGAGGTGTTTGTGTTTAGCTGTAATTTTATTCTTTGTTATTTGCTGTACCAACACATATTATATATTGTTTTTTTCAGGACAAGAAGGGCTTTCTTTTGATGCCATTATTTTGTTTATATCATTTATATTATTATGAAAAAAATCGAAAAATATGTTGAAAAATGTATAAAAAAAACACTTTTCCTGACTTTTATTTAAAAAATCTTTTACTAAGCTACAAAAGCAAATAAATAAACCTGTTAATTAGATTCTAATATTGGTTCTGAGTTTAGAAATACCCAATGTTTATATGTTTTTTTGCTTTTTTTTTTTAATGTTGTATTGTAATAAATACAAGTAGCACCTAGCTGTTTCAAAACCATTTTTTCCAAAATTTGTGTTACTGAAATTGTAACATCGATATTAGACATGCATTGCTGAATCAGCCCCGCATGTACACATTTTTTTAAAGTAGACATCCCAGGGTAGTCAAATTGGGGTATTTTGATACTTTTCATGCAGTAATTTTCCCACCAATGTTTGACAAGTTTTGGCGTAGTAATTTTTTTGTGTTTTTTTCCCCACACTCTTTGTTTTTAGGTAAGAATTTAAAGGGGTTGTCCTGGGTTTTTTTGCCAAACAACACCCCAATATATGTTAAGCAACTTCCCCTGAGTATAGCGGTACCCCACATGTATAGGTTTGCTAGTGTTATGTGGCAGGTAAAGGGACAAATTTAGGATACGGTCATTGCAGCTTTAAAACATGTATTTATTATGTAATGCTTGTGACTACATTTCCTATCATGCTCAGCCAGCCAAAAGTGACCGTAGCATCATAGGGAATGTAGTCTATAGTAGGAAGCACAAATTGTTGCTATCCTTGCTATCCTGCGGCTGCATGGATGATATATCCAGCTGCTGCGGGCCCCTATCTACTGTTGGGGGGCCAATGCAAGGCACTGGCCCCACTAGCAGTTTTTTTTTTTAATATAAAATATCCATAGAGGACCACCAACAGACCTAACATGTCACTGGTCCTCTAAGGATTAACGTCTTATTTTTATTTAATTTAATAGTATTTATTTATTTATTTTATTTTTATTATTATTTATTTATTTAATTGTATTTACTTTTTTATTTATATTAGACTCTAACTTTATCCCTAGGGTTATGGTTAGTACAAACCCTAATTCTAACTCTAGGATTAGGGTTTTGATGATCTCTAACCCTAACCCAAGGGTTAAGGTTAGCAAAATAAAAATATAAATAAAAAAAAAATATATATTTTTTTTTTAATAAAAAAAAAACCTGGGGGGCCTGGAGGGACCAGGGGTGGCTTCCAGCACTATATTTAGTCTCTCCCTGCCCCAAGATCGCTGTGGAGCAGGGAGAGATTATAGCTGTCAAAGCAGGCAACTGCTTTGACAGCTATTAACATCCGGGCACTGTGATTGGCTGTCACGGTGCCCGGATGTTTCCGGGGGGCCTCAACCGACATGGCTGAAGTGTCTCGATATCGAGACACTTAGCCATGCCGTTTAAATCACGATCGTGGCATGCCAGAGCGCATACCGCGATCGGATCTGCATTGGTCCAGGACCGTCATTGGTCACGAAAGGGTTAAACCTCTATTTTTGCAGCCTACCCTGTGTGCTAGTTCGTTTATTATACAATCGTATTTTCTCCCATCCGGATTGACCTGCTCGTTTTCCTCTCAGTTTCGTTTTCATTGTTCGTGCCCGGCGGTGGCGCTGGGCGGAGCAGCGACGGAGTTATGGAGATTAGCGGGAGAGTGATCATCGTTTATGCCGCACTGTGAGATCTCAACTTTTTTTCGACTTTCTAAATCAAGCCCAGTAGGACAATTGGGTATATCTAAATTATCTCCCATTGGTATGACTCCCGGAATTCCTTGTAGAATGGGATTTTGCCGTTTGACGTTATGTCTGCTATGGGTTGAAAACCCTGTGAAGACAACCAGGTGAATGAAACATGGTTAAGGCCCTCAGGGAATGTAGGCTAGCAGCAAATAGGAACCATCCATGTGTTTGTGGTAGTCTATTTGTAGTTGTGACTGGTGAGAGGTTACTGTGCCGCTCTAAAATAGGAAATGAAATGTGGGCTGGATAGGGCACCTTGTGACCCGGGTCTCTATAGGAGATCGGAACCAAATCTATCTTACAGTATTTTAGGCAATAACGTCATCTTAAGATAATGCACTCTACCTGGTGGTGAGATGTTGTACCTGTGTGAAACAGGTACAACATCTCACCACCAGGTAGAGAGCATTATCTTAAGATGAACCTGGAGTTTGCATAACATGGGGACATAGTTGGCTGTACAGATGACAGAGAATTATTTTGTGAGATAAATTGGTCTTATGTGGGAATCATGCCACCTGAAGTACAAATTAAGTTTAATCAATTAAGTGGGAGGGGCACATAATTTGGGGAGTAAAGTTAGCCGAGAAGTCAGAGTCAAGAGAACGTCATCTTCGAACATGCTCAACATATAATTGTTCCACCTTTGGAATTTGTGCCAAAATTGTTCTTTATACACAAATAGTAGTGATTTCTACCATTTGTTCTTTAACTGCTGAAATACTGTAATGCCATTGCAATCATCATAATTCAGGGCCTAATTCAGCTATAATTTAAATGGGCCAAAGATGTAAGCAGTCCATACATACTTGTGATGAATATGGCCATGTCTTCCATTTTATATCCACACTCAGATTATGTAAACTAATGAGAAACTAAAATATCCCAGACTTGCCCCAGGTCATTAATGTTGAATAAGTACAATCAAGAGCAGACATCCTTCATCTGTAGCGAAATTCATGGCCACAATAAAAATTATAAAACAATAGAATATAGTAAAAGCATGTAAACAAAATCAGTGCACAAGCATGTTTTGCACACTTCTGAAAAGTAATCACAAATAATAAAACACTACAGTAGATATGAACAAGAATCAGTCTCTGTGACTACCCGGTCACTTTCAAGTGGTCCCATATGTTGTCTCTCCATTTATGGGTGATCTGTTGTGCTGAGTTACAGAGCTCCGCTTGCAGGCTGCAATACTAATGACAGGAGAAACAGACAATAAACAGAGGGGAAAATTCTACAGGTGACTAGAGTGGATCTGTGACTTTGTTTCAATACCTTCACTTTCAGAAACAGCAAATACTTGCATTACTTCAGTAGAAATGTAAAAGCATGTGAACACATTCTCAACATAACATACATTCCTGTCTCAAACATTGCCATGTTACACAGGCCCTTGCTGGGCATTATCTCTGGGCTGGGGATTGGCCCTCCTCTTTAATGCCCACTATCCTTAACTCTAATCTGTCCAGCAAAATGCAGCCCATATCTGTAAGTGTTGGCTTATGTGAATCAAAATAAAGGATTAATCCAGACATAAAATAAAATTAATATAGGTAAAGACAGCAATAGCTACAGAAAAACCACAAATTAAGCTCCAACCACTCAGGCCTACAACTGCATTTCTGAACTGAATTTCTTCCTTCCTCTTCCCTTGTTATTTATACTTTCATATAAACAGGAAGGGTGAAATTCCACTATGTGACAATCTATCATCATTATCCATTGTAACTTACAAATTAGTGCTATTTCTAGTATGACAGTTGTATATTATTCGTTTTAGATGTAGTTTTAGACTTTGTATTAGTATTGCTAGTAGTTAAATTACCTAGTTCTTTCATTGTAGTGTTTTATTTGTTTCTATATACTGTATTTGTTTCTGATTTGTTTTCTGACAGTGTGCTTTATCTTTGAGCCTGGGAGTTGGACCACAGTTTCTGGAGACCAGGCATGAACATGGCACCTGAAGTACCAGACCCAGCATGCTGGGAAGTATCATCAGAGGGAATTTAAGATCATAGGCTGTTGACATGTAAGCCAGCTGGAAACTATGATACGAGAATAATTGATGCACCGTGCATGTAAAGACTGGAGCTGTAGCAAAATTTTTTGCTAACAGGAATATTACTGAAACAAAGTTTTTATGTTTTGTCAATTGTGCCAAATTTAAAGTATCCAAAGTTTAGGTATTCAGCTACTAAGAAACTACAAATCCCATCTTCCAGCAGAATGACATGAGAATTTAAATATAGAAACAGTTGTGAGGGTCACAGTGGGATGTCTAGGGTCTAAACCATTCATTCTTTTCAGATTTGTCTTATTTCCTTTCCTAATATTTTGTAACTTCTATACTTACATAATGGGAATTGTGCTGAGAGAACCAAGAAAGCTGAACACAATGAAGCAGAATCCACTGTACCATTCTAATGTGACTTGATACAATTTGTTAAATCCTGATGATGCACTCACAACTACAATTCCTATTCCCATCTGGAGTATGACAAAAACCTTACCTGTAAAAAAAATACAAAAGTATTAAATAAATAAGCCATGAGATTACAGCTATAAGTTACTGTGCTACTGAGAGTATTCATGTAATTAATAGACATATATTCTGATAGCTCATGAAACATGTTTATTTTATACCTACAGACATCTGGAATTACAGGGAGCAAAATATTATCATGCAAATAAAAAAGTATAAAAAACAACACACCCTTGACTCTGACACATTGACTTCCCTGATACAAAATAGAAGGGAGTTGGCTAGTCTGCTTAACGCGAAGGTACACCTGATGTTTTTAACTACTAAGCACTTATTTCAGGAAAAAGGGAGTAAGTGTGGTAGACTCTTGGCCCGGACCCTACCTAAGAGGAAAGCATTATCATATATAAACAAGATCCATGACACCCAAGGCAGACTTCACTTCACCTACCAGACTGGATAGCCAATTCTTTTTACCAGTATTATTCTTCACTATATAACATAGAGACTCCGACACCCGGCACAGACGGGGATCACACGCAACCCTCGGCAGGGGAGTACCTTAAGAACGCAATCTCACGCACACTAACACAGGAGCAAGCAAAGACGCTAGAGGGACCCATCACTCTGGAGCAGCTAGAGGGGGCCATGAAACGGTCAGCTACCGGGAAAAGCCCGGGCCCTGATGGGTACCCCCTGCAATGCTATAAGACCTTCATAAAGTCCCTGCTACCACAAATAGTAGACCTATACAACTCCCTCCTTCACGGGCCCCAACTGGACCCCCATATGCAGGCTGCCACTATAACAGTTATACTGAAGGAGGGTAAAGACCGATAGATGCCCCAGAACTATAGGCCCATTTAGTTGCTAAACGCATATGTGAAAGCTATTGGCTAAGGTGATCGCAACGTGAATGCAGGCATATGTCCCAGAATTAATTCACCCGGTTTAGGAGGCAAGGGAAAACACGGTAAGAGCCCTGAACGTGATCCATGTCTCCCACGGGGGGGGGGGGGGGTCACAAACTGCTACTGTTTTCCACGGACACCGAAAAGGCCTTTGATCGAGTGGCCTGGCCCTTCCTGTGGGAGAGTCTTGCGCATATGGGCATGGGCCCAAACTTCCGACGATTGATACAAGCACTCTATAATGCGCCTTCGGCCAGGGTTAGGGTTAACAGCTGTCTCTCCGACAGGATTACTATCTCAAACGGGATAGAGAGAGAGAGGGACAGAACAGGGGGAGGGGGGAGACAGAACAGGGGGAGGGGGAGAGAGAGACAGAACAGGGGGAGGGGGAGAGAGAGACAGAACAGGGGGAGGGGGGAGAGAGACAGAACAGGGAGGGGATGAGAGGCAGAACAGGGGGAGGGGGGAGAGAGACAGAACAGGAGGAGAGAGACAGAACAGGGGGAGGGGGGTGAGAGACAGAACAGGAGGAGAGAGACAGAACAGGGGGAGGGGGGGAGAGAGAGACAGAACAGGGGGAGGGGGGAGAGAGAGACAGAACAGGGGGGAGAGAGAGAGACAGAACAGGTGGAGGGGGATAGAGAGAGAGACGGGAGGGGGAGAGACAGAACAGGGGGGGGGGGAGAGACAGACATGGCAAGGAAGAGGAAAGGGACACATACATAGGGGGGTGAAAGACCGGGGGGCGCCATGGGGGAAGCCCGCACAGGGCGCCGGGACACTTAAGGCCGGCCCTGAATGTTGTTTAATTCTCCTAAATATCTCTTTGCACAGTAGAGTTCATGCTAGGATCAGGTTACATTTGACATTACTTGCAGGGAAATATGCTTATGAACAGACAGCATGGGTATCCTCAGACATTTTTCTATTAGGCGGCAAAGAATGTTTGCCTCACGCCAGCATCTTACCTCCCCAGCAGCACAGAATCCTACCTCCTTCTTACCTATTCCCTGGTGGTCCAGTGGCTAACCTGGGGTCTGTGTGTTCTGCAAAAAGGACTGACTACTCTTCATGCTATTACACACTGTGTAGACCTTTAACAAATTAGGGCATTGGGTGGCACATGGCACTCATTGCTCTTATAGGTAGAGGCACACACAGCATATAACAAAATGAACAGCTACCAAGCCCAGCTGCTCTACAAGATTCCAGGGATGAATTCCAGTGATACACAGCTGGTTAATACTGCTGATTTGCATTTCACTAAGTATGAAATTAGGTTATTCCTTTAAGAGTTCCAGTCAAGCAGGAAGCTGATATCTTGTACACCAGAGATGTCCCTACTATCTTCCTGCAAACTCCACGTTACAAACTGTGGAAATCTAATAGATCACAAAATTTGATATCTAGCCTTTGTAAAGAGTATGTTATGAAAGATCTGTGAGAATTGGTACAGTCTAAGGATGAGAATTACAAGTAGGGTTGTGTGTAAAAAGCAATTGTGGAGCAGTCACCATGGATACTAAAGCATATTCCTACTGCTTGGCTCCACTCTTTCCCTGGATTTGCTTTACTATTACTAATCTTACTAATATTTACTAATATGTGCCATGTTCCAGGTGATTATCCATGTTGAATAGCTATAGCAAAACAATTTAAATTAGTCAAACCCCAACGACAACAAATGATTTATTTCTCACCATATGATGATCCCTGGACATGTTTAGAGAGTATTGATCTGATGGTTGGGGTTGGAATTATGGAGAACATCATCACTGCTCGAGCTGGAAGAAAAGCACATATTTTTATTATATAAACATATAGCCTTTAGATTAAAATCAAAGCGTATCTTCATGTCAAGATGAAAACACAAAAAATGATAATTATGTTTACATTATACGTATAGTGAAATGGAAGGTTTGCCAGCTATTCATATAGATTCATTATTACACTGCTGCATGTGATTTAAAAAAAATGCTGCCTAAACAGGAAGTAATCTGTCACAATATATTTCAGCATTGCTAATTACTTCCTTTTGTGTTGTCATGATGTTATAAAAAAAAAACCAGTATAGGAAGACTTTACTTAAAGCAAAAATGTGGGGGTATTTTCTGGTAAGTACCTGCTTATTGCGTTTATATTTCCAGCAGCAATGACTATATGTAGATATCAGATGTTTGTGTGGAAATGTGGGTGCAGTATCCACATTCGTTTGATGCAGATATTTGTGTTCATATATATTAAAATTGTGAGTTTTGCTAAACTGTCTTCTTCTGGGTTTTATTTAAGATTCCCCAGGTGCTGCAGCTCTCTGTATATCTATGATTGCCCCTTTTTTTTTAGACTTTTGATGCACCAGGATTAACATACTGAGAATAAAAAGAGAAGGTTAAAATACGAACTCAATATACTAAATATAAGATAAATATAAAACATGTATGCAGTTATAAAATATTACATAGTCATCCATGACAGGAAAGGATATGTAGTCATATTTTTAATAGTTGGTATAAGAAACATAATAAGAATCACAAGCACATATCAATAATTGTACGTATGTTAGTATATATTGCTGACCATCTTTGGATATTTTCAGCTTAAGTTGCTAACATCCATGTCACACGACCTGACGCGTTTCGGTAAAACAAAAAATATGTACAGTAATATCTTCAAATGTTCCAAGATATCTGTCCAATATAGACACAGGTCTATATCGCGCAGATATCTCAAGCACTCCAAAGAATTATTGTACATTTTTCTTTCGGTGAACCTCTGATGACGCTTTTTATCAAAACGCATCAGGCCGTGTGATTGATATTAAACTGAAAATATCCAAAGAGGTTCAGTAATATATATTAACATATGTTCAATTGTTGATATGTGATTCTTATACAGATAGCTATACAATGTTTTAACTGTTAAAGGGATGTCTACTTATCCTTTCCTGCTCTGGATGACTATTTAATATTTTAGAGTTGCCTACATGTTTTATATTTATCTTATAGTTCATTTTTTGAGTCAATATCTTAATTGTTTTTATTTTTATCCCTTCTTCCTTTATTATTCTATTTTCTTCCTTTTCTATACTATTTTTACAGTGCAGCCAATTATTTGAGGCAAATGCAATAAGTGAGAAAATAAGTATTTTGCTTGTGACAAGAACTCATGGCAAACTGTTAAGCTACATGTACTAATGTAATCATTGTTTTATGTTACTCACCAATGTAATATACATAAGTCCAGCGTACAAAGGCCATTACTAAAATCCCAGCACTGAATGAAAACATACCGATAATGATTAGGCCCAGATCTCCCATACATTTGGAGAAAACAAAAACTCCCAGGAAGCTTGTGAGATAATTTACATAGTAAGCCGCATTACCATAGCCAACTTCTACTGGACCCCAACTTAAGGGCTTTTTAAGTACAAATATATTAATAACATCTTCTGTTCCATTTGAGGCAACATTGAATAGTATAGCACTAGTAAACATTGTTATAAGGATCAATTTTGGTGGAGTCACACTTATGGAGTTGTCTGTTGTCTTGTTGTCCAACAATCTGTTTTCCTCTGTGTACTCGTCTTCTGGGAAGTGTCTATCTTCAGATTCTTCATCGTGAGTCACTTCTGAATCAGGTGTTTTCAAAACAAAAATACTGTAGACAACACAGAAGACATAGCAGGCGAGACTACAACAAACAAGAGTTACACCTGGACGGTTCGCACCATTGAAACTGATAAATATATGACCAGATAACAAGCTGCCAGCAAAGCCTGCCAGTCCATACACCATTTCAATGATAATGAGCCTTAGAGACCTTCTGCTCTCAGAGGAACCATGTGAGGCCCAGGCCATCACTCCAGCCCAGTAAGTTGTAAACCAGCCGGTTAAACCATTAAGTGCAGCAGATCCAAACATCACTTCTATTGGCCAGTCCCAAAGAATGACAAATAATAGAAATAACCTTGCCACTAGGTATCCTGTCATTGGTACACAGATAGTGATTTTTCTACTAACGGTGTCTCCAATTCTTGCCAGGATATAGGCAGATACCATGGGCGTTAATCCCATGATCACATTGTAAGTAATGTAGAAGTTAGAGATTGCTTTCTGTAGTACATCATCATTAGAGCTGTTAGAGGACAAGTTGGTTTGGTTGTAATGATTCTTCACCACAAGAAGCAGCCCCGTATCATAGAAAGAACTGGCAACCTGTGCTCCGGCAACCACCGGCTCAATCCAGGTCCTGAACATAATAATTGTCAGAGAAGTTGGTCAACTTTTTAGATTGTGAGCTGTAATTCCATTTTCATTAAGTGCACTCAGGGAATGAGCGCTGACAGAGACGACCTAAAGAACAAGAGCAGACCTAAAAAATATATTGAGCAAGGGATATTCATCGCTCAGCCAATGAAATTGAAGGTGCTGCTCATTTTCTTCCACTCTCTTCACAAATTCTCCGGTAGGCTGAACATGATGGGATCATATCTGTGTAGCGTGGCTGAAAATAGAAACTAGTTACAGCTGCAATCAAAATTAGCGAATCTAACCAATCATAAATACTATTTTCAAATATTTTCTTCAATAAAAGTGTTGATTTAATTTGACAGCTGAGAGAAATTACCATCCTTCAGATAAATTGTGAATGGAGTGCTTCTTCCAACCCAAAAATGGCTAGCACTCAGAAACAAATTCTTCCTTATTTGTTCAAAAGTAGAAACAGGCAAATCCATATAATCAAACCAAAACAACTACTCCCAAAGTAAGAAAAATCACTGTAATCAGCATTCTGGGTTTCCTTCTCTACTTTGTGAGTATCTTATGATTTAGTGTTAATAGTTTGTGTGTAAAGAGCAGATTAAAGTCAGGAGGGGTGTCTAAATTCCATGTCATTTATTCCCCTCCTCTAGATATATAGATACATACTGGTTGGTGACTAAATTTCTCATGATGCCAATTATGTTTTTGGATAAGAATGATAGGAAATATGGTCTACAGTAATTGAAGTGTAAAAGGTTAGACATGACTGTTAGAATTACATATATACATAAAGACACACATATATATAAACAGACACACATTTATGAACAGACACACAACCATGTATTTATACATCCTATGCAAATAAACATATAGCTTCCTGTGCTGATTACAGCTCAATCAAGGACAATCTCTGATTAGACAATCACAGAGGAAGAAAGTCTCTTCTCTATGTCTGCCTGCAGGAAGTCTTCCCAGACAGGGTAACTTCTTCCTAGCATAACTAGTGCAACACTAACCCACTTATCCCCCCTAATTAACTAACTAATAAAAAAGAAAAATATTGGTTCCCAAACCCCCCATAACAAAAAAGACAGAAAAAAACTCTGAAGAGTGCGATGTCAAATCAGTAAAAATCATGCAACAGGCATGCAGGGGTTAAATTTTATTAAATAAATATATTACAATTACCTTTATTTATTAAAAAAAACTTTATAAATTGTAAAAATAAAAAAATCTGTTAAAAACTAAATGAGGGCCATAAAGTGGAAGGAAACTGATCACAGTTAAAAACTGTGATCAGCAATGAAAGGGTTAATTTTTTTAAAAATTTTTTTAATTAATTTATTTTTACTTACAGGTCACTCTCTGTGCTTCACTATAAGATTGTGAAGCACAGAGAGTGAATTAGAGGCAAAGTCAGCCATCTAATTTGCATGTTATCGCGGTGATGACTCAATCACCGCGATCACATGCCCGGAAATCGACCGATCGGGTCCAAGAGCTTTGCCTCGGGTGCGAGGCTTAGTCCTGGACCCGTTGCAGAATAGCTGGCGGTGCCCACGGAGCGCACCGCCGGCTAGACTGCATGACGAGTTAACTCGTCATAAGGTCGCTAACGCGGCGGCTCTTATGACGAGTTAACTCGTCATAAGGACGGGAAGGGGTTAAGCAGCGACTCAGCAAGGAGGTAGGATCTGTGCTTTTATTGCCAGCACAGACTTCTTGCTTTGCTCCATCACGCTTTAACACTTCCCAGTGCAGCTATCATGTGACATCCTGGTGTTTTGACTCAAACAGGTGTGTGGTTATGCATGAGACAGAAAGAAGGTCAAAGAACAAACACTCATAATAACTTGGAGCAGAAGTCAGCATTAATTGTAGTGCTTACAGTGTAAACAAGGAAGAAAGCAATTTAGTGTGCATCTGAGTCTGCATGATGTAGCGTGAGATAGGATATACAATGAAGCAATGATCCAAGTATGATTTGCTGTAAGTGGAATTGAGGATTAACCCCGACAAAGGACATGCAGGCACGTCATGGCAAACAGTACAGTTACTGACAAATGACGTGACCTGCAGTTCCTATTGCAAGAACCGAGGCATTCCAGCCATGTCTGTGGAGGCAGAGGCGTCGCTAGGGGTGGGCTACTGGGGCTATAGCCCCGAGTCCCCCCTTCATAGCCCCGAATGGAGACTCTGGGGCTAAAGTATTCTTTAGCCCCGAGACTCCAGGGCTATCATTTATAAAAATATTTTTTGAAAAATCCCCCGCTGAGCTTTCCTCCGTCTGGGACATGGTCCCAGAATCGAAGGATTAAGCTCACGCGGGGGTGATGGCCGATCTGGAGGAGAGGCTGCTATAGGGAGCTCTCTCCCTAGCCTCTCCTCCTCGAGGTGCGGCCCACAGGCAAATGCCTGCGGTGTCCGCACCTCCTGGCCATGCAGAAACAGCGCGACGGGTGCAAGCTCCGCCCCCGTCGCGCTGAGAGGTCTGCATCCGGCAGAAGTTCCGGAAGACACGCAAGTAAGCTGAAGGTAAGGTACTACAAAAAAAATTTGAAGAAATGTGTGACTGTGTGTGGGTGTCTCAATGTGTGCAAGTGTGTGTCAGGGTGTCTGAGTGGGTGTCTCAGTGTGTATAAGTGTGTGTCTGGGTGTCTCAGTGTGTGTAAGTATGTGTCTGGGTGTCTCAATGTGTGTCTGGGGGTCTCAATGTGTGTAAGTATGTGTCTGGGTGTCTCAATGTGTGCAAGTGTGTGTCTGGGTTTCTCAGTGTGTGTCTGGGTGTCTCAGTGTGTGTCTGGGTGTCTCAGTGTGTGTCTGGATGTCTCAGTGTGTGTAAGTGTGTGTCTGGGTGTCTCAGTGTGTGTAAGTATGTGTCTGGGTGTCTCAGTGTGTGTCTGGGTGTCTATATGTGTCTCAGTGTGTGTCTGGGTGTCTCAGTGTGTGTATGGGTGTCTCAATGTGTGTGTATGACTGTCTCAATGTGTGTGTGTCTCAATGTGTTTGTCTGGGTGTCTCAATGTGTGTAAGGGTGTTTGCGTAAGTGTATGTGCGTGAGTGTGTCTCAGGGTGTCTGTGTGAGAGAGAGAGATGGTGTGTGTGAGAGATAGATGGCGTGTGTGTGTGTGTGAGAGAGAGAGACGGTGTGTGTGTGAGAAAGAGAGACTTGTGAGAGAGAAATAGACGGTGTGTGTGTGAGAAAGAGAGACTTGTGAGAGAGAAATAGACGGTGTGTGTGTGTGAGAAAGAGAGATAGACGGTGTGTGTGTGTGTGTGTGTGAGAGAGAGAGACAGTGTGTGTGAGAGAGAGAGACAGTGTGTTTGTGTGAGAGAGAGAGACAGTGTGTGTGAGAGAGAGAGACAGAGAGAGACGGCATGTGTGAGAAAGAGAGACAGCATGTGTGAGAAAGAGAGAGACGGTGTGTGTGAGAAAGAGACACAGTGTGTGTGACAGAGCTCATCTGGGCTCTAGCCCCAGATCATTGGAAGACTTAGCAACACCCCTGTGTGGAGGCCCCCTCTGCACATCCAATGGCTATGACAGCCAATCACAGTGACCAGATGTGGGGCAGTGGGAGGCTAAGTGCAGTATGGGCAGCCTGTCCCTGTTTTCCAAGCACCACCAGACTTTTTATAAATTAAAAGAAAATAAACTTTTTTTTTTTTAAAGTTGGTCTTAGAAATGGTTAAGAAAAAACAATGCATTATTGTACTTATTTATGTCAAAGGTACTGTATCACCATGAACATTGTTTTTACTGTGCATGTAGGGTATAAACAATGATTGAAAATTATCTATACATTGTATAAGCAAACTTGCAAGGAATTTGGAGATAAGTGTGTTTTAAATGTATCTGTGGAGTCTTCTGCTTATGACATCACTTGTGGCACATTACCCATAGATAAGCAGTTTATTTGCATACCGTGCTACAACGAATGTCCAGCTCACTTCAGCTCCATCTATGAAAATACATTGAACCAGTGTTCTAACAATATGTCTGGGAAGGTAGATCTTACCATGGAGTGAACTGCGCATGCTTGAGATCAGTCAGACTACTGGCCACCATTCATGAGTGAGCACATCATCGAGTCTGAGATGCAGACAAGTACACTTTGCATCATACCTCCACTGTATGAAATGTGAGCGTTTAGATGGGTTAGGGTTACAGCGAGGGTAAGCATTAGGTATAACTAATTGTTTTTTCAACCCAGGTACTTGGATAACACCAGGGGGGTTAGAGTTGGGTTAAGGGTTTAGCTGTAATCCATACTTACCGTTAACCCTTACCCCCCTAGAGGTAATCCTAATCATTACCCACACTGTAACTCCCCCCCCCTCCCAAATGCTGACATTTCATACTGTTGTACATGCTTGGTAGCCAGTAGACGGTGTTTCCTCCAGCTGTCAAATCTGTTCCCAGACATATTGTCAGAAGACCAACATAAAGAGAGAAAAGAGTGAAAAAAAGTTTGGCCGGCAACATGCAACCAAAAATCTGTTATACATACACAGAGATCAAGCTCCTTGAAAAAAGTGTGGGGACATCATTGTGCACAAACTCTATGTAGTAGCTTTAGTCTCACCAGCAAATATAGTTGTAGTTAAAATACAAAAACCTACCTTCAATGTCAATCACTTGTTTCCATTGAGGAACTGCTCATTGCAATAAATAGTCACTTGTTTTTTTTTTTTCTGTTTCCCTTATTACTTCTGGTATAGGAGGATTTTAAGGTAAATCCCTCCCCCTTGTGGTACATTCCTCTCAGTTATTACTAGCAGTTATAATTTGCTCCAGCTGTGGACAGTTCTACTTAGTTTCAATTTAAAATAAGAAAATCAACCACACTTTTTTGATTGACTGTATGAATAATAATGAAATCCTATTTGAACAAATATCAGTCAATGCTAGTTCAACCTGTTTCTATAACATAGCATCCTACCCTGTTTAACTGGCTTCAATTTAATCAGCATCACCCAAGCCAGTCAAGGGTTCACTGCTGACTATACAAATTACGATGTTCCACTTGTTGCTGTGTATGAGGTTTTGAATCATCAAGGTAACAAGGCTTTGGTTAGGGATTAAAATAGTAAACTCCAAAGTCTATACAAATATGCCATGTCTCTTTATGATTGGCCACAATATTACAATTATATTTTACCCAAGCTTATTTAAAGGACCACTCTGACTTGAAAACAAAATACTTTTTAATGCATATTAAGTAAAATAATTATAAAAATGTATGTATATCTGTATATTAGGTAATTAGCTTCTACTGATCCTCCCACTCAGCTTTTTCAACATTTGGCTGGAGTCTGGGAGGAAAAATCAACATTAAAGGTTTTATTTAAAATGAAAATACATATCACACAGCAGCTCAAGCAAACCACCCCAGGACATTTTTTTTTAATTAATGAGAGCACTATACTGATGCATTATTGTGTCCCTACAAAATCTAGCTGGATGCTGTAAGTGGCGTTACAGGAAGATTGGGTTACATACAACTATCCGCTGCAACGAGATGCCCTCTTTCCCCACTTTGATTTATCTTCACAGTCGAACCATTCCTGACAACTATTTCACAGAACATAAACATCACTGTGTTCCCAACCCTTACTCAAGAATGCTATTCATAACCTCTAACACCCAAAAAATCCCTCCCTCGCATCTTTGATGATCTCCCTTCCACCTTCGTTCCTTGCACAACTTAGAACATATTTCCTTAAATACATCTGGACAAATAAAGGAACTAGACTCCTCTATGATATACATGCCAAAATCTCAAGAAGGCCTAGCCTTTCCCAATGTACGTAGGTAATATGATGCCATCCAATTGCAATGGATAGTCGAATGGTCATTCTTCTCTATGCAGTAACAGTGGATACAATTAGAAACCTCTTATAATAAAAATTATCAGATGACCTTCCGGCTTTGTCATAGAAGTCCTGGCGGAAATGCTGGGCAGCACCGGAGGATGTCTGCGCGTATCGTGCAGGCATCCACCGGCTGCATACGAGCAGGATCCAGGTCCCCTGCAGCTCTGCGGTAGGCTTGCATCCTGTATGCTATTGAGATTATCAGTTCGTATGAACCAGATCTAACCTGTTGTTATTTGCACAATGGTACAGTCAGGAAGTTGCATTGTGTGTGTGTGGGTGGCCATTCTGAATAAAGTATACAGTTATACAGTTTTGAGAGCTTGGAAAAGGTTCCCACAAAAATATGTCCTTTGGAGAATCTTCGGGTACAAATTCCTGTACTAGTACAAGGTTCAAACCACTGGAATACTGAAGGGACAGTTATCCAGCAATATTGTCCAAGATCATATGTAGTTCAAACCAATGATGGGCAATTGATAGTAGGAATCGTAGACATTTGATGGCTATGCAGTCTCCAACAATGTTAAAAGAGACTGAAGTTATTTCACGTAGACTACAGTTTAAAATAAATGTGTACTTCTGTTTAAAAAGAAAAAGGGAAATGTACTTTCTGTACTTTTCTGTTTAAAAAGAAAAAGGGAAATGTGTGAGATGTGATGATGTGTGAGATTATCAGTTGGTATGAACCATATCTAACCTGTTGTTATGTGCACAATGGTAAAGTCAAGAAGTGGCTCTTGGGTGTGTGAGTGGCCATTCTGAATAAAGTATACAGTTATGAAGACATGCTTTGATCTCCTTATATAATCAAGGATTTGGCATGAAATTGGCCATGATGTCCGAATTTCAAGGGCATTCAGGGTCACACCGGGGCATATTTTGTAGCTTGAAATTCAGCTTCCAATATGGCCTCAATGTACCAATTGTATGTTTGAGCGTCAGTTACATTTAAGGGTCTACTCAATACAGAGAGAATTTTAGTCAACAGAGATGGGAATTTCAAACTTCAGGCCAATGTAGCCGAGTGGAAAAAAAATTCTCCAATGCAGCTGAATGGAGAATAGTTTCAACTCAGCTACCTGGGCCTTAAGTTTGAAATTCCCATCTCAATTCCCCTTCCGTTTCCCTGCACTCTGTTTATTGAGTAGACACAATAAGGAAATCGCTGTGAAGTCGCCAGATTTTGATAATGTAAAATGTAAATCATTTTTTATTTTTTATGTTCACAGTACAAAAATTCTTGCTATAATGAGGGATAGAACGTAATTACAATAGTGTAAGCTTTACAGAACTTGACAAATAAAACTCATGCTTAGCTTCACGTTTTCATAAAACATTAAAAAAAACAAATTTAACCCGTGTACTGTTCCTTTAAAAATCAGTATCAAAATAAGGTATGTAATAAAGAATCAGAATCCAAAACAGAAATTCAATATTGTACATAACTCTTTATACAACCATTGCGACTTCAGTACAAGTTAATCTAAATGACTGTGACAGTTCTGATTTAATTTATTGTAACCCCGTATGCTGTTTCTCCACTTGTGGATGATTTGTCATGGTGTATTTCTTTTCTTTGCTTGCAGGCTACAATTCTGAAGATAGGAGATACAAGGAATAATTAGATGAGGGGTACATATGTTTTAACTAGCGATTATCAGAATCATTAGAGCTTTGTATTGACAATTACACAATAATGCTGGTGAAATCTGGTGAGCCGCTCAAAGAGCTCAGATGGCCATGGATAATGATCATTTAAATCTTTTAAGACCTTTAAAGTCACACCTTTTTAACAATGTACTGTGTTGGGCCAACTCTTCTTCTTGCAGGAGGAACTCGCCAGATTTGTTCCTGCAGTGAACATGTGCAGCATTTGTACATGGCAAATGCAATAGAATTAAAATAAAATCATATATCCTCCTGATTGTTAACAGGTTAACTCTCAATCTGTGCTAATGCAGCCATAAAAACATGCTCTCCTCAATTTTCTGTCCCAAATAAACTAATGATTGACTATATGATTTCTCCACAAAAATACTTCCCGTCATACAAAAACACACATTACATTAAAATAAGTAACTGCATGTCAGTCATACAGCTAGGGGTAAAACCAGATCAATCTAGGTTGGTTAAGCATCACAGTCTCCCATCAGTTAGGCATTCATCTTCTTGAATGTTCCTTATACCTTTTTTGTTACTTATATTTCAACGACTTTCTAATTCACTTATACACTGACTCTGTATGTCACTTTTCAGTTTTATGCCATATATCTGTGTTTGCTGAAAACTTAATACATATATTTGGAAGGAATCTGTTTAAAGATTGGTTGTTTATTACTGCTATACAATTATTTTCTTTAAATGTAAAAACATTTAAATAATAAATGACAAACCTTGTCTCTTGGTTAATATGGTACCTGAGTACTGCCTATGGATGATGCCCACACACATCACTACCCCCTCTCTGCCCATGTAGAGGACATTGATATGTAGAGAATTCTGAAAATACTCAATTTTACAATAATTAAATTATGCTTAAAGAGGAATTCAATCCCATGATCTATTTTTCATAAACTGTTTATGGAATGGCACTATTCAAAATATAGCCCATACATACTGAAGGATCGTTAAAAGCATAATATTCACGACATTAGACAGTAAAAAGTTTAGAACACTATAGTGCTGGGCTGAAACGCCTGATGCATTTCATGTGTATAGTCATAGGTACTTTGAACAAACAACAGGTGTGAGTATACGTAATATACAGCAAACAAGATGGCAGTCAAATTCCTTTTGCAAAAAAAAAGTGCTTTATTATATGAAAGAATTTCTTGTGGCAGTAGCAACCAATATGGAGTGGAAGGACACACTTTTAAGATTTCAAACAACGCTTAACCATAAGTACCAGTTATGTTTGAAACAATGAAATGCGTTGTATCCCTCTACCACATATTTCTTGCCACGAGGAATTGTTTAATACCAAAAAAGCACTTTATTTTTGCAAAAGGAATTGGACTGCCAACTTGTTTGCTGTCCATATTACAACTTATACCTGCTGTCAAGAGAATCCAGTTTGTGCATTTTCCTCCCTTGCAATTAGGCGGACATGTTCTTTATTAATTAGCTACATGAGTGAAGTATATAGCACAGTTTGCAGTGTTTGCTTTTAGCTGAATGGGAATTTTTTGTCCAATAGTCTACTTTGCCCTGAAGCTAAGAATTCCTTTGTCAGGACCCTGTAATTCCCGCTATAGTGAATAAAGCCCTAATCAGCATTTTTTTCCAGCTAGGCAACTTTTGCCTTATTTTTGAAGTTCCCTTTAAGAAATAAAAATAATTTCGAACTTAAGGCCAATGTTGCCAAGTTGGAAAACATTATCCAATTCAGCAACTACTTTGGCCTTAAGTTTGAAATACCCTTGTCAATTCCCAGCTATTGCCTCTTTCATACAAAAAGCCCTAACATTACAACATCTACAATGATATTCAGCCAGCCATGCTGCTGTTAAACTGGGCTTGTGGAAGCCTATAGGAAATGCAGTTAATTGTGGAAGGGGGAAGTTGTTGCCCACAGCCATGGCATATATATTCCTTTTAATGGTGCTATGTTCTGTTTGTGACTCATTGTGGTCTATTCACTAAAGGGTGAATTGCAGGTGAGTTGAGGGGAGAGGAGATGAACATTTCATGTCACCATTTTTACTGTGCATTGTGCAGGTACTGACCTGGTGAGTTTCTCTTACTAAGCAAACTCATAAGGATTGTCCCTGCCCAGTACATAGCTAAATTAGTGAGATGAAATGTTCCTCTCACCTCAACCCACCTATACTCACCTTTTTAGTGAACAGCCCCATAGTCTCTGATTGCACCCTTTTTGGTGACATGGGCATAGATGGAAGCCTGTAGGCTACAGTGCTAGAGTTCATAAACAGCTTAACCCCTTGGTGGCACCCGGAAGCTTGGGCAAGGCATGATTTGGAGAAATGTAGCAGGTGCTCGCTTTGAGCACTGGCTACATTTCCCCTGTCAGACTGAGGCCACTCAAGTACCTGCAGCGGGATCCGATAACAGCTCATTGCGGGGAGCCACAATGAGCTGTTTAATACAGGACATACTATGCCGTCCTAACGACTTTAAGGCACTTAGTAACGTCATTAAGGGGTTAATAAGCCTATTATTAATTCTGCCAACTCCATAGTTTTAGCTTTTGTCCATCCATTCTTACCACAATTACTGCTCTTCTTCTTGCCCTACCACACTGACCCTAGGCTTCGTCCTCTTCATAGAAGTATGGTAATTTAGAGTAAAAAAAATCACCAAGTTCAACTCTTTGCTTATGCTTGTTCTTTATGTTAACCCAGTGAAGGCAAAAAAAAACCCAATTAAGCTATTTTGCATTTTTTGCTTCATAGGAGAAAATGACGTCTTAATTGCAAATAGCAATCGGATTTCTCCTTGGATCAACAAGCTCTAAATATTAATGGCATATAATATCTGTTATCCTTTTTAGAAGCCCCACCTCCCTTGGCAGTGACCCCATACAATTGAAAAATGGAGGATTCCCGGTCACCCATAACCAAATAATACAAGTTATATACTTACATGATGGGAATAATACTGAGAGATCCAAAGGCAGAGAATACAATGAAGCAGAATCCACTATACCAATTTAAAGTGGCTTGATACAATTTGTTGAATCCAGCTGAAGAACTCACTGCTACAATTTCAATACCTAACTGAAGTGCAACAAAGACTTTACCTGTAAAAAAATAGAAAGGCATCAAATAAGACCATCTTTAGTCCCCAAACTCACTTTGGTACATGTTAAAGACTACTGCTTGTATAGTGCACAGGATTTTTTCCAGTGTGATGTGATTTATGCAGAGTGCCTGCATCAATTTTTTTTATATTTGACTCAAGCCCTCCCCCAGTGATTACTCTGCATGGATGTGGCAGCACTGATCATCATCACTAAGCATATAAAGTTTTGTTTAATTTAGTCAATTCCTGTGTTGCTGGAATAGAATACATTGTGTGGACCCTAAGCAATTCTGCTCTTATACACAGTTGGATCTCTTAACACTGCAACACATTGATGACATCACTAGAGAGACAGGAAATTCCATCACTTTGAATGCAACTATTCTTATTAGTTCCTGCAGCACAAAAAAAAGGAAATGTACTTTTACTCAGCTAGTGTGGGCAGTCTTGGTTTCTTGCAAACTGCTGTAATTTCACAAATTCATCTAACATCTGTACAATTTTTATATTTTAAGCAATGCAAAATGTAAAACATGCATTTCAAAGTACTTTAAATGCACATTAATATGCATTAACATTTGGAAGATGCATTTTGGGCACCAGACAGCCCCTTTAACAAGACTTAGTGCCACCACTTGGTTAGGGGGCCCTAAGAGCCCTGAGGGAAAGCAGTTGTGAAGAAGAATCAAAAAGCTGACATGGGCCCTCCATCTGATTATTTGCTTAGGCTCCCAAAAATCTAAAATTACCCCTAGACACTAATGTATACAGTGATGTTTGTAAGTAATAAAGTGGATTAACAATTCAGTTAAATAGGGCAGTTGTACCACTGCCTCTTTGTGAGGAGTGATGGGAGCAAACTTTGGTGTGCATTCATGACCTCAATGAGGAGTAATTTTTGTGAATCTATTAATAAAATGTGTCAGTGTTTAACCCTGCAATGAATGAGAAAGAATTGGGAGTATACTTCCAATACACCATGATCTACAGGATTCAGTCCGGAACTCTGTGAAAGTAGTCTAATGGTACTCATTTTATCAACTCCAATGGCATGAAAGGCTGAATTGAACATGCCAGGAATCAAACCTGCAACACCAAGCTTTGAACCTTTGAGGACACCAGCAGAACCCCTTTTTCAGCTGGATTTCAAACACAGGCTCAATCAGGATGTGAGCCAGGATGTGTACCCTGTGATTCAAGCCTTTGTCCCATTCCTTGTATTATCCCCAGGTTAAGATTGTATCCTATCCTGCAAACCCGTCTCCATTGTCTTTATGTAAGTCATTCAATGGCCTGTTGTACAGTGATGTCCTTCAAATAACACATTACTTTAATTAAGTGTACTTAATGTTACTTATGTAGCTGAACTTGACACCTTTGTATAATAAAAGGTGTGGGCATTGTATGTCCTACTGTTATGTTGTGTTCATCAAGTGTCTGCATTTAATGGTTTGATTATGTTATATCCTACTGTATCTAATTACCTGTTTCAATTGAGTATCTATATTTGAGGCTTACCATGTGTTAATTAGTTTCCCCGTGCCTTCCCCTTAATTGATGTCATATTTGTTTGTGTATAAATATCTGTGATTTTGTCAAATAAATGTTCCTTCCTGTTCCACTTCGGTGTGTGTCCATTCCTGTGGCAGAGAGTTCAGATCTGTCAGCATTGAGCTTATTACTTGGCAGCCTTTCTTGGCATTACTGGCATTACTTACCTGCCTCCCTCTCCAGTGGGTAGAAGACTGTCCTGGCTTTGGTCACATTATGCTACCAGCTACTGCCCATTCAGCATCACTTTACAAAGTCCCTCTACTGAGACCAGCATCCTGGGGGAGATATAGTCACTGACTTGACCCCAGTCTCAACAACGTTCCCCTTCAGGACGATACACCTAGGGGAGAGGCTGCTCTAGGGTTCCATATCGTCACACAGGTACTGTAGTTGAATTTTACCATCTCATCATACTATCATCTGTCTCACTGATACCCACAGAATCCAGGACATATGAAAAGCAGTGCATATTTGCCATTTATTAAAGACTTTATCTGAAAGTTTTTTAGTTAACGAATAATTATATCAAATCATTTAGTTCTCACCATATGAGGATCCCTGGACATGTTTAGAGATCATCGATCTGATGGATGGTGTTGGGATTAAAGAGAACATCATGACCGCCCGAGCTGGAAGAAAAGACAACGTTTTTAAAAATTGTGAACGGTTTATAGTATTAACAAAAGAGAACCTATACATGTCATTACACATAGCAACAAATCATATATAGCAGGTAATGGGATGAACATTTCTGTTTCTATCACTGCACAAATAGGGAAATAAATCAGCTAATCACCTCAGTTTCCCCTCATGGTAAAAAGTACATTTTAAAATTATTTGACAAGAGTGCTAAGTAATTCTCAAATTGTTCTTGTACAATGATTGCAAAATATGTATCAATATTCAATATTTTATTGATTTTAGGATGTAGAGTCTTCTAATGTAAGTCCTTAACATATTTGTATATTCAGTTCCTGCAATTAGTTTTCTGTATGTTATATTAATGATATACATCTTGCAAACATTCTAACTGAAAGTTTGTTTAGCGATCTCATCACATAATTTTAACATCAACTATACATGGTGCAGGGTCAAACTGGTGAGGCCATGGAAAATGCAAAGTTTAAGATTTGAAGCCGCAGACTTTTTGTTATAATATATCGTGTCGGTGCAGTGCCAACTCTATTCTTGCAGGACGAGCTCACAGGTTTGCCCCTGCATACTGTGTAGCTGAGTTGGTGAGATGGGATGTTCTACTCATCGTCAACTCACTAGAGTCCTAAGACTTACAAGGGGAAGAAAGAAACTCTACTCCATTTTTATGCCCCACAACTGTTACACTCTGTGTGGGACAGTCCCAATTTTTTATCGCTATTGATTCTTATATTTAAATATTTTGTCTGTTTTAAACCATCCCCTGTGCTGGTAAACATGGAATGTAAGTTGAGAGTTGTAGAAAGATTTTCAAAGCAGATAATGAATTCACTATCTAAATTGACTAAATTCAGGCACCCTCTCCACCCACATTGCAGAGTCATACACCAGTATTCCAGGACATGCCCCATCACCCACACTGCACACCTAGGACATGCCCCATCACCCATATTGCACACCCATTACATGCCCCATCACCCCAGGAGATGAACCGTCGCCAACATTGCACACCCATTACATTACATATCTTTCATTATATATATCTTTCAATTAAACAGAACGTATTTCTTGCTACAGTTGTCCTTTAACAAAGGTTGAAGACAAGGTTTTGCAGAACATTTTTGACGTGTAAACTTATGATGGATATTAGGGTTTGCAAATATAGAGGAATCTATTTATTAAAAAGAGACCTGTGGTGAGTGCAGGCTTCTTGAATAATTCTACTTACTGGTATGTGTTACTTACCAATGTAGTACATGTATGTCCATTGTGCAAAGGCCATTATTACAATTCCACCGCTGAACGACAATATTCCAATAACGATCAGTCCCAGATCTCCCATACACTTGGACAAAACAAAAACTCCAAAAAAACTTGTAATGTAAGTAACATAGGAAGCAGCATAACCGTAGCCTACTTCAACTGGACCCCAACTTAAAGGCTTCTTCAATACAAATACATTAATCACATCTTCAGTTGAGGTAAAGGCAACATTGAATAAGATGGCGCTAGTAAACATTGCTACAAGGATCAGTTTTGATGAGGTCTCATTTGCTGCACTAATAGGTGTGGGGTTGTCCAATAGCTCGTTGTCTAAAATTCTTTTACGCTCCGAGTTCTCAGGGGTTAGGTGATTTTGTATGTTTTCTCTGATGTGTTTAGTGTCTTCAGAGTGCAGTTCTGGAGGATTGTGTGCTCTTAAAATGAAAATGCTGTACAGGACACAGAAGGCATAGCAGAAAGTGCTACTGCAGGCAAGAATAATTCCTTGACGGTCAGCAATGTTTACGTTGATAAATATATGACCAGATACCAAGCTGCCAGCACAGCCCGCTAATCCATACACCATTTCAATGATAATGAGCCTTAGAGATCTACTGTTCGCGGAGGAGCTGTGGGAGGCCCAGGCCATCACACCTGCCCAATAGGTGGTGAACCAACCAGTTAATCCATTAAAAGCAGCGGATCCAAGCATCACCTCTATTGGCCAGTCCCAAAGAAAGACAAATAAGAGAAAGAACCTTGAAATGAGGTATCCTGCCAATGGTACACAGATGGTGATTTTGCTACTAAATTTTTCACCAATTCTTGCCAGGATATAGGCAGATAGCATGGGTGTTAAACCCATGATCACGTTGTACATGATGTAGAAATTAGAAATAGCCTTCTGTAGTGCATCCTCACTAGACTGATTAGACAACATGGTCGTTTTATTATAATGATTCCTCACCGCCATAAGCAATCCGGTGTCATAGAAAGATGCAGCTACCTGGGATCCAGCAACCACTGGTTCTATCCAGGTCCTAAACATAACCATTTTTTATATTATATAGTTATTGCCTTAGATTAGGCAATGACAATACATTAATTTTTGATGTAGTGTGGCAATTTGTGATATGTTGGTAATGAGGATGGCTCTGACTGACTGTACAAATAATGGCACTGCTTCTAAATGTACATAGTATCCATTTTTATCTGTGCTTGTGTGGTATCTGTAAAGCTGCATGGACAGTCTTTATGCAGGACAGGAAAAATGGAGCAGAAATAGTAGCCCCACTTTGACTACATTGTACAATTTATGCCAATATGGGATTTTAGAAAATAATTTAATATATATATTTTTTATATATATATGTTGTGTGAGACAAAGTCTACAAACAATTCTAATTTGGCTCAACTAGCAATGTTATACACTGAAGACACTAAAGATATCAAAGTTATGCTATATTTTTCTCTGTGATACTTTATACATAATGGCCAAAATATTGGACAATAAACATTAGTGCTGTATGTATAGATCCTGAATCAGTGTTGACTCGATTTAAATTGTGGAACCTGGGGATGCTGGTCATTTTCTATAACTGTGTTCAATGGTCTTAGGAAGACTAGACTTAGGGAGTAAGTGATAGCCAATCTTCTTAATTTGCCTATAAAAAAAGAGACATTGAAACTAGTTATAACTACATTCAGAGGTGGCTCTAGACTTTGTGAGGCCTTAGGCGAAAGTCGAACATGAGGCCCTCACGGACACACATTATTAAATAAAATATATGCAAGTGATAATAAAAAATGAACTGTAGAAATAGCATATTTTAAGATCAGACTCAAATCCCAGCTTCTAGAAATGAACAGCTCCTAGAATTGTATTTGTCTCATAATTATTCTACAAACATCTATAAACATTTGGTATAGATAAAATTGTGTGCAGCTGACTAACTCACATTGTTATTGTTGTGTCCTAAATGTGAACACTAACACATATCACACAGTCATTCATAGACACACTCAGTGAGCACACACTGACTCACAGACACACTCAGTCAGCACACAATCACACTCATCCAGCACACACTCACAGATACACTCAGCCAGCACACACTGACTCACAGACACACTCAGTCAGCACACAATCACACTCAGCCAGTACACACTCACAGATACACTCAGCCAGCACACACTGACTCACAGACACACTCAGAAAGCACACAATCACACACTAACAGAAACACTCAGCCAGAAGGAAAGGTGCTCAATGTTGAAAGTAGTCTCACAGACCACGTTGTGCTAGAAGATTGGCACTTTGTTCTTCCTCACAGCACCGGATGCACTGTGATTTAGCCATTCAATATGCCAGAATTTTGCCACTCAATATGCCAGGATTTAGCCATTTAATATGCCAGGATTTAGCCCCTTAATATGCCAGGATTTACCCCCTCAATATGCCAGGATTTAGCCCCTCAATATGCCAGGATTTAGCCGCTCAATATGCCAGGATTAAGCCATTCAATATGCCAGGATTTTGCCACTCTATGCCAGGATTGTGCCACTCAATCTGCCAGGATTGTGCCACTCAATCTGCCAGGATTTTGCCCCTCAATATGCCAGGATTGTGCCCCTCAATATGCCAGGATTTTGCCACTCTATGCCAGGATATTGCCCCTTAATATGCCAGGATTTTGCCACTCTGTGACAGGATTTTGCCCCTCATTATGCCACAATTTTGCCCCTCACAATGCCAGAATTTTTCCTCTCAATATGCCAGGATTTTGCCACTCTGTGACAGGATTTTGCCCCTCATTATGCCACAATTTTGCCCCTCACAATGCCAGGATTTAGCCTCTCACTATGCCAGGATTTTGCCACTCTGTGACAGGATTTTGCCCCTCATTATGCAACAATTTTGCCCCTCACAATGCCAGGTTTTAGCCTCTCACTATGCCAGGATTTTGCCCCTCATTATGCCAGAATTTTGCCTCTCAATATGCCAGGATTTTGCCACTGTATGCCAGGATTTTGCCCCTCACCTCATTATGCCAGGATTTTGCCACACACTGTGCCAATATTTAGCCACTCATTATGCCAGGCTTTGCTCGTTTGTGCCACCCTCCTCCCCCCTTCCCTAGTACTTACCTCCATGCTGCTCTCCGTTGTTTCCTCCGTGCATCTTCTCTCCTGCATGGAGGAAGGAAGCTCCGGTCGCGTTTTTTTTAAACTTTATTGAAGCTGCGCGGGTTCAATAAAGTTTAAAAAAAAAAGAAACGCGATCGGAGCTTCCTTCCTGCGTGCAGGAGAGAAGATGCACGGAGGAAACGTCCCAGGTTAGTGTAACAGGGAGCTTAACGGCAGCGTTAAGCTCCCTGTTACATCAAAGGCAACAAGGTGAGTTAGGCAGCCGCGAGGCCCCCGTGAGTGCGAGGCCTTAGGCGGCTGCCTAACTCGCCTAATTAGAGAGCCGCCTCTGACTACATTGCAAAAAAAGTATTCTAAATTTTTTTTTTTTTTTAATTTTACTTTTTTAACAGATCAAACAGAACATTATGTACATGTAAATCTTGTATTAAAGGGAAACTACATCAAGCTAAAAATGTTTTGCCAGTGATGCACCTTCTAATTAAAGAGACTGAAGTTCCTTTTTCTTGGAAACCTTTGCAACTGCATGGTTTATTCTGAATCTGTAAAAAACAAAAAGTGCATCACTTTGTAATGTCGCTTTCACTATACAGCAACCGTTTTTAAAACGTTTATAAAAATGTTAAATGTGATTCCTAAAAATAACTAACACTTAGTATGCTGATCTATAAATGAATATCAATAGAATAAGGGGGAGCATCCTTTAACATTTGGAGCAGTATAAAAACATTACGTTACTCTCTCAGGTACTCATAGAGTTAAACATTTTGAAATAGCCAGCCACTTCCGGAGCCACGTTACAGCACAGCAGCTTCTTTTCAAAAGACACTGTGATGTTAGTAAAACAGGCTACTTACATGTAATATAAATGATGCACTTTCAGTAGTCTGTGTATAGGTTACATATGTCGATAGTGGTCTGAAGATAAAGAGAAACAAGCTCAGTGTCTCCCGTTAAGTTTGGGAGGAAACATTCAGAGTAGATTTTAGATAAATCCCACCCTCTTCTGGTGTTTGTAAGGAAAAAAGAGTCAGTGGGAGTTATGTGTAAGTTTATATGTACCCCCAAACAACTAAATAAACTGCAAGTTGTTATTCTCAAAATGCAACTTTTATTCTCCCGCTGGGAACTTTTGTGCAGTTAAGGCCAGTTTAGGATTTACAGGTAATTATGATCCAATAAAGTGACCTAAAAAAGGTGCAATTTTGTGACTTGTTTTACCTAGCCCACAACAAAATTCCTATTTTCCATACATATACAGATATTAATTGTGGAGCAATTGTACTCAATTTTGGAAACATATTTAAATATAAACACAACTGTTGATTTTTACTGTTACTTATTTGTCTTCAAATCATTTTTTTATTGAGTTTTAAAAGACATAACAAGTTACAGAAGTGATAAAAAAAATGTTGAATATAGATTACAAAATGGGATAAATAAAAATAAGATATACATCCATAATACTTAAGAGAAAAGATATATATATATATATATGTTTTTACATAACATATAAAAACTAATATAATATCATAAATATATGCTTTGCTAATATTATGTATTAGTTAGGGACTTGCCTAATGTGGGGTACCTTGACGTGGTTGGCAAGCTAACATCTAAATTGGCCAATTTGTTGAACCAAACCCCACCTTTACCATCCTTAGTGTTAGGCTAGTTCCTGTATTTATATTTGTTCCTTTGTATGTGTCTCTTGTGTTCCTTAGCCCCATGCTTTGTATTGCTTACCCTCAGTTTGTCCTGTAGCCCTGCACTCTGTATTTCTCTTCTCTTCTCCCTTAGTTACTTTTCTGTTTTAGCTCTGCTTGCCTATCATTTTGTTCATTTCCTCTTAAGCCCTGGTACCTGGATACAGCAGCTACTTCACAGGGCCTGGTTGTGGCTGCAAAAACTTGGGGTCCCAAACCTCCAAAGGATTGCAGTTACCCAGCACCAGGTCCTGTGTCTCCACCCTGCACCGTGATCTTGGGCGCTCAGGGTCCCTTTACCTTCCTGGAACCCATGCGTTACAATATCAGCCTTAAAATCTTTCCTCAGCTCTTGCAATAAAACCTTCATCTGGTCCATTGATGGCGGTGGACCAGGTGAATATGAGGAAATGGTGATTGTATTTGGTGATTGTTGCTTATCAATAAAAGATATGCTATAACTATTAGATGAAATAATGGTTGATTTATTGTCAGATGTCTTTTCCATTGAAGTTGACAGCTTTTCAGGATTTTTTGCAGAAATCAACAGTAAATTCTTCTTGGTTTGTTTCTGCATAATCCTTGATGATACTGGATGCAGATATATGTTATTGAAACAATTTTCTTTTGAATAAATATATATTGATGTCGGAGGAGTTCGCTCAGTGTGCAGCCATTCACCTTGCTGGCTAAGCCACGTCCCCCCATTTTTCCATATTTCTTTTGACAAAATGTTAAGTTAATACACCACTACATTTTTTTTGTACATGGTAATTAAAAAAAAAAAAATAACAAGATATAGGGTTGAGAATTTAATGTTATGAATGCCAAAGTAAGTGAATCCTCTTAAATACATTATGTAGCCTATCAATCAGGGGTCAAGTCCTGGGAAAAAAAGTGTGGGAACTCACACAAAATCCACTGCGACACCCCCCCCCCCCCCCCCCCAATTGCCCCTCTATTCCAGGATTTTGCCCCTCTATGTCAAGATTTTGCCCCTCTATTCCAGGATTCTGCCCCTCTATATGGCAGGATTTTAACCCTCTATGTCAGGATTTTGCCCCTCTATATGCCAGGATTTTGCCCCTCTATGCCAGGATTCTGCCCCTCTATGCCAGGATTTTGCCCCTCTATATGCCAGGATTTTGACCCTCTATGTGCCAGGATTTAGCCCCTCTATGTGCCAGGATTTTGCCCCTCTATGTCAGGATTTTGCCCCTCTATGCCAGGATTTGGCCTCTTTATGCCAGGATTTTGCCCCTCTATGCCAGGATTTCCCCCCTCTATATGCCAGGATTTTGCCCCTCTATTCCAGGATTTTGTCCCTCTATATGCCAGGATTTTGTCCCTCTATATGCCAGGATTTTGCCCCTCTATGTGCCAGGATTTTGTCCCTCTATGCCAGGATTTTGTCCCTCTATGCCAGGATTTTCTCCCTCTATATGCCAGGATTTTGCCCCTCTATGCCAGGATTTTGCCCCTCTATGCCAGTCAGATACCAGGAATAGTGTGCCAGTCAGAGCCCAGTAATAGTGTGCCAGTCAGATACCAGTAATATTGTGCCAGTCAGATGCCCATTAATATTGTGCCACTCAGAGCCCAGTAATAGTGTGCCACTCAGATACCAGGAATATTGTGCCACTCAGAGCCCAGTAATAGTGTGCAAGTCAGATACCAGGAATAGTGTGCCAGTCAGAGCCCAGTAATATTGTGTCAGTCATATACCAGGAATAGTGTGCCAGTCAGATACCAGGAATAGTGTGCCAGTCAGATACCAGGAATAGTGTGCCAGTCAGAGCCCAGGAATAGTGTGCCAGTCAGATACCAGGAATAGTGTGCCAGTCAGATGCCCAGGAATATTGTGCCAGTCAGAGCCCAGGGATATTGTGCCAGTCAGATACCAGGAATAGTGTGCCAGTCAGAGCCCAGGGATATTGTGCCAGTCAGATACCAGGAATAGTGTGCCAGTCAGATACCAGGAATAGTGTGCCAGTCAGATGCCCAGTAATAGTGTGCCAGTCAGAGCCCAGGAATATTGTGCCAGTCAGATGCCCAGGAATAGTGTGCCAGTCAGAGCCCAGGAATATTGTGCCAGTCAGATACCAGGAATAGTGTGCCAGTCAGATGCCCAGTAATAGTGTGCCAGTCAGATGCCCAGTAATAGTGTGCCAGTCAGATACCAGGAATATTGTGCCAATCAGATGCCCAGGAATAGTTTGCCAGTCAGATGCCCAGGAATTGTGTGCCAGTCATATGCCCAGTGATATTATGCCAGTCAGATACCAGGAATAGTGTGCCAGTCAGAGCCCAGTAATATTATGCCAGTCAGAGCCCAGTAATATTATGCCAGTCAGATGCCCAGGAATATTATGCCAGTCAGAGCCCAGGAATATTATGCCAGTCAGATGCCCAGTAATAGTGTGCCAGTCAGAGCCCAGGAATATTGTGCCAGTCAGAGCCCAGGAATATTGTGCCAGTCAGATGCCCAGGAACCACCCTCCTCCCCATCACTTACCTGGTAGCTGCTGCTCCGTGTCCCTGGACGGACACCTCCTCCGTGCAGAGAAAAGCCCGTGAAACGGGCAAAATCTCGCGTCTCGCGTCTTTTTTTTTTTTTTTCAATCACGGCGGCTCAAATCCAGATCCGCCACTGCAGGAGCAAAGGGAACGGCGTTCCTGCCATGAAAAAAGTGCAGGAACGCCGTTCCCACGCGTTCCTGCAGGACTCGAGCCCTGCTATCAATACTTCTACATACATGCAAAAACTGAAGCATTGGACCAATTGAATTATTGTAATTTTACTTACTTTTAAGCACATATATATTAGTACTTTTACTCTTTTTACGTATGATAACCTTGGAATCTGAGGAGTCTATTCACTAAAAGGTGAGATGAACATTTAATCTCGCCATTTTAATATACATTGTGCAGTAACAAACCTGATAAGTTTTCCCCGCTTAGCAAGCACAGCAGGTTTGTACCATACAAAATTAGATTAGTCATTGGTGGTAGGAACATAATTTGTGTTAAATAAATGATGTCCTTCATTCAGGCAATGCCATTTTTCATTATGAAAAGAAGGCAGTTAGAACGCTGAACTGTCAGCAATGAAGAATAACGCGGCCGTTTGATCGCAGACGTGGCTATGTAAGAGCTGACAGTTCAGCACTGAACTGTCAGCTCTTACAAATGTAAAAGTAAAAAGAAAATACCCACCCTAATAAATGATTCCCCCCCAAACTGCCCCCCCAAATACTAAAATTAACCCCAAAACCCCAATACTAAAATTAACCCCCGAACCCTAATACTAACACCGACCCCTAATACTAAAATTAACTCCCTAAACCCTAATACTAACCCCCGAACCCTAATACTAACCCCCTAAACCCTAATACTAACCCCTGAACCCTAATACTAAAATTAACCCCCTAAACCATGATACTAAAATTAACCCCGACCCCTAAAAACTAATTCTAACCCCCTAAACCCTAATTCTAACCCCCTAAACCCTAATTCTAACCACCCTTAACCCCAATACTAAAATAAACTTACCTTTAGCGATGAAATGTCCCGCGATGAAATCTCCTGCGCCGAGCTGTCGTGTGGAGAAGTGACGGCGGTGAAGCAGCTGCGCGGATGCAGCCGCGATGAAGTGTCCCATCCCCAGCACAGGGAGGCTGTTTGGAGGGCAAGGATGGCACAGCAAGACTGGGAGACTAAGATGACACAGGGAGACTGTTTGACATGTTGGTGGGCGGGGGGCCCTTTTTACACAATATTATTTCAATTTTTATTGAACGTCCTGAGGTATTTTATACGTTGCATATGTAATTTTTCCCACTTCTACCATTCTGTGTGATACGATTATAGGAGCCATTTCTCCATGCTACAGAGGACTATTCTATAGACTGTTTTTTTTTGGCTGTTTTAGCCCAACTTGTGGGCTCTTCTTTTTGAAAGTTGCTTCAATTAAGGAGACCGTTTTTTACTGTACTGCCCTATGTGCCTTTATTTCTTTTGCACAGAGACACTTTCTCCAGATATCCTGGACGATGTTTATTTTGAATCCTGACACTCACCTGGGTTTGTGGATATTATATATTATTAAAACACCATTTGTACTATACTTATTACACTATGATTTTCTTTATGCGTTTTTCACGTACGAAAAAGGTTTATTTATTTAGCACAGTGTGTTCACTTCACCTTTCTTTCTGGCGATAAGATTATAAGCAAAGCTTTAAAAAATATATATAATATCCTTAGGAGAATGATAACTGATCAAAGAAATAAGTATTCAAAAAGATTTTAAAAAAAAGAATAAATAACAGAAATTCAATTTTATATAATTACAGGAAAACAGCAATAACAAACAATTAAAATCTATTGTACACTTAACATGCTACAAGATAATGTCTGTAAATGTCTATAGAACATCATTAAATTGTCCATCACACATCAGGAAATATCCACAATGAACAATGCTGACATGCTGATTCCACGCTGAGCGGGGAAGGAACAAACACTGTGCTGCTCTGAGTCTACTAACATAAGACAGTGCAAATCACATATTGCATCTATAGTAGCCTTCTATCCCATGTTTGGTACATCGTGGTAAAATTCCTACATGACAAATATTAATATACAAATTAACTACATTCATATGCTTATGCCGACAACTGTTGGCAAAAAATGTAGTTACGTTTAATTGATAGATTACATGAAGTGTAAGCAGTGGCGGAACTACCGTTGTCGCAGGGGTCGCAGCTGCAACCAGGCCCGTCACTCCAGGGGCCCGGCCACCCTGCAACCCCTGCGACTAGGTGCCCGCAGGCATTGTGGTGGTGGCACATCAGATTTCCTGATGCCCGTTCAGCGCTGCGGCGCTTTAAGAGAGCGACCGGGCCCCAGTATAATATCATCGCTGGGAGGAAGCCGTCACTTCCTCTTCCTCCCAGTTAACAGAGTGCCGTAGGCAGAGACCGCCGGGGAGGGAGTCAGAGTGGGAGCTCTGACTCCCATCATCGTGAGGCAGCCACTGGTCCCCAGGGATGTCATCCTCCTGCACCTAAAAGGTAGGAAACAGGAGGGTGACTAAAAATGTTTTTAAAGTTTGTGTGTAAGAGAATGTGTGTCTGAATGTGGGTCTGTTTGTATATCTCTTTGTATGTGTATCTGAATGTTTGTCATTAAGTGTGTCTGTGTATTTGTATGCATGCTTATATGTGTAACTGTGCATGTGTGTCTGTATGTGTATCTGTTTGTCTGCATCTGTCAGTGTGTGCCCCTATGGACCTGTATGTGTGTCACTGTTTATATCTTCATGAATGTCATTCTGTGTATGTGAATCTGCACGTGCGTCTGTCTGTATATGTGTATGGGTATCCACACGTGTATCAGTGTGAGTCTGTGTATCTGTATGTTTGTCAGTGTTTGTATCTGTAGAAGTGTCCTTCTGTGTATCTGAATGTGTGTCATTCGGTGTGTCTGTGTATTAGCATGTGTGTCCGTGTATGGATTATACAAAAGGATGGGCGGGAGAAGATGCATGGGGGGGCCCCAGTGCACTTTTTGCACCGGGGCCCTGTGGTTTCCAGTTGCGCCTCTGAGTGTAAGCATTTTAAATAGGAATGTTTTAATAAAATAATACAAATAAAGTGTAATATTGAGCCTTCTTTGCTCTGTCTATCTCTATCAGGGGGCGGACATGTTGTTTAGAATCTTGGGTCAGATGAATAAAGATCTGACCCAAGATGTCTGTCCACTGGTAGTGCTATGCAAACATAGGGTACTTAATCATGTGCTTTATATGTATTATTTCATTAAAACATTTCTTTTCACAATTCCTACACACTCTTTCAATTAAACAACTTATTTTTTTGCCGACAGTTGTGCTGTAATACATATCCTATATAATACACCCTGTTCCAAATTATTATGCAAATTCTATTTAAGTGTCACAAAGATTAAATATTTTGTTTTTCAGTTTAATCAAGGTGTAGAGTCCTCCAGAGTCTTGCAACTGTGCATAAACCTTCTATTCGGCCACCACTAACCAATGCTCACAAGCAGAAACGGCTGCATTGGGCAGAAAAATACATGAAGACTAATTTTCAAACAGTCCTGTTCACTGATGAGTGACGAGCAACCCTGGGTGGTCCAGATGGATAGAGTAGTGGATGGTTGGTGGACGGCCACTCTGTTCCAACAAGGCTGCAACGTCAGCAAGGCGGTGGTGGAGTCATGTTTTGGGCTGGAATTATGGGAAGAGAGCTGGTCAGCCCCTTTAGGGTCCCCGAGGGTGTAAAGATGACCTCTGCAAAGTATGTGGAGTTTCTGACTGACCACTTTCTTCCCTGATACAGAAGGAAGAACTATGCTTTCCATAATAAAATCATCTTCATGCATGACAATGCACCATCTCATGCTGCAAAGAATACCTCTGCATCAATGGCTGCTATGGGGATAAAATGAGAGAAAGTCATGGTATGGCCTCCATCCTCCCCTGACCTCAATCCTATTGAGAACCTTTGGAGCATCCTCAAGCAAAAGATCTATGAGGGTGGGGGGCAGTTTACATCCAAACAGCAGCTCTGGGAGGCTATTCTGACATCTTGCAAACAAATTCAAGCAGAAACTGTCCAAAAACTCACAAGTTCAATGGATGCAAGACTTGTGAAGCTGCTATCAAATAAGGGGTCCTATGTTAAAATGTAACGTGACCTGTTAAAATGTTTAAAAAGTTAAAATGTTGTTATAAGTTTGATTAAAATAGCTTTTGATTTCAGTAAATATACTGCAAACACAACAAATGACAATTTTCAGTTCTTTACAACTTATAAAGTGTTTTGAAACTTACTGTGCGTAAAAATTTGGAACAGTGCATTGTACGTTTTTTATGTTTAAAAAAATGCTGTTATCATTAGGAGGTTTGTTCAATAAAATGTGAATTGTACTCTTAATAGTTGATAACATGAGAATCATGCTGACTGTTATTTACATCAATTATTTAGGTAAATGAGAAAAATATAATTTGAATTATAATTTGGAACAGGGTGTATATATTCTGTTTAACTTAAACACACACATTCATTAGAATGAATGTCATAGAATGGTGCTGGAAGGAACATAAACAGGATATATCCAGAGGAATAATGTTGCCTGTAGTTATATTATACCCGATAATTCGGAGAGGAACAGCATGCTGCCATAAAATATTCATCAAACAGTAAAAAAGGCTCCAGTCCTTCAGCATAAATATTTCTCTGATACATTTTACCAGGAGCTGCAATACGTAGGCCCCACTGAAATTTGGAACTTAACAAGCCAACGTCATTCAAAACCAGAGACAAACAATGACCGTCATGATGTTTTAAATTCCTCCTTATTACAGCGCATGAACCAACTCAAGCCAATGCATGAACAGTCTGATTTCTTATTTGGCATAAAGGAGCATTGACGCATTTTGCACCAGGGCAGCAATAAAGATGAGACAACTGAGGCAGCCAACTGAGGGGGGATCTCATTGAAAATGTAGTTAACTGTAAACTTCAGTTCCCATAATGCTCAGCTCACAAAAGTCTTCCATGACGCTAAGCCACCATCATTAAAGCCGCTCTGCAAACCTAAACATTACTTATACTGGAAATACAGAGAATAAACAATAATGTAGAGAATAAGAAATATGAAAAAGGATTTATACATTGTATTTGGAAAACTGGTTGCATGGGGCAGTGCCGATTTCAAGGCTCTTTCCTGCCAAGCTCTATCTCTGTCTCACTTTTCAGCACAGAATTGTGCGTACGCGCTTGTCATTTTGAGTGACAGTGCTATTGCGCATTTGCGGTAATGCCAAAACTCGGCCACCAAAGCCCCAACCCCTGATTGGTCACAAGGAAGTATGAATACATATGTCATAAATGTGTATCCTCTGTCTCCTGCTCATGACATCACCTAGTGCTTTGATATGCATATTACACATTTCACATTAAAAATGTGTTCATTTGCATATGAAGCCAAGGTGATATCATGAACAGGAGACTTCACATTTAAAACCCATTTTATCCTAATTTAGACCCTTTCTTGCAAAAGTTGCTAACACAAAGTATAGATCAATTTCCAAATTTTTTATTTTAAGTTTACAGTATAAGCAATGTTTAAGTTGATACTGTACTGTCTGTGTCTTCCTAAGTATTCACTCATGGACGCTACTCTATACCATAGTCTACGTCTGGCTAAATATTAACTGATGAAAGATACATTAAGCAACCATCTACGTCGGGCTCTCTGTATAGTTATGGGAGCTATGCTGAACTGCTGTGTAGGTCTGGTTAACTATATACTGATAGGAGTTATCTTATACAACATAAGATGTTATGCTGTACCACCATCTATATCTGGCAGGCAAGTTACTAATAGATGTCATTAATTACCAATTAATCATAACTTTTCATTCTAATTAGTTACCGGTTTTCATTTTTCTGAACAATAGCTTCTATGTAACTATAACGTTTGGGGGAGCAATACCTCAGGCACGGAAAGTTCTAGCTGTGTGTCTGTTTTACATACTCATTGCTTATTCCTAAATTCAGCTCAGTTTAGGAATAAGTAGGGTGCGCGCAAAATGCGTCAGGTGTATAACATATTCATAGCTCAGCAGGCAAAAAAGCCTGTCTTACTCTATGGCTATTTAACTTAGTTGTGTCTTAGACCTACCCAATGGCAATAATGCTGAAGAATCCAAGGATGAAGAACATAATGAAGCAAAATCCACTGAACCAATCTAATGTGGCTTGATACACTTTGTGGACTCCTCCTGAAGAACTCACCCCAACAGTTTCCATCAGTTGAACTGCAACAAAGGAAGATATTCAAATGTCATAATTAAACACGGTTGGGGTTAAATGGAGTAATATTTCTACTTATACTACTACTACTACTAATATTTTAATTAGTACATTTATCAGAAATATTTTATTACAGCATAAACACATTCTGAGATGAATGGATAATTTATTTTATAATTCTGTGAATTTCCTGAAGCAGTGTTTTCCAACCTGGGGGGCGTGTGATATTCTCTATTGTTCCAGTTATCTGCTCACAAACAAACAGGTTGCTAAGCACAGTGAAAGTAACAACAGAAACTCTTAATGCAGTTGATAGATTGAATCTATCTAATCACTATGCCATTGATGACTAAAAGCCAATAAGGAGGGATGAGGTGAGGGCATGAGACGTAAGAGAATTAGGAGGCGGCATGTTAATAAAAAGTTTACAACTTCTGCCATAGAGGCACAGAAATAATATTTCGAGAATGAATAAATAGAGCATAGAATATGATACATACATTGTCTTAGCAGAGTTGCATGCAAATGGGTAGGTTCAAAGATAAATATGCATTCCATTTGAATGGATTGTCCACTGTTTAAAGGCCTTGTGGTACTATAAACAAATTCCATGTCTCCCATGCAGTAGTTAATTTGCATATCTTTGTTCATTTTCACAACTTTTGCCCACACCTGTTATACATTGTGCAAATAGGTTTTCTCCAAATGGAGATATTCTATGAATAAAGAGATGAATACACCATGAGAAGTCTTGAATAGATGGGCACAAAACCGATTGCAGCTAGTCCAAGAGGAGGGACCCACACCTTCCAAATGGAGATGAATAACAGCTGATAAAAGGAAAGAGTACAGCACAACCAGAATGCTATAGTGCAGAAGTTTAATGATGTAAAATACAATAACAATAGATTAAAAAAAACCCGTGGCAAACAAATGGCTACTCATAGGAGGTATTAGTAAAATAATCAATCCATGTGATGGAGGTAATATTTGAAGCATATAGGAAATGCAGCGAGAGATGGATAAAAGAGACTGGAAAAGCGTGGAATAAAGATAGAGGTGAAATTGGAGAAGAGATGAAAAAACAGTGGATGAAATAAAATACAATAAAATAAAATGAAAAATGGAATAAAATGTCATAAATATTGATGTGAAAATGGTATATAATAAAAAATAAATGAATAATATACATAGAAAATAAAATAAAAAACTACTAATAAAAACTATTAGGAAAACAAAAACAAAAAAAACAAAAGACAAAAAAACAAAAACAAAACCAGAGCAAATATGAGGTACTGCGTGTGGGGTGCAGTGGTGTATCTTGGTTTTGTGCTGCCCTAGGCAAATTTCGGGCACCCCTCCTACCCACGATGCATACCCACGACATGACCCATAACCCAGGTTGCACAGCAAGGACATGCCCTATCACCCAATTTGCATGCCTCAATCACCCATTACATACACATTGCCAATATTATTTGCCATTAATATTCCCCAGCTAATTTGCCCAATAATAGCCAGTATCATTTTCCATTAATATGCCCCTGCCAATTTGCCCAATAATATGCCAGTATTATTTGCCATTAATAAGTCACAGCCAATTTCCCCAATAATATGCTAGTATTTGCCATTTAATCAGCCCCTGCCAATTTGCCCAATATTATGCAAGTATTATTTTGTTATTAATATTTCCCAGCCAATTTGCCCAATAATATGCCTGTATTTGCCACTGAATATGCCCCAGGAAATTTTCCCAATAATATTCCAGTGTTATTTGCCATTTAGTATGCCCCAGTAAATGTGCCCAATAATATGCCAGTGTTATTTGCCATTTAGTATGCCCCAGTAAATTTGCCAATATGCCAGTGTTATTTGCCATTTAATATCCCACAGCCAATTTGCCCAATAAAATTCCAGTGTTATTTGCCATTTAGTATGCCCCAGTAAATTTGCCAATAATATGCCAGTGTTATGTCCCATTAATATTCCCCAGACAATTTCCCCAGCACTTACCTGTTTTTCCTGGTGGCTGGTGGCAGGCAGCATGGTCTCCTCCATGCTGCCTGTTTGGTTCCCAGGCGGTTGTGCGGACAGGTCACGTGACCCGGCGCGCGTATGATGCCAGCGCGCCGGTCACGTGACTGTCGGCACTTCCGTGTCACACTGCACGGGGAGCCGAACAGGCAGCACGGAGGTTTCTCTGTGCTGCCTGTTCGGCTCCCCGTGCAGCCTGCCGGCAGAGGGAAGGTGTGGGGGGGATCTTCATATCCCTTCTTACCTCCGTCTCTGCCTGCAAGTGCGTTTTTTTTTTTTTTAAAGGGCCAGATTTTTGTTTTTATTTATTGTTTTCTTAATTTTTTTTTTTTTTCTGCCCTAGGCATCCGCCTAGGATGCCTCGCGGTAAATACAGCACTGGTTAAAGCAAGTTTTCAGCCTCACTGCAGCTTTGATGTCAGGCGTGTCTTAATGACATCACAACACACTGAGGGGATTAGTAACACTGATGGAGCTGTCTTTAAAGAGTATGGTACAATGCCTTTTTTAAAAAAAATTGTTAGTAATAAGCTCTCTATTTCAATTAGCATGAGAGGCATGCTTATAGTTTCTATTAAACATTTTCTACTATTTGGTGAGTATTTCTGTAGATTTTACAGGTCAGGACCTTGCACAGTTGCATTGTTTCCACTGTTATTTTTATAAGTAGTTATTGATTATCTTTTTATATGCAGCACAACATCACAATGAGTAAGGAAAAGGAAAAGTTTATTTTTCCAAACAAAAAGTTAATTAAAAAAAAGTCTCCACTTTCCATTAAGTTGTTATTAGAAGAAAGGACTTTGCATTTCTGTTGTTTTCTGCACTTCTTGTATGTCTGCTCATTATGAACAAATAAACAACTTTATTAGAATATCAACCTAAGTCGTACTCTTTTCCTTTTATATACTGTATGTATGTTACCTAACCTGGCTTTGAGCACCTACAGTTATGTTGACTAGCTACTCATCAAATTTCTGGGTCTGACTTTGTGGTGAATAAAGTCCTTTCTCCAGGATGAGTGAGCTCTCTCCTGGGTTAGCCCAGTTGTTCAGGGTGGTAATTTCTGGTATTTCATTTTGAGTCTAGATCTCCCAGACAGCAGACTCATTAGAAAAAGGGGTGCACAGTCCAGTTTTTTAAGCAATGTTTTGTTTTTTTTTAGCACTAGGAGAATTTGAACCCTCTCCTGGGTTAGCCAAGTTGTTCAGGGTGGTAATTTCTGGTATTTCATTTTGAGTCTAGATCTCCCAGACAGCACAGCAGACTCATTAGAAAAAGGGGTGCACAGTCCAGTTTTTTAAGCAATGTTTTTTGTTTTTTTTAGCACTAGGAGAATTTGATTTTAAAACATTTTTTCGGTGGCCTCTTTGTTTGGGCCAAAAGGTAAGGATCAAGGACATTGGCGATTGATTTTTTTGGTGGGGTGAGGGGGAAACAATGCTAGGGTACTTAGGGGTTGTTATTAAACCACCCGTCTCCTAGCTTTATTTTAATGGGGAAATAGAGAATAACGAAGATTTAATCAATACGCCCTTATTTCCTTACCATAGTCCCAGGGCTTTAACGCATGGTATATCTGCAATCACAAGGGTTTGCAACGTATGTGAATATCTGGTTTTCTGTTCCAGTCTCTGTACTTTTACCTGTGCTATTCCTCCTGGGAGTCCAGTTAAGTTCAAATAACGTTAGACTTACAGGGCTCAGTAAAGACAACAAAAGATTAAAAGATTTGTAAATAAACAACTAACATAATCTCAGTTGTTTTAAAAATCTTTTTATTAATGCTTTTAATTCTGTCCTATAAATACAAATATTTCTCCACAGCTAAAACTTACTCTGGATTCAAAATAAAACATTTTCATTAATGTTTTCCCACATTTCCAGCGAGAACAACATTAGCAATTTCTGTTTGTACTTTGATGAATGTGCATGTTGGTCAATCACTCATGGATACTGAGTCGTTTTTCATTCAGAACTTTTTCCTTGCAGTATACAATGCTGGAAGAAATACATAAAAAGGGATAAATACATTTCTGATAGGATTCACTGCCATTTTGACTGGAAAGAACGTTCCTTACGGTATTGGCACAAACAATATATAAAAAGAAAATGTCTCTCTTTCTGCAAAAGAAGAGTACAGTATTTTATTTATTACTGGGGTACCTTTTAAAGCAGAGAAATCTACTTGTTAAGTTTGGTCTCCAAAACAATGTTAGTATACCGTGACTTTGCAACTAGCCCAGTAAGTGTACACAAGTGGGCGCCAGGGCAGAAATGCTAAAAGGCCCCTCCTAGCTTTGCTCCCCTCCCATGAGTCTTAGCCAACTAAACACTTTATGAGAATCATAAAAACAACAGCTAAAGTGCAGAAGACACTAATGATTTAACAAAATGTTGACTGCGCATGATGAGCATTGTAATCCACAAGGATACAGGTGCACCCAAAACCTGAGCAGTAGAAATTCTCCTTCTCCACCGCTTACCCATCTAGTCATCCCTGGTGTCTCGTGGAACTCCTTTCCAACATGCTGGAGAGGAGCACTGTAAATGGATCTCTGATACCCTGTATACCTATTACCTATATACCCATGATGCATTGCACCATCAGTATACCCATCCCAAATTGCTATTGATGTTTTTAAAGTTATTCTCAAGGTCAGCTTGACCAACACAAATTCATGCATGCACACCCCTTTAAGGAAGACATTTTCAGTATTTCTAATCAGTATGTGTCTAGTAAAAAAGAAGCCCCTTCTGCAATAAAAACTAACAAATATCCCAATCCAGAAATGCTAGTAGATGCCTATAGTACACCTCGTACAATAATATGATAGATCTTATATATATGTAAAGTAAAACGAAAGAGTTGTATATGTTATCATAACCTATGCTTTCCTTAAAAATCTATAACCATGCTGTTAATATTTAAAATAGGTTATGTTCTTTGTTGCACTGGTGTTTTACTTACCTTATGGGGATAAAGCTTATGAACGCAACAACGAAGATCACAATGAAAGAGAATCCTTTAAACCAGTCAAGGGAAGCCTGATAAATCTCAATAAAGGCAGTTGATGCCATCACAGCCATAACCACAATGATCATTTGAAGCACAACATAAATTTTACCTGGAACATAATATCGAAAGGATAGGAGTGACCATTATTAAAGGCTACTCTCATGATTTAAAAAAAATATATAATATTTAAATTAACAAACAACCCAAATGAGTGTATTTTTTAAATTTGCCTAATGTACGTCAGGTTTTTAAAAATTATTTTAAAAAAAATGATTAAAGAAAAAACGGAAACAAAAAAGTTTTCAAGTATCAGCTTTAATATGTATCATTCGACCAGATTATTTGTGGATGGGTTCTTTAATTATTATTTTAAGTTTATTTATAAAATGCCAACTTTTTACTCTGTAAACAGTGGCATAACAAGTTCATTGTATTGGCATTTTTTTTCCAGAATCTGTGACATTTAGTGGAGTAGCTAGTGTCACTAGATTCTGTCTATATGACAAACTTTAAGGATAATTCATCAGGATTTTTCCTTTATACAGAAATGTAATGCATTGATATGCATTTCAATAACAATCAATAACTTTATCAATGAATTTCCATATTTTTATAGAACTGAACATGTTATAATGCCAACCAATACTCTGCAAGCCCTGAAAGAACAGAATCGCATCCATTATTATATTCTGTACATGTTAGCAATGCAGCCCTGCATCTTGGACCCTAGCCAGCATTTTTTCCCCTGCTCCATTTCATGTGCTTGCTGTATGTTTGTCTAAGTTTAATGGTAGATTTAATTGTAATACATGCTTCTACTTGCATAAGAGATGAGAACCAAAAATATACTATCGGTCTACTCAATAAGCTCTGATATGACCCAAAATGCCAGTTTGGAGCTTCTAGTCGCATTGTGCAATTAAACTGCGGTTAGGCTACTCAATATGGGCAATTTCAATCCAAAATGGGCAGTTTATGCCAATTTCGGTCTGTTCTTTGCTAGCATTTTGTTCAGGGAACTTGGCTTTGGGAATTTTATCCCACAAAAAAATGCCCCTTATTTGGCTAAAACAGCTGAATTTCAGGCATTTCAAATTAGTGATTTGAAATTAAAAGTAGTGTAACTAATAAAACTATTATATATATAAAAAAAAAGATAAATTGCTGTTATACATTATGATATTTACATTTTTTTACTTGAAATTTACTTCATTTTATTGATATCTAAAAATGTTATACTTCATTTACATTTTTACTAGCTTTTTTTTTTCTAATTGGCCTATTTCGGGACCATTTTAGGAACTCAGCTATTTCAGCAATAACCAAAGTCCTCCCATTAACTTCGGCTAATTCTGTTATAGCTGAGGTCCTCTGAAAATAAACCAAAGTCCTCCACCATAGAAGGATATCTGGGGAGGACTGAGGCTACTATTTCAGACAGCCGAGCTCTGGAAGTATTTGGCTGTCGAAATGTGTGCACAATAATCACCACATTGGGCAATTTTCGTGCTGATTTGGGATCCCATAAGTGATCTCTGAGTTGCTCGATGTGATCCATTTGATCACATCCGGCAACTCAGAGATCACTGATGTGATCCTGAATAACCAATGGGGTCCGAAACTCAGAGCTCTGACAGTGCTTTAGAGTGCTACGTATGAAAGTTGAAGCAATAAGGAAATAGTGCTATTAGCACTATCTTTGCAGGAGCCTATCGATAACACTGAATATAGACAAAAGTCACTTGCATTGGATCCATACTTCCAATGTTTTATAAGGCACAGATATAATATACCCATCATCCTACAGGTGGCAGAAGCACATTCTCAGCCAGAAAAAAGTGCTGGAATGCTTTTATAAAAGATCTCAGTAATTACCCAATTTTTTTTTTAACTTTCTCAACACTTACATAAAGGACGAGTTTTGTACATGACTTCCTTAGATTCACATTAAGTACAGTAATTGTGGTTGAGCTCACAGAAGTATTTATACAAAGAACAGGTATTACTGCTTGGTCCTAAGACATGACTGATGGTTGGGCTATGTTGACAAACCCTATGAAAATGACCACACCCTGTTGCATAACTCCTTGTACTCCCATTATTGGCATGCCATTAATTTTGGAGGCCATTTATTTTAGTGCTTCCATTAATTGATACTTGTTTCTCACCATATGATGATTCTTGCACATGTTTTGATAGTATAGACCTGATTGTTGGTACTGGAATTAGAGAGAACATCATTCCAACTCTTGCTGAAAAATAATACAACATGGAAGATACAAACATTAATGATACATAATGCTATGTATGCAAAAAGACCATTACTGTACTCTTATTTGTTTATTTACCACCTTTGGTTGCCATATATTTCATATTGATTAAAACTGGTTTATACTGAAAAGGGTTTTATATTCATACAATTTAGGAAATGAAAAGCGTTTTTAGATAACATTTTTACTTGTTTCTCACCACATAAAACATAAAACACTCCCACATAACAGGACAACCTTTATGGATCTGAAATTTATTGCATGGTTTAGAGGCCTCTTTAACCAGAATGCATGCCTCCCAACTGTCCCACTTTATGTTGGACCATCCCAGATTTGAGCTGCATTCAACTGTCCTGCCTAGATCCACCTCCATCGTGCTGTTAGGACAGAGGTAGTGTTCAGCGGGACAGTGGGATTCCAGACTGCAGTCTGGCAGTCCTGATCTCATTCCCCGGTGTCCTAGACATGCATATTGTACATGCAATTTCTAACGACACACTTTATTCCCCCCATAAGCAGTATTTTAGATGTTTAATAAGGTCTTTTATTTCAGCCTCTCATTAACACATGAGGAAGGGACTTAGCAACTTCTCCATTTCTCAAACACACATCAAGATTTCCTGTAATCAACATGTCATATATTGTCTATTAGACAGTTATGGGAAATAAAAAAAGAAAAAGGAAACATTTTTATTGAACTCAAAGAGGAGTGTAATTACACACAATAATCCAGAATTTTTTCCTTATCAGACTATTAAGATATTTGAATTTACTATCCGAATTTTGGTTGAAATGAATAACAATAATTTGAAAAACAAAATTAAGCCTTTCAGAAGAAAATACTAGCTATTATCCTACATAGTTTTGTTTCAAGATACTTATAAAAGACCCAGTATCAGACTGGATGAAATGAAGACTACAGATTTGTCTATAAAATAGGCAAAAAAGTTAATAAGATTGTGTCTTAAAAAACTGTATGTGGTAATATTGGTCACTTTAATATGACAACTAATACAGAGTAATACACTATTAAAGAATTTACCACACCTCACCCCCTACTATTTCACCAGCAGTCCTCAGGCCAATGTTAAGTCTATGGAGGCAATAACAAGGATGGTATTTTTTAAGGATGGTGATTGTGCACACACATACAATGCCACACACACATTGATGACAATCATTTTTCGGGCTGGCTGTGCTCCCTTTAATGGGAGGATCCAGAAGAGTAGGTAAAATCTAATACATTATATGAAGTGATGTCATTCTAACTAGGAAATAAAAAATAGTAATGCTTTTTTGGAAGCAAAAAATAACCAAGTATAATGCATACTTAAAATAAATATATTTCTTTGAATCAATATATTATTACATGTAATATGTTGGTGATATATAAATTAACAAGGCACAAATAAACCTTAACACCAACATCTTAGTATGAGCAGCAACTATGTTAGTGACTTTTTCCCAATCGAGGATGTGGAGAGCAAGTATTGTTGTACGTCTAATGCTTAAAAGATTGTATAAACTGTTTATATTTTATATTTTCTGCATGTGCTTAAGCGTACCCTCACACTGTTTTTGTTTTATATTATAAATGTTTTATATTATAAATGTTCAAGGGGTGTATTTATTCTAATTAATTGCTTCAGTAATGAACACCCCCATATTTATTTGTCTCCTTTAGTAAGACTGTAATCCTATATAATTCTAATATATAATATAGTATATTCATTCTAGTTAAATTGCTAAGTAGATCTTAGGTGTTATTTTTCAGATTCGTTAGGAAGATAGAGCACGGAGGGATTTTAAAGGTAGGAAATTTGCTTGGGGCTGTGAGACAGATCATTATCCTATTGGACAATAAAAGGTAAACATATCTAGTACTCAAGAGACACCTGCTTATCTCTGAGCCTCCGAAATCCTCAACATCAAGCTTCCGCTACATGGCAGTATTGGCAAGCTAGAAGATGGAAGCCATACATACATTTCCGTGTAGAACTGTAACCACCTGAAACTCATTTATGACTTCATAATTGTTTCTGTTGATTCAGTCACACACAGAGATGCTGGTGAACCTTCTTTTAAATAAAAAGAGCAGCTTGACAATCTTACGCATTTTGTACTCAGAAGCACTAAGTTGGATGTAATCAAGCCATCCTAGGTGTGTTCTTAATTGAACAGTCATCACCAATGAAATTAGGATGTGCCCAAAAGAGGAGTAGAATAGACCATAGAAGAATGGCATCATGGACTATTGCAATTAAAGCAGTATATGTAAAGAATACCAAGCAGATTCTGACCGGCTCAAGCCCCAAATAACAGTGGAGTGAGTAAAATTAACTTCCAGGTGCTGTAGCACAGAAAAAGGGTCTACTCACACCCCAGGCAGACAACAGGAACAAACAGAGGTAGTGCCAGCTGAAGTCATCCGGAAGGTAAACAGAATTAATCCATAGTTGGTTTGTAAAAAAAGTAACTTTATTAAATCAAAAAAAGAATAATAAAACCATCGAGCAGGGAGACAGGAACAAAACGGATACGACACACGCTTGACGCGTTTCGCACCAACTGGTGCTTTGTCAAAAGCAGTCTGAAGTATCATGGTACAACACACAATATATATACATAAATACACAATTAAAAAACAGAGATGCTGGTGAACCTTCTTTTAAAGAAAAAGAGCAGCTTGACAATCTTACGCATTTTGTACTCAGAAGCACTAAGTTGGATGTAATCAAGCCATCCTAGGTGTGTTCTTAATTGAACAGTCATCACCAATGAAATTAGGATGTGCCCAAAAGAGGAGTAGAATAGACCATAGAAGAATGGCATCATGGACTATTGCAATTAAAGCAGTATTTGTAAAGAATATAGGAAACCATTTAAAACCACATTGTAAAATATCAACAATGAATAAATCACATAGAATGTATCCAAGAATGAAAAGTATCCATTAACTTACATATATAAATATATATATTTATTTAAGTAAGCACAATTCCATAATGTATGTGTACTCACATCACCCAATTATTCTGCTGATTTCTGTAACGCTGATTGTAAGCTCCCGGACACTGCCTCTAAACACTCTGGGGTTGGTGAACAAGCTTTCCTATAGTTTGTCTATAGATACTCCATATGGGACTCTTGCTTTCATATACTCTGTAACCATAACAACATGTTGTGGAATGCACTTTTTTAATTGCATGTCCAGCTGAGGATTAGTGTGTTACCTGAATAAATAATTCATATTGTCATCATGGCATACATAGCTAAGTTCCTAACTATATTCTTATATATATATATATTAAACATGATGTCATCATTTTACACTGAGTTTATAAGTATGTTAGATAGATCAACTATGTAAAAACATAATATTTCCAAATAAATGTATTTAGTTTTTTTTTTTTAACAACCTACCAATGTAATATAGGTAAGATTTAGTTGCAAAGGCCATAGTGAGAATTCCTGCCCAAAATGAGATCATTCCTATGATAATTAGGCTTAGATCACCCAAGTACTTGGAGAAAACAAAAACTCCCAGGAAGCTGGTAATGAAAACCATATAGCCTGCAGCATTTCCATAGCCTACTTCCACCGGTCCCCAACGCAGAGGCTCCTTTAGTACGAATAGACTAATCACATCCTCTGCACCATTTACGGATGCGTTGTACAAAGAAGCACCAGATAATAATAAGATGATGATGAGTTTAGAGGGAGCCATCTTCACAGGAACATATGATGGGTTAGTGCTTGCTAATCCACTTGATTGGTCATCAAGTAACCTGCTGTGTTCTGTGTATTCTATATTATCAGGTTCATGCTGGTGTTCCGAAACAACTGGACCTTCATTCACATCTGATGCAGGTTCCTTTTTGTTTCCTTCTTCAGAGTGAGGAATTCTCAGAACAACAATAATGTACAGAAGGCATAATGTATAGCTCACTATGCTGCAGATAGTTAAGACAACCCCTTGATGATTTCCAATTCCTAAATTAGTAAAGACGTGTCCAGATATCAAACTGCCGGCAAAACCTGCAATTCCATAAACACATTCATTTGTAATTAATCGAATTGACCTTTGGCTCTCAGATGAACCAAGTGATGCCCAGATCATGACTCCAGACCAGTAGGTTATGGACCACCCAGTTAAGCCATTGAAAGCAGCAGATCCATACATCACCTCGATAGGCCAATCCCAAAGAATCACAAAGAGAAAAACCACACTAGATACCAGATACCCCACCAGGGGAACACAAAGAGTAATCTTCTTGTTAATGTTGCCCAGACATGTTGCCAGGAAATAGGAAGACAGTAAGGGGGTCAGCTTGAGAATGAGGTTGTAGATGATGTAGAAATTTGAAATGGATTTCTGTACCACATCCTCAGAAGAGTTGTTAGTTGTGGTGTTCATCTGGTTGTAGTATTTCTTTGTTACCATAAGCAAACCAGTATCATAAAAAGAGCCTGCAAATTGGGCTGCAGCAACCACAGGTTCAATCCAGTACCTTACCATTGCCATGGTTGTGAGATATTAGATGTCCCCTCAGATCTGAATTGCAAATTATACTTCACGTTTAGTTTGCTTTTGGTAGTTTCTTGTGATCTTGAAGAAACAGAATGTGTCACTCCTGGATGAAATTAGAATCCATGAACGTTTATTGCATAAATCCACTTTTCAGCTTTCATTGAAATGTGATGTGTGAAAATATGAGACACTTCCCCATGTAAAGCAGGTTTCACATGAAAGAGAAGCCAAGAGTCACAGAAACAATAAAAGTAGGAGGAGATAATGAATGTTGGGTTTTTTATACTGTAACCTGATTTTGAGGTAAACAAAGATTTTTTTCTGAACAGACAAATGTTTGTCGTTTTAAAATGTATTTTTTGACAAAATACTCAAAGTAATACTCTCAGCTTCTAGAGTTTTTTTTTTTAAACTATGTTGTTATTACTGTTTATGTCATTTAAAGAAAAAAAAATCTCACCATAGTTGCCCTGATATGGGAATATTAAACTTTAGACCAATGTAGCTGAGTTGGAAAAAATCTCCAAAGCAGCCAAATGGGAGATTTTTTTCCAACTCAGCTTCTCTGGGTTTAACTTTGAAAATTCCCTGAAATTCTCCCTTTAATAACTAGACCCTTATCTAGTTTATATGAGTACACTAAATGAGAAATTACAAGTAAATACACACAAAACAAAAAATCCCCCAAAAAGCTGAAGTGGTTAAGCTCTATAACAAGTGCTGTGTAAATTATAAGCACTATTCAAATAAATGTTGATGTAATGTAGACAAACGCGTCAGTGGTATCATTCACTACCACCAGGTGGAGGAGCCTAGTAGTAACATGGTGTAAAGCCTAGCAAAATCACATTTCTGTTGGTGGCAAAGATATATACAAGCTGGGGTGCCATCAGAAGGGCACAGCTAGTACCTCAGCAAGGGACCTGGCTGTCCTTGGTGTCTACATAGCGCACCAGCCGGTAGTGAGGTCTTCAGAGAAGTGCAAGCCTCCTACAAATTAGCAGTACCCTAGACCACAAGGAAGAAAGTGTCAGGAGTGGGAGTTATAGTAGAGGCCCAGACCATTTGTTCTGTAAGGTGCCCCAAAATGTTTGATGGCAGCCCTGTATACAAGGCATCTATGCAGTGGGATTGAGAATTGAGTCTAATTCATGGGTAAAAGAGCACAGAATTATAATTGCACTCATGATTCAAAACTGGAAGAGCAGAAACAAAATGTCACCATGCTGCAGAGCCACAGATATAACACTAATGGGCATAGTCAATAAAGAGAGAATTGCAGGGAATTGTGATGGGCCGCACAGTCCAGGTCAGCGCAGCAAGATTGTCCTGGCTGAACTGAAAGAGACATCATGCTCCCCCACTGCGCCTCTCGTGATAGGCTCCGCCCCACCCAACCGATCTCTTCCTCCTGCAGTAACTTGACATTCTTGCGCAGCGCACAACTTTTATTAGCAAATGGGAATGATTTGGGGGCTTTCCCCACTATGAAGGTGTTATCTGATCTAGTGTAAGACTCTGGCTGGACAGGGAGGCAGGATGAGTTACTCATTAGGTTATAGAGAGACAGGAATTCCAAGCCACTTGGGTTTAAAATGTTCTAGACCCAGAATCTTGCCTTTTGTTTTTGTGTGTGTTGGGTACAGGAGGTTGGCAGGGACCACCTTTTTGGGCACAAAGATGACACATACCAGCTGTTTGCACCAAACGGATCAAGTATGACAAGGTAATACTCCCCAGCAAACTGAGCCTACATCAGGAGCCCGGGCCCATTTCTCCTTTCCTTGGGGGAATTTCTTTATAGCAGCTGTTTGGACACAAACCAGCTGTCTTTGCAGAAAGATAGCACAGACCAGCTTTTTGAGTACAGATGGCACAGACCAGATGTCTGAGAACAAAGATGGCTGGCTGTTTGGGCACAAGGATAAACAGACCAATTGTTTGGGAACATATATGACAGGGACCATCTGTTTAGGCATGAAGATGGCACAGATCAGCTATTTGGGTACAGGGATGACAGGGACCAGATATAGCACTGGTAAGTTTTTTGGGAGCACATATATGTCTCTGACAAGCTGTTTGGGGCAAAAATGGCACTGACAAGCTGTATGGAGACAAATATGCCACTGACAAGCTGTTTAGCAACATGGGTGACACCGACAAGCTTTTTGGGGACACAAATGGCACCAACAAGATGCTTGGGGACAGAAAATAGTCACCCCTGCCCCTTTGGAGTTCCGCTCATGACAACCACCGCTGGCTCATGACGCCATGTTTTCAGAGTCCTATGTACTACATTATGGCAAGATTATGTCCTCCTCCCGCGAATCTATACCTCGTTTTATACATGCCAATATCTTATTGGCCCTTGCAGCCAATAAATCCTTTTCGTTAGTAGTTTTTCCAAGGGAAATACCATTTAACGTGTATGTTGCTTTGTTATTATTTTTCCCATAATACATAACTTTACATTTGTCTATATTGAACCTCATTTGCCACTTTCTTGCCCAGTCCCCCACTCTGTCCAAATCTTCCTGTAAAGAAAAAACAGATTAGTCTTTATTACCTTACCTAATTTTGTGTCATCAGCAAACACTGAGACATGGCTCTCAGCACAACGTGGGAGATCATTTATAAACATATTAAAAAGAAGAGGTCCCAAAACAGACCCCTAAGGTACTCCGCTCAATACCTTGGTCCAATTTGAGGCTTTTCCATTTACAACAACCCTCTGTGTTCCATCTTTTTGCCAATTTTCAATCCAAATACATACATTTGCCCCAAATCCTATTTCTCTCAATTAGTAGAGTAACCTTTTGTGTGGAACTGTATCAAATGCTTTAGCAAAATCCAAATAGATCACATCAACTGCCACATCTAGATCTATATTTTTACTGACTTCTTCATAGAATTTGTTTAAGTTAAGTTTGTTTGACAAGACCTGTCTTTCACAAAACCATGTTGACTTTTACTAATTGTATTCTGATTCAAGATGTATTCTTGCGTGTACACCTTTAGCAATCCTTCAAATAATTTCCCCACTACAGATATCAAGCTCACTGGCCTATAATTACCCGGAAGAGATTTTGATCCCTTTTTTAAATATTGGAATAACATCCGCCTTTCGCCAGTCTGTTGGCACTATACCTGAACTGAAAGAATCCCTAAAGATCATAAATATTGGTCTGGCCAAAACTATGCTTCACTCTCTAAGGACCCTTGGGTGTATACCATCTGGCCCTGGGGCCTTGTCTATCTTAACAGAGTTTAATTGCTTAAGCACTTTTTCCTGTGTCAGCCAATCCCATATTTGCGGTGACTGTTCCGTAACTTCCGGTAGCAGGGGCTCATCCATTTGTTCTTCCTTAGTATAAACAGAAGAAAAGTATTTAAAATGTCTGCTTTCTCTCTGTCCTCACTTACCAAATTTCCCATTTGGGATAACAAGGGCCCTTACTTCCCAATATAACTTTCTACATTTTATTTGACACTCAAAACTAAGAAGCTGGGCAACACTGAGCCAGGCAGAGAAGAAAGAAAGCACCTGTAAAAATCGGCAGTGGAGGATGATCTACTCCACACTGCAGCGCCTCCTCCCTTCTGTAAGTGTATAAGAGGAGGAGGAGCTTGGAGGAGCAGATCATCCTATTACAAACTGCATAAATGACAAACGTAAAAAACATAGGTAAATTAACTTATTATTAAATAATTAATGTGATTTTCAGTGTCAATGTGACTAATAGTTATTGTTCTTTATAGTATGTGAACATTAACATTTTTACTTGCATTTAAATGTATTAGCTAATATTGTTGCATGCCATTGCATATCAAGAGAAAATGTGTTTAATAACTTATTCATATTGAATGTGATCAAGTGTGAAAATAAAAAATAATATGAGATGATAGCTTTGGTTTTTTTCCCACACTTAATTATCACATCATAACGTTTTATAGTTCTTATCTTGAATAAATATTTGAGGCTTCTGTCTATATATGGCATGGTTTTTAATGCCATACATTTTGTGTATTCCCTTTTATTGTCATGAATATAAAGATACTATTATTATCTTTATATACATGGCAATAAAAGGGCATACACATGATTTATGGCATTAAAAATCCTATGTACTACCTATTTTATAGTTTTAAAACCATATTCAATTATAATGCATGGCCATTGGCTAAAGTTCCAGAGTTGGAGAATTTTTCCAACTCTGCTACTTTGGCCTTATGGTTGAAATTCCTATCTCAATTCCCTGTAATTCTTCTTTCTTGAATAAAGCCCATATATAATAAAAAGCAGCATATTCATTAACAATCCATGGCCAATGGAGCAGAACTGGAAAAATTCTCCCATTCAATACTCTATTTTGCAGTGGTAAAGTAAACCAAACACACATTGCTTAGTCTTTGAATATAGAGAAAAATTATCAATATTTTGTTGGCAGAATTGCAAGCAAAGGCATAAAATAATAGTGAGAATATGTTTTAAATGTGTTTGTGGTATCTCTTGTTTATGAGGTTGGTAAAAGGAACATAACTCAGTCTATTCTCCCCAGGTTTTTGAGTGGCAGCATGGGAGTGTGAGAGATGGATTTACACGTGTGTGTCAGAGTGAGTGACAGCATGGGAGTGTGAGAGATTGGTTTACACATGTGTGTGTATAAGTGACTGGCAGCATGTGAGTGTGAGAGATGGGTTTACACATGTGTGTGAGTAAGTGGCAGCATGGGAGTGTGAGATATGGGTTTACACGTGTGTGTGAGTGGCAGCATGGGAGTGTGAGAGATGGGTTCACACGTGTTTGTGTGTGTGTGAGTGAGTGGCAGCATGGGAATGTGAGGGAGACGAGTTTACATGAGTGTGTGAGGGAGTGGCAGCATGGGAGTGTGAGAGAGATGGGTTTACATGAGTGTGTGTGAGGGAGTGGCAGCATGGGAGTGAGAGAGACGAGTTTACTCGAGTGTGTGTGAGGGAGTGGCAGCATGGGAATGTGAGAGAGACGGGTTTACATGAGTGTGTGTGATGGAGTGACAGCATGGGAGTGTGAGAGAGACGGGTTTACATGAGTGTGTGTGAGGGAGTGGCAGCATGGGAGTGTGAGATGGGTTTACATGTGTGTGTCAGTGAGTGGCAGCATGGGAATGTGAGAGATGGTGTTATATACACGCATTTTATTTATGCTAGTTTGTTGATCTTATACACAGATATCACTTAAATAGCAATATTTATTGGTTTATATGTGAGGGGTATATGCAGGTGGCTGGTGGTCTAAGCAACAATGTTTCCAGGTAAACATTCTGGCTATTGTTCAAGACTGGACTGTAAACAACATGGAGTCTGACAGTTTGGTCACCTGACCAGGGTTACTATGGGAAAGCTGTACCAACAAGGGCTTCATGTTAAAAGAGATACACAGTTAAAGAGATTTCAGAACTCTCCTAAAGCTGCAACAATGGACATCAAATAAGGAGTGCTGAGGCCAGTCTTTCCACCTGAGTTCTCCTGGCAACGTAACATCTAAGTATCAGCATGTATATTTTATTTTACTTTCTTTTACTTGAATAGAGTTAACTATTCTTGTTTCTATTAATAGATTGAGTATTTTAGCATTGTTTATTTGTATAACCTATAGTAGATATTGTTGAAGAGTTATCATTAAACTTTGTTATGCTTTAACCTATTCAAGTGTGTGGATATTCTGTTATTTAGTTATTGAATATAACTTTCTAATAATACCTTATGGAATAATATAATCATTGTATTGTTACATTATTTGCATTTATAAATTTGTTGTTGAGGTAATGCTTATTTGGTTTCTATTGTTATTGTGTAACCGTGGGAACCAAACTGTAAAGTGTTAAACAGACACCAACTGATACCATATCTGGTATTAATTTAGATAGAGCATTTACTAATCTTCACCATTCCAATACAGATGGGTTTACACATGTGCGTCTGAGTGAGTGGCAACATGGGAGTGTGAGAGACTGGTTGACACGTGTGTGTCTGAGCAAGTGGCAGCATGGGAGTATGAGAGACGGGTTTACACGTGAGTATCAGAGTGAGTGGCAGCATGGGAGTGTGAGAGATGGGTTTACATATGTATGTGAGTAAGTGGCAGCTTGGGAGTGTGAGAGACAGGTTTACAAGTGTGTGTGAGGGAGTGGCAGCATGGGAGTGCGAGAGATGGGTTTACACATGTTTGTGTGTGTGTCTGAGGGAGTGGCAGCATGAGAATGTGAGAGAGACGGGTTTACATGAGTGTGTGTGAGGAAGTGGCAGCATGGGAGTGTGAGAGACTGGTTGACACGTGTGTCTGAGTGGCAGCATGGGAGTGTGAGATGGGTTTACGTGTGTGTGTCAGAGTGAGTGGCGGCATGGGAGTGTGAGAGATGGGTTTACACATGTGTGTCTGAGTGAGTGGCAGCATGGGAGTGTGAGAGACAGATTTACACGTGTGTGTGAGGGAGTGGCAGCATGGGAGTGTGAGAGATGGGTTTACAGGTGTGTGTGTGTGTGAGTGGCAGCATGGGAGTGTGAGAGATGGGTTTACACATGTTTGTGTGTGTGTGTGAGTGAGTGGCAGCATGAGAATGTGAGAGAGACGGGTTTACATGAGTGTGACTGAGGGAGTGGCAGCATGAGAGTGTGAGAGAGACGGGTTTACATGAGTTTGTGTGAGGAAGTGGCAGCATGGGAGTGTGAGAGAAGGGTTTATACGTGTGTGTCTGAGTGGCAGCATGGGAGTGTGAGATGGGTTTACGCGTGTGTGTCAGAGTGAGTGGCAGCATGGGAGTGTGAGAGATGGGTTTACACATGTGTGTCTGAGTGAGTGGCAGCACGGGAGTGTGAGAGACAGATTTACACGTGTGTGTGAGGGAGTGGCAGCATGGGAGTGTGAGAGATGGGTTTACAGGTGTGTGTGTGTGAGTGGCAGCATGGGAGTGTGAGAGATGGGTTTACACATGTTTGTGTGTGTGTGTGTGAGTGAGTGGCAGCATGAGAATGTGAGAGAGACGGGTTTACATGAGTGTGTCTGAGGGAGTGGCAGCATGGGAGTGTGAGAAAGACGGGTTTACATGAGTGTGTGTGAGGAAGTGGCAGTATGGGAGTGTGAGAGACGGGTTTATACATGTGTGTCTGAGTGGCAGCATGGGAGTGTGAGAGATGGGTTTACGCGTGTGTGAGTAAATGGTAGCATGGGAGTGTGAGAGACAGGTTTACACATGTGTGTGAGGGAGTGGCAGCATGGGAGTGTGAGAGAGACGGGTTTACATGAGTGTGTGTGAGGAAGTGGCAGCATGGGAGTGTGAGAGACGGGTTTATACATGTGTGTCTGAGTGGCAGCATGGGAGTGTGAGAGACGGGTTTACGCGTGTGTGAGTAAATGGTAGCATGGGAGTGTGAGAGACAGGTTTACACATGTGTGTGAGGGAGTGGCAGCATGGGAGTGTGATCGAGGGGTTTACACGTGTGTGTCTGAGTGGCAGCATGGAAGTGTGGGAGACGGGTTTACTGGTGTGTGTCTGAGTGAGTGGCAGCATGGGAATGTGAGAGACAGGTTTACTGGTGTGTGTCTGAGTGAGTGGCAGCATGGGAATGTGAGAGACAGGTTTACACGGGTGTGTCTGAGTGAGTGGCAGCATGGAAGTGTGAGAGACGGGTTTACACGTGTGTCAGAGTGAGTGGCAGCATGGGAATGTGAGAGACGTGTTTATACATGTGTGTCAGAGTGAGAGGCAGCATGGGAATGTGAGAGACGTGTTTACACATCTGTGTCAGAGTGAGTGGCAGCATGGGAGTGTGAGAGACGTGTTTACACCTGTGTGTCAGAGTGAGTGGCAGAATGGGACTGTGAGAGACGTGTTTACACATCTGTGTCAGAGTGAATGGCAGCATGGGAGTGTGAGAGATGGGTTTACACGTGTGTGCCTGAGTGAGTGGCAGCATGGGAGTGTGAGAGACGTGTTTACAAGTGTGTGTCAGAGTGAGTGGCAGCATGGGAGTGTGAGAGACGTGTTTACACATCTGTGTCAGAGTGAATGGCAGCATGGGAGTGTGAGAGACGTGTTTACACTTGTGTGTCAGAGTGAGTGGCAGCAAGAGAGTGGGAGAGACCCAGATTTACATGTGTGTGTCTGAGTGAGTGACAGCATAGGATTGATTGGCAGGCTGTCATTGACATAGGTTGTTTTTTCTAAACTTCAGTTCTAAAAGTGAGTTAATCAGCAGGAAGATTCCATTGCTTTCCATGGTGACTGCTCCACTATTAGACATAACCCCCTGTATGCTCTTTAGTAGTATGCTGTCAACCTGAATTTAGTAGAGTAGTGGAAACACATAATAACACTAACTTGAAAATATCCTATTATAAAGGTAGGGTGATCCACACCCTCTACACTTTTGGTTTCCTTGTTGTAAGAGTGTATATATGGCCTACTATTTGAAACATCATGTGTTAGCACTTTCAAAGGTTACTTTCTAAATGCAATATTTTCTTGCTCACTTCAGTGTGGGGGTGTGCCACCTGAATTTGGCTGCAATCTGTTGATATTGCAAAAGTCATCCACAAACTCATCTTATCTGAGTACAGCACAGATTTACATCTCTTTTTCTGCGTCAAAAAGTAAGTGGTACATACCTTAATACATGGTACAAACAGGTATTATACATAGCTAATCTGGGATTCATTTTTTTGTGTGGAGCATTTGAAAGTTTTTAATCCTCCTAATTTATTCTAATTAAATGGTGACTAGGATTAGGGGAAGTGGCTTACTAGTTTGCTAATCTTGCCAGTGTCTCTTTTTTTGGTATAGCATTCCTCTAAATGGCACATATATATATTTTTAGAGCACTTTAATAATATTGTTTCAGTAGCATTTCAATATTGAATATTGTATGAGAAAATAAAAAGATTGCTGAATCTGGCCTCTCGAGATTTAGCAGTGACAGGCAAAGACCTGCACTGTAAAGTCAAACCAGGGAGCAAGGCAAGATGCCATCTGACAGCGTGTGATGCTTAACTTCTCCTCCTGCCGGTGCTCGTGCGCTCCCCAGCTCCTATTAGATGATGGAGGCCAAAGGGTATGCTGGAAAAATTTTGCACAAGGGCCCATTGGTTTCTAGTTATGCTTCTGGGAGCCACAAGTTACTGCTGAGACAAGACGTGTATGATGGGAGCTCCTCAAGAACTATATTGGCGAGAAGTAAGAACTGTCATTTGTTCTTTATTGCTTGATTTTTAACCGTTTGCCACAGCAATTCTTTCTTTCAATGATGCTGTACCAAATAAAAAAGATTAACGATAATAACATTACTTATATGTGACTATATATGTATTTGCTTTTTTCCTCAGATGGCTAGCAAAAAAATAAAGTTAATCGGATATCAGAACATACAAAGATGTAAAAAAGGCCTTGAAAAAAATTACTACTCCCATTACAAGCTTCCTACAGCAACAGTCTACATTAAGCTCTGGTCAGGATTCCCTTGGCATAGAACAGGCAACATCGAGCAAAGAGATAACTTCCAGTCTCACTGATACTTCACATGGTGGAGAAGGAAAAATAACTATAGAGCTGGAAGAATCAGAATGTGATGATCTGGTCCCAGTGGATCCCGAGCGTAGCATAGAGCCAATAATAACTGGAGATGCAGGTTATATTGGTTCAGCACCAGAACCTTTTGACATTGAAGACGAAGATATATCTGATGGTTCCTCTGAGTCAGACAATGAGGACGCTGTACTTATGGAAGAAGAAACCGAAATGGAACTTGAAGAGCAATAAACATCATCAAGTGGAATCTCAATTGATCCTCTTTTCTGGCCTGAAAAAAATAAAATACCAGCACAAAAGGCCTATCATTTTCCAAAAGATGAGTCCAACAGGAGATTTTTAATTTCCTACTACCACAGAGAGCTAGATAATAGAGAGAAGATATCAAGAAGGTGGCTGATATATTCTGCATTTTCTAATTCAGTCTATTGCTTTGCTTGTAAGATATTTAACAGCGAGAATATGACTTTGGCATCAAAAAAAGGCGTTAGTGATTGGCAGCATTTGTCGAGACATTTAAGCTGACATGAAAAAAACACAATCCATGTTACAAATTATAAGAAATGGATGGATCTTTCAAGAGCTTTGGGAAAGGAAACAACCATCGCTCATCTCAATCAAAAAATCATTGACCAAGAAGTGAGTGCTCAATTTCACAGCACTCACATATGCCACATTATCTCGGTTACAACATTCAGAATAAGCTAATTACTATAGTAGGAACAAAAATAAAAGTAACCATTATACAAAAGCTGAATGAGTCCAAGTATTTCTCTATTTTCCTGGACTGTACGCTTGATGTGAGCCACATAGATCAGATCAGCATTGTTGTCCGATTTGTTGTTTTAGATCAGTGCACAAGAAAAGTTGAAATACACGAACACTTTTTTTCCCAGTATCCAGTACAACAGCTGAAGGACTAACATCCTTTTTATTGGCCTACTTCAAAAACAATCAAATTGCACTTGAAAACATACGTGGCCAGGGATATGATAATGGTGCCAATATGAAAGGTAAACATAATGGCTTGCAACAAAAAAATTCTGGATATCAACCCAAGAGCCGTTTTTGTTCCATGTAGTGCACATACTCTCAACTTGGTGATGCTGCAAAGATTTCCTACCTAACAGTAGATTTTTTTGGCATCATTCAAGAACTGTATGTGTTCATTGTCTCATCGACCCACCGATGGCAGGTACTCAAGGGGCATGCTCAAAATTGAACTTTAAAACCACTCTCCACTACCAGATGGGAAAGCAGAGTCGCAGCAATTAATCCCTTGCATTATTTCCTACCGGAAGTGTATGACGCACTGGTAGACATCTCAGATGATGACAGCAGGGATATTAACACCAAACATCAGTCTTGCTCCGTAGCAGCAAAGATACAATCATTCAAATTAATTTGTTCTGTTGTCATTTGGTATGAAATACTATCAAAGGTGAACGTAATCAGCAAAATACTGCAGCAAACAACATTAAACATATCAGGCTATGTACAGGAGCTGGAAAAGTTACACAAACACTACCGGTCTGATGCACGTTTTGAGAGTGTGCTAGCTGATGCCAAAGAAATAGCAAAAAAACTTGATTGTGAAGAGTATTTCCCTGTTGTAGTTACAATTCGACCTCGATGGAGAAAGAAGATTTTTGATAACGAACATGTAGATGAGCCTCTTGCAGACCCAACACAAAATTTTAAAGTGACATTTTTCTTTGCAGTTTTGGACACATCCATCGAATCCATAAATGAAAGATTCACCTTATTTCAGCACCATTGTGACACAATTTGCTTTTTTATTTCAAATCTCACTACTTGCAATGGACAGAAATGATACACTGAAGTGTTGAATGGATCTGCAAACAAATTAACGGACAGTCAGTTATCCCACTCTGACATTAATGGACTGGATCTTTGTGATTAACTGGTCACCATTAGACCTTTCCTAGCTCAGGAGATGGCAGTCACCAACATCTTCCAGTATCTAGTGGCGAATAACTTGACCAACACATTCCCAAACATTTCAATTCCACTGAGAATATTGATGACACTTCCTGTAAGTGTAGCTACTGGGGAACGTTCATTTTCAAAACTAAAGCTGATTAAAAATGACCTCCGTTCCACCATGTCCCAGACAAAACCTACCAATTATTCATCATATCCACTGAAAAATCCTTATGCGAAGATTTGGACATACATGGGGTGATTCGGAAATTTGCTGTTACCAAGGCTCAAAGAGTTAGATTTGTCTGATGATATAATCAACCAATCTGTACACACTGCGTCCATATATGCGAAGCAGCACTACCATCCATAGTTTCTCACAACTAGAAGATAATGTATCTGTGGCAAACCTAGCCACTTTAGGTCATATTGCAGAACATTTAAAGGTTGTCTGAAATAGTTGTGTTAATCTGGTGTAAAAATGTATTCGTGTTAATGTGAAAGTTAGATATTCTTATGTTAAAACCAGGTTCTGCTGTACTGAGGGATAATCCACTTAACAGGATTATCTAGTGGAAGTGCCCCTCCCGTACAGCAGTGCATGGTGGGAGAAATGTCCTGTATTTGCAGTTTCCCAGGTAGTCCACTATTGTATAGCCCCTGGAAGGGGATTAAGGAAACCCCTAGCATGGGGAATTGCATAAATGCTGGAGCTGTGAATAAACTAATCAGTTGACTCCCAGAACTGTGTTTCGTCCGGTTACTGGGGGATTTGGGATATTGCCTTACTTTCCAGCGCTTTACTTGGATTACCTTATTTTACCAGCGGAGATATTGGGGTTTAATATTGCAGCTCCGCTACAGTATCCCAAAAAAAAACTACTGATGGACACCATATTCTTATATGTTTGTAACTTTATTTTAATTGTGATTTTCTTATTATGGAAATTTGTTGATATTTGTACTGTTTTGCAATTGTATTTATTATAAATGGAAATCTGTTGATATGTTTGAATTTGCTCTTTAAATGTCGTTGCTTGTGATAGTCCAGAATAAACCTATTGTGCATATTTTGCACCTGCAGTTATATATTTTCTGCTACCTCAATATTCATTTTCTGTTGACTACTTTTTGGTTAAATTAACATTCCAAAAATTGTTTGCTGCTTCAAGTATTTGATTAAAATGCACTTTACACAATTGTCAATAAATAAAACATTTATTCTGACTTGACTAAGTAATTGTGAAAGCAGTCGAATTACCAAAAAGGGTGGGGCTTAAAATGGAGAGACAGAAACAGGGCAGGTCTGAAACAGACATGTGTAAGGGCAGAAGTTAATTATATAACCACGCCCACATGGAGCGCCCAAAAAAAAATACTGCACACAGGCGCCCGTGACCCTAGGATCAGCCCTGACACTGAGGTATGTATTATGAGTTAGAAATACCTAAGTTCACAAATTAGCAATAAACCTAAAAGAAGGTAAGCATTCATTAATAAAATAAGAAGGGTGAAATTAATAATAAATTAAAAAACAGGATTTTGAACACCTAAGCAATGTAAAGGATTAGATAACAATATTTGCGGAAAAACAAGGGAGATTGATGTGAGGGTAAAATAAAAATGACAAATTTTCATCATGATAATTTATTGAAATATGAGGAAATCAACATGAGACAAATGTATGTGATCCAACGCCACCCTCTTGTATACTGGTCATGTTGTGCTGACAGGAGAGTCCTGTGATGTAGACTTGTGTGCCGCAATACTACAGAGGAAACAGGATACAACAAAATGTACTGTACATATTCCATTTAACACTTGATTTGGTGCTATTGTAGGTTTATTAAACTAATTCAACTGTTTGCATTTTCTTTAGAACAGATCATATATAATAGGAATTTAAACATTGGGGAAAGTACACACAAGGTGGTCCCAATGTTGCTGAATGAAGGCCTGAAAATGCAATTCACAAATTTAACAAAAACCGATGTTTTTAAACCCTTGTTCCTTAGAGGTCTGCCTCTGTGCATGTACAGCCAACCAGAGCAGGGGCTTCCCCCCGGCTCATTCAGGCCCTGGGGTCTCTCACTGCAAGTCAACATTTACTTGTTGCTGTATATTTATATCCGAATAAAGTATTCAATCTTTTCTGCTAACACGTTGGGTCCAGTCTCCGCATTTATCTACTACTCAGAAGTTTCGAATTTCGCAACCACTTTTCTTTTGGATCATGTAAAATGTGTTCACAAAAGAGAATTGTGGGGCAATGTTCTCAGCAAAAAAATCCCATCTCCCATTAGAATGTTCACCCACAATAGAAGCTCATTATAGTATTGTCATTATTATTATTATGAACTATAATTAATAGCTCATTAAAAAATATTTGACCTTTTTCATTATATTAGGGAAATTTAATTAAATGTTTTTGAGCCTTATGACTATAAATATTATATACTTTGCATAAAATCCATATATATCTCAAACACATGTAAACAAACGTAGTTATTAAAACACTTTCACATTCTCTTTTTTCGGTAAACAAAAAAATAAAAGGACATTTGGTAACTTGTAACCATATTTTGCATTGGTTCTTATGACTCATTCAGAGGGATGATCTTACCTGATGGGAATGAGACTCAGTAGAGCAACTACACCTGACAGGATAAAACTGAATCCAGAGAACATGTCTATTGTGACTTGATAAATCTTGTTAAATGCAATGGAAGTAAACACTGTTGAAATTGCCAAAGACAGCTGAAGCACAGCAAACATTTTTCCTAAAAAAAAAAAAAAAGTACTTTATTACATAAACAATAATAATATTGATTAAAAAAAACATTAACTGGGTTGTCAAAGACAGCATGAAGTGTTATATATTATGGCTGCTAAAACAGATGTGTACGCATCTGCCTATCCCCAGATGGCCCCATAGTATTGTGGTAATGGTGACATCATGGGCAGACAATGTAGACATCTGTCTACCTGTTATCTTATTTTATGTTTCTATCACTGATTGGTGTCAGGTGCGTGCATCTGTTTCACCAGGCAACTTTTTTGTTCTTCCATAGGCTTACTGATAATGGTTATAAAATATTTTTATACCTTGGCTATTTATTTGGCTTTTCAATCACAGGTACACTTTAAAAATGTTTACATTTAGAAGGTATAACATATCTTATTTTTTCAATCATTTTTTCTGCACACACTAGAATGTTATGTTTGTTTTAACTCGAATGGTTATACTCTCACTTGTTGTCTGATTTAGCTTGGTATATCCCAAACAGAAGAGTAACTTAATGAACATTCACCTCTCTTTTTTTAATCGATGGATGAAGCAAATTGAGATTTTAAAGTTGAAGAAGCAGACAAGTAAGCCATCAGTGTAACATTTTGAAACAGAATATCTACTAAAAGGATCTGCCTACTTGGTCAGGGCCGGTCCAAGACATTGTGCTGCCTGGGGCGAAGAATGAAAGGTTCATGCAAAACACCCTTTTGCCTTTATTGTTCTTTTAACCTGAGCTGTATGTTCTCCTTTCCAGGAGCATTCAATATAAAGAGAGGAGACTCACCATAAGAAGATCCTTGCACATGTTTGGATAAAAGAGATCTGATGGTTGGTAGAGGTATTAGAGAGAACATCATCACAGTTCGAGCTAAAAAATAATAATCAATTACAGGTGTTACAGTTACTCAGAACAAGTGTAATTTGTATTTGTAATTTGTACCATGTTTCCATTTGAGTCACCTGGTTTTACTACACATTTTATTGCCCTGTGGCCAGGGCCGGAGCCACCTATAGGCCAGGAATGGCGCCGGCCTTAGGCACATTTTTTCCAGGGGCTCCTGCGGAGGAGAAAACTGGCCACTTGCAGCGGGGAAGGGGGAGGTAGGGGCAGACCGAACCGGGTGCGAAGTGAAGGTCGACCCCCAACTTTTAAAGCAGCATCGTGTGCATCGGTGAGGAGCTGCGAGCAGTATCAGCACTGTGTGTGTTAAATGCACACAGGGAGAAGATAACACGAATATGAACAGGAAAATAGGGCATGTACAAAATAGGAATTTGCTTACACTAGCGGGTAGACAAACTGATGCCTGATCTGGGAGGTCAACCAAAGCCAGTTTTGCATGGTCACCAAGAAACCTTGTGCCAGCTTTATTTGGAATATATGGGATGACTATAAAGTATAATCAATATAACAAGAAAAGCGTTAACAGATTTTTTTTCTCTAAATTTGATTTATTACTTTGTCCTATATAGTCCTACTATAATATGTGACTGTAGAAGATTTCTCTAAGAAACAAGTGTAAAACATACACACATCTTGTCCACTAATTTTTGTTTTTAATCATTCATGCTTGTAATATTGATGCACAAGTAAAAAGTCTAGTGGCCCTAGAATGAGGATAATATGGCATGTAATTTTTAAGTCTCTGGCAGCATGGAGACTGATCTGGTCACTGACTGGCACTCACATGCAATCAATAGATGACCATATCAGCTCCCACATATCTCCCACTAGAAAATACCACGGTTATCTCTAGCAAACAAAAAAATTCCTTTGGTAGCACTTAAAGTGCTTAAGGAACTTAGTGAGTGGATGGCATGTCCTGAGTATCATATTGTTTGTTGAAGGTATACGGTAATGAAACACAAATGTACAAAGCATTCAAAAACTCCAACTATACACCAGTGTAGAGAATTTCTAAATACTGTATTAATAAAAATGTTATTTGATAAAATCAAACATTTTTATCTAGGACTTATCTCCAAACATGACTTTATGTCCTTTAGTGCATGTTCTCAGACTTAATAAAAACATCAGCTGATAATAGATGTTATTATTACTACATTATGTCACTAATACTCACCTGATATTTGTAAATAACATTATGGTTTTAAAATGTATTTGTATGTATGATGATACAAGCAGGTACAGCTAGTGCAGACCTAACAATTAATTTAATGGCACAATTACAAACATTTTAATGATCTCAGCAACTTTTTCAAACAATTTATTAAAATTAATTTTAAAAAGTATCCCAGCTTGATCAAGTAACTTTCTGTTTTAAGTACCGTATTTATCGGCGTATAACACCACTTTTTCTCCCTGAAAATAGGGGGAAAATTATGTGTGCGTGTTATACGCCGATATAATGAAAAAAAAATTAAATCTTAAACTTACCTCGTTCTTGCTCTGTCCCCCGGTGCTCTGAAGCTGTGTGGCTGTGAGGGAAGCGTTGTGCGCTCCCCTCCAGCCGCGCGGTCAACAAAGTGTGTTTTTTTTAAACAAACATTATTGTTCCGCGCGGCTGGAGGGGAGCTCACAACGCTTCCCTCACAGCCACGCAGCTTCAGAGCACCGGGGGACAGAGCAGGAACGAGGTAAGTGCTGGGGTCTGGGGAAGGGGGGGAGGAGGGTGGCATAACGAGCATACTAAGGGGCAATATCCTGGCATATTGGGGGCAACATCATGGCATATTAAGTGGTATATTGGGGGCAATATCCTGGCATATTAAATGGCATATTGGGGGCAATATCCTGGCATATTAAAATGGCATATTGGGGGCAATATCCTGGCATATTAAAATGGCATATTGGGGGCAATATCCTGGCATATTAAAATGGCATATTGGGGGCAATATCCTGGCATATTAAAATGGCATATTGGGGGCAATATCCTGGCATATTAAATGGCATATTGGGGGCAATATCCTGGCATATTAAAATGGCATATTGGGGGCAATATCCTGGCATATTAAATGGCATATTGGGGGCAATATCCTGGCATATTAAATGGCATATTGGGGGCAATATCCTGGCATATTAAAATGGCATATTGGGCTTCAAAGTTCTTTATTTGAAATTTAAGTTTTTTTTCCTGAAATTTCCTTCTTAAAATGAGGTGCGTGTTATACGCCGGCGCGTGTTATACGCCGATAAATACGGTAAGTAAAAAACCACATGCAATGAAGATTGGTTAATGGACAAAGATGGCTTAACACAGAAAGTCAGGAGTTAAAGAGAGAGTAATGAAAATATTTTTAACACTACTAATTTATTTACCCTATATTGCTGCTTTTAAAAAAATAATAATAATTGTTTTTGCTAAATTATCTTCCACTGGTTATGTAGTGAATAAACCAAACATTCCTAGAATCTGCCCAAGGAGGCATGCCTTACAAGACAAGACATGGCTAATGGCTCCAATCAGAATGTTAGTCTGGCAGACTAATCAGGGAAGTCCTGCAGAATCCATGGCCACAAGCAGACAATAAGTCCTAGTGCTTAGTTTCTCCCCTACTATGTAGGATAGAAAGACAAAAGAGTAAATCAGCAAAGTATACTGGTACCTATAACATTGTGACACTATTTATTTAAGGAGAGGTAGTAACATAGAAACATAGAATGTGTCTGCAAAGAACCATTCAGCCCAATTTCTGCCAAATTAACCATAAATAACTACATAAAATAAAGTAATTTAAAATACCTGAATACTTTCATTTTTTCTTGGCCTTATCTTAAATCTAGGATAGCCTTATGCCTATCCCTTGGATGCTTAAACTCCACTGTATTAACCTCTACCACTACTGCTTGAAGGTTATTTCATGCATCCACTACCCTCTCAGTAAAGTAATACTTCCTGATATTACTTTTAAATCTTTGCGCCTAATTTAAGACTATGTCTAGTTGTTGTAGTTTTTCATCTTTTAAATATACTCTCTTCCTTTATTGGGTTGATTCCCTTTATGTATTTAAATGTTTCTATCATATCCCCCGTCTAGTCTTTTTTCCAAGATCCTTTAACCTTTCCTGGTAGGTTTTATCTTGCAATCTACGTACCAGTTTAGTAGCCCTTCTTTGAAATCACTCCAAACTATCTATATCCTTCTGGAGATCTGGTCTCCGGTATTGGTACAGCTAGGTGCTTTGATTATTATTACTTACCTATATAATATAAGTAAGTCCATCGCACAAAGGCCATAATGAAAATGCCTCCACAGAAGGACAGAATACCAATAATTGTCAGGATTAGATCCTTCAAACGGCCAGCAAAAATATAGACAGCCAAGAAGCTGGTGATGAATATCATATAACCAGCAGCATTACCGTAGCCTATATCCACTGCTCCCCAACTTAGTGGCTTTTTAATCAAAAAAAAAGGAAGCACGTCTACTGCTCCATTAACAGCAATGCTGTAAAGGATGGCACCAATGAAGAGTAGAGTAATAAAGATTCTGGATGGGAGCACAGCGATGACACTTGTGTTGGTGGTAGGACTTCCCTGCGAGTGGACACCAAGTAGCCTGGAATTTTCTGTTGGTTCAGTAGCAACTGAACCATTTTTACTTTCATCGTCAACCTTTGTTGTGCACAGGCCTTGTGTAGAATTAATGGTCTGTATTCCTTCAACATGTGGGATTTTCAAAACAAAAACACTGTACAGTAGACAGAGTGCATAGAGGACAAGGCTACAGGAAACCAGGACAATGCCATGCTGATTTGTAACTTGAAAATGAATAAATATATGTCCAGAAGCCATGCTGCCAACAAAGCCAGCCAATCCATATACCAGTTCAATGATGATGAGTTTTAAAGACCTTCTGCTCTCGGAGGAACTCATTGAAGCCCATGCATTAACTCCAGCCCAGTAAGCAGTGAACCATCCAGTTAATCCGTTTAAAGCCGCAGATCCAAACATCACCTCTATTGGCCAGTTCAAAAGGATGACAAGTAACAGGAAAAACCTTGAAATCAGGTATCCAGCCAAGGGTACGCAGATGGTGATCTTCCAACTAATTCTATCACTGATTGTCGCAAGGATATAAGCTGACATCAAAGGGGTTAATCCTAGAATCAGACTATGGATAATGTAGAAGTTTGAGATAGCTTTCTGAAGTGCAACCTCACTAGAGCTGTTGGTGATAGACTGGTTATAATGATTTTTCACAACCAGAAGAAGTCCGGTATCATAGAAGGAGCTGGCAACCTGAGCACCAGCAACAACCGGCTCAATCCAGGTCCTGAACATAATCATGATGATCAATAAAATTAGAGGTTTCTATATCAAAGTTCTTAAAGATAATATTAAAAATGCATCTGTCACTGAAAGGCAAACTCAGTTTCCACCTACATTCTTCAGTAAGTATTCCTCAACTTACCATAAGTTGCAGTTAAACACAGAATGCAGCAAACTGTTGTGAATACTTCCTATGTAGTATCTCTTTTACCTCAGTATATTCATTGCAAATCTGCCTACCAACATGTGAGGAGATCTTTCCTAAGAGCTGCAAACTACTTGTAATCTCACCTTTTCCACTGCACGTAGAAGTAAATGTGTGTGACATTATGCTATCCTCCATACTTCCTCATTCACAGCCAGCTGCATATGAAGGCGAGGCTAAATGTGTTTTTTTTTTTTACACAGTGAGATTTCAACAGTCTGCTTCATTCCTTGAATATGTACATATTGCTAAGTATCCCAGTAACACCCACAAGAGGTTAAGTAGTTTGCTAAAGCGTGAAACAATCGTCTGATTTAGTTGTAGTTGCAGGATAAACATTTGTAAACAGAACTTGCGTTCTAAATAAGATATTGATTCAGCAAGCAACAAACTTCCAAACTATTACACTATAAGACCCCTGGTTAGTGGTCACTGATAACAATGATGGGCATGCTCGAAAGAGGAAATATACCAGATTTCTGTTTGTATAGTGAAGTGAAAGTACACGAGTCACATGAGCAGTTTTTGCTGTTAAAGGGGCAGTTCCCCATAGCTTATGCTGTATAAGTATTTAATAAATGTGAAATACACTTGTTTTACTTTAAAGCAATTTACATTTCTCTTGTAGTTTTACACAGAAAGTAATTTCACAAGGACCTCTACATTCAGTGACATCTAATCAGGAGGGCTTGGAGCATGGGCATCCGCAGAAATTTTTTCAGGGGGGGGCATAATTTTACCGTCATCCTTTCTGCGCCGCGCCTCTTTTTGACAAGTTATCATGAAGTGGAGGAGCTTTGTCATTATCTGTGAAGGCATGCAAAGGGTTGATAAACCCTGCACCAGATACAGATCCACAGCACCAGATATAAACCAACCACACTAGATATAGCCTCACTGCACCAAATATAGATCCACTGTGCCAGATATAGACCCACAACACCAGATATTAACCCACGGTACCAGCTAAAAACCCATGACACAAGATATAAACCACAGCACCAGATAAATATCCAGAGCTCTAGCTGAAACTCCACAGCAACAGATAGAACAACATAGCAAAGATATAACCCCATAGCACCAGATACAACACTATAGCACACAATATAACCTCTCAGCACCAGACACAACACTATAGCACACAATATAACCCCACAGCACCAGACACAACACTATAGCACACAATATAACCTCACAGCACCAGATACAACACTATAGCACACAATATAACCTCTCAGCACCAGACACAACACTATAGCACACAATGTAACCTCTCAGCACCAGACACAACACTATAGCACACAATATAACCTCTCAGCACTAGACACAACACTATAGCACACAATATAACTCCACAGCACCAGATACAACACTATAACACACAATATAACCCCACAGCACCAGATACACTATAGCACACAATATAACCCCACAGCACCAGATACAACACTATAGCACATAATATAACCCCGCAGCACCAGATACAACACTATAGCACACAATATAACCTCACAGCACCAGATACACTATAGCACACAATATAACCTCACAGCACGAGATACACTATAGCACACAATATAACCCCACAGCACCAGATACAACACTATAGCACACAATGTAACCCAACAGCACCAGACAAAACACTATAGCACACAATATAACTCCACAGCACCAGATACAACACTATAGCACACAATGTAACCCAACAGCACCAGATACAACACTATAGCACACAATATAACCCCACAGCACCAGATACAACACTATAACACACAATATAACCCCACAGCACCAGATACACTATAGCACACAATATAACCCCACAGCACCAGATACAACACTATAGCACATAATATAACCCCGCAGCACCAGATACAACACTATAGCACACAATATAACCTCACAGCACCAGATACACTATAGCACACAATATAACCTCACAGCACCAGATACACTATAGCACACAATATAACCTCACAGCACGAGATACACTATAGCACACAATATAACCCCACAGCACCAGATACAACACTATAGCACACAATGTAACCCAACAGCACCAGACAAAACACTATAGCACACAATATAACTCCACAGCACCAGATACAACACTATAGCACACAATGTAACCCAACAGCACCAGATACAACACTATAGCACACAATATAAACACAAAGCAACAGATTCCCTAAACACCCAAATTCCTAAATCCATGACATTTCTTTATCTCTTTCCCCCTTTTTGATATGTTTTATTCCTCCATGTTTGCCATCTCTTTCCCTATCATTTTATGTGTTTTATTCCTCCATGTCAGTGACCTCTTTTCACCTACATTTTATCTTTTCTGCCCCATGTCACAATTTTGTCTGTATTCTGCTCCAATCAATCACCTCTTTTCATCCTCTATTATCTTTTCTGTCCCATGTCATCCCATTTTGTTTGCAATCTGCCTCCATCTATCACATCACTTTATCCTCCATTATCTTGGAGCAGAGCCTGGTCAGAGGAGCTGCTCAGACTGGACAAATGGAGACCACAGGGAAATGGGAGGGACCTCCTTGGATTTACCCCACTCTTCCATGTACCTTGTTTTTTAAAGCTATTATAAGCTCTTCCTACCTGTTACAGAGGCTCAGCTATGGTCTCTGAGTATCTTCCCCTGCAGGTTCTCTTCTGTCAGTCATGCTGCCACATGGAGGGCTGAGGGCCGGGGCTATAACTTCATATCCCCAGGCACCCCTGTCATTGGCTCTCCATGCAGCATGACTGACAGCTGCAGAGACCTGCACCAATGTGGATGGGAGACCAGTATTACAGCAAGCAGAGTTGCAGAGAGCAACAGCTTTGGGTGCTACCTCCTACCCCAGCAACTGGTGTGCAGTCCCCTAGGGACAACTAGAGGCTACATACTGAGAAAAAAATAATAATAATAAAAAAAAAAAAAAAAAACATTTAAATTTTTTTTTTTTTTTTTTTAAAGGGGAATTGGAAAAATCCAGGGGGGGGCAAGCGCCCCCCCTTGCCCCCCCCTGCGGACGCCCATGGCTTGGAGGGATAGGCTGAATAATCTCTTTAACTATATGATGGTAGCTGTGGTGAGTATTTTTTTTTATCTTTACATGATGCAATACTTACCTAAAATCTTGTTTTGGACAATGTAGGTGGTACTGCCTCTTTAAACCCTTCGTGACACTTGGACGTTCTATGCTGTCCTGATTTTAGTGTACCTAAAAGTAAGGTAAGTCACTTATTAATGACCATAACGTAAGTTAAATGGATAAGTCTGTAGTAACTGAATGAAGCTGTCTGTTCAACAGTAATATGTCTCCTAGATTTTTGGGCAAAAACATCCCCAGGATGTACTAGAAATAGTTTGTTACTGTTATCATGTCCTGGAGATGTTACTATGGCCCAGCATCTTCAGTAAGATATCTATGCTACATGGACTGATTATAGTATGTGTGATTGTGAAACACAAAACTAAAATGTAATAAAATAATCATTGGAATGTTTTGCATGTTCCCAGGTATAGGATCAAAAAGATGTCAACCTTTCATATTCCATAGAAAAATTAAGCTTTTCCATGTGTTCCAGATGGATACACATTCGAATGACTACTATTACCTTAACAACACTTCCGGGTTTACTCAATAATGGAGATGGGAATTTTCAGACTTAATGTTGGGGTAGCTGAGTTGGAAAAATTCTCCCATTCAGTTGCATTGGAGAATTTAGCCAACTCGGCTACTTTGGCCTAAAGTTTGACATTCCCATCTCAATTCCCTGCAATTCTCTCCTTATTCAATAGACCCTCTATACCTACAATACATCAATTTTCGTGTAATGCACTATTTTCTTTCCCAACCATGTTACCACTTTTTCATTTCCACAATATCCTTGAGCGCCCCTTAACTTCACACACTAACCTTTTTCAGAATAGCTGCAGCTTTAACTAGATCTGGCATTTTGAATGGGAGACGTAGTTTACTGAAGAATGATTGGTATCTCGATCCAAACAGGTCAAACAGGTTTGTAAGGTGTCTAAAGATCATATCTAAGGTGTCTAAAGATCATATAAATAGATTCCATGTATGTATATTCAGAGGTATAAATACAGGGGACCGCATTGTTTACAGGCAGCTATAACCAGCCATTGCAGTTTAGTGTATAGGAGCAGAGAGTCACATTGTCTGCTCCATCTATAGATGTACTTCGGTAATGAATATGGGTGTCACATGATATTATATCCAGCACACATATTCACCAAACTCCAGATAATGTGAAGATACAAAGAAAGGGACTTATTATTGTTCTCACATAGAAACATAGAATGTGTTGGCAGATAAGAACCAATCAGTCCCTCTAGTCCCTTTAGTCTTTTCTAAATACTTTTATTAGTCCCCACTTCCCTATCTTATATCTAGGATAGCCTTGTGCCTATCCCACGCATGCTTAAACTCCTTCACTGTGTTCACCTCTACCACTTCCGCTGGAAGTCTATTCCATACATCCACCACCCTCGCAGTAAAGTAATACTTCCTGATAATACTTTAAAATCGTTGCTCCTCTAATTTAAGACTATGTCCTCTAGTTGTGGTAGTTTTTCTTCTTTTAAATATAATCTCTTCCTTTACTGTGATGAGTCCCTTTATGTATTTAAATGTTTCTATCATTACCCCGTTGTTACGTCTTTCCTCTAAGCTATACATGTTAAGCTATACATGTTTAACCTTTCCTGGTAAGGAAACACCAACAATTGACACATAACCCAGGTTAAAAAAAACCCACACACTTTGAGTGATTGCGTGCATGCGTTCACTCCCGCGATCACGCACATGCACAGTCCACTCGCTGATAAGATCGGAGTTCCTGGACTTTTTGTCCAAACACCACCTTTAGTGTTATTGAGCAAGCCTGAGTTAAGGTGCTTGCCGGAAAGTTTCCAGTCAGTCCTTTTGCACGGCATATTGTCTATCATTTCCTGCCCTTAATTTCCGTGCCCTAAATAGATACATACAGATGTGTATACAGTACACGTTGAGTATGGCTTATCCGAAAAGCTTGGGACAGAAAATATTTCCGTTAACAGATCATTTTAGGCAGCGGATAATTTTAACTAATGAGATATATTAAAGCCTCTCAGCACTGCAAATACTGTACAGAGCAAATAACTCACTTTAGCTGTGAGGTAGCTGTGATGTGAGGCATTGCTGGGAACCTGCCGTCGGCACATCAAGCCTGCACACATTCATGCTTGCCTGGGGGGATTCTGGGCATGCATGGAAAAGCTATATCCCATCAACTTTGGATTTGGTGCTAGCCATACACCAGCAGAGCCACACGGGACAACAGGAGGAGCTAACTTAAACTATTCTTCCGGATACCACTGCTTTGAGATCCCACACTCCCCTAGCTCTTCTTTCTATATCCCATCAACGTCTTGGCTTTTTGGATGTAATACTTGTTTTAACATTTTAAAAAAATATGCGAAAGACATAAGTGCACCATAAATTCAATTGGAGGGGTCCACTGTATGATACTGACTGAGATAACAGATTTCTTACTGCACTTGTTCATGGGGAATCACTGGGTATAAACTCACAAGATCCATTGTCAAGGGTAAGGTATCAATTGCTGTTGAGATAATAGACTATTTGTTGTGTCTTTTGAATGATATCAAGTAATTTGGCTATTGGTTCTAGCAAGTTGCCCCTTGCTGATATGATTGGATGTCCTGGTGGTCTAGTGGGATGTTTATGCACCTTTGGTAATATGCACATCACTGGACACTTATGGAATTGTTGGAATAAATTGTCCGCTCAGCAATTAAGAACAAGATTCTCATAACGAGGTTACCCTATCAATGTAATAAATAGGGCTTATATTAAAGTTAAGCATAGGGATAGGCATTCACTTTAAGGCACAAGTAGAATCTACCATACGGACAGTTTCTCAGACTTCGTCGTATTATCGATTGCGAAGAAAAATGTACAGTCCGTGTTTCAGAACTGACGGATAACCTTATCCAGGGAGGATATGATCCCGCTAACCTCGAACGGTGTGCCAATCGGGCAAGACGCCAAACTCGTAGTGAACTCCTTTACTCCGCGTCCACGTGGTGTCTCTTCTAATCGCATACCTTGTGTTACCACATTTTCTACCAAATCGGATCAGGTACGCACATTATCAAGAAATTCTGGTTTGTCCTACAATCTGATAAAAAAAAGTTGGGCCTCTTTTCCAACAGCCACCGATGATGGCTTTTAAGAGGGCACGTAATTTGCGTGATTGTCTCACTGACAACAAATGCGGCTCTCGGACAGATGCCACTCCATCCACCACGAACTGGCTTGATCCACCGCCAGGTATGCATAAGTGTGGGAGATGTCTTAACTGCAACAGTGTTATCTTATCTTCTTCCTTTACCCATCCTAGGAAGGGTACCAAATTTAAGATCTACAAGTATTTGAACTGTCAACACTCGTTTGTGGTTTATTTACTGAAGTGCCCTTGTGGCCTCTGTTATGTAGGTGAAACTACTCGGCCACTCACTATCTGTATTGATGAGCATAAGAGCGCTATTCGGACAAACAATCAAAAGTCCCCAGTGGCTCGACATTTCAATAACTTACACCATGGAGTATCGCAGTTGCGATTTTTGGCTATGGAACACATTCCTGCTCTTTCAGCAGTGTGACTCTGCTCAAATGCAGAGAATTGCATTGGATCTATACATTGCAGACACTTTACCCTCTTGGGTTGAATGAGGAGAGGGATTTGTCAGTATTCCCGTAGTCCCCTAGTGTTTTTTCACTTTGGTTGGACATGCATTCTTGTAACCCCTTCTGTCCTCCACCTTTTCTGCCTTGTTTGTCCATTTTATTGGACTTTCGTTAGCCCTAGTGTCTTTTGCTTTGTTCATTCTACCTCCAGCTGTGTATGTATATAGTTTTTTTATTATCATTGTACTTTCTTCTTTTTTGTAGTTATCTTTGTGGATGGTCCGTCCCTCTACGTTTTTTGTACTCATCTTCACATGAAGAATGGCGCAAGATTTGCACACTCATCTTCGCACACTTAGCATGGACTTCTGTCTGTTGCAGTCGATTGTGTTTCACATATTGCTACCGATATACAACTGTACCCTATTATGTGTGCCTTTCTTGTAGTTCTTTTGTTGCAATAATTTTTTTGTTCTTTTTTTCCTTTGTTTCATTTAGGTGGTTTTATTATTTGTTTTCGCATTACATGATTCTTATTTTACATATTTTTTTCATTTTTTTTCATTTTTATACATTGTTTATTTTTATTTATTTTTTAAATCTTTTTCCTCCTTTTTTTCCCAATTTTTCCCATTTTTTACACTAACATTACTTAACACACTAACATACTTACATTAATATTCTATTATTCAGTGTTGCCTCGTGTTCATTTTTACATCCCCTCTATCACCTTTATTTTACTCTACATTGCACCTCTGCCCTTTTGATTTATATTTCATTCATACATATTTTTCTTTTTCTAAGGCACTATTTATATTTTTGTCTATTTTACTTTGGTTTCTTTTTTTCCGTTTTTTGGAACTTTGTACATAAGTCATATTTTTTTCTATTCATTATAACTTGTTTTGTTTTTGTCTTTTTGCCTTTTATTATGTATACTATATTGGTGGTTTGCAGTGGGACCTATTTAGTCACTTCCCTTATCTATTGTTCCACTGTTGCCCTCTTGATGTTAAAAAGACTCCTTGCACAGCTTTTGAACAGTCTCTTTACTGTTGTCCGTTTAATAAAGTTTTTTGACGCTGAGCGTGACGTCATCACGTCACGCCTTGCGTCAATATGGCGGCCGCCATCGGGGATCCCCGTTTGTCCTCTTCTGGTTGGTTGGCAAATTTGTGCCTTAGCCAACCAGAGGATCTTCTTAATTTACATTTGCAATTAAAATACTGCCTCTTGCTGCTCATTAATTGTGGTCTCCTTGATAAAGGCTTTTTGCCAAAATGTCGGTGACCTCCGTTTTGTGCGCAGTGTGTCCCCTTCTGTCTGACTCCTTTTTGTACTTTTGGGTATTTTTGGTACTGTATGGTTTACTCAATTCTTTGTAAGTACTTTTTGTCTGTATGTTTATTTGTATAGTTTTTTGTACATTTTTTGTATATTGATTCCATATATGACACTTTATTAAAGATACTTTTGTACTATACCCTTGCTAAGTACATTTTTCTCTATTCTTGCATGCTCCCCCTATTTCTACTCCTGTTGTTTATACTACTGGGGGTGCTTAGTGGACTCCCCCTGGGGTGATGCACCTTATCTACTCTAGTTATTGTATTTTGTATTTTGGAGTGCTTCTCTGACCATCTGTTTTACAAGTAGAAGGGAAAGAAGCAAACAAAAACAAGAAGAAGGAGAAATGGGGAGACATTCCATTGCTTTTCTAACTAACTACAGCTTGGAATTGGAAAAAATCAAGAATATTGTGAACAGTATCCTCTCCTTACTCAAAGCAGACACAAAACTGCGAGAAGCATGTTACCCGCAAAGCAACCTCACTTGATAATATGCTTTCTCCCAGTTATGTATCTAATCAAACAAGAAGACACCTGGTTGTGTGTTTTAGGCATGTATCCATGTGGCTTCAGGAAATGTGCTTGTTGCAAATTTGTTAATAAAACCAAAACATTTAACTCTACTTCAAATGTAGCATGTTTTTCTATGAAGGATTATGTTAATTGCGACTCTAGGAATGTTATATATCTTCTAACATGTGGGAAGTGCAATATACAATATATTGGTCGCACAAGCAGGAAATGTATGCAAGAACATACGTTCGATATTAGATGCAATAACAAAAAATCAGCTATAAATTCAAACATGTAATAATCTTAAATATTTTCCCTGAATGGGAATAGAACGTTGCAAACTTGGTCCACGAGGGGGGAATCTAAAAGCCTTACTAGCTAAAAGAGAGGTCCATTGAATTTTTAAAATGGGCACCAGAGTTCCTATGAGTTTACATAAGGAGTGGGAATTAAACTGCTACATAGACTAATGTTAATGTGTTGTATTTTGCACTTACCCTTTATTTGATTCATGTTTTTTGTATCTATAGCATTTGTATCCTTTGAAAGGCAATTTTTTTTTTGACTATATTATAATTGCCATTTTCATAAAATAAACAAATTGGTAACTGTTAGAATTGCTGTGCAGAAGCCATTTACTAACTTTGCTTTACTAGTAAAGTAACTTCTTTACTTAAACAATTTTGTATATTATGTAAATTATTCTTATGTTTGTAAGAATATTTGGCTGTTAACATAGAGTAATATGTTTTTGCTGTTTTTAGTAGGCAGGAGGACCACCTGAAGGACCAATGTTTGGCTAAGGGGAGGTCCTCTGTTTCCTATTTTAGCAGTTACCCTGTTTAGGATTAGTGTCTATGATTAAGCCTCACGGTGATACACGTGAGACTCCTCTCATGATGTTTTCATGTACCTTCAAATAAATTCTCTTTTTTACAACACTCCGATGAACCGCTGAACTGGTGAATTACTTGCAAGAGGTGAAACAGGTGCGCTTTACAGGCTTGCTAAATGTATGTCCCTCTCCTCCAGTTGTGGGTTAATCTAAAAATATAACTTCATGCATTGCAATCATCGCTGTATTTTCTGGTTCAGAAGCAGAATCTCCAGATGATACATCTATCATGGTTACTGAGGGCTTTTTAAAAAGATTTTTTTTTTTTTACTTTATTGAAGCTGCGCGGCTGGAGGGGAGGGCACAACGCTTCCCTCACAGCCGCGGACCTGCAGAGCACCTGGAGACAGCAGCAAAGAGATAAGTACTGGGGAAGCGGGGAGGAGGGTGGCAAAATCCTGGCATATTAAATGGCAAAATCCTGGCATATTGAGGGGCAAAATCCTGGCATTTTAACCCCTTAGTGACCGGGCTCTATGCTGCTATTGATGTGCCTTGAAGACCAGACAGTATATTCCAGTGGCTGTAGGCACTGGTCTGACAAATCTACCCCACCCATGTGTTTATTGTAATCTAAGATGCATTGTGATTTTTCTTTATGACCCCTTTTTCCAACCACAGTTATAATAGCCTCATTGTGGATCATGGATATCATGTACACATTTTTTTTTTATCAGTGTACCTCAGTGGCAGTATTTCACCATTGCGCAAGGCTGATGTTTGCCCACGTTTTTGCTTGGGGAGCACGAGTTGCTGGCGGAATCCCTTGCGATTTTCTCGGACAGTGCCACAGACACAAGTCTCAAACAGAAATAGATTTTCTAATAAAGCGTTGCTTGTATAGTAATTATCAAGGTAAACATGGTACCCTTGATTCAGCAAAGGCAGCATGAGATCCCAAACTATTTTCCCACTTATTCCAATATCTTGCGGGCAGCCTGGGGGATCTAGGTGACTGTCCTTTCCTTGATAAATGCGAAAGGACCAAGTGTAACCTGTGTCACTTTCACATAATTTGTAAAATTTGATCCCATACCTGGATCTTTTTGATGGAATATACTGTCTGAACATGAGCCTGCCCTTGAAGTGCATTAACGATTCGTCAATTGAAATCTCCCTTTTGGGTATGTATAATTCAGAAAATCTTTTATTAAAAAACAAAAGAATAGGGCGAATTTTAAAAAGCCGGTCATATTGTGGACTGCTTCTTGGTGGGCACTCTGCATTATTGTTGAAATGTAGGAAATGCAGCAATGCTTCATAGCGTAACCTAGTAATTGTTGCCTAGAATATAGGTGTACAAATAATGGCATCCTTGCTCCAATACAGGGAGTGCAGAATTATTAGGCAAGTTGTATTTTTGAGGATTAATTTTATTATTGAACATCAACCATGTTCTCAATGAACCCAAAAAACTCATTAATATCAAAGCTGAATATTTTTGGAAGTAGTTTTTAGTTTGTTTTTAGTTTTAGCTATTTTAGGGGGATATCTGTGTGTGCAGGTGACTATTACTGTGCATAATTATTAGGCAACTTAACAAAAAACAAATATATACCCATTTCAATTATTTATTTTTACCAGTGAAACCAATATAACATCTCAACATTCACAAATTTACATTTCTGACATTCAAAAACAAAACAAAAACAAATCAGTGACCAATATAGCCACCTTTCTTTGCAAGGACACTCAAAAGCCTGCCATCCATGGATTCTGTCAGTGTTTTGATCTGTTCACCATCAACATTGCGTGCAGCAGCAACCACAGCCTCCCAGACACTGTTCAGAGAGGTGTACTGTTTTCCCTCCTTGTAAATCTCACATTTGATGATGGACCACAGGTTCTCAATGGGGTTCAGATCAGGTGAACAAGGAGGCCATGTCATTAGATTTTCTTCCTTTATACCCTTTCTTGCCAGCCACGCTGTGGAGTACTTGGACGCGTGTGATGGAGCATTGTCCTGCATGAAAATCATGTTTTTCTTGAAGGATGCAGACTTCTTCCTGTTACACTGCTTGAAGAAGGTGTCTTCCAGGAACTGGCAGTAGGACTGGGAGTTGAGCTTGACTCCATCCACAACCCGAAAAGGCCCCACAAGCTCATCTTTGATGATACCAGCCCAAACCAGTATTCCACCTCCACCTTGCTGGCGTCTGAGTCGGACTGGAGCTCTCTGCCCTTTACCAATCCAGCCACGGGCCCATCCATCTGGCCCATCAAGACTCACTCTCATTTCATCAGTCCATAAAACCTTAGAAAAATCAGTCTTGAGATATTTCTTGGCCCAGTCTTGACGTTTCAGCTTGTGTGTCTTGTTCAGTGGTGGTCGTCTTTCAGCCTTTCTTACCTTGGCCATGTCTCTGAGTATTGCACACTTTGTGCTTTTGGGCACTCCAGTGATGTTGCAGCTCTGAAATATGGCCAAACTGGTGTCAAGTGGCATCGTGGCAGCTGCACGCTTGACTTTTCTCAGTTCATGGGCAGTTATTTTGCGCCTTGGTTTTTCCACACGCTTCTTGCGACCCTGTTGACTATTTTGAATGAAACGCTTGATTGTTCGATGATCACGCTTCAGAAGCTTTGCAATTTTAAGAGTGCTGCATCCCTCTGCAAGATATCTCACTATTTTTGACTTTTCTGAGCCTGTCAAGTCCTTCTTTTGACCCATTTTGCCAAAGGAAAGGAAGTTGCCTAATAATTATGCACACCTGATATAGGGTGTTGATGTCATTAGACCACACCCCTTCTCATTACAGAGATGCACATCACCTAATATGCTTAATTGGTAGTAGGCTTTCGAGCCTATACAGCTTGGAGTAAGACAACATGCATAAAGAGGATGATGTGGTCAAAATACTCATTTGCCTAATAATTCTGCACTACCTGTAGGACCTTATTGATGGCTTCTTAACTATGCCCATTAGAAGTGTCAGTGCCCAAAAACGTTTGATTTCTTTGTAGTTGGTTTCATGCCAGGACTGCTGCCTGCTGTAAAATGAATTGGGGTGGGCTGTTGGGTATTGCTGGGCATACAAAATTGACTGCAATCATCTAAAAAAAACCTGTCTGGCAGATTTAATTTAAAAAAATCACATGGGTCAGATAATCTTATATCCTGGTTTGTTATGCCAGGAGTGGCAGTAAATTTAGGGATTTCATTAAGTTCTAAATTTGGGCGTACCCAAGTATCTGGCTGATTGCAACTCAGTTGTTGTGGGGAGTGATCATCGTCACTGAATACAGACAATGTGTCACTATCAGAGGAATTGGCTAGAATTGCATATGCCTCATCTGCTGTATAACGCTGGGCCATGTTATTATCTAACAAAACTTTTAAAAAAACTTTTAAATTGTTTGTAATTTCTAAACTCCCTCAAACAGCACTCTAATTCCCAATCACCAACTACACCAAATCAGAGGAGAAAGCGTTAAAATTGAAAATAAGAACCAGTTCAGAACTGACGGTCTATAACCAGGTTTTGAATAGTCAGCCAGCAACCGCCGCCAACAGATAAAAGTTAATCTTTTAAAAAATTAATAGTAAAAGCAAAAGGGACTGATTGAATTTTTTTTTTTAAATTACTAATAATAATATTAATAAAAAAAATAAAAAATAAAATGTGAGGGGGGGGGGGCGGATGGGATACTCAGATCAGCACTTAGCTGTATTGATCTGAACGGGATTTAAATGAAATAACTGATTTTATTAACTTTCTCTTCACAGTTCGTTCGCAGCTACAATGTTACTCTGATCTATCACTCTCCAGTACCTCACCAACAGTGTGAGGAGGAGTGGGGCAGATATAGAGGAGAGACAATGTTTACTAACATTGCCTTTGTCATTGGGTATATGATCACTGTAATTGGAGATCACAGTGATCATATAGCCACTTTATTGGTTCCATCAGGACCTGCCTCTGTTGGAAGGTAAAGTCCTGTAGCGGGAACCAGTCTGATTGGGGCTGGACTGGGAGGGGGGGGTCTGGACTGGGAGGGGGGGGTCTGGACTGGGAGGGGGGCTGGACTGGGAGGGGGCTGGCCATGCAACGCTGCGTTCAGAGGATCCGGGAAAAAGAACCCGCATATGTAGCGTGCGCTCTGGAGCGCATGCTACATTGAAAGCATACGATCACTCTAAGAGGCAGCCTCTTACATGATTTATACCCCGCATACGATCACATTCGCAGTGATACTATGAGCGGGGGGAGCGGGAGGGTGCCGGAAAATAGATTCAGAAGAAGTCTCAGACAATGAAAGATCGCTTGTAGCGTTGCGCTCAGAAGCGCACGCTACATTTAAACACAGGACGTATATATACGTCCTCATGGTCCTCCAGGACCATGCTTTTCAGGACGTATATATACGTCCATATGCAGTAAGGGGTTATATGGCATATTGAGGGGGAAAATATTGGCATATTAAATGGCAAAAGAATGGCATATTGAGGGGCAAAATACTGGCATATTAAACGGCATATTGAGGGTAATATACTGGCACATTAAATGGCAAAAGAATGGCATATTGAGGGGCAAAATACTGGCATTTTAAATGGCATATTGGGGGGCAAAATATTGGCATATTAAATGGCAAAAGAATGGCATACTGAATGTCAAAATACTGGCATATTAAATGACAAAAGAATAGCATATTGAGGTCAAAATACTGGCATATTAAATGGCATATTGAATGGCTAAATACTGGCATACTGAGTGGAAAAATACTACTGGCATATTGAGTGGCAAAATATTACTGGCATATAGACCAACTGCTCCCTACCCCCCTCCATATTACACTAGACCGGGATAACATGCTTGTGAGGGTAGGTGGGGTGAGTGGGAGATATTGTTGGGAGGAGGGGTAGAAGGCCCATAAAATTTGTTCAGTAAGGAGCCCTGAAATTCCTGGTGGCAGCTCTATGCCGGCTCTGGCACCGTTTGTCCCAGAGCCGGCCCTAGAATGTGGCAATTTCCCCATTCTTCTGTGGAGTTCCATTCTTCTGCCTCTTCAAAGAGGTAGACACCATCTGAACAATCCTCCTCCCTGCAAAAAAAGGTAGAAGAGCAGGGAGGAGAACACACATCGATTTTTTTTTGGGGGGTTAAAAAGAAAAGAAACAAGTGTAAGTGGTAAGTGTGTCTCAGGTTATGTGTGTAAGTGTGTCACTGCAAGGGTGTCTGTTTTAAAGGGTGTCAATGGTTGACAAATTGAGCATGCAAGTTGTATATTTAGATGTATTTATTTACCACATTATACTTTTATCTATAAAATGTATGGAGGGTTGATGGTGAGGGAGACGTGGCGGGTCAGAGGAGGGGGGCACCAAAATGCATCTTCGCCTGTGTAGACGAAAATCCTTGCCCCGGCCCTGGCTGGGCGACAAACAATTTACACCTTTGTTAGTTAGTTTTGGGAAAAAAATATTTAAATGAGTGTATGGTACTTCCCCGAACAGGTTGGAATAAAAAGTATGCAAACCAAAATGAACAAGTCTAAAAATAGGAAGAATTCTTCACACCAAGAATTATAACTAGCAGGGGACAGCAGTGGTGTATCTTGATTTTGTGCTGCCCTAGGCAGACAAAATCCGGGCACCCCCCTACCCAAGCTGCACACCCACTTTACACACCTAAGACATGCCCCATCATTCAGACTCACATCAAGCTTACACTCCCATCACACTCAGTCACACACTCCTACTCCCATCACACTCAGTCACACACTCCTACTCCCATCACACTCAGTCACACACTCCTACTCCCATCACGCACACTCTGACTCCCATCACACTCAGTCACACACACTGTCTCCCATCACACACACTCTGACTCCCATCACACACAGGTCACACACACTGTCTCCCATCACACACACTCTGACTCCCATCACACTCAGTCACACACAGTCTCCCATCACGCTCAGTCACACACACTGTTTCCCATCACACTCAGTCACACACACTGTCTCCAATCACACACACTCTGACTCCCATCACACTCAGTCACACACACTCTGTCTCCCATCACACACACTCTGATTCCCATCACACTCAGTCACACACACACACACACACAGTCTCCCATCACACACACTCTGACTCCCATCACACTCATTCACACACACTGTCTCCAATCACACACACTCTGACTCCCATCACACACACTCTGACTCCCATCACACTCATTCACACACACTGTCTCCAATCACACACACTCTGACTCCCATCACACACACTCTGACTCCCATCACACTCAGTCACACACACTGTCTCCCATCACACACACTCTGACTCCCATCACACACACTCTGACTCCCATCACACTCAGTCACACACACTGTCTCCCATCACACACACTCTGACTCCCATCACACACACTCTGACTCCCATCACACTCAGTCACACACAGTCTCCCATCACACACACTCTGACTCCCATCACACTCAGTCACACACACACACACACAGTCTCCCATCAGCACTTACCTTTCCCTGGCAGGCAGGCAGCATGGTCCCTCCATGCTGCCTGTTCGGCTTCCCGGCGATTGTGCCGACAGGTCACGTGACTGGGCGCGCGTATGACGTCAGCGCGCCCGTCACGTGACCTGTCGGCACTTCCGTGTCGGCACACTGCACGGGGAGCCGAACAGGCAGCACGGAGGTTTCTCTGTGCTGCCTGTTCGGCTCCCCGTGCAGCCTGGCAGGCAGAGCGTTGGTGAGGGGGGATCTTGCGATCCCCTCTCACCTCCGTCTCTGCCTGCAAGCGCGGTGGGGTTTGTTTTTTTTTTTTAAAGGGCCAGATTTTTTTTTTTTCCAGTGCTGGGGGGCGCTGCCGCCCCCCAAAATTTGCCGCCATAGGCATCCGCCTAGGATGCCTCGCGGTAAATACAGCACTGGGGGACAGACTCTTTCCCCAGTGTCGCAATCATGCAGAGGGTAAGCAGACAATTGGATTTTACCTACATCTACGGAAAACTAGTGAGCAAGTGATTTATCCAAAGCTTTTTTCCCAAAACCGGGCCACTAGCTTAATCTATCTGTTTCACCTGCACTCTGGATTCCTCAACCCCCCCCCCCCCCCGGTTATATTTAAAGTGTATATTATCAGATGTCAGTTTATCAGACCTTCTTGCCAAATATATTATATGGTCAAATTAAGTGCTTTGTACAGATCCAATGCTCTATTCTTAGAATTCGTATGCCAATTAGCCTACTGAGTAAGCTCAAATGTTCCTGGTAGGGTACCCACGAGTTTCAATGTGGATATGTGACCAAACTGTCAATCCTATTTCAGTAAACTAGAACTTCTTGGCATATTGTGTAGTGTGACTGTCAAACATTTGATCTCAATTACTAAAACCGGCAACTTTAATCTTCAGCAAGTGAGCCACCCTACATTTGTTCATGGGAAGTAAATTAATTCACACTTTCTATACAAATAAAAAAAATAAGAGTCAAGAAACACACATTAAAAACCACAACTCCGGTTTGTGTTTTAATGAGAAAATAATTATATACTTGCATTGTATGCATCACAATCACTATAAAACAAAAAGCAGGATAACATGTAAGTGGTTAACATATACATAAAGCCAAGTACAGTATAATTGGTTCATATGCCATTAAAACACAGCCACCATTTCATTTTTTTTTGTATTAAGCTGTCAAAACAAGTCACTTTCATTGCAAAAAAACAAAATAATAATAATATATATAGGCAAGGAGAGAATTGGCAGCTTGATGCAAAATATTGTTGCAAGAACTCTCATTTTTGCGATAAGTAAATAAATTTCACACAAAAAAAGATGTAATAATATTTTTTTTTTTTTTGGTATCACACATTGCAATTAGCAAGTCTTCCTGCAAGTTCAAACAAATTGCCACAGCCAGCAAGCAATTCTTTGCAGTAGTTTTATTCCTCCCCCTCCCCCCCCCATTTATGTAAATATGCTTTGTATTTTAAAATCCTAAAAAATACTTCCGTATCCTGTGGTAAAATGTTAGTTTTTTGTACATTTCTGGAGCATGAACAATAAATAGTTTGTAATGTGGTACTGCTGCTAACTTTATACAATAAGAATTGGTAAAAAAAAAAAAAAATTGCATTACATTTTGTACACAGGCTGACAAACTGCTGTGCAAAAACAAATATTTACCTATTTTTCCGCACAAGTGTGCAACATTTTTTTTCTCATAAAACATTGAACATGTATTCTACTCCTTTAAAGTGTTTCTCTTGAGTATGGTATGAATGAGGAAGGCATTGATAAAAAGAAAAAAAAGGAAGGTCTTTGCAATGTTCCTGAGCGTTTACTAGATATATTTTAAAATGTCCTTTAACTCACAAACCGCAGATAATGGCGAACTGACTAGAATGCGAGTCAGTTTTTACGCATGTATTTCGGTAGAAAACCACCACACTCACACTTAAAAAGTGTAAGTTAGTTTTATTCCAAAAACACACATTGGCCCTACCATATGCAGTTTAAAGATTTATTTTAAACAGATCAAGTGAATGGAGGTGAAAAAATATTAGACACAATCTTTAAGGGTAATACATTTTTTTTTTTTTTTTTTTAAAGTGGTTTATTCGCTAAACAGCAAATTGGACAGTTGTAAAACATAGGTCAAATTTCTTCAAATTCTCCAATTCACCTAATTTCCCCAACTGAAAATTCACATTTATTACTGAATAAACTATTGAGTCTACAGAATATAGAATCTCTATTATTTCTGTTCTTACTCCAGAAATGATTTACTAAAACACTAATCTATTGCTCTAAGTAATAAAATATAAAGAAAATACAACCACCTCTATGACATATTATATATATATATATTGTGATTACAAAAAGCACAAGAATAAATATGGGTAACTTTCTAAAATCGTATTCCTCCTCTTTTCAATTGTGGTTCGTGCAAATACTGTGTGGGTCAAAACATTTTTAAAAAACCACACACAAAAAAACAAACACAAATACTGCAATGCATTAATGCCTATATCATCCCTCCCTTGAGAAAAGGGACATTTATTTTTTTAGTAATAGATTTAACCATGTGATTGAAAAGTACCTGCATAGACACACATTCTTTGATCCACCTAACAACTCAACCTAAAAAACACCCCTTTCACACAATTTCCTGTATATTGGGCTTAACACACCAGTCCTTTCACCTACACCACCTCTTAAAAAAAAAAACATACAAAGACATTTATATGGTCCATTTTCTCAATTCCAGTAAATCATGGCTGGATTGGAGAGACCTTGTTCATATAATGTCATTAAAATCACAGAGATTTCTAAAAACCACAGTTAACTGTAAATTACCAGGGCCTATGCAAATGTTAAGGACTATTTTAAAAATAGTCCTTAAGGAGTCACCCAGAAACTATGAATTTAGAGCAAAGAATAAATAGAATTCTACAGAGGGGGAAACAATTACCATATTGTAGGGTACAATTGCCAATGTGTGGTCCTGTGAGGTATCTGTTACTAAATTAGTTCCGTGGTACCCAGCCTTTGTCATGGGTGCCATTTTGTCAGGCAATAAGGAGTTACCAGAAAATGTGACCAGAACTATTTTGTGACCAGAAAAAAAATATTATTTTAGGATGCCACATTGATTAGTCAATCAATTTCCTTCTGGTCACATGACTTCTACACACTGCAAAGCAGCATGTAAATGTTATAAATGGCTGGTAAAAACGTCTGGCAACCCTATATACGGTACATATAATAACCATCCCTAAATTTAATGGTACATTCCATTGTGCCATGAAAGCAGACTTGGTGGACACTTTTCCCCAAAAATTAGGTTTATTGTAGGCTGAAAAAGGTCATACAATGGCTCCTAGAATAAACGTGTACATTACAGAGTTCTGTAGACCTTTCTGTAATCAGGCTACATCACACATTATAAGGACAAAATGCTCAAAATATTTTACGATATAATCATGTCACTTTTCTGCTAAACTCCATTCCTGCTGCAGATTAAGTTGCGCTGGAGCACAGCAGGCATCAAAATTCAGATGGTCTTGTTTTTGTCCAAAGTAAAATTAAAAAACGCACACAAGCTTTAAATTAAAAAAAAAAAAAAATCTATTTAAAAATTGCAGATTGACAGATCAGGGATTATGGCCACAGGTGATCCAATGCAGTGTTATGGTTATTAAAGTGCATTCTCCCCACCCAATGTGTATCTTACATATTCCATACATATTTACACATGACCCCAATGATCTACCTGCATTTACTTAAACAGATTGGTATAGGTTCCTGTAAAGCATCTGAATGTGCACAAAAAGGTTTAACACTTGGCTGTTAATTAGTTTAATACTTTTGATAGAGGTTTGTGTGACAATATCCAGGCCCCAGGGATTAGTTGTTTTTTTTTTTCCACATGACCTACATATATGTTCATGCCCAATAAATGTTTGTTTTAATCTTTCCCCTGTGCTTTAAAACTAAAAAATGGTTGCATTGAAAATGGAAATGCAAAACTTTAACCCTTTCTTTCCCTGAGAGCCACAAATGTGACAATGTCCGCACATACTTTGTGATTATGGAGTTGTGCTTAAGAGAATAGAACTTTTACACTTGCACTCCCATATCTGCCTGAAATAAGGATCCACACTGATTAACTAGGATTCAGTGTGGCTAAAGATACCCATCCACATCCTCTTTCTTCCAGAAGTCCCTTGCAGGCATAGAGCTAAGCTAATAAGGGATAAGAAGGCTTTATGCAAAAATATATGGTTCAAAGTAATTCTTTTTCCAAAGCATCCACAAAAGAACTCCCCAAAACATTATGGCTAGTTAAAGGATAATACTAAATTCTTAAAGTTGTGCTCTGCAGGAAGACATTGATGCAGACACTAGCAAAAAGGCCTTCCCTTGCACCCTTATCATGAGCAAAAAAACAGTGCTTTATGGGTGTATTTTGTATTTATAAAAATCAAAAACACACTGCACTTTGTGGAAGGAAGCAAATGTATCTGCAAGTTTAACTTTGGGCATCAAACATGCAAAGTCCTGGCATGTAGGGTCTGTCGATTACATATTTCCTTTTTCCTGAGAGTCCAGAGCTTAGTTGGCCTTGCATGAATACCAACTGCTGCCATGACATGGATTTCCTGTCAAAAACCATGGCCTGCATTATCTGGACTGCAGAGGTTGCTTAAAGTTCAATAAATATGTGATTAAATGATTCCTTTTTTTTGGTTTCTTTATATATAGATGGGGGAGGGAGATTTTTATTTTTATTTATTCAGTCTTATTCATCCTCTTCACGATTGGCATATATTCCCGCTTCCCAGCGCAGTGCGAGGGCGCTCTTCCTACGGTTTACCCTTACAGCTTCCAAGACCTGAAATGGCAGAATATATATAGTTAACAAACTAATTTCTTGCGACCACTTAAATGGAATGGTTTATATTTACACATGACACGTGCACAACATAACGTGTACATAATGTCAATCTCCGTAACTTAACCAGCTTTCGAAATGTCCATATTGGTTTATAATACAGAAACCATGTAATAGCATTGAGAATAATATATGTATTTACCAGTAACACTGTCTTGGAAAACAAGCAGTTTTATTAAAACTAATTCAGAATCAGTGTATAACGAGTTCTGGTTTTACATTTAGCCTAAAACGATTTGTACAAAGTACATTTAGGAAGCTGCATAAGCCCAAATATATGAAGTTGGTCCAAAAAAATAAATAAAATTAAATTAATAAAAACAAAAACCATCCATCCTTTTACTTCAGCGTTCCTCTATACATGCACCCGCATACAGGCCTTATAGTTACATATGAAAGTTATCGAAATGCATAAAAGGAGAACTAATGTGGTGATACTCAAGGGAGATAAAAAAAAAAAAATGGAATATAGTTATAGTCTATTTATTCAAAAATTGCTTATCAAAACTCATCTATAAAACATATAAGACACTGACAAAAGAAATAGACAAATGAGAGGGCAGTGACCCGATGCATTGAAGAGTATGCATGCAGCCCGCAGGAAAGAGTTTTTTCAAGGTACCTCAGAAGTAACTCTGTAAGACAGTAATTTACAGGTGTACTGGTGAGAGAAAGGAAAGGAGAAGATTGTTAGTGCACTAGACAGAGACTGTGTTTACAACAGAGATAGCCAAGAAATAGCTAATCAGCTGTTAAAATGACAACTGTCTGCAAAAAATTAAGTTCGGTTTAATTGAAAGATTGCATCAACTGTAGGCACTGGATATACAAATGCTTAACCCTTTCGCGACCTTATGACGAGTTAACTCGTCATAAGAGCCGCAGCATTAGCGACCTTATGACGAGTTAACTCGTCATGCAGTCTAGCCGGCGGTGCGCTCCGTGCGCACAGCCAGCCAGTCTGCAACGGGTCCAGGACTATGCCTCGCACGCGAGGCAAAGCTCCTGGACCGGATCGGTGGATTTCCGGGCATGTGATCGCAGTGACTGAGTGATCACCGCGATAACATGCAAATTCAATGTGTTCACACACTGACTTTGCCTCTAATTCACTCTCTGTGCTTCACGTTCTTATAGTGAAGCACAGAGAGTGACCTGTAAATAAAAATAAATAAAGAACATAGCCAGAGGGAAAAGTTTTTTTAAAAAAATTAACCCTTTCAATGCTGATCACAGTTTGTAACTGTGATCAGTTTCTTTCCACTTTATGGCCCTCATTTAGTTTTTATTTACAAATTTATTTTTGCAATTTATAAAGTTTTTTAAATAAATAAAGGTAATTTTAATATATTTATTTAATAAAATTTAACTCCTGCATGCGTGATGCGTGATTTTTGTGGATCTGACATCGCACTCTTCAGAGTTTTTTTTTTTCTGTCTTTTTTGTTTAGGGGTTTTGGGAACCAATATTTTTCTTTATTAGTTAGTTAATTAGGGGGGATAAGTGTGTTAGTGTTGCACTAGTTGTGTAGCTTATTATTGGGAAAATAATGGGGAAAAACTTTTTTTTCCCCCCACAATTTCCTCTTTTTATTTTTTAATACTAAAATGTAAATAATTTTTATGTATAGGGTAAAAGAAAGCTCTAACTGTCCTTTAAAAAACAACATATAACTTGTATGGCTGAGTTAAATGAGAGAGAGGAAAATTATGTTTCAAAAACCGCATATTAAAAATTTAAAAACGCTCTGGTCCTTGGCAAATCCCTGGTCCTTAAAGAGTTAAATGACACAATTAAAAAAAAAAAACCCCCAAACACCTTATTGAGACCTCTTTACTCGTATTGCCCCATCAGGGTGTAGACATCTTGGGTCAAATCTTCTAAATAACATGTCTGCCCCCTGAGAGTGCTGTACAAGGAGAAGGCTCAATAAAAGGTACTTTATTTATATTCTTTCATTAAAGCATTTCTATTTAAAATGTCTACATGATGCACTCTTTCAATTAAACAGAACTTTTTTTGCTGACCATTATCTTTTAAACTACAGCTCCCTTGATCATCAGTCTGTATTTGGCTGAATGGGGAATGTCTGAGGCTCATAGGAGGAGGACTTCAACAACTGATGGAAAGCTACCCTTTGGATACCTAACCTAGCAGAATTACAGTGATTACTTCACCAAGCAGAAGAGATTTCATGTGAACAATACAGGTGTCAACTGATTGACTAGAGAGGGAAGGACAAGTGGACAATCAAACACTGTGACTCTATAAAGCACCAAGAACTGTGGTGAACTGAAAAGCAATTTGCAAAAAGCAGGACAAAAAAAAAAGCTGAATTCGAAATATTCTCTAACTAATAAGACACATTTTCAATTCTGCTTATTTTTCAATTGTTGCTAATAACTTTTTGTCAGTTCACGGTTTATTGAGCAGACCTCCATGCATTGCAGTGATCAAAGCATGAATATTTAAAAAGATATCACATAGAAAGCAAGATCACTTCTTGGTTGTAAATTAACTCACTCCCTTTGTAGTAGTAGTGGTCCCACACGTCTTTTATATTGGGCTATAATTCAATAACGTTCCACTGAGAAATAGTAGAACAGATTGGAATGTCTTCTAGTGTTTTCATACTTTGCTTATAACACTTTGTTGCTGAAGTTCAACTTTTCTAGTTTATGCATCACGGTCCCGCTTTGGGACCACTGTTTCATTGTCCCACATTTTCTTCAGTGTCCTAGTTCATTTTTAGTGAACAGCTCCATGTGGGTCATTGGCTCTGCTTTTGCAGGATGTGCTTCACCCCTTTTAAGGCCACACCCAGCAGGAGTCAATGAAAGTTAGAAAGGATTCAAGTGAATTAAAGATACTGGAGATCCCATGAGTTGTCTATGAATATTTTTTTTTGGGGGGGGGGGGGGGGGGGGGGGGGGATTAATTCATTGTGCTATTTTACAGAAAACTATGTTAAACCAGTTATGAAAATTAATGTTGTGCCCTGAGCCACGTCTGGTTTTATTAGATCTCAAGCACATTCCTAACTTTTTTGGGAGAAAAAAAAAAACCCCATCATTATGAGTGTGTATAAGCAGGTGAGCCTGCCAGACTTTCTGCGATCCTTGGAAATCTTTAGCCATCGAGCTTATTAGTACAACCTAGAGATCTACAGTCCAATCCTCATCATGCTTTGTACATTGCATGAATAATAAGCCTTGAAATGGCTTCTAAAATACTTGCAAGATATTTGCAAAAAATATACCACATCCAGACAAAACAGGGGGATGAAAAGCAGGGCAAAGAATTCTATAAGACCATAACTATGGCAGGCCAGCAAGATATACTGGACCTCAGGTATGTTTTTGTTCTTCTGCTCTATGCATTATAAAGCAGCAAGTGTTTTTCACTGCAAACATTGTTCCTATTGTACTTTTTTTTTTTTTTTATTGCTGTATTTATGGTTTTAGTTGTGGAGAGGAACTGACCACAGCATTTACCCAGAGCTGCACAACGTAACTTACTTTAGTAGTGGAAGTGCTCCCTACTTTTGTGAATGTATAGTGTATATTTATAGAGAGATGTGACAGTAAATTAAAGGAGAACCGTCAGCAAAATATAAAGTTCTGTATAATTGAAAAATAGCATCAAGTGTAGGCAGTGTAAGTAGAAATAATTTAATGAAAGAATACAAATAAATATATTATTGAGCCATATTTCATTGTATAGCTCTATTAGGAAGCAGACATATTGGGTCAGATTTTAATTTTTTGACGCAAGATTCTAAACAACATGGCTGTCTGATAGTGCTGTGTAAGAAGGGACCAATAAAAGGCACTTGAGTAAAAAAAATAATAAAATAAAATGTAATTAAAGTATTTATAACTGATGCCATTTTTTTTTTCAAATAAACATAACGCAACGTTTTGCCAACAGTTGTCCTTTAAGAGAAATGAGCAGTTGTGCGATTAAAAAGGTACAAAGCGGCAAACTTACACTAGAATCATCCGTTCTGTCACGTCGCTTACTTTTGTGAGTTTCAAAGTCATCCATGAGAGTCTGCATTAGATTTTTAGGGCGCTGAGCGCCAGCCCCTTCTTCCAAGGGATCAGGTTGTGTTGGAAAACATTCTCCCCTTGGTGAAGTGGGAGTCCTGACTTTTTCTATTTTCCCTGACAGGAGAGAAGAAAAAAAAAAAAAAAGAAAGAAAAAAGACATTAAAAAAAAAGTATTTAGTAGAGAATGCATACATGTTTCACTATTTGTAACAAATGAAATAACTAGACATGAACTGTAGTAATGAGTCCAGATAGAGAGGTCTATTCTATTAACCCCTTAGTGACATGACTTTTTTGGCTTGTCCGACGCTTGGTGACATGGGCTGTTTTAACATTTCTGAGGTGTTTGTGTTTTGCTGTAATTTATTTCTGTCTCATTTAGTGTATCCGCACAAACTATATATCGTTTTTATCGTTATAAGAAGGGCTTTCTTTTGATACCATTGTTTTGATAATTGCATATAATTTGATGTAAAAAAAATAATAAAATATGGCAAAAAAATGGAAAAAAATTTTTTTTATGACTTTTATTTGAAAAATCATATACTCATGTACAAGAGACAACAAAAAAAACACTGCTAAATAGTTTCTAATATATGTCCTGAGTTCAGAAATAGCCCATGTTTTATTGGTTTTTTTATTCATGTCACAGGGCCAGAACTATAAGTAGTGCAAAGCTATTTTAAAATCCTTTTTTTTTTCAAAATTAGTGATAGTGACATTGTAACACTGATTTCTGTACTAAATCCATGAATGACCCCCAACATGTACATATTTTTGAAAACTAGACCACTCAGGGCAATTAACTTGGGGTATTTTGACACATTTCATATAGCCATTTTACCACCAATCTTTGCCAAAGTTTGCAGCAAAAAAACTTTTTTTTTAATTTTTCACATAGATTGCAATTTAGGTAAACATTACCTTAAAATGTGAAGGGGTATTTCCAAATAACACCTCAATATGTGTTCAGCAACATCTCCTGAGTACAGGGATACCACCCATGTATAGGTTGGTTAGGTTATTTGTGGGTTAAAAGGCCACATTTGAGAGGTGCGCTTTTTGGTTTTCCAACTTGGAATTCTGACGTGCAGAAAACCTGCGCCCATGTCCAATTTGGGACATTTTTGAAGCCAAAAAGTGTATTCTACCCCACAAAGCCATATATTTTTTAAAACTAGACACCCTAGGGTATTTCAAATAGTAGTATTTTAACACTTTCCATGCACTAATTATATTACCAGCCTATGTCAATGTTTTGGGTAGTAATTTTTTTCCACATACATTGTACTTCGGTCATGAATTCACAGATCCTATTATGTGTCAGTGCCAAACAACACCCCAATATGTGTTCAGCAACATCTCCTGAGTACAGGGATACCACCCATGCATAGGTTTGTTGGGTTGTTTGGGGGCTAAAAGGCCACATTTAGTGGGGGGTGCATTTCCAACTTGGAATTTTGACATGTAGTCAGCCTGCGCCCATGTTCCATTTGGAACATTTTTGAAGCCGTCCAATGAATTGTACCCCATCAAACCATATATTTTTGGAAAATAGACATCCTAAGGTATTTCAAATGGTGGTATTTTAATACTGTATAGGTACTAATTCTACCACCAGCCTTTGTAAAAGTTTGTGGTAGTACTTTTTTGGGAGTTTGTTTTTCACATACATTGTACTTCATGCATGAATTCACAGATCCTATTATGTGTCAGTGCCAAACAACACCCCAATATGTGTTCAGCAACATCTCCTGAGTACAGGGATACCACCCATGCATAGGTTTGTTGGGTTGTTTGGGGGCTAAAAGGCCACATTTAGTGGGGGGTGCATTTCCAACTTGGAATTTTGACATGTAGTCAGCCTGCGCCCATGTTCCATTTGGAACATTTTTGAAGCCGTCCAATGAATTGTACCCCATCAAACCATATATTTTTGGAAAATAGACATCCTAAGGTATTTCAAATGGTGGTATTTTAATACTGTATAGGTACTAATTCTACCACCAGCCTTTGTAAAAGTTTGTGGTAGTACTTTTTTGGGAGTTTGTTTTCCACATACATTGTACTTCAGGCATGAATTCACAGATTTCAGTATATGTCACTGCCAAACAACAACCCAATATGTGTTCAGCAACATCTCCCGAGTACAGGGATAGCACCCATGCATAGGTTTGTTGGTTTGTTTTTTGGCTAGAAGGCAACATTTGTGAGATGCGCATCTTAAAATTCCAACTTGGAATTTTGACATGTAGTCAACCTGCGTCCGTGTCCTATATGGGATATATCTTTTAAGCCAGCCAATGTAATTTACCCCCACCAAACCATGTATTTTTTTTAACGGTAGACCCCCATCCCTCCTTGTGGCAAGGGCTCAGCAGCCACCGATACATCACTAGATGATGTATCAGAAAGCTGACCAGGGTCAAAATCGAACCCTGAGTCCGCGGCCTCAGAATCAGTGCGTAAAGGGCAGAGAGCTCCAGTCCGACTCAGACACCAGCAAGGTGGAGGTGGAGTACTGGTTTGGGCTGGTATCATCAAAGATGAGCTTGTGGGGCCTTTTCGGGTTGAGGATGGAGTCAAGCTCAATTCCCAGTCCTACTGCCAGTTCCTGGAAGACACCTTCTTCAAGCAGTGGTACAGGAAGAAGTCTGCATCCTTCAAGAAAAACATGATTTTCATGCAGGACAATGCTCCATCACACGCGTCCAAGTACTCCACAGCGTGGCTGGCAAGAAAGGGTATAAAAGAAGAAAATCTAATGACATGGCCTCCTTGTTCACCTGATCTGAACCCCATTGAGAACCTGTGGTCCATCATCAAATGTGAGATTTACAAGGAGGGAAAACAGTACACCTCTCTGAACAGTGTCTGGGAGGCTGTGGTTGCTGCTGCACGCAATGTTGATGGTGAACAGATCAAAACACTGACAGAATCCATGGATGGCAGGCTTTTGAGTGTCCTTGCAAAGAAAGGTGGCTATATTGGTCACTGATTTGTTTTTGTTTTGTTTTTGAATGTCAGAAATGTATATTTGTGAATGTTGAGATGTTATATTGGTTTCACTGGTAAAAATAAATAATTGAAATGGGTATATATTTGTTTTTTGTTAAGTTGCCTAATAATTATGCACAGTAATAGTCACCTGCACACACAGATATCCCCCTAAAATAGCTAAAACTAAAAACAAACTAAAAACTACTTCCAAAAATATTCAGCTTTGATATTAATGAGTTTTTTGGGTTCATTGAGAACATGGTTGTTGTTCAATAATAAAATTAATCCTCAAAAATACAACTTGCCTAATAATTCAGCACTCCCTGTTCAGTTAGTATGTATTCATAACACTGTTTTCCTACATATAGCATACTTTGTTATGTACTTTCAGAAATGACTATAGTATTCACTGGCGCAAAAATAAATAAACCAACTAAGTAAACAATAAGTTTAACACTATAAAAATAAAACTTAAAAATAAAACTATAAAAATAATAACTAAGTAAACAAATGTAATGGTTTGACAAACGGGTATACTTTATTACCTGGAGGTAATGTTGTACAGAAAGAGGCAGCAAGGAGAGACAGAAATAAAGTTCAGAAAACATCATTTGGAATATCTGTAAGAGTTAGTGTTTGAACAGTATGGCAGAGTGACCACTAGAGGTCACCCTACTGCTGTACAATCAATTTATAAAGAGATGCTTTGCTTATGAATGGGAAAGAAGTGGTTAACATCAGTTTTCTAGGCAGAGAGGCCTAGATTACAGACTATGCATAGAAATACAATACAGTAGGGGGTTATAAAAAAGCAAGCAATTTTTGTTAACAGTTTGTAAACTGTGCACTCAACAGTAATATTCAGTTTAGTAAGAAGACCATAGTGGGCTAACACCACTATGTTTAGAATTCATACCTACAGCACTTTATGCCTGCAAACCAGCATGATAAGCAAGCAGCAACAAACAGAAAACAGTTTGTCAAGAAAAAGAAAAAAAAGGAAAAGATAGAACTAAAGCCTGCATTTATGAAGATAAATGTTCAATGATAAAAGATTAGTGTTTTTAGATGCGTGCCAAGTATGCTGTTATTGCATAATCTTTTGATAAATACTAGAACCCCCCCCCCCCCCCCCCCAACACACATCCCACCTATATCTTCTGTTTCCACCCCTGAAGTGGACAAAAGAAAAAAAAAACATTTTATATATATGATCATTTATATAATGAATGCTAGTTTAAGCGAGTGCTTCCCTTTTGGACTTGTGTGTAGTAGGTGTAAAAAAAATTAAATAAAAAATCTCTCTATATCCATTTTATTTTTTTACGCCTACTACACACATCTCCAAAAGGGAAGCACTCCCTTAAATTAGCATTTAATATAAGGGGGTGCTGCTGAAGACCAAACACTGTGTCCAAAGGGATCAGTGCACTTAAAGCTCTAGTCTCATTAAGGCTACCCAAGAAAATAAAATTTAAGTTTTAGTCATATTTTATGGGCATATTATGCTTAACCCACTACTATGTCAAAGTACTCCAATATAGGCAAGTCGGAACACTAAATACTTTTGCTTATATGGGGTTTAACCTCTTACAATGTATTGCTTATTAGGGACCAAAGGCCTTCCTATTGTACAATACAGGGTGTGCTTCCTGGACCAGTTTGCACATGTGAAGCTCTGACAGTTGCTCTATTGATGGGTTAAACATAATATATAATATGACTAAATCTCAAATTTTGTTATCTTAGAAAGGTTGTTTATTTTTTTAAATAGCCTTATTCTAGAGCTTTATAAGTTTGTAACAGGTTTGATGTGAGTGTGCTGATCCGCTTGAACTGTATGTGTGTGATACACACACCTAGTTAGATGTATCTACACACTCACACTTTGATATGTTCTTTTTCAAATAACTATGAGGCAACCAAAACCATTTCAGCGAGGCCAAATAGCAAGTCACTGAATTGTAGGTGTAGGAGTCACAAAAATTCAGCACTAGCTCAGCACTCCATGTGCCACTGTGGTGAAATGAAATACAATCCATTGATCTGCCATTTTTTGTGGTCGCACCAGTTGAATAGATATATATTTTTTGCCTAAGGAATTTGCCGTTTTTAATGCTAATCCCTAGGAAAGGAGTGCATAGAAACATAGAATGTGTCGGCAGATAAGAACCATTCAGTCCATCTAGTCTGGCCAAATTTTTTTTTTTTTTTAATACTTTTATTAGTCCCCCGTTCCCGGTCTTATAGCTAGGATAGCCTTGTGTCTATCCCACGCATGCTTAAAATCCTTGACTGTGTTTACCTCTACCACTTCTGCTGGAAGGCTATTCCATACATCCACTACAGTGCGGCTTGTATCTTTTCCTTTTAAACAGCTACTGTATATGTAATTTGGAAATAGGAACCCTGTGTGGGTATACTTTTACTTTATTTATGTTTCTAACACCTTACACCAGGAACCCGGTTTAACAGTTTGATACCCTTGCTTGTGTTACATAGTTTCCCCCCCAGAAGGTCTTTCTTTAAGTTATATATTTCTTGAAGGGGAACTGAGGATATCCTGGGAGGACAGACATTTATCTCTTCAGGTGTGTTATTTGGTTTTGGCTAATGACAGGTATTCAGCAAGTCTTATATCCAATTAATTTAGAAATTAGGGAAGATTTAGTCTTCTAGCTTATTAGAGGCCTAATTAAAGATGTCAAACTTGTTGGCTACACCTCGTTTCACATAACAACCCTGGAGACATTGCAAAGGCTTTACTAGAAACATGCGGGTTTGGACATCTCCTTCCAGAATCTTTTTAAAATCTGCAATACATATTTTAACCCACTACAACTCTCCCACTCTGCAAAGGATGTCCCCATCTGGTATTGCAATGCCGTAGTCTCAACTTCCTCTCCAGTGTTCAGATTCATTGGGGTTAGATATGGTTGCTTTTAGCCCAGTCACAAGAATGATAGGTTTTGTTTTGTTTTTTATGACCAATGCGATTCCCAATTTTTTTTTACTTTTGTTGTGTTTAGCGTTCAAAACATATTTTTTTTTCAACTGTACACAAAGTATCTAAAACATTTTATATTTAGGAACACATGATTGTTGTTAATGTTGGTATGGGGTATCCACACACTGTGCTACAGAACACAAGCATTCCATGAAGCACTAACACAGGTCACACTACTTTGCTCTCTGGTATGCTGTATGCACTTCAAAGAAGAACAAAGAAACAAAAATGTATTCCACCAGGAAATGGTTAAAAAAAGCTAAACACAAATCAGCAAATAAAAAACACACCACAGTATGTCATGTCAAACCAATGATTATTAAAAAAGCCCAAACTTTCTTTTTTATTGATACATTGATCAAAAATGACATTTCTGTGGGCACCACCTATGAAAAAAGTACTAAAGCCTTTTAATCAGACAGAAGGGATCTTGATCTTGAGATTTTGGCAGAGATGTAAATGCATAGATTATTAGAACCAATGTGCTTTAAAGGCATCTATGGTGTACCCTGCTTATGACATCAGCACATGCTTAATAAGCCAATAAAATTCTGTCAATGGGAAATGTTTCATTTGTATATTAAACCACAAAGTTATGTCATAAACAGACAACATCACAGATAAACTTCACATATATCGTTCTCTTAATTTATGCATATTCTTACAATTCTGCTAACACAATGTATTACATTATTTTTTTATTATCATTTTTTTTGTTTTGTTTTTTATATTCGAAAGTATAAACAATGCCTCATAACGGGCATCAAGCGCAGTGCTGCAATTCAGTAATCCTGGGTTTCCCCTAGTGGGTGACAAACAAGTAGTCAGGAAAAAAAAAATTGAAAAAATTCACTTGGCACCAAGGGGGTAGGCTTTCCATTTTGTTGACGGCTGTTTATTTTTCACTTTACATTATTCCAGTGTGGGTTTTTCCATTAGCACTTTGTAGAAAAGCCTCTATTGAGAGGAGCTTTAACAGACAAAAGTCATGTACATAACAGAGCATTTGTTTTGTGAACCCTGTTTCAGTGAGCTAATTGGTTTGTAATTTCTAGCAGATGCCCGTTTAGATCCATAATGTGAGATCTAGGGAGATCTTGGTTAAAACTAAGCACGGGGGAATGCCATTTTAACTGACAGTCCTAGCAATTTGGCTAGCTAAACTAGAAGTATAGCAGGTAATTTTAAATTCACCTTAGCAGTTGCCAACCTTTTGCAAATATGAATTACACCTATGGTTATGAAATGTGGTGTGCACACTCAGAGTTCCAAAGTGGTCAGTGTTCACAGACTGATCTCCTTGGAATTCACACTTTTGTATTTTAAATGCTTTATTACATTTTAAAAATAAAGGCTATATAACTGCATTTTGCGTTATCAGATGTTTTAAAACTGATATTTGGAAATTCTGAACCAAAATACTGGCATGATATCCTAATGGATTTCATCAAATGAGGTTTGCCATTAAAAATTATGACAATTAACCCCTCCCACACGCAAAACAAAATTTAAGTTTAAAAGCTGTAACAAGAAAAATAGTCTTACCTGGTGCAGTCTTATAAGATACCGTTCTGGTAGATGCTACTGGTGGGTTCTTGCTAGCAGGGCTTTGTGGACCCGACAAGCTCTGTCGCTGTCTCTTGAGCTCTTGTTCTCTCTCCTGTGCAGCCCTGATCTCCTCTTCTATCATTGACAACGTTCTCTGCTTCTTTGACCTCAGTTTAAAGGGACCGACCATTATCTCAGTCTCTTGCGTCGCCAAAATTTGAGCAGTGCTTCTCAGCTCTGCAGCTTGGGAGTACTTGCTGAAATAGCTCTCTTGATTATTTAGCTCAAGGCTATCTTCATCGTTTTCTGTAGGTATAATTAAGGGTTGAAGGAGTTTCTCGGGTCTTCGCTCTTTTGTGGGTTCTGGGTTCTTTGGTATCACTGTCACCCCCCTGACTTCTTGCACTGGGGATGAAACTTGAGGTGGCTCAAATACAGAATCCTGACGAGGCCCTGAGTTAAGGGGTGGCGAGGAACTGCTCACAATTACTTTTTGTTCTTTTATGTTCTCATCCTCTTCATAGCACTTGGTTTCGGACAGATCTTCTGTTTTAGTGCAACTGTTTACCCCTGCTTTTTCTGCTAGAGCTTGTTGAATTACATTGTGAACCAAAATACCAGCATGATATTCTAATGGGTCAGTCAGATGAATGGACTCACGCAGTGTAGATGATGGTGAATAAAAGCCTTGATCACTAAAGGACTTAGAGTCTTCCTCTAAGGTATCTTCTGTTGGAATTTCATCATTAAGCGGTGTCTGTGGTTGTGAATAGTCTCCAAGGGAATTTTCTTGAAGAGCATTCATAGTTTCAATTGATGCACCACTGTCACTTATATTGTCCATGCTGAAGTCATTTGAAAGATTCTCCATGATTGTAGTGTCCTGAGATTTCAAAGAGAGGTCATCTAAACCAGAGTCCAGCTCTTCTGGGAGGGAAGAGACTGTGACAGACTTTGAAAAATGGTCTGCAACATCACTTTCCTCATCTTTGACAACAGAAAATGTTGCTGTGGCACTTACAAATTCAGCGGAGGATTCTGCCAAGTATCTCTGTAAACCCAACTCCTGATTTTCAGAAATACAATTCACTTTCTCAGCCTTTACCAGTGGCATTTCATCAGATTCAACATGAACAATTTCAACAACTGGGGTAGATGGGTTTGTTATGTTTACGGATGACTTTGGTTTGCTGGCATGATTGACTTTGTAGAATGGTTTAACTGAATAAAGGTTGGGTGTAACACCCCTCTTTGGTGGTACTTTATAGCTTGGTGGACTTGTATTTTCCATGCTTAAAAACTGTTTCCTTGCAGCTGAAAAGTCAATTTGTTCTGTGACGATGTCTTCCTTATTCACTGGAGTTGGTTCAGAAGGAACAACTGGGATAGGGCTACTTTTTATTGGTGGTGGCGGCAATGGTCCTTGTTGCTGAAGCTTTTGTTTACGTTCTTTGTACCTAATGTGGGATTCCAAATGTTCAGAATCTAGCTGTTCTTCCAATGTCTTTTCTTGTGGTGGGTTCCACCACTTGGTTGCAATACCTGGGTTTTTCTTTACTGCTTGACTTCTGATGAGTTCTAGCCTCTCCTTTTCCAATTCAAGAACCTCTTCTGAAGGTCTGACTTTCTTTACCCTAAAGTGTTCACGCTCATTGAGGTCTTCGAATAATTTTGATGGCTTTTTCTCTTCATGGAATGCACGCAGCTCAAATTTTGCCTCCTTTTTTATGATTTTTGGTATACCTTCCCCATCCTTGGATGACCTTCGTGAACTGTTTGAAGAATTTGGACTTGTTGGATACGTGAATCCATCAGTAGGAGGTTCACGCTTTAAATCACTAGTTGAATGCCCATTTATTTTAACTGGCTCTTCATCAGTTGGCTTATTCATCTCTACTACAGGAAGTGGCTTATGCTCCACTGATACAGTTTCTACTCCAGTAGTAAAATATTCATTCGTAACACGGACATAAGGCCCAGACCCATCTACGAGGATTGCTGCAGGTTCAGGAGAGGGCGATCCATTAAAAGGGTTGTCTGTAGATGTATCACAACAGTTTGCTTCCAATACTTCATCTAAATATCGGATTTCTTTAGCAACATCACTATCTATTGACTCATGACGGTCCTTTAGCCCATTCTGTTTTGGAACAACGGAAAGTAAAACCATTTGATTGTCACTTGGGTCATCTGGGGTAACCAGCGTCACACCTCTGTGCTCCGGAACCGGTACTTCAATTTCCATTGTTTCTTTGCTGGTCAAAAGAAGGTTTGCAGGGTCAGAAAGATTGGCACAGCTTTGATCTTTTTGGTTTCTTAATTTAAGATCATCCTCTGGTATTTGAGGTTTCTAAAATGAAAAATACAGAAAAAAAAATAGTTAAGTGCAATGGTCTTTGCAAAAAACAATTATAATTGGGTAAACATGAATTAAAACGTTTTACACCTATTTGTTAATTACGCTAACACAGTAATTTGATCAATGTATCAACAGCAGGAGGAGCTATAGAAAAGGTTTGCTGGCAATTTTGGCTTTATGTACAATATAATAAAAAAAATCTTGGTTATTTGCAAAGCAGCCGAACATATACAGGGCATGTCTGGTGACAAAGAGGCATTATGGTTGATCAGAGTAGTATGTTAGTGATGCAAAAAAACTATGGATATGACAGGGCATCCAGCTGGAAGCCTGTTGACTGTATGTTGAGCACAAAAGTGCTTAGTCTCTATTTTATTGATGTTCCGGTGGCCCTGAGCCTAACAGAACATACATTTAAAAGCCATATTGGACTGTAACCCATGAAAAATAAACAAAAAGAAGGGGAAAAATTAATTGGTAAACATACATAATTTGGACACCTGAGAAACCAATGGTTTTCTAAAACAGCCTTTCCTTCCTACATTTGTGTAGAAAACACATTACGTCTCGGGAGAAAAATAAAGTGTCAATTAACTGGTTGGATTTCTTTAATGTAAACAGTGGCAGGACAGGATGCTGGTACATTCTTCACATGCCATAAGGGTCCCCAGGCAATAACATAATGACCTACCGCATGAGCATGGTCTTGGTTGGAAGTTACTTCAACCTGTCTTTGTTTTGTCTGGTATTAATTCCCATCATGACTGGAGCTCTGTGACCCCCTTCAGTGATTATTTTTCTTACTGCTTTGGAAGCAGCAGTTTTCACCAGTAAAACATATGGGCCGTGGAGTAAATGCAATGTTTAACACAAACCATCTCATTAATTCACAAACCAGAAAACCCACTATTTTTTTTAAAGATTGGATTAAAATATACACCTGTCTAAGAGAAAAGAAAATGCAGAATACCTTTTCTTAACCACACTTTGTGCTAGGGTTACAGTTAACAAGTAGGGGAAGGGCTAACAAAATGTAGATTTGGCAATGTTTACACACAAAGTACTTTACATATAGGTGTGCTAAAAGAAAAGGTTACTAGATACATTAAACTTTTGAAGTAAGGGCTAGATAAAAAGCAAATGATAGAAATGTGGTAATTTACTTAAAAACGAAATATATATATATTATCCAGTTTGAAGACTGCTCAAATGATTCTGCATCCACTCATTACCTTTGTTATACAAAGCTGTCCTGAAGTCTAATCTGTATGTCACACACTGGAGTAATCAATCATTATGCTATACATCAAACATGGCGGTCACGTGAAGCGCACTTTGGAATAAATATTAGCATTATTTAAGGAAATGATATTTTTTCTTTGGGAGAAAAGTAATGCAAACTCTAAACAACTAGTTCACGTAAAAGTTAAAGAAACACGTCTCCACATTCTTATCTTACCTCTTGCACAGTGATGGCTCACCTTGGCACTGCAGGTGTTTGGGCAATATCTCATGATTCTCTGTCAGCCTGAAGGATGACCGAATTGTGGAACATGTAGTTCCCAACCATCTGCAGTGCCAAAGTTAGTGCAAAAGCAGTGGGCACACGTGTGTGGGCAAACGCACTGCTCCCCCTGTACTCTACATAGAGAAGCATGTGAACTCAATGCTGTGTATTGGCCATCCCTCTGCACCTTCTATGTGTAGATAAGAATAAGAGACATGTGAGGTGGACCTCTGCCAGGAAGTCAGCACAGAATGTTAATTTTACATAACTATACAAATAATATTTGTGGAGGACTCAGAGTAGTCCTTTCAATAGAGGATAAAATTAATTGTACTTAATTATAATACGCCCAATAGCTTCATTAATGTAGGCCTTTGCTACCAAGCATTTGGTGCTAGAAGAGGCCATTTCTATAGATAGCATGATGCTCAAATAATTCAGTATCCAGATGTCAGTTTACCTCTGGGAATAAAACAGACAACTGAATATTGCATCCTAACAAACATAACATTCTATATAAACTCTATAAATGGCCAATACACAAGTCAGATACCACAAGCACATACTCTGAAATATGCAGAAAGTTATTATTAAGAATAAACCGCTATGAGGAAAAAAAGTATTGGTCTTATGCCGTTAATAGATAATAAGCTTTGACTACAGCCTGCAGAATACTTTTTCCACTAATCTACAGCACTTTACTTGACTTACAAATACACAACCCGCTTTATATTCTAGTAATTCCAAAGGAACAGAATTAATGCCAAATCATGCTACTGTTTGGAATAATTTCTGAAAAAATGGCAAATATGTGGCTCCTCCCCATCACATAAGGCAAGCCTGTCTGAAAGGCTGTTATGCTACTGGCACAAACAGTATCAAAGGGACACTACACTTTTTTTTTTCTAATATAGAAACACAAGTGAAATGTCCATTCTCCCGAGTATGAGGAGGAACTGGCATGTACTTTTGATATAGACGCCAGTTTACCCTCTGACCGACAGCTTAACTAGGTCCCCACTAATGATCCCATGCAAAATTAGGGTCTCGCTCTGCGCTAGCAGTGAGAGACCCGCGTATTCGGCTGTTTGTCAGCATGTGACAACCTGGAATGCTGTGTCTCGCATGTGAGGCACAGCAGATAGTAAACCCGCGTGTATCTATTAAGATATATATCGGGTTTACTTTCAAAGACCGGGACATGTTTTGTTTAACCATTGCTTCCTTGAAGGAAGCAAGGGTCAAACAAGTTGGAATGTCCCTTTTAGTGTGGCATGTATTTTGTACATGTTTGTGCAGGTTTACTTACTACCCCTTTAACAAAGTGTTACTCTTTGCCCTGCAGTTTCACTAAAAGAACAAAAAAGACTATGATGTAGCTTCACATGGCTTCTGTGCTTTGTGTCTTTATGCAGCAACCCATCTCTTGTTGCCCTGCAGCATTTAGTAGTCATGTGTGTTCAGAGGGAAACATTTTTTATCAAAGGTTGTTTACATGGGATTCCCTCTCTATGGTTCTTAACCCCTTCGTGACGCATGGTGCTTGCGTCCCAAATCGATGCAAGCACCAAAACGACACAAATTGTTCCTGCCCACCGATCACATGGTTCACTTTGTGCAAACATTATTATAGCATTATTATTATGCTATAGAAAAAAAAAATGTAATTGTACATAAAACTAAATATCCCTTGAAAGCATAAATCTACATAAATCCAGGTCATACGTAGTCCAACAATAATTATATAAAGTTTGCCCTAAATGTGGGGTGAACATTTACTCACAGCAGTCTGGTATTTTGAGCATCAAAACTTGTTTTCACTTTCAGTTTCTATTCTCCATTGTTAAAATGGAATGCTTTATTATGACACACACACACAATTAAAAAAAAAAAAAAAAATTAAAGGAAGTGTGTTCAAAGGAACAGTCTGGTGCCCAAATTTGAAATGCATATTTTACATTTATTAAAATAAGAAATAATTACAGCCAGAAGAATTTTAGAATTTATAAGCTTTTGCAGGTGTTCATAAACGCCAGGATGTGAGGAAGGGGCAGGATTTGGTTTCTGATATTTTCTCAAGAAGGAACCAATAGAAATCATACTATCCATTTGTATGTGATTTCTGGTTTCCCTAGTGATGTCATCACCAGCCGCACTGTTAGGGATCCTACTGTGTATAAGACTGACAATACATTACTTTCAACTGATTAGGTCAGGTACACGCAGCAGCACTCACACGCCAACCCAAGCTAGGATCAGACACGCAGCAGCACTCACACGCCAACGCAAGCTAGGATCAGACACGCAGCAGCACTCACACGCCAACGCAAGCTAGGATCAGACACCCAGCAGCACTCCCACGCCAATGCAAGCTAGGATCAGACACTCAGCAGCACTCCCACGCCAACGCAATCTAGGATCAGACACCCAGCAGCACTCCCACGCCAACGCAATCTAGGATCAGACACCCAGCAGCACTCCCACGCCAACGCAAGCTAGGATCAGACACCCAGCAGCACTCACACGCCAACGCAAGCTAGGATCAGACACCCAGCAGCACTCACACGCCAACGCAAGCTAGGATCAGACACCCAGCAGCACTCACACGCCAACGCAAGCTAGGATCGGACACCCAGCAGCACTCACACGCCAACGCAAGCTAGGATCGGACACCCAGCAGCACTCACACGCCAACGCAAGCTAGGATCAGACACCCAGCAGCACTCACACGCCAACGCAAGCTAGGATCAGACACCCAGCAGCACTCACACGCCAACGCAAGCTAGGATCAGACACCCAGCAGCACTCACACGCCAACGCAAGCTAGGATCAGACACTCACAAAAGTAGCACTAAATGTATCACTTGTGTTTCTATATTAGTAGCACAAGTAAAAAAAAAAAAAAAAGGTTTTTGTACATTAAACCTCAGAAGTGCAAGACTGATAAGGTTACATTCACAACTATGAAACTACCATGCCAACATCCATAGAAAAATGCCAAGGGAACAATACTATATGGAGCCATGATTTCACAGAAAGGGGTTATTTTTATAAACCTGATAAGGGATTTAGATTTTTAATGTTTTAGTACATTGTAACCTCACAGAGGACACCTGGTGGCAAGGAAAATGTAATTTTTGGTTTTGTAACCCATTCTTTGCCAGAATATTTTGGTAAGAGGTCACTCTTAAAAGTGCATACACACTCAGATCAGTTACCATCCCTTTATTAACATTTTCTGCACTGAAATCCAACACTACTCCTTATATGTACACTTAATTTACCACAGTGGGTCTATGGTACAGACTCCTGGTCAGTTAATGCCCACATCATAAACATGCATATTTCACAAAGTGAACCTAAGAGCAGTTAACAGTAGCACACAGTCTACCAACTAGACATTAAAACAGAGAACCCAAAAGTCAAGCAATAGGCTAGTAACTGATCAGCTTTACATTTCCTAGCATCCTAATGCTTAACCAATTACAACCACAATTCAGCTATTACATATCCATTAGCATTCTTTGGCAGAATACTTGCTCAGGGTATTTGTAATTAATTCCTAATGATGTATGGTTGACAGATTGCACACAGTACAGGGGCTAAGCAATAGATGAACCATCTCACGAAGATCTTGGGAACAAAAATAAAGCTTTCAGAAATGGATAAGAGGGACCATTTTAAAAACAGCTAAAGGTTGGTATTACTGTTGGTTGAATAAAGAAGCATGCGAGGCAGTTGTGGGTCTAACCAGCATAAAGGATATAATAAAAGCGAAAAGTGACACTGGAAAAAAAACCCTGATAAATAAATATATACATACACACCTACATACATGAAGTATAAGAACACAACGTCCTGCACTTCTTATGGGAGCCTTATTATAAGGAATATCGGAGCGACTGAGAAACGGTCTGATGTGAGTTAACTATTGGAAATCAAAAGTTAAATAAAGCTACAATTTATTTATCTATTTAGCGAAAACACAACTTTAGTCATCAGGAACACACAAAAGGTACACGTCCTGTAACTCAGCAAGCACACCCAGCATACAGCATGCTTCTCCAGAACACCATGGGAGGCTGGTGAGCAGTGCTTTTGTCTTAATATATCTGCAGGAGTAATGTTAGACACACTAAATCAGAGGATCTGGCTGAGAAGTTTAAACATACAGAGAGCTGGAACGACAAAAGCACAAGAAGTGTATCTTACCCATATTCTTTCTTGAATTCCAAATTTCTGAAGTGCCCAAAAAGTCTCCTTTCCCACAAAAGCCTCTTCACTAGATTTCCAAGTCAAAATTCCATCCCTGCCTCCTTGCAAGGAGTGATGTCACAGGAATGGGGGCTGGGATACACATACACACAAAAAAATCCAGGGCTGCACTCCCTTCCAATCAATTTATACAATGAAACCTTTCTAAAACTACCAAAAAGGGAGGGGCAGGTTAGCTGGGGGAAATCCAGGCCCCTCTTTAGCATATGAGAAGGTTAGCTTGGTGACTGAGGCTCTGTCACACTGCTTGTTTCACACCCTTTTCCCTTATAGCTTATGTGTGACTAACGGGGATTTCGGTACTGCGTGAAAAGACAGATGTGAAAATCATAACACAGCCTAAAATATACATCATGTGCATAGACAAAAATGGGGGCGGGGGAAAGGAAGTCAAGCTAAGTTAGCTATTGTGATTCAGAAACTAGGAAGGATACTTATTAGTAAGGGTAGTTTTTCATTTTACACCACGAAGGGTTTTGTTATCAAAAGGAAATAATGGTATTAAAGAGTGTTCATAACATATTGAGGATTACACACAGAGAACAATACAAGGCCAAAGATCTGAGAGTGGACCAATCAGCTGAAATATTGCATTAGTTTCTATGGTGACTGCTCTATTTTTAAAACTCCTTTTTATACATAGTTCCCCTTGTGCCCTTTAAAGACATAGAAACATAGAAACATAGAATGTGTCGGCAGATAAGAACCATTCGGTCCATCTAGTCTGCCCAATTTTTTTTTTTTGAGTACTTTTATTAGTCCCCCGTTCCCGGTCTTATAGCTAGGATAGCCTTGTGTCTATCCCACGCATGCTTAAAATCCTTGACTGTGTTTACCTCTACCACTTCTGCTGGCAGGCTATTCCATACATCCACTACCCTCTCAGTAAAGTAATACTTCCTGATATTACTTTTAAAATCGTTGCCCCTCTAATTTAAGACTATGTCCTCTAGTTGTGGTAGTTTTTCTTCTTTTAAATATACTCTCTTCCTTTACTGTGTTGATTCCCTTTATGTATTTAAATGTTTCTATCATATCCCCCCTGTTACGTCTTTCCTCCAAGCTATACATGTTAAGATGCTTTAACCTTTCCAGGTGTTTAACTAAGTCAGCAATAGTGTTTGTACCAACAATATTTCACTTTAAAAAATGGAGGACTCCTTTTCAGCAAACCTTAAAGGGACACTACTGGGTCTCTTTTCACTTTCCTGCACACTGATTTTACCTGGACTAGCATAGTTGCCAACATCGCCATGTTTCCAGGGACACATATTTGTTCCACATGCTGCAGAAAGACCATGCAAAGAAATTCCAGTAGAGGCACTGGCTGAGGCGATGATCTCCCCTCACCAGCACCCTACATGCCCGGAGTGGAGGACTCTGGGAGGGGGAGGATCTCACCGGGTGCGAGGTCCGCCTCCTCCCCATGAAGCAGAGTGGCGTCTGCTTCACGGGAGCCACGAGCAGCATGAGCTCTGTGTGTAAAACATACATGGAGCTCAGTTAGTGCTGCCCACTCTCCCTGCGCCAGAGATAATGCAGGACATCGGATTTCAATCAATATTTTATTCTCATGAATGAAACACTAGCAATTCTAGGGATCATAGGCAAACTTTACTCAATAAAGAGAGAATTAAGGTAATTGAGATGGGAATGTCAAACTTTAGGCCAATGTGAGTTGGAAAATTACTCCAATGCAGCTGAATGGGAGAATTCTTCCCACTCAGCTACTTTGGTCTTACGTTTGAAATTCACGTCTCAATTCTCTGCTATTCTCTCAATATTGAGAAGACCCTTTAATGTATGCTGCAGTGTCCCCCTACTTATAGGGGTATTCTTGTGGTGGAACAGACCAAATACACTGGTTAATGTTGTTTCTGGCAGAGATGAGTGTCAGGCGGAAATTAATTAATGTTGACTAATCAATTACCATTGGATTAACGTAAATAACACTCAGCTGAATAATTGATTGTTCTACTCTATGGTGCCCTCTAAACAATAGCTAACTGATCAAAGGTTTATAGATAAGAAAATAAAAGTACAAGAATGTAAGATATACAATACTTGTGTTACTGATTTATAATGAAAATGAAAAACACATTGTTTCAAATAATACATGTGTGCTTAATTATTTAAGAAAACAATAAGACATACATTCTTAAAGATTATTTTCTGTTTACAATGGAATAAAAGACAAGAATAAGAAATACTATTCAATAAAAGCAGATTAAGTATTATTGGCACTGTAGTGCAAGAATGTTACCATGCCAGTGGGACACATTCAGTCACCTAGAGTCTGGTTGGTGATAGGCAGCCACAGGTTCCACGTTGGACCATATGGGTAATCCAATCCATTCACAAGTTGGAGGAAACGTGTTGGTTCTGTCCTGGCAGAGGGAGCTTGGAGCCTGATATATCTATATAGAGATCAGGTATATCTTAGGGTACTCCCACTGTTCTAACACTATGCTTGTGAGTGCATCTCTTTAGGGGGAAATATATGTCATATTTAATCATTGGTGAAAAAAAACACCATGACATTTTCAATTCATTTTTCCATGTTTTGAGTGATTTTAAATCAAATTGAAAATTAAAGATAACTGCCTTGTTTACATACATAGCTCTGTGTACTCTAACTTTTGCACTGATTTTGTTGAATACAAATATTAAGAGCTCCCACACATTCGCATACAGATACGCGAAATAGAGCAAACAACAATAAACACATAGAGTATATATATATAAATATATGGCAGGTTGTACAGATACATCCTGTTTTGAGATGTTGGGAGATCCTCCGGTTCAGGGATTTTAGACTAGTGGATGATGAGTTCTTAGATAGTGGGAAATAAGCCTGATGCACATCTAGAGTATATTTACCTTGCATGAGTCTGTCAATACGATTTAGCATCAATGAATTCTCTGTGCTATTTATACTCAGCTCTTAATCTCAAGGACACCTTTACAGAGGCTACCTCATTACTGTTATTATTACCAAGCACTGACACCAACGGCTTAACAGATATTGTGTAAAGTGACAGTCCATTACATTTTACAATAAATGATAATGTTCATAGATCCCCAGCTTCTATTGTGCTTTTTTATTCACATTACCAAATCCAGTTCAGTTACAGCTGCTTTTTTAATCAAGCAGTTGTGTTCCTTATTTTAACACAAAGGATAATTGATATAGAATGCTGGTCATTAGTGAGTAGTTCACTGTACCCCTGGAATGGGCTTGGACAGACTTAGTTCCCTATACAATGTGTACAACTCAGCCTGCTGTTAACACAGTCTTGTTTTTTTTTTGACTGGCAGCCTGGCATACCAATAGGGAGTATGGCCTTTGGTGACAGGACTCCACAGGAGCCTTATATTTGAGTACTTAGCTTCGCTATACTTAACTTAAGTGTCTACTCAATAAAGAAAGAAGTTCAGGGAATTGAGACAGGAATTTCAAACTGTAACAATTTGGAAACATTCTTCCATTCCAATGCATTGAAGAATTTTTCAAACTCGGTTACTTTGTCCTAAATCTAAGTTCCTTGCAATTCTCTGTTTATTAAGAAGACCATTTAGTAATAGCTTATAAATCAGAGGGTCCAGCATTGGCCCGTTTGAAAGCAAAGTGCAGCCCACCTGTCTTAACTTCTCATAATCCCTATAACTGTATACTTTTAAATTCATTTAAACTTGTTCTGAATTGCTTTATATACCAAATATTTTTCTACAATCTATATTTCACGATTACTGCAAATAAAAAAAAGGAATTTAGCCCAAAACACACATCGATTTCTGATTAAATTCAGAAAAAACTTGGATGCCCCTCTCCTAGATGAGGCATGCTAGACAGATCAGTTAAAAAGCTATTAAATCAGCAGAACAAGGTCATTAAATAAAGTATGAAGCACGGCACATTCACTTGAACTAGATTTATATGCAAATACAATACAAAGCCACAGATTAAGATTAAACTTTTAATTACATTTTATAAATCTCTATTATGGGTTAAACAGTTTTTCTTTGCAAAAAAACTGTCCTGACAAAAAAACTAGACACCTTATATGAACAGTTTAGTGTTTAAATTAACTACTTTTAAAAGGGAAGTTTGTCATTTAGCATATCAAGCCACAAGGTGATGTAATAAACAGAAGACGTCCGAATGAACAAAATCGAAACGAAAATGTTCGTTTTGCACATGTCTATTGAGCCTTCTTTACTTCCTATAGTTCTCTCAGGGGCAGACATGTTGTTTAGAATCTTGTGTGAGATCTCCACTCACTTTGGTTCAGATGGTTCAGAAAACTCTGACACATCTGACCAAAGATTCTAAACAAAATGTCTGCCTCCAGTTAGAGCTATATGGTGTGAAGATGGCTCTATGAGGTACTTTATTGTATTAGTTCATTAAAGCATTTCCAAATTAAAAGCACTTGTCCTTTAAGTGGGGCATTATCAGAACATTTTCATGGGCAATTCTATCACTGTCCAGCTAAAGCTGGCAACTAAAGCCGAAAGTGCCACTGCGCATGGGCATGGTGCTGCGCATGCGCAGTAGGCATTAATTGGTGTCCCTGTCACTGGAGAATATGACCCAGACCGGCTAAAACTATAAGAGAAATATACATTGTTTTAAATTAAAAATAAGTGTGTTTTGAATGTATTAAAAATATGTACAACATACAGAAAATAAGCTAAGTGGAACCAACCCCTTATGTACCTACACTTTTCAAACACATATCTATGGATATTGTACTGCGACACCAGTTATTTCAGCCTGACTAAGCAAGAGCATGTTAGATAGCAGATAAGCTTACTGTGCTTATTTCTGTACTTACAATCTTGATCTGGGGGAAAAAAACAAAGAAATATCATTCCTTAGGATAGTTTGGTTCTAAGTAAAGGAAAACTAAAATTAACTTAATGCATCATGGCTTTTGGCAGAAGAGACAAACAAAAAAAACTTTGAAAAGACTGACCCTTGGGGGTTATATTTTTCTAACCAAGCAAAACAATAATATTAAGTACAAAATAATATGTCCAGAAGCACACAATTACCAGCAGGATTTCTCTGAGTTGACTCTTAATACCCTAAATCAATTTTCTTCAGCAGAAATCCAGGCCATCAGGAAATGTGCACACAAATGCAATTATGGAAGGCTTGAATGGCTTGAGTGCTAATGTGCCGCTGCTACTGTCACGAGGCTAAAAAGGTAGCCTCAAGAGAGAGACAGACATGCCCATTAACCATTTCCCAGGAACAAGGATTTCATTAAAAAATGTAAAAAAAAATCTAGTACCTTGATCAGAAAATCAACAAAATAAAAATTCGAGTTGCCAACAGTAATATTTATAAAAGCTGTGGTTGCCAGGGATTGTCGCGTTGGACATTTACTGGCCTATGTGATGGATAATGTTCTCTTCGACCGACTCGTTGCCTGTCCCTGGTGGCTGCCTTGTGTTTGTCTAGGCCCAAGTGTAGTGTGCTACAGTTAGGATGTGATGAATGAGTTAATAGTTGGTGTACAGATGTATGCGATATTTTAATGCAACAGACATATATAATTAATGAAAATTATTCATGCTCTATCATTTATGGTCTCTCTTACCCCATAACATTACCAGGCACTTTCAATGTACATTATAGATTCATCCAGTGTGATAACCGGTATTCTGCCTGCCCATTAATGTAATAGGCACCTGTTATTTTTGCTTAATGCACGGCATATAATGCCTGTAATAAACATTTTATTAACTGCACACTATATGATCATAATAATCATTAATGAATGTGAGCTGAAATATCTAAAAATATCTGCAATTGTGTCCTAAAATATTATCTAAAGTAAGGATATTTTTGACAACACTACGTATTATCACATTCTGTCTGACCTTTAACACTTTTGAACTGCCGACAAGTGGAGACATTTGACAAGGAGTCTGCTAAACATCATGTCTGGCCTCAGGATTAGTAGTTTGAGCTTATCAATTGTACATATTTAGCATACTGCTAGATTACTGAACTAAAAATATCATAACCTCAGTATACTATAATCTGTCAGCAGCATATTATTATGTGATTTAGTTTATTAAACATCAAATCTGCTGTACTAATCAATGAAAAAGACCCAGCTACGTATATGAAAGCATCATTTGTTTTACCAGGTTGCAGCTGATCACTATTTAAAGGGATGTTGAGAATAGAAAAATATTCTATGCATTGTGTTGCAAGCAAATGCATGGATTAAGAGAAACATGTGTTTTAAATGTCCCTCTGGTGTCTCTTATTTATGACATCACCTTGTGGTTTCATATGCAAATCAACCTTAAATTGAAAATGTGTAATAAACAGGAGACACCACAGATACATTGTTTGGCTATTAAGTTATGTCTTGAATTTCTACTATCTCAATGTATAGATCATTTTTGCTATTTTTTTTATATTCTAGATTTACACAACAAACAATGTTTTTGTCCTTTATTGAAGAAATATTGGTGAATTACTGTTTATTCCAGAACATACATTCTGAAGACATATGATTGTAATTTAATAACTTTATCATATTACACACATTTTATGGTTATGGGGATATTATCCAAGATCCACAAAAGAAAATCACTTTATGGGTTATTTTTTATGTAGCTAATAAAAAACAAACCTTGATGTTGCTAAAATAGAATCCTTTCACATACGTAGCACTCAGTGTAAATTGGATTTAGTCACCATGCCCCTAAAAGCCTTGTATCTGGAGACAGATCTAATGTCAGTGTTTTACAACCTCACATACTGTGTTAATAATACATATATTAAAATGCCAGAAATAGACCAACATTTAAGTGAATGTATGGACATGCCAAAGAGCATCCATTAATAATGTAATTATTTATAGCAAGTGGTTGGATTTCTACAAAATAATTTACATTTGGATCTCATTACTCTGAAGAATATGGGTCCAAAATATTTGTTTAAAAATTATGAATTTTACAGGTACACAAGTGTGCACAACAGCAATCCATAATCTAATCCTAAACAAAACACCCCATTACCATGGTCTATCAAGCCTTAATTCCTCAAAGTGAGTTACAGTATACGGGTCCGATTAACCCCTTCTCGACATATGAATTAAAGTTAGCTTAGTAGGCACTGATGGTGTTGCAACCTGAGTGACCACAACAGCCAGCAAGATAGGCTTTATAGGCAGCGCTTCCCTTCTACTGGCAAGAGCAATGGAAGTGATTTTGTTTCACTTCCATTGCTGTAGGGGGTGCTGCAGGATGCTGGCACAGCAGATCAGTGTGATCTGTGTGCTGGCAAGTATGATAAGTGCTCTGATAAGTGCTCTCTCTCCCTCACTTGAGTGAGAGAGACAAATCAGATAATGTAATATTTTAACAGTAATAAATTAAATATTTAATATTTAATACATGTTTAATAACCAAGGGCTTTTATAAAAGCCATTTACAGTGTTTAACGCCATACCTGCCATTTATCGCTGTGTATGCAGTGATTTTACACAGCAGCACATTTTTTGCTGTCTATGCATTTTGTAGGGGTTAATTTTTTTACTGTAATTAATTAAATTATAACAAAGGCTCTTTTAAGAGCTATTAACCTCTTTCTTGCTGTAGATCACTGCCTAAGCAGCGATCTGGCACATATGCATTGATCTGGTCACAGAAGCATTTTTTTTTGCTTTCTGCATTTTTTTTGTTACATCTGATAGGGGTTAGTTATACCCGCAAGGGGATTATGTGTAACATAAACATTTGTTTGAAGCTGTCTGAGCACATGTATAGCGATCAGTAACAGCCGCTCAGTGGCAAAGGTGGTTTGGTGATTGCTCAGGATCTGCCTCCCTCTCCTCACTTGAGTTTTAGTGAGGGAGACAGACAGATATGTATAATGTTTGTTTGTAATTGTAATAAATTAAATAAAATGTTACAAAATTGTAAGATCCAATGGCTTTTATAAAAGCCATACCCTTTGAATAGTGTACCCTGTGTTTTAAACCCTTCTCTGCCACTGATCACTGCACAGCAGCACATTTTTTCTTGTCTGTGCAGTACTCCAAAGGCGTGATAAGAGCTATTAACCCCTTCCTTGATCTACATGGCTAAATTCCAAGTTGGAAAATCAAAAAGCACACCTATCAAATGTGGTCTTTTAACCCCCCAAACAAGCTGACAAACAAACAAGAGGAAAATGTTCAAATAGCCATTGTCCAAAATGGCCAAAAATGTTTAAATGTCACCCGGTGCAGTCCACAACCCCCTTGGGATGGCACTGACCATGGTGTAGACCATGGTGTGATACATCAGAGGGTAAGTGTAGAGATAACACTTCCTCTGAGACTGTTTGGTGTGGCACAGGTGACTTGATGGCAGTACTCGACCAGGGGATCCTCAAAAGGCAATACAGATGTGAAAGCGGAAGAACCACCCCCTGGTACATGGCAAATTAGGCATATTACCGTAACTGTGAAGAGTACCAATGCAACATGTTGAGAAAATAAAGCAAACAACATCAAAAAAGACTAGTATGTTAATTCCAGGCTTGTTCTCAGAGATTTATATATTTTTCTTCCTTTCAAGAAAACTGTTCTTTTGTATATCTGTGCTCACTGTTGTGAGCACATTCAAGACCCTGACATGCAGGAATTCAATCTGTCCACAGTAGAGCAGTTTCAGTTTTGTTCACTCCATATCTGGAAACAGAGCAGTCTCTGTGGACATTTCAGAGAATATAAACACATACATTCATACTGATCCATGCGGAGCAGAGAATGCTGGATTAAGGCAACTCGTTTTTTGCACACAGGGAAAAGAATCAGTTTAGGTATCAGTACAAAGTCAGAACTCATGCCAAGATGGAATTCAGTTAATGGAATGTTTTGAATTAGTATACTGTATATTGTAATCCCTCATGCTGTAACACAGAACTTGCACTTTTTTTAACACGTGTGTAAAAATTCTAAATAAAGAGTGGTTTCTGACCTTATACCTTTAGTATGTGTAGGGGTTGTCTGCAATATTTTGCTCACTCACTTAGTTCAAGCAGATTTTCAATTCATGGATTATATTGACTTTTATGCGTCGTTGACTTAGCAACTCTTATTAGTGAACATTTGCCACATCCAAGTCAGTGAGTTTCCCTTAGCTGAGCTTGTTCAGGGAACTGTCAATGGCCATTTTCAAGCTTACATTCAGGAATTTTCATCTGTTGAATCCCCTTGGCCAAACTCAGGGCTTAGTTTGTAAACTTGTACAAACAGATTTTACTTAGATGGATCAATTTCCAGACAGCTTTATTTCAAATTGGTGGATAGGTTTCATCGAAATATGAAATCCTTGCTGGGTTGGCAGGAGGTCAAGCATTCTCCTCAAACACAAGGTGTTAAAGTACATATGCTAGCCAGAAATTCAAAACTGGTTCAAAAATGGTCATGTTTGATGAAAAAATGTGAACCTTTAGGTTAATAGAACTAATCTATATGCTATTAAATAGTTATATATCATAGATACTACGGATTTTACACTATAACCTGTCTTGTTTATTGACACATGAAGGTCAGCCTCAACTTTTCTGTGCAAGTTTAAAGGCACTTGCAAGTGTTTTATTATCTGACAAAAAACAAGCATAGGTCAATATTTAAAGTTTAAACTCATAACAAAACAAAAAAAATTGTTCACATAAATTATTAGCATATCATATAATCTGAGGCCTATCCATGCCAATGGTCTGGCAGGCTGTTAAACAAGTTAGGGTGCCAAAGTCACTATAGGTGGAATGACTATCTGGTCCTTTTACTTAAAAACATTAAATAATATGAAAAGAATAAAAATGAATCAAAATGTAATTTATGTATGCATTCTAAAAACAGTAGTTCAGTGTGCTCAAATAATCTAAAAAGAATTCACAAATTGTTAACCCAACATAATACAGATACAAGGACATACAGATGAATGTAAACATTTAGTGCCTTGCCACATTAAGCAAGACAAGTGTTCGACAATAGGAATGTTTATAACCTGTTTTAGCATTCACGTGTCTTTGATTTTTCTTTACTTTCAAGTAATTAAATGTTCAATTGGCTTGTTGAATTACAAAGGCTTCCGAGATTCAAGCATTACATTGCCAAAGTGGCTGAAACTCATCTCATTACTAAAATGGCTCTCTTAACAACTGAGCATGAGAGGCTTCAACATGGATATACTTAGCATTTTAAGATCCTAGGATATGGGATCAACGACCAGTCTTGGTTGTGACAACTTCATGTTACAATTTCATTTTTATCAACTCATAGTTCTTGGGTTTAATCTCTGTTCAGTAAATGTTGGTGAACTGTACTGAAAGTGCAAAACTTAGACCAAAATAATTGCCATTTATAATTTACTAATATGTTTTAATTTTGCAACATGATTGTCAATTCACAGTTTAGTGAATAAGCCCCTGTGAATGGAGGCTATTTTAAAAGAATTTTGTGGATATGCATATTAGATGTCTCCATAAATACATGTTTTTGTTGGCAGATGGCATTTCATGTATTTTTAAAAGTCTAGCACTTAACATTAACATGTTCTTAGCAAATTTGCTAAACCTGTAATTTGCATTGTAGATCAACTAGACCTTGTTTGACACGTTCATTGATATTTTATAAATAAGGGGTGAGTCATGATTTGGTTGAAAGTCCTTAGAGACCAAGTTACAGATGGTGTAGTCATTAGCCACCTGAGGCCCATATAATTTATCCTACAAAATGGGTGTTTGGGTTAAAATCAATCCCAGAATGAATTAGATGACATCGTTTGAAAGCTTTAAATAATTTAGAAGTATCTCAGTCATTGTAAAGTCATAACATTTTATGGATATCGTCCTATGAAAACATACTCTGCAAGTATTTTTTTTGAAATCTGACAAGAGTCTGACATGGAAGTGAGCATTAATTATCTGCTGTACACTGCTGAATCACTGTTTATTAGATTTGGTGAAATCACATCCATGCTAACAACAGTTTTGCAGGGTTACCACAGTTTCTGCAGAAGAGAAACAAAGAAAAAACAGACACACTGTACATTCTAACACTTTAAATGACACAAAGATGATCTTCAGGGGGTTGTGGGCAACGCTATGCTTGTAGAGAAAAGTAGACAATGAAAATAAACAGTTTATACCACATCCCCCAAACAACTGAGAACAATAAAATACCAAAATGTTTGTTGCACTTACATTTGTGGCAAACAGCAGGGTGCGGACAACCCCCTGGGACAGTAAGCAGCCTTACGCGCTTCGCGCCATAGCAGGGTGCTTAGTCATAGGCGCTTAGTAATAGGCATGCCTATGACTAAGCACCCTTCTATAGCGCGAATACCAAATGAATCTCAATGAGCAGAAAATGTGCATGTAGCATAGTGTCTACTTTCTCCATGATAAACACAAAAATAGATAGGGTCCATGAAATGAAATCAACACTAGTCTCATACTCTTCCAAAATAGAACAATCAACGTAAGGTGCAAAAATCATCAAAATGTATTGCATGTTAAAACATACACCAACAGGAAACAGGGTTGGCTTATTCGATAAAATCTGCTACCTGCAATAAACCAACAAATTAACTCACCTTACACAGGTAATATGAAAGACTAATATGCACTTAGCTAAACGATTCATGAACATGTCCTAATTCTCCATTAAGAGGACATGTTTATGCAATATCTTTGATTGTGGACTGGACTGGTAATTAGACTAATGAACTCATCTATATTTAAGAACGATTGTTATAGTTATGTTTTGGAATTTTAAGAAAACAAACATAAGTTTTAAAAAAATGCTGTCCCCAGGATAAGTTACATCTGATCAGCTGGAAGTTACTCTGTATTTTCTAGTAATCTTTACAAATAGATCTCTCTTAAAGATTACCCTAAGTTCCTTAGCCATATCATGCCACATATTAGAGACATGTTTAAACATATGTTTATCCTAATTTATACATTTGCATACAATTTTGCTTACACAATGTATAGATCATTATTCACTATATACACAGTCTAAGCCGAGGTTGACAGTGTCCCTTTAAACACAACTGGGTAGTCCCTAAATTCTGGACTGTTGGGTGGGCTGTTACGGTAGTCAGTGACGAAAGCAGGTTGCCGTTTGAATAGTACAGACTGCTTTCCTTAAAATTCCAAAGGCATCTTAACAATAACGTTTGTGTGTGTAAAACAAACACAGGGTGTTGTTAAATGTTACTGGAAACATATAGAAAAACCTCAATGAATACCCTCAAACTCCACAAAAACACACCAAATGAAAGATGATTTTTCTACCTAAAGGATAAAAATATAATACATTCTTCAATCAAATCTCATACATTTAAGCATATATTTTGCAGTTTTAGTCACTCTCCTGAGATTGTGCAGCTTGAGAATTCATACACTACTTTGATCCTCTTGTGTTTAATGACTTTAAATGACTGGACATTACTGAAGACAGATATAGGTTAACGAGGATTAGTGATCTTCCTGAGCTGGCTCTATTCAGTCTGATGACATAGACATTTAGTGGAATTATCACCTTTCACTTAATCACATGACAAGAGAAGTTTAAATAGGTTGGCATATCATGGAGACTGGCACTAGCAACCCTCCTGATGATGTGGACTACAACTCCCAGCATTGTTAGAATATGGTGACAACTTCAGAATTGAGTCAGTGAGCTGAATGATTGAGGGTTATGTAAAAAGAGCAATTCTGGAACAAGAAGCAATAATCATAGAGACCAATAGATTATCCCTGGTGATTGCTGCAATATTAGAATTTTGTGTAGAATTGCTCTTCATGCATAACCCCCAAATATACAGAAAAAGCTTTGTGAAAACATCTTCTTACATAGAATAAAGATTTGAAAAGCCATACTCTTACCCGTAAACCTTGGTCCATAGACAGACAAAGCACTTGCCAGGGTGCTGTATATCTGAACATCTTTGACAATGTCTTGTTGTAAGCTGTATCAAAATGAAATGCTATTAAACACCAGCATTTGTAGCTAATAGCTATTGATGGTGAACATCCCTCTGAATTCAGTACAGTGTCCTCTTCACTCAGATCTTAACAACAAAGTGAGTATCTTGTCTAAGCAGTTGTGGTACCTTCCCGTCAGGTTAGTGTGAAGTTTACAGCCTTAAGGAACAAAACCTCCATCTGTTTGAGAGGAAGACTGTGAAAGTAATGTCGAATAAGAGGCTTTCTTTCTCAGGAGGAGCTTAGATCAAACTCAATTACCATAACCCCCTGGACCTACCCAACTCTCCTTTGAGCTCTTTTACTGACAGGTTACTTAAGAGTGTAAGCCTTTGTTCCCTAAAGCTCATGTATGTAACCCTTTAACCATTGCTGGACAGGGTTCATTTATTTATAGAAAACAAAAATATTTTGATGGCTAAAAAAATATCTTAAAATATCCTGTAAAAAATACTATTTTAACTTGCCAGAGCCATTTTGTTTAGTGGTTCATCATAAAAATGTTAGACTTAAAAATACTTTCCAAGAGAAAAACTCCCAGAATGAATCCCAAGGGTTCTTTTAGGTCAACTCTACTTGAGGCCAAACGGTTCCCCATATCTCTACAAATATAAATTAGGCCTTACAGTGTGACCACGAAGAAGAAACCTTTTCCTGCTTTCCCCCACCCAACCATGTTTCAAGCTGCAACCATATTATAGACATTGGCAACACGTCTTTTAATTTGGACATCAGTAAAATTCATAACATATACATATCGACACTGAACTAAAAAATATTAACAATGAACATAAATACCCAGAGTTACGCCTGGAAGAACTGAAATAGTCTGGTATAGGAGATTGGCCTCTAAACTGTTTTTTTTCCCTACTTATCTAACATAACTAGGCCTACCTTCCTTTGCTAATCACATATAGTGTACCCACTGATCGATTATTGGGCTTCTCACTATGTATTAATAATCTCAACTGTGTGAAGCATGTATGCTGATGACAACATAATTTAAATGAGCAGGTCAAACTTACCCCAAGTTTAAGCTTTTAAAGAATTTTGGATCACTAGCAAGAAACTATTGGGGGAGGGGAACTCTCCATGTGGTCTGTATTTATGAACTATGAATATCTCCCGGTTAGGCAGCTAGTTCTGAGTGAGGTCATAGTGGGTACAGATTCCGTTGGGTCCTGCTGAGTGTCAGCTGTCTGGGCTTTGTGGTTAAGCCAACAGCATGGCATTGCAACCATAGCAACCATATGACACTCATCATAGACTACAGGAACAGTTTATGCACGTGGGCCACAGACCTATCTCAATAAACTCTGTAAAATCCACTGTGCTGGTTTATCCTCCAATATTATTCACATATGTGACAGCACCTTACCAGCCATTCCACATTCCAAAAAGGAACTGGGTTAAAACACCTTCTCTTACACAGCTGCTCATATGTGGCCTTCCAGATACCATCAAATCATCCATTAGTCTAAAATCCCTGAATAAGACTGCCTCCAAAAATAGAATGCACCTGTTAATAGACATACTTGAAAACGAGAGAAATCTCATCCCTCCTGGTAAAATACTTAATACATAGTAATAATAAAATTAATGTGCATCTTTGTCACATGGAATGATTTATATCTGTCCTGTGCAAAGAAGATTTCCAAAATACATATATGTATATAATAGTACTAACAATGGGTGATGTAAATAGGTAGGGATTGATGACAATTTAACCAAATATAGACATGAACAGGGATTGTGGAATATTGTAACAGAAGACATTAAATGCAATATTGAATTTAACATTGCATCATTGGCTTAAATGGAGCTCTCCAGTATACAATTTCCCATTTTCATTAAGTATATTCTTGTGTATGCATATAAGACTTAAGGTTGACTTTGTTATCAAGTTTGAGGTAACCAGTTATTACCAATGCACACAGTTTTCACAAAATCATAGGAATATATAATACTGCTGATTATGGATCACTTTCAAAGCAATTTCCTTACAAAAGTGACTCACTCAAAAGTGGTAAAGCATTTAACCTTATGTAGTACACTGTAGTGGCACTTAGAGGTTCCCGACATGTATGCTCCTTTTAAAGCTACTATAAAACACATTCCACGGTATGTGCTCAGTAAAGGAATGCCAACCTCGCCATGGAAACATAAGATGCTTGAAGAGTTAATCTGTCACTGGCTTCTCATGTGTTGTTCCTCGGGGTGACTAGCTTCTCCCTTGCACTTGGTATTTGTTTTGTGCCAAACCAAGTAAACAAAAGCTCACATACTAATACTGTGTTTTCAACACTGTATTTTAGTTACTTTTATAGTAATTATATTTCAAATATATTTGAAACTATTGTACATATGACGATAACTACAGGTGTCTGTTCACTAAAAGTGAACTGTGGTGACAACTATTTTTGCAACTGCTGTTGCAGATTAATTTTCATAACTTTGATGTCAATTCACCATAGTTCACCGTTTAGTAAAATGACCCAAGTCCTCTGAAATTATTACTCCTAAATCCCTTTCCTCAGATGTTGAGGTTAGGAGTGTACCAAATATTCTATATTCTGCTTTTGTGCAGGCTAATAGTGTCATTTTAATGGGGAAATTGGCTGTGGCATATTAATTGGCAATCTGGCTGTGGCATATTAATGGGCAGGCTAATAGTGTCATTTTAATGGGGAAATTGTCTGTGGCATATTAATTGGCAATCTGTCTGTGGCATAATAATGGGCAGGCTAATAGTGGAATATTAATGGGGAAAATGTCTGTGGCATATTAATTGGCAATCTGGCTGTGGCATATTAATGGGTAGGCTCATAGTGGCATAATGGGAAAATTGGCTGTGGCCAAAGTGATAGTGTGGCATGTTCTGTGGGGCAAAATAACATGTACTAAGGGGAAAAGTGACACCGTGGCATGTTCTGCAAGGGCAGTGCAGTTGGACAAAGGGACACTGTGGTATGTTCTGGCAGGCAAATTGACACTGTGGCATATCAAATCGTGTGGGTGCAATATGAGTACAAGCCAAGTGCTTTGGGTATTGTATGGTGCTGTCCTTTATATGCAATGTGGGTTCAGAGGAACGGAATACAAATAAGAAATTAACAATTTTTCAATAACATTTTTATTACATATGAAAATAATTGAATATAATATTAAAAAGTTCATATAAGTATAAATGCAACTAGCTATATACATATATTTGGGGTCCACCTCAAGCTTTTGAAAAGGCTGGAAATATTTAATATTTTACAGGTTTTTTTTGTGGTCTGAAACTCAATATTTGTTTGCTGAGAGGGTAGTGGATGCATGGAATAGCCTTCCAGCAGAAGTGGTAGGGTTAATACAGTGAAGGAGTTTAAGCATGCATGGGATAGGTATAAGGCTATCCTAGATATAAGATAAGGCCAGGGACTAATGAAAATATTACTTTACTGAGAGGGTAGTGGATGCATGGAATAGCCTTCCAGCAGAAGTGGTAGAGGTTAATACAGCGAAGGAGTTTAAGCATACATGGGATAGGTATACGGCTATCCTAGATATAAGATAAGGCCAGGGACTAATCTTATATCTAGCTGAAGTGGTATGTTTATACTAATGTATGTTTTATGGTGTACACACAGCTCTCTGACTGAAGCACATCTGCACACGGTCTTACTATATTTCATGTAAAAGGGATACTGCCTGATGTAGATGTTGTGCTGTGAATGTATCTGTTCTATACCAAGGATGCATGGTAATGTTGTGGGGGACCTTGGTGATATAATCTACACTGTGACAAGTAGGTGGAGTTACACTATGCTAATTATGTGGAATGGGCGGGGCTTTGGGCAGTAGGTGTGGTCAATCTTAAAGTAAGTATTTGGAAGCTGAGCTGCAAAGTGTATCTGAATTTTTTTTTCAAATGTTGGCAACTATTCTAATGCAATTTTCTGTTGCCTTCAGTAATGCAACTTTTAGATAATCCCATTTCTCCTGGACTCTGTTTAACTCTGCTCTGCTCCAGTCTGATAATGACTCCTTTACACATAATCTAATTTTAGAAAAGTAATTTTTTCGAAAATCTACAACTTTTATTTTTGTGTGGTGTGACTGTGTCACTGTTCTTATATTAAATCACACTGACTGGTGATCAATAGATCCTAAACTTTCACCTTCAGTAATATCTGATAACAAATCTCCATTTGTGAACACGAAATCTAATATGGCCTGCTTTTGAGTTGGCTCCTCAACTACTTGCTTTAGAGATAATCGATTATGCGTACTTCTGGAGCAAGTAGCTATTTTGGATTTCCAGTTTACATCAGGAAGATTAAAGTCACCCATGATGATCACTTCTCCCTTCATTGTCATTTTAGCTATTTCCTCAACTAGTAGATTATCTACCTCCTCTATTTGTCCAGGGGGCCTATAAATCACACCCACCCGAGTTACCGTATGATTACCAAATTCTAACTTGACTAACTGACTCTATGTTCGCCTCACTAACTTGTATTATGTTAGATTTTAAGCTATCCCTTACATACAGGGCCACCCCTGTAACTCCCAGAATGAATCCCAAGGGTTCTTTTAGGTCAACTCTACTTGAGGCCAAACGGTTCCCCATTATGCCATGTCTCAGTAACAGCCACTAAATCTACATTCTCTGTTGCCAATATTACCCAAGTTCATGGATCTTATTCTCTTAACTGCGAGCGTTTGTAGACATGATATAACTATAAGTTATTTTTCATGTTTATCCAGTGTTATTTATTATTATTTATTTATACAAGAACATCCAGATATAATAATCTACATTTATTATTATTATTACTTTTTTTTTTTTTAAATTAAGTGTACATTACATGATATTAACTAATATTGATAAAAGAGATACAAGTATATAAAAATGAAAAATAATAACCAAGGGTAGAAAATGTCAAGAGAACTGGGACACGGGAGGGAAAATTCACCATAGAAGGTCCAAATGGGAATAACGTTAAATTAAGCAGAAAAGCTTGGAGGTGTATAACTATTACACCACTACAACCAAGTAATTAACCTTTAACTTAAGCAGGGCTAACCATAACTTAACAATAAATTCTGCCCCTTTTTAGTTTCCTGAGGTGTACTTACTATGTCTATGGCCTTGTAACAATACACTCTAATCTTGTGGCTCCTAGTATTCAGAGTCATTATCATAAAGTGTTTATAGTTTGTTAGGTAAGTGGTAAAACAAGATAGTCCTCTTCAAACCACAAAGGAAAAAAACGAAACAATATAAATGGAATGGAGGTAACTATTGAGGTTCCATTTAATTCATTGAACTCCAGTGGTGCACTGCTGTTTCCAGGGCCTGGTTTCTCCATCTCCAATGTACCTGCCCATCTACTGTGAAGTGCCAAAATATTTGTACCTTCAATGACACAGATTGCTATTCATCTGCTTACTTTGCTGTATTAGTGATGCTTTTGCACAAATAACTGGTATCCTCCGTTTATTGATCGTTCTTTACGAAAACAAGGGCAGTAATGGCTGTCAAAAGATAAACTTAACCTTTGGGAAATCTTGATGATGTACAAATTCCCAGATGGGTCATTTGTAAACATACAATAAGATTAATTCACTTGGGGGGAATAGTTTAATAGAATACATTACCCACTGCAAATGCTCTCTGCAAATAAGCTCTAAAATGGTGCCATAAAACTTCGCACTTAGTTTTATTCACCACTCGTTAACAAATTGCTACCTCAATGGAGATACACTGAGATGCATATTTGTAGTCTTTTCTTCAGACACAAATATAATTCTTTCATTAGCTTTGTCATCTTTTCTTCCGGCCATGCTGCTACATTCACAGAGGGGCATGTACTAAAAAAACACAAATATATTTTATGTGCAAAACTATTTCTGCGCTTTCCTCCTATTGCAATGTACTAAACATTTAACACTCAAATATTACATACGAGCAAGATGTGAATAAAGACGGGCATAATTGTGAATAAAAACAGGCAATTTTGTAAATATTTTTTCTACCTCTTTTGATAACTTGCTAAAAGCTGGTATAATTTTCACATGCAAATAAGAATTATTTTTCACAAAATATTCGCAAAACTGTTTAGCATGTGCACATATAATCGCAATCTATTAGCGCAACCGGAAATGTGCGCTAAATAATAATAAACGGAAGAGGAGCATATCAGGGGAAAAAAGCGCAGAATGTTACATATAGTCACAAATAGCTCCTTACTCATGTTTTACCTACTTTTTTCCCCACTGGTACACGACCCCCATAGACTCTACATTGGCGTTAAGCCAATTTATTTACTGGCCTGCTGGTAAAATACCAGCCAGATGGCAACACTAGCTTTCATACAGCCTTCATACCCAGGGTAATGAAGTGCCTCCAGTTAAGGGTGAGGTAATGTGGTGCTGGCATGTTCCTACATTAACATGGAACTCAAACAACTCATTGCAGGCATTTTTTCCCCCTGAAGCAGAAGATGCATGTTAGTTTATGCGTTACTGTCTCTTTAAATAGCCGTGTATTGATGCAGTTTCCCTTGAGCAAGTCACACAATTAATATGCAAACCAGTAGAGAAATGAAGAGCACTTTATAAATAACAACTCCAAAGTCTCATGGTAACTAAAATAATTAAAGTACCATTTTACTTAAATAAAATTCTATTACCATTTTTGAGGTAGCAAAATATATAATGGTTTTATACATGGATTTATGCATATATATATCATAGATTCTGTCTAATGTTCCTCACTATAAATGGAAAAAGATATTAATACAGCTACTGTGGACTGCCATTCCCATGATGCACTGCCAGCCATTTCCCATGATGCCATGCCAGCCTACCTCGTACTCCCTCAACAGAATTTATTGAGGTTTATAAACAAAATATGCAGGCATGTTGAATTCCATGCTACTGGTTATTTGGCAAGTAGCTGGTAACCACGATCTACTATACAATCCCTAATCCCTTAGGTAGATGTTTGAATAGACAAGCCAAGATTCATTCTGAGCATGACACACTGAAATGTGATCCTCTCTCACAAACAGGAGTCAGAGCGTGTCAGTGTGCTGAGAACAACTGCTCTGAAACCGGGATCAAACGCCAAATTGAGTTCTCACCCTGTTGCTGGGACTGGAGAAGGAAACACAGAATAGTCTGCTATTGTTTGCATTGTGTACTTGCTAGTTTCTGTTTACAGTGCTAACAAATGCTAATAGTGCATTTGGATGTCTATTCTTTTCATTCTTATCAGAATAAATTAACAGTAAATCTAAAAGTCTTCCCAGACAAAGCAAATTGATACTACTTTCATGCTATGAGACATGTCTCAAAGTCTGCCATAGCAAATTCTGTGATTAAGTCAGGGTTTGACTTTGAGTCTCAGTGTTGTTCCAGTCAACAACATTGTTTAAGCTGGATATTTACTAGGCTTTGTGACGGACAATGTAAGGACATTGCCAGGCCACCGATGTAGGAACACATGGCCTATCTTAGTCTCAGGGTGAATAACCAAACATCCAGAGTGATAATTTGTAGCTCCATCCTTAATATCCCATACTGCTTTGCTAACTGATAAGACTCTTGTTTGGTACTTTTTCTATTATCACAGTTATTATAGTAGAAATCCCTAGTCTTGGGATGTCACGGTCAGTTCATTTAGAAAGCCTCAACTATGGTTTATTAGCAAATGTAATACTACTAAGCTTATGATCGATATTAGCCTCGAATTAAAGGGTTTTGGTGTCTTAAAATGCACTTGTTTCACCCCTGCTCTACCCCCCCCCTGCTGTTGTTATTTCCAATAAAGCTTGATTTAGTCATGTGACCAACATTTTGTGCATGACAGAATGTGAACCTTACATGTCTTCAGAAATGGCTGACCTGGCAACTCTAATTATTAGTGTGTTGATGTTCACACATGTGTATGTTTTTATTTTATTGCTGACCTTTCACATAAGGTTGTCATTGGTTGGCCTTTTATGAGCTTGTGCCTTTTGTACTTTGTCTCTGTACCATTTAAAACAAACAAGTGTAGGGATAACACAAGGAGATCTGTTTTACCAGCAGCTGCATACAAGTGGCAGCTTTTAAACTAACATTCCTGAGGAGGAATGTCTGAGGTCAGGAAGGGCAGATTCATAACCTATCATTTAATAGAGTCCAAATCCTCCATCAACAACATTTCTCATAATAATATTAAGCTTTGTCATTCCTTGAGACACTTGACTGAGCGATGTCAAAATGCCATTAATCTATATACAATAAAGACACAGAGGCTTGCTGGATTATAATGGCAACAGTAGTTATGAAAACACTGCCACATTTATTTATAAAAGCAATCATTTGCTCTACTTTCTATGTTATTATTCTGTAAGAATACCTCAAGATTGGAACCATTGATACTTTTATTGTATATTTAACAAACTGAAATAAATATAACCATATTAACTTATCACCAAATGGTAACATAAGCTGGCTAAAGGAATGTATTCCTTATAAATTATATCCAGTCTTAATTTGATATGGAGACACAATACTATCTAGCTACTTTTCTAGTGCCACACAAGTTAGCTGTACCTTGGACAGCAAACTACTCCATTGATGTCAGACCTCAAGGACACACGGCCCAACATGTTAGATTAACATGTAAGAGAAAATCAGTCAGGGTTACCGGCTCTGCCTGTAAAATATCGGCAAGTGGCAGCACTAAAGTCAGCCATTTTATGAATTCCTATTGCCAGGGCTGGTTTTGAATGTGCAATACACAATGATTCTTAAAAATATAATACCTGTACAATGTATATTTTAAGCCCTTCCCATGCTCAGTCATGTAGCCCTTTCATCAATGCTTAATTCCAGGAATCCTCTTTTTGCTATCTCCTGATCAAACATTATGCTGATCCATTTTACTGACAGAGGTAAAGGAACATTGCACCTTTTTTAACCCTTGAAGGAAGCAAGGGTTAAAAAACCCATATCCAGGAATTTGAAGTAAACCCAATGTGTTTCTTAATGTCTGAAATCTGAGACACAGCAGTACCTGGTTGTCACCCCGCTCCGACTGCCGATTGTGAGGGTCTTCTGAGTTTTTGCATGGGATCAGCAAGGGGGGGGCGTAGTTAAGATCCCCCCCCCCCCCCCCCCTGCTGATTCCATGCTAAAAACGAGGGTCTCTACCCATGCTAGCAAAGAGAGCTGTAGGCCAAACAGGCGGATTCCTGCTTTCTATGGAAGCATGGCAGCTATCGGTCAGAATATAAACTGGTGTGTACTATCAAAAGTATACACCAGTTCATCCTCACAATAGGAACAACTAACATTTCACTTGTGCTTCTATAATAGAAGCACAAGTGAAATATAAAGTTTATTTTTCCTTTAAGGCCAATATTAAGTCTATGGAGCCAGTATCATGGGCAGTTTTTTTTATAAAGAAAAGGTGTCCATTCTAATCACAGCACTTGTTTTGAATCTATCCACTAGTCATAAATGTTTGGAGTTAACATACTTGGAATTCTGTTCTGTTTATGTACATATTCTTTATGTTCTAAATAATTATGTTACATGCATCTGCTCTGTGCCTTCGAAGAAGAAGATATTGTCGACTCAATATGCCACAATAAAGAAATGCACTGTTAAAGATGTTTTTTTTTTAAAGACACAGCATATGCAACGTTCATGTTCTTCTAGAGAGATTTCTCAATGCACACATTTTATATGGCACACAATCATATTTTCCAACTTTTTTTCTAAAATGTAGGATTATTTTCAGACTGTATGACTGGGAAAATTATTTATGGCTGACCTACTGAAAAGACATCTATAAATAAATTTGATACTGGTGTAATAAAAATACCATTCAAACATGATACATTCCTTGATCGAACAGCCCAACAATTTATCCGTTATTACATTTAAGTTCACCAAATCAAATATTATTTTTGCCAATATCAGCAGAGGTTGAATCCCTTATGGTGTCATGTAACCTTATAGTATGTAAGGATTTATATGCGCAATATAAAGGCTCCATATTCCTAAGATTTATGTGTCTCCTAGCACACAAGAAGTATGTTAACACTTTTAGCACAAGAACAATTTTGTCACAAATATATTTACTGTAGGAACTTGATCTTCTTTTTCATTTAATGCACCCACATAGATTTGTCCCACTTTGCTCTGGATGGCCCAAATTTGGGCCTGCAATCCTGATCTCATTCCAGGACTTGACCTACCAAGCTCCACCCCATGGCATCCCAATTCAAAAGGGGCAGCAGTGGGGGAGGCATACAGAGTGTAAATACCTTCATTTTAAGTAATAGTATCCCTTTCTTTTTAAACCAGATTGTTTTAGGTAATCATACTTTAAATATGATTCCAAAGTGTAAAATGAGGGGAAAGTTATTTTAAAAATTTCTGTATTGCCCATGATCATTTTTACACAAGTAATACACAGTAAACACACACACTGAAGAAATGTATACTATATAGGAATCACAGGGAACTGAGAAGGCCAAAGTAGTCGAGTTGGATCAATTCTCCAATGAAGTCGAATGGGAGAATTTTTCCAATTCGCCTACTTTGGCCTAAAGTTCCTTCTCAGTTCCAGGCAAATCTCTCTTTATTGAGTGGACCCTTAAACGTCTATAAGAATATAAGATCTGAATCACCAGATCTACAGTTACTCATTGCAGCTTATAGAAAACACACACAGAACTATTTCGGTATTGAATATCCATTTCAGTGTGAGCAAAGCACACATTCTGGTTCAGCATTAACATGTTTTGAAACGTATGGCATGAAAGCATTGCCAATTTATGTGTAGCCATGTATACACCAGATAGAGCGGACATCAGAAGGTACAGGTGAGATTCCAGTCAGTAGAAGCAGTGTGTAAACATCCAGAAGAACCTGCCAAGATTTCCATTCACATGGATATGATTACATTTCAGACATGGTGCATTGTGTCAGCTGATGCACAGTGAGTTGGTTCACTGGGAGAGGGCACTGTTCTTAAGGGCCCTGGCTGTGACATGACAGCTACGTGGCCAGGGGCCCAACCTGAAGCAAGGTGAAACAGCCGCTTTGTGCCAGCATGGATCAAACTATAGAGCCGTGTGCCACTGTGGAAGTCTCTGCACGCCATAGGTTAGAGACTAGGAGGGGCATGTACTAAAAAAACGCAAATATTTTTTATGTGCACAACTATTTTTGCGCTTTGCTCCTATTGCGAAGTACTAAACTATGACATTAAAGGACAAAACAATAAAATCCAATCACTTTTGTTTACTACCAGTTTAGTATTTGATATATGAGTCATTTGTAGTGAGACATCACTATTACCATATAGGTATTGTTCAGCATAAATATAACTCTCTAATAACTAGTTACAGACTTCTTAAAATCTGAACATGTGTTTTGGCATAGTTAAAGTTGACATAGTTAATCTGCAGAGAAGTAATCATTTTCCCTTCAGATATATCATCAATAAGGTCATTCATATTACTAATATGGCTACACTGATTTTAAGCAATGAAAGAGAGCACTCCCGTACTTGCTAAAACTGATACAAATTTATTGTGTCCACACAGTGAAAAGGAGGCAGGGAATGCACACAGCAGGCTTGACGCGTTTCGCGATAAAAGCGCTTAGACATTAGCTTACATTGATTTTAACCAATAACTATACAAGTGGGGGATTGTGATAAGTCTTGCTTGGGCACTTATTTGAGTTTAAGTCTTCTATTCTTTTCTTTTTCTTCCCACTATACAGAATTGTAGAATATGATGGCACTTTATACATTATTAATAAATGATAATAGCAGCTGAAAAAAACTTTTTTCTTTATAATTAACAAGCAAAAAATAAATTGACAGATTTGTTCCATTTTTTTTGCTTAGCATGTCAGACAGATGTTTAATGCTATCATCTGGAGCCAGCAGGAGACATGATGTGTTACTATCAACAGCATTTGTACAAAAAAAAAATTACTAGTACACAGAGGAAATGTCCTTGTTACATATGTCCTAGATCTACGGTATTCACCTGAGAGATACTGACACACATTCATGCCACTTGTCTTTCAAACAAGAACCACTATATTGGAAAACTATAACACTCAAAATGTTTGACTACAATTTAATTAGCCAGTCAGTGAGTGGAAGTACCACACATTCCTTCCATTTTGTGAAACTACTGTGAATGTAGTGTTGGTAACTTACCGTATTTGCTCGATTATAAGACGACCCTGATTATAAGACGACCCCCCAAACTTTGGATATTCCTTTAGGAAAAAAACTAAAAGCCTGAATATAAGACTACCCTATAGGAAAATAAGTTAAACTTGTATATATTCACATGTAAATTGCTTTTTAATAAAAAATTATATCAAAAAATGCATTTCTTGTTTTTATTTCCTTTTATGTGCCAATGCTGCCTCTCTCTTTCCCTTGCCCCCAGCTTTGTCTCTCTCCCCCTCACTTTGACTCCCCCCTCGCCTCTGTCTCTTCCCCCCGTTGTTTCTCTCTGCCCCCCTCCCTCCCCTTGTTGCTCTGTCCCCCCCCCTCCCTCCCCTGTCTCTCTGCCCCCCTCCCTCCCCTTGTTGCTCTGTCCCCCCCCCCTCCCTCCCCTGTCTCTCTGCCCCCTCCCTCCCCCTCACCTGGAAGTCGATCCCTGGTGGCTAGTGGGGGCAGTCGGGGGATGTCTGCACGATACGTACAGACATCCCCCGACGATACGTGCAGACATCCTACATGCTGCCCGACACGGCAGTCTATTATGACTGACAGCTGGTCGTTTATAATAGACTGCCGTGTCGGGCAGCATGGAGGATGTCTGCACGTATCATGCAGACATCCCCCAGCTGCCCGATTCTCCCTGGTGGCTAGTGGGGCAGCAGAGGATGTCTGCGCGATAAGTACCCGGCTTCATCACAGAAGTCCCGGCGGTCGTGCTCATCGCGCAGACATTCCCTGTTGTTAGAGAGGGGGATCCAGGCCCCCTGCAGCTTTGCTGGGGACCTGGATCGCTGTCTTATAATCTGACCTCAATTTGACCTCAATTATAAGACTCTTTTCAGTTTCCAGGACTTTACAAATGTCGGGAGCCATGGCTCCTAAAATCCCTACAGCTGGTCCCTAACTTTTTGATTATTGTACATTGAACACTATGTAATTTACATAAATATATCAAGCCCTGCTTGATTCAATGATGTATTTTATCACTAATCACTGGTGTTCAACTCAAAATGGGTATTATGTATAAAACGTTCTGCACAGGAAAGTGTCAGAAAGGTAAAAAAAAGGCAAGATTTTAATTTCTTACATGTTATTGCGATTGCGCTTTATTACTATATATCCCAACATGTGTGTATAAGACTGCCTCTGCCAAAATGGATTTGATGGCGATTCTCATTCACTTTTCAGGCGCCAGAGCAACTTCAACAGTGCAGCACATTTATCACTACTCAACACTGGTACTCACAGCGATAGCACAACCATTTAGCAATATTTCCATTTGTGTATATATTTTGTGGACTATTTTTTTATGTTTCATTTGTTTATTTCCTATTGCATTTGTATTTGATTGGCTCCCAATCAATCCTTGGTGGACAATCGATCCCTGGTGGACATCCTACCGAAGGTAGGCCTTCAATGTAAATTGCAAAATACATTTTAAATAAACTGATGTGATTTATTAGTTACATTTTCTTTTTCAGCCAGGAATGGTCTGTTAACAAATACAATTGCCACCCTGCTACACCAAGATAATAACTGGTTGTCTAATGATGTTTTTTTTTTTGTTCATGTATTTCTACAATATTATGCAAAGAAACATTCTAAGCCAGCAAAACAAAAAGCATCTGCACACCCAAGAGTCATGTAACAAACGTATAGAATATAAAGTGTTCAAGAAGGAATAATAAAATGTTATCTATTGATATCTAACCCACCTATGACTCAGCCAAATGACAAATAAACACGTGAGACATGACTTGCCTTCCTGCCCTGTATTTTCACAAAGGATTAATAAATAAAGTATCAATGTCTGCCTCACGTTTTATTCTTAGCAGAGCTAAGTCATTGATGGGAACTCATAAAAAATTTAGTACGAGGCCTAAAATTCCACAGACTATGCACATTTTAAGGATGTGAGATGTACATAGTATAAGTAGATGTATATTGTAGAGAAGGCACCCAATGTATATAATCAGGTTAATACAATATATAGGGAGGGGTAAATGCAAGGGAAAAAATGCTTGTACAAAAAAAACAATTGCTTGTTCAAAAGGGGCTAAGAAACGTTGGCAAATGTAAGGGAGTTTAATTGATAGAGATAAAAAAAAAAATAACAAAAACAGTAGAAAGGTTAAACGTGGTCAGTAGTGACATAACCATTTTAAAAATAAATTCCCCTTTATTGTTCCCTAATGAAAAGGCATTCGGGATAATGGAGTTCATTTTCTTCTTTTCTCTGGGCATTACAAAGTAAGTATATAAATAAACCAACTGCATAAAATAATAAAGAGCATTATATATAGAATGAAAAGAGCTGCAAGTGTTACACATATAAGATAAAGTTGCATGTTGAACATTGTAATCAGTCATTAGCAGACAATACTTGAAAATGCTTCTTACAAACCAATACCCAGTAAGGTCCCACTTTAAAGCTACATTTGCATACCAACAGGGTTTTATAATGAAATAATATTTGATCTATAGGTATTTGCAAAACTGCATAGCCTATATGTTACCTGACTGAGCAAACATAAATAATTGTCTCAGTATATGACCCATATATGATTTTGTTTTTTTGTACCAGGTCCAGAGCCTTCAATGTCGTGCTCTAGATGCCAAAAGTGTGCACTGCTCTTAAGGGCCGCTATGGAGCAGCTCTCGTTCTTTGGGTCCCCTCCCATTTCTGGTTAGAAACCCTGTAACTCCAAGCCCAGGACTTGCGTCCATCAACTTCAACCCTTTTCCTATTCCATGTTTACCGCTGCTGATCCAAAAGAAGGCAAATAAAAAACCCTTTCAGCAATTTCAAATTCTGTTTTCAGTGGAAAAAAAAAAATCTTCTTGACTCCAAATGGCAATCATATTTCTCCTTGGCTCAACAAGCACTAGATAAATATTACTGCCTATACTAACATACATAGCCCTCTATATTCCAGATCATAAAAAAAGTATCCAGGCTGATTTTACAGGCATCTAATGGATTTGCTAGAACCACTTATTCAGACATTGAATTCCATATTTGAATTGTCCTGACTGTAAAAAACCTCTTCCACTGTCGTAGACTAAATCTCCTTTCTTCAAGTCTTATCGGTGACCTCTTGTCCTTTGTATTGTTCTGTTAATGAACAGATCTTTACAAAGCCTTCTGTATGGGCCCTGCACATATTTATATAACATTATTATATCCCCTCTAAGTCGCCATTTCTCTAGTGTGTACAAATTTTACTTTTCAGCATTTCTTCATAACTAAAACCTTCCATTCCCCTTATTGGTTTTGTACCCCTCCTCTGCACTTTACATTACATTAACATTTATTTTTTTAGCACCAACAATTTGCGTAGTGTTAGGTACAGCGCATAGAAAGGAGCTACATACTATGCTAGACAAACTAGAACAGACTGATACATGAGGTAGAGAGCCCTGCTCACAAGCTTACTCTAGTTCCATTTGTCTTTATTTTAAAAAAGGCCCCAGAATATTCAAGGTGGGGACCTACCATGGACCTATAAAAAGCAGAATAATATCTTGCACTTGTGAGTCAATACCCCTTTTAATACATCCCAATATCATATTGGCCTTTGCAGCTGCCAGCAGGCACTGTGCACTACTGCTAAGTCTATTGTCTACAACTACTCCCAAATCAAAAGGCCGGACCTTCCTCACCTACACAGTGCCCCACTGTGGCCAGTTTTCAGTGTAAAAAACGTGACACGACAAGAGTGCACAGTCAAAATAAGCCAATAAGTAAGTTAATAAAATGTGCCATATTTATGACCCCTGCCAGAAGGCCAGGGCGGGAGAAGTGAGAACAGCAGGGTGAAGGTAAAAACAACCAAAATGAAATTACCATATTTACATAAATCTAACGCGCCATTGAATCTAATATGCACTGCAAATTTGTAAACCATGAATCAAAAAATGTTTTTACTGGCGAATGTAATGCGCAGAGTTTATGTTACCAATGTATACTTGCACTGTTTCTTCCTTTAACCCCTTCACGCCGGATGGTGCTTTGGGCTTTAACGACCAAAGCACCATCCTGGTCTTTGTGTACCTGGCTGCCGATCATGAAGTGATCGGGACCAGGAACACGCAAGCAGGGACCCAATCAGGGTCTCTATAGACCCTGTCGGTACGTGCCAACATCCCGCAATACTTCATGACATCACCTGTAACCAGGAAGTTTGGGCACACAGGGATGCCGGAGATGTAGCGGACGCTCGGTTTGAGATGCTCGGGATCCTCAGTACAGCTTATCACAGCTGTAAGACCGTCCTGCAGCTTTTTACAGTAAAATGTACATTTTCGGTGTCATTTACGCCAATCTAATGTGCCATCACATCTAATGCACACTCCAACTTTGAAACCGAATTTTGCCGAAAATGGTGTGCATTAGATTTGCGTAAATACGGTATATGCCATTCTGCACCTTCCATGCAATTTGAATGCACCCAACTGGTTGGTCAGGCATGTGGGAACATAAAAAGCTTAGGTGTCACAGCCCCGAGTGCTCCTATCACTACTGGAATCACTTTGGGATTCACTTTCCACATCCTTTCAAGTTCCTCTTTTATGCCCTGGTACTTCTCCAGCTTCTCAAACTCCTTCCTGATGTTGCAGTCACTAAACTGTGTGTTCTCTCGTACATTGATGAGACAATGTATATATATATCTTCAAAGAATATGAAGTGTTATGGGGAAAAGCACTGTTTCTCACATGTGAGGTACAAGTAGTTTTCTGTTTGTTCTTGTACTTGTACCTAGGCATGTTATTTGATTATTCTGATGTCAATATAGACAACAGGAGGTCTACTGTCTGCACTGCATGGTAAGAGAAAAAAGACACACAAAGCAAAGAGTACAAAACAACAACAACAAAAGCCAAATAAATACACATAAAACAGATGCATAAGGGAAAAAAAGGTATTAAATAACTGCTGCTTGAATCAAAATAAGGTCAACCAGCATTATGTTTTCCTGTCCAATACAGGGCTTGACAGGTATTTGGAGACTTTATGAGCCACACAACCTAGTTCAGAAGGCAGACTTGCTATTTTTAGGAGCTAGAAAATGGTTATTCCAGCAGTAAAGGTTGTAGGAGCTATGGCTCCCTCGATCCTACCTATCATACCTGTCAGTATTTAAGATCCATTTAAGTGTGAGCAAGGCACAAATTCTGATTTCAACCGCAACATGTTTTGGAACTAATGAAGCAGGTATAAAATTATTCACACATTCACATCGGTTGGTGGAATTACCTTTAGAGAACTAATAAACAAAAAACGGAAATGAATATGTTCTGGTAAAATGACTCATTGTTTTACAATCATAGTTTCAAATAAAATGATAATAAACCAATCAAAAAATAAACATTTGAAATCAATTTTCACTTAGCTGAAAGAAAGGAAAATATTTTTTTTTTTAATGTTCACAGACAATAATTTGTAGACACCCAGTGGCTGATACAGGAAACAATTCATAGCCAGAGAATGTTTCCATGTATTGACTTTTGCATGTTAAAACAGCTAGGATAACAATGTATGACATACATGAATTGTGAGACATCCTTATTCTGGTGGTTTCATCATATATGCTTTTTGTTTGCTTCTGAAATCATTAAATATATTTCATTGAGGGACATAACATATTCTTATTATTAAAACTTCCCTTTTGTTTAAAAACATGTGGAAAGGAATATAATGGCACGAACATACTGGTGTTATATTAGATAAATATATTGTCATGTTAGATAAATGCCTGCCACAGTTTGCAAAAAACCCCAAACATTACTTGGAAAGGAAATGTAGCACTAAAAATACCCAACTATATAATAAATATGTGCGTTAATTTTAATACTGTAAAAACTGATTTTTATCATATCTTAGCTAATAAAATTATCTATTTTTTGACCAGTTTTGAAATGGAATAGCGGCTTTGCCATAGAAAAAAGAAATACTTTCACCTTCAAGTTTAGGATTTTGAAAAAAATAATACATTTATTCATAAAAGACACCAGCCGTACGCCATTAAAGAGGCATATGGAAGGCAGAAGCATAAGTCATTGGTTACTTGGTTCCATGTGCCGAGGAGGCTTACTAGGCATTTTGGGTCTGGACCACCCTAATGGGTGGGACCAGTCTGACATGCTAACAGAGAGGTCTCTGCAATGGTGCAAGTGAGCAAAAAATAGTAATACCCCTCCCAAATAGGTACCATCCGATAGAGCTATTTTAGCACTGTCCGTTCTTGTTCAGATGTGGCTCCCATTTCTTTGTTTTGTCTTGTAGAATCTCAGAAAATTCCAAATATAGAAATTTCCTGGCTATGTTTACTTCTTTGACTAAGCAAAATAAGAAATACATTAAAAGTTAAAGATCTGCATGGTGACCTTTCATTTATGATGTCGATGAGTTATTTGAAGTCCGTTTTTTTTCTCAATTTAAGCTCCCTACAAGGTGTGGCTCCATATGATATGTAAATATTTTTGTTTTCATTATCTGTGATCCTAATGCACTGGCATATTACACAAAAAGCTAACGAGCAAGAACTGACATTTTTGGAAGGTCAACTGACACACATTTAGCTTTTGTAGGAAATGCGAACATAATGTTTTGTTTGACAAACTGAAGCTGAGCCAAAGAGGAAGAAATTCTTACTGTATCTAAGGCACAACCGAAAGGCAACAGACACAAATGATAATACCAACAGGAGAGCTAACTTGCTTCCAAGCACGTAACTCTATCAATGTCCTCCATATAAGTTCAGTTCTCCTAATAGATGTTTCTGTAATAAAGTCGAATATGTTTTGTAGGCCAGCAGGGTTCGAAGGGAAAATGAATACACCACAATATTCTAAAAAAATAAATATTTAAATGAATAGTAGTGAAGCGCAAGTGTGGTCAGGCTTTTGTTTCTTAATCACATGTTTTGCTGTAAAACCGTTTACATTTTATAGGTAGGGTTGCTATCCAGCCGGTATGTAACAATTAAAAAAAAACAGCTTGCAGCCAATGTCTATGAAGGCAATAGCATGGTCCATGTTGCTCTTTTCATTCATTTGTCAGTGTGGGAACTAGATTATGAGTCAAAGACCCATGGGCCTAGAAGGCATTGCCACTTTAATCTATCTAGGACAAAACTATATCTGAGGCAGGCAAGTTGCAATTGCCTAAAATCTGAGGTGTATGCAAAGAGCTCCGATATTTGATATTTATTTTTACTCATTACTATCATAAATATAAATTAATTATTTAACAGGCCATGATCCTTGTTATTCTTTACCTGAATAAAGCAAATACGTATGTGCCTGTGCTTTTTTTTATGCTATGCTTGGCATCAGTGTTTTGTTATGTACCTCTCCACGCTTCAGATACCCAAAGTGGTGAATGTCCACCAGTAGCACACAGGCTGGAGAAGCTGGGTCCATTTCTTGTTTCTTAATTTTAGTAAGACAGGTTCCTCCAGAAGTTTCCAAGCAACTGGACAATGCTCCTGTGTCACTTACTTTTCCAAAAATAACTGAGATATTCACAGTTCCTAGAGTGTCTTATTGGTATTCCACTATTATTATAATATGTTTTAGGTGAATCTATGGATATCCCATAAGTAATGTGTTTGAAAGTTTGTCGTCAAGACATTTTCATCAATGTTTTCAATAGGGGGTGCTACAATGACAGTGGCAGTCATTGCCTTTAAGTAACTATCTCTGACTGTGGGCATATGGGACTTCTTGGCTCTGGGTACAATCACATTGCCTTAGACCTTCACATTACATTACATTAACATTTATTTGTACAGCGCCACCAATTCTCGAAGCGCTTGGTACAGAGCATAGAAGGGAACTACATACTAAGTTAGACAAACTAGTACAGACTGGTACATGAGGTAGAGAACCCTGCTCGTAAGCTTACAATCTAGAGGGAACAGGGTCCATGACAAAGTAAGACTGGATCCAATTTGAATCTACTTTCAGCTGGTAAAATATTTGACAAGTACATAAATCATTGTGAAATTATGAAGAATTCTCAGTTTCGAAGTTGAGGTTGTTTTTTTCCACACTGCAAAGCATCAGCTGTTGTTCAAGGTCAATTCTAAAGTTAAAGTTATGTGTCTGTGTAGCACCATCTTTCTCTACAGACAGAAATATTAAAATACCATATCATATTGTCAGTGCAAACATTTCCTGTAGATATTTATTATGATATGTTTTGGTATGCCCTGAAAATAATTATCATGTCTGCTTCATATGAAATAAAAGACAGGACACGATAATGTGGTAACTCCAGCACACATATACATGTATGAAAATAATTACATTAGCAACTAGCTGCTAAAGCCTTGGCATCCAGCCATGATTTTCCAGGTATTTCCTAAACTACAGCTCCCATAACTCTCTGCCATTCTCTTACCAGCTGGAGGGCGGTAGTTGGACAGTTTGGTTGTTAGTGTGTTGTTATATTGTCAAAGAAGTGTTGATTTATTTGGTTAAAACAAAACAAAAAGACAAAACTACCAAATGCATATCACTAACACTTTTCTATATGCTTGTGTGACACTTACGCCATAGTCAGTGGCGCAATTAACATGGTGGTAGGGATCGCAATCGTGACTGGGATCGTCACTACAGGGGGCCTGGCCAACCCCTGCTGAGTCCATGAATTGCTGCCCTGCAGTTTAAAACACTCACGTCAAGGGAGAGACTGAGAGGGAGAAACTGCATCTGCTTCAGTTTCTGCCACAGCCCATCACCACATCCACGCTATACACTTTCCCTCTAGTGTCTGTGCATCATGCTTGTATTATAGTCAACGAATGCTCATGCCGGAGCTTCATTGATTGCTATGGTGGTCATATTGTGGCTATAAAAAATAGGCAGAGCATAGAAAACTTCAAGTTCCTCTGATAGAGCAATGCCAAAAGTAATGAGTACCTTCCAGCTGGAGAATGCGTACTTGCACCAGGCCAAATCTTGCTATTAACCAGATGTCCACATTATGAAAGCTGGATGATTTGGTTTTAGGTTCTGGAATATAGTTGGGTTCAAAATAAATTTCTCTCAAAGATAGAATCCATCTCAGTTCAGTAGGTTTACATAATAACAAACACACTGTGTTTATAGATAACATACTTCCAGGTGGAATATAAATCCATATAAAACATGTTGCAGACATTAGGTCACCTTGATTCAAGGACACTTCATAGGTGAGGACACAGCCCAGGCCTACCATAAGAAGAGACCATCATATCTCTGTTACCCCTTGCCACAGCTTGTTTAATATGGATTTATTTAGCTTATCTTTATAATGTTGAGGTGTAATGCTGTAAGCATTCAGCTGCTGCAAGTAAACTGTGTTTGCTGGCATATAACATTCAAACACCCCATGCACCCCAGTTTAGTATGAGCTAAGTTACTTAATGAGGAAGCAATTTATACTTTGCTTTTGGTGCACATAGGATGTCTCGTGTTACATCATGTCAAGTATGAGTGGTGTGTTTAAATGTGTCTTGTGTGTGTCTGTGAGTCCACACTCTGAGCCAATACCAAAGGTATATATGTTTATGTGCTTTGACTTTGATCAACTGTTTGCTAACTAAAATGCTTGTGCTATCTAATTAGATAGGAAGAGGAAACGTTATTTTTATTAAATATATGTATATTTTAAAAAAAATACACACTACTTTTTTATGGCTACTTGCACTTTTTCTGTTTGTATATTACATAAAACTCTCAAAAAACTCAGTTAGCCACATTGCTACAGCCACAACTCCGCAAAACATGTAACATACCTGTTTGGAGGGCAATTGCCAAAAACTAAAATTCTGACCATTCATTACTAAAATAATTACACGTCCCTTGGGGATGTGAAATTAAAATGATATTTCCTAAATTGTTTTTGGCAAGGAGGGGCCTCTTTATACATAGGCGTTAGTTTTTTAAGAATTGCTCCCTAAATGATTTGTGTTTCGAGATGTCAGCACCACTTGCCTACCATTTCCTAACCTCACCCTGCCTGTTTGGAGTCACATAGTGACCTAAAAGTTGTTTTGTTGCCTAGGATAAGTTAAAGGTTCCTTTTAATTCTCACACTTGAAATGCTGGCTGAGGAAGGAAGTCACATTAGGAGTGTTTAAACATACCACCAAACTAAACAAAGGCGAAAATGATTCCTACACGACATGATATTCCTCTTATATAATCACTTTGTAAGATTGTAGGAAAAAACAGTGTATCACATGGGAATTAGGCCATCTTTCAATCTACTTCAAAGACGATCACTGCTAATGGTTAATAATTCCACTAACAAGGAGTTTCAAATATATTTGACATCCACAGGAAAATACCAAATTCATTATATTACCTGTACCTTGTGCTTTGTGGAATAATTGTATTTACTCACTGTGTATTCATTTATCTGTCCTGAGTTTAACTTATTCTCACTACACCTATCAAACGCCATTTCAGCATTCTATATGGGCTCCATCAATTTTAGAAAAGATTTGTGCAGCTCCTGTTAGACTCAGGGGCGTAGCGTGGGGGGTGCAGGGGGGGCCGGCCGCACCGGGCGCAATATCTGGGGGGGCGCACTAGCCCTATGCGGCCGCGCGGCCGCAGCCACAACCGCGCGATACTTCCTGTCAGCCGCCGGATGTGAGCGGCAAATGACGGCGTGACGTCACATCCGGCGGCTGCGCGGCGGAGGCTCTTCTGAAACTGCATCGCGGCCTTTCTTCCCTGAGCTGTTGGAAGTGGAATTTGTAAAGGTAAGAGTAAAGGGGCTTGGGGGACCTATTGTATTATGTATTGAGGAGGGGGTCATTAATGTATTTGAGAGGGGGAGGGGGGTCATTAATGTATGGGGGAGGGAGGTCATTAATGTATGGGGGAGGGAGGTCATTAATGTATGGGGGAGGGGAGGGGGGTTATTAATGTATGGGGGAGGGAGGTCATTAATGTATGGGGGAGGGGAGGGGGGTTATTAATGTATGGGGGAGGGGAGGGGGGGTCATTAATGTATGGGGAGGGAGGGGGGTTCATTAATGTATGGGGGAGGGGAGGGGGGTTTATTAAATGTATGGGGGAGGGGGGTTTATTAAATGTATGGGGGAGGGGGGTTCATTTAATGTATGGGGGAGGGGAGGGGAGGTCATTTAATGTATGGGGGAGGGGAGGGGGGGTCATTTAATGTATGGGGGAGGAGAGGGGGGTCATTTAATGTATGGGGGAGGGGAGGGTCAGTAATGTATGGGGAGGGGGGGAAGTAATGTATGGGGGAGGGAGGGAAGTAATGTATGGGGAGGGGGGGAAGTAATGTATGGGGGAGGGAGGGAAGTAATGTATGGGGGAGGGGGGCAGTAATGTATTGGGGACGGGGGGGCAGTAATGTATTGGGGACAGGGGGCAGTAATGTATTGGGGAAGGGAAGAAGGGGGGCAGTAATGTATTGGGGAAGGGAAGAAGGGAGGCAGTAATGTATTGGGGAAGGGAAGAAGGGGGGCAGTAATGTATTGGGGAAGGGAAGAAGGGGGGCAGTAATGTATTGGGGAAGGGAAGAAGGGAGGCAGTAATGTATTGGGGAAGGGAAGAAGGGAGGCAGTAATGTATTGGGGAAGGGAAGAAGGGGGGCAGTAATGTATTGGGGAAGGGAAGAAGGGGGGCAGTAATGTATTGGGGAAGGGAAGAAGGGGGGCAGTAATGTATTAGGGGATGGGGGTCAACTGTGTATTAGGGGAGGGAGGGGTCAGCAGTGTATTAGGGGGAGGGGGGTCAGCAGTGTATTAGGGGAAGAGGGGGAGGATGGGAAAGATCTGACTTGGGAATTTGAGATGAGGCAATGATTATATTTTTTACATTTGTGGCCTAATGAATAATCTATATATATGTGTGTATGTAGAAGGAAATGTAAATAGGTGGGGCTACAGGGGTGAGGGAATTATATTTGTAATATATTTATTAGGAACTGTGGAGGGAAGGGGGTTGGATGAGAGCATTAAATATCATAGCATTAAATATTATATTTATGGGGTAGGAACTGTATTATATATTTTTGGTTTAGTGCAGGGGTAGGTAACCTTTGACACTCCCTTTGTTTTTTGACTACATCTCCATTAAGGCTTGCAAAGCATCATGGGAGGTGTAGTCCACAACATCTGGAGTGGCAAAGGATGTCTACTCCTGGTTTAAAGCATAGGTGTATAACCATTTGGCTTCCCCAGGCCAAAATAACCCCTTAAACTCTTAAAGGATCACTATAGTGTCAGGAAAACAAAGCGGTTTTCCTGACACTTTAGTACCCTGAGGGTGCCCACACCCTCAGGGTCCCACTCCCGTGGCGCTGAAGGGGTTAAATTCCCTTCAGTTACTTACCTTAATCCAGCGCCAGGCTCCCTCGGTGCTGGTGACCTCTCCTCCCTGTCTGACGTTTTCATAACAAACAATACATGTGCTTGGGGGGTAAGGGTTTCTTTAACTAATCTAGTAGAAGAGACTCGAGTGCTAAAATCCACGGGTTAGGGGGCGCAAATTACTTGCCTTGCCCCGGGTGCTGACAACCCACGCTACGCCACTGGTTAGACTATTTTATTAGTTTCTCATGATTGTGTTAAATTTACTTAGGCTTTTTTGTATGAGAGTTTAGGTGTCCAAACTACTGCACCAGATGAAGCCATCTGTCATTATATTGGTGTCTGGACACATTTATTTAGGTGCTCACGGACACTTTCTGGAGTCTTGAATTCTTAATATTTCGTGTTGTTTTAATAGATATTTGTTAAACCTTTTATTCCTTTCTGTGCCTTGTTTTATCCTCACATTTCTGGTTTTGCTTTCTGGAAGTAAGGAGGATGTCTGCACCATACTAAGGGAGTGTATCACCTGGTGTACCATTATTCTTTTCAGTTTCTCTTTTAGTAGTCACTATAACTCCAAGATATTCTATACTATAAGGTTTGGTTGAAATCCCAGACACAATGGGGGCATGTATAAACATGGCCAAATACTGGCGCAATCAGCATGTGCGCCTATGTATAAAGCAGACTCATGGGAGTCTGCGTTATCCACACTAAAGGCATAGATGAAGGTTGTGTCGGAGATCATTGCGCCGGCGCAGCCTATGTATAAAAAATCAGTCGTTGAAAAGCAACTGACTTGTGTCGGACAACCTCTGTCAAACTGTGTCCCTCTCTCCCAAACGGCAAAGTGTTGGGAGTTATAAAAAAGCGCAATCGCCGGTATAGATATGAAACGGCGAATCTGCTTTTTTAAAAAACTCCTGACACTTTGCAGTCGGGAGTTTTTTTTCATGTCCCCCAATATGCACAAACATTATAATATTATTACACAAAAAAAAGTTAATATACATAAAAATAGAGAAGGTGGAGAGATTAATACATGAAATTCATGTTTAGGCCAGATATTTGCAATTATACAATTAATGACATTTTTAAAATAGTGTTTTTAGAATTATAATGGAATGCCTAAGAAAAGAAAACAAATAATCAAAAACACAATATTTAAATTAATCTGGAATGCATTCATTAAATATACCTCAGGCATTGGCAATACTATGTTAGTCTATTTTATTAATTAAATATCCTGTATACTTAAATACCAATGGTTTAATTTTGTCAAGTGCCTTTTATAAATTCTAAAAATGCTCTGAATTTCCAAGCAGCTTCAAATGTATACTTTGTAAAACCTACTTCTCAAGTCTTTTACTTCTCACTGTGCTTTTATAAGTATAATACTATTAGGTATATTTTATTATACAAATAAATGCACATCAATTTTTAGTGTCAGCTTTAATATGCATTTACATGTATATATTATATTCCCACTATAGTAGTCTTGGAAAAGCTCCAGGACGAAGCATCTTATATTAATCAGAAAATCCCATCTTTTTTTTTAAATTAATATTAAAGTTGAATTGAAACTTCAAACAGTTATTATAACAACTTGCAAGATGAAAGAGACTCTTTTAAAAGTTACTTTTCTCCTGCACTATACTCTGTCATTTAGATAACCTTGTAGACATCAACTTAGTGTAGAACTCATCCTTGTCTTTGTTAAAGGAGTGCCTCAGGATTTATGGGAACGAGCTATTACATTCAGTTTGTTTGCGATGGACTTCTATTTAGAGCAACCTTTGAACATGACAGGCGAAATCTCTCTGATGACAGTTCTTTTTTCACTAACCTATCAAGAATAAAAATGCATTACACATAAAAAAATAAATAAAAAAAAGAACCGCAGATTCTAAAACTTCTAAGGCAAAATAAACTTTTAGATTTTCTTCCATGTGTTACCTTTGGACTATATTAATTCATAGCAGTATTGGAGATGTTAGTAAATGTGTGATTTTTTTCTATTTGACAGTATAAAAAAGGAAATTTGTTTTATGTTTTCTTGAACCAAAAGGGGGTAAGGGAATGAGTTATGATAAATTACAATAGAATACTTTAATCCCTTCCCGCAGGTAGGACATTCTATGCTAAACTAAAACAAGGGATTAAAATGCCAGTAAAAGGGCACAGAATTCTCTGCAGCTCATCACGGCCCTCTGTGATGAGCTGTGCCGCGGTATCCTGCACCAGCAATATCAGATGAGGCCACTTTGACAGGGACAAAAAGCACCATATGGCAGCAAGGGGTTAATTTGATTTTAAAAATCAAACACAGCACATAGGTTTATGGTAATGTATTGCAGAACTGTAGCTAGTACTTTTTGCACAAAACAACTCCTAAAAAAAATATGGGGTGGAAATCTAGGCCGTACTCATCCAGTATTCTTCACATGGATCAATACGATTAGACCTGGTAAAGTGTATTTGCAAGAGGTCTGCTATTATTTAATGTTTCACTAAATTTTATGTAGTAATTGAAAACAAAAAATGAGGACAGTTTTGTTGTAGTCTTGTAATTACAGGAGTACTGTTTTTTTTTTACAATCTATTACAAGTTTCCAATTATAGTGGTTTGGCTGTCAATTAGTGCTCAGTTATAATATTGGGTTAATTCTTGTAACTAACATCTACAAAACTATTATTCCGAAATGCTTTTAATTGTCATGCTGGACAGATAAATAAATTGCCTTATCTGCACTTACCACAGGCTTTTAGCTGTGACTGTAACTTTTATTTTTGTGTGTCCTGTTTTGTTTTGTTTTTAAATATTTTTTTTACATTTGAGTGAAGCTATGCTAATATTGCACTGAAGTATGCTGCCAAGAACTACTATCAAGCAGCAACTGAATATATAAACAACTTTATATCACATTAAGTTAACTATTGTATTGCAAAGCTGCTATTCATTGGGGATTCATAAACACTGTTTAAATCCATAAAATTGTTAACATGTCACAATGTTGAAAACAACTTTTCTTAGTCCACACCCTTCAGAAAACCAGTTGCCGTTAGCTATGAACTCAGTATTGCTTAAACTGTGATCTGTCTTTTTAATCACATGTTTACTGATCATCCAAGAATGCTGTAGAAAGGGTATTCCTGACTGACAATGCTCCAAGGGAATGTGTAACAAAATAATCCCAAACAATACTTCTGTTTTGACACCGTATAAATGTATGGCATTTCTGTCCACCATTCATTCTGATACACTAGGACAGGGGTAGGCAACCGTTTGCACTCCAGATGTTGTGGACTACATGTCCCTTGATGCTTTGCCAGCATTACGGGTGTAAGAGCATTATGGGAGGTGTAATCCACAACATCTGGAATACTGAAGATTACCCCTGAACTAAGAGCTACCTGGTGAGTATATTAGTAGAATTAGGTCACTGTTCAGAATGGTAGTTTTTGGATGGCACTTTACTTTTATCTTATTAAGCATGTAAATAACTAAGTTTCTACATTATGCATCAAATTTTAAACAATACACTTTACTAGGTCTCTTAGAAAAAAAGTATTATGGTTGTTCCTTTTACTAAACACAAATATTTATTAAGTCCCTACTATGGTTTAAGTTTCTATCTGCGCCCATAATCCAGAGATAAATATTTTCTAATGTCCATCAACATCTTCCAGAAAGCGAATGGCTTCTGTGTATAAAGAACAATTACATGGGAAACTGGAGCATATTCCATTGAGATTGCACCTCTTTTAGAAATTGTCCCATAATTGTCAATGCATAGCACTTACTATATCTGGCCAGTTGGTAAAAAAAAAAATAATATAGTGCTATAACTAGGGTTGCCACCTGGCCAGTATTTTACTGGCAGGCCGGTAACAAATTGGTTTGAGGCAAATGTTAAGTCCATGGAGGCATAAGCATGGCCGGTATTTTTTTGGTGGCAACACTAGCTATAACTTATTAGTTTGTCTTGTTGTGAATATTAATATTTGCCTGAACACTGTAAAAATTACATTTTGTTGTTTTTCTTTTCTGTTTTACTTTTCAGATGGACAAAAAATATCTCATTGAAGTTTTGAAAAATGAAAATGAAAAGAAGACAAAGTAAAATAAAAAAAAAAATGCACCTTCTTTGTAAACACAGGAAGATTCTGTATGTCCTTTTTATGCATTTACTCTTTGTAACAAAATGTTTCCTTTAACTATAATTCCTAAAGTATGAAGTGATTAAATAAAATATCAATGATTATGTTAAGTTTGGCATAAGTTGCCATGTTAACATGCTCATTTTATCTTTGGGTTTAGAAAGCCTTGGAATAGAGTATTATATCCCCTATAGGGTGTTACTTTTGCTTCTCAAGTGGAAAACATATATCACTGATTTACATTGGGTGGATACAGGATAATATGCTCGCTACTGGGGGCATGTTGTATTTTATTGGGCCAGCAGGACAGTCTGATGGCCCCTGGGGACATGTTTTATTATATAGGGTTATTGGGGGGAGCCTGTTAGCCCCAGAAGGGGAACTACGGTATTTATTGTGTGTTGCTAATGGGGTACCCTGCTAACCCTGGGGGATGGGTCTGTTTTATCATTTTATTTTTTTTATTATTTTATTTCAGGAGGACATGTGAGTCTCTATCTTCCTCCTAGAAGTCTAATGTGAGAATAGAGGCTACTATTTTAGTGCACTGGTTTTCTATGCAGTAAGTAGATCACTTTTTCATGTTGGCACACTGTGGCATTTTTCTGGTGGAAATCATTTTATACATAGTAGTAGACAACAATTATAGAGCAATTTCATTACTTTTATTATGGAAACACCTTTTACATACCCTCCCTGTGCAGTATAAAATCATACGTTAAACATCTTAAAAACATCTTAAAATCTCACCCTACTGTGCAGCTTTAAATCTTTTGTGCAAATTTAGGTTCAGCACTTAACTGATGCATTGAATGGATTAAAGAATATTGAATGTTTTTTTTTTAATTGTATATATATATATATACACAATTAAAAAAACATTCAATATTCTTTATTCATTTTATATATATATATATATATATATATATATATATATATATATATATATATATATATAGGTATATATATCACCCTGTAAAATTTACTTCCCTGTTTTTCGTACAGACTTAAAAATAATAGCTTTCTACATTATCCGATCATGTGTTACTTTACATTCCTAAACACCTGGGTTGTTTCCCTATGATTGTGCTAACTGAGCAAGGAAAAAACTATTGCACATATGTCACATATGGTATCATACTTTCCCCTGTCTCTGCCCACTGACGGCTGTGCCTCAGCTACGACAATGAAATTATTCTATGTTATGAAAGTCACTCACTCTAAAACCAAATGTTATCAGTGACCAAGCAAGTGTGGGTTTATTAACCAAGATGACTTGTGACTCATGGTTATATTAATGCATCAATTTGCCTATTGACTAGGAGTAGAGCAGCTGTTTCAGGGACAGAGTGCCACCCTCTAGCATGCCCCTTGTGGGTGTTATAGCAAGATGCTTACAAAGCAGTAATCCAGACTCAATACTCATATGCCAAATACTTTGATATAGAGAACATAGGACTTGCTTAGAGCAAAGTGTCAGGAAGTATATGTAACTGTATTGTATATAGAAGTAATGCAAAAAAAAATTCTATAGTCACAGAACAAAAACATCTATGTTTATAAGAGTGAGCATTAACATTACAGTCCCGTAAGAGGCTATTCCAATTTTTTGGATCTTAAAAGTTATTTTAGCCCTAGATGTCACTTGTTGCGAGAAAACACAAATATGAATATACAACTGCTCCAAAAAGTTTTTAAAAAACGATATACTATAAATTGCGATCATATTTGCACATGCTAAAGAGTTTTGCAAATATTTTGTGGAAAATAATTCTTATTTCCGTGTGAAAAAAATTACACCAGTTTTTATCAAGTGCTATCAAAAGAGGTAGAAAAAATATTCACAAAATTGCCTGTTTTTATTCACTATTTGCTCGTATTTACTATTTGAGTGTTAAATGTTTAGTACATTGCAAAAGGAGCAAAGCGCAAAAATAGTTTTGCACATAAAATATATTTGCATTTTTTTAGTACATGCCCCTCATAGGGCTGTATTTTTCAAGTCAAAATAGGTGGTATTTCAGGAAAAAGTGCTAAAATAATAGTAGTAACCATGGAAACCAATGGGACATTATGGCAGTTTTGCTCCAAGTTTAGCACTTAAAAAAGGCACCTGTTTTGCCTTGATGCCCATAGCATGTCTCACCTATTGAACATTGGAACTCGTCACAATGAATTCTAAGATTTATGGAAGATCAGAAGATATTCATTCAGAACATAAATAGTTAATGTTTGACGGCAAGTCAAGGATGTGGCTAAGATGAGCTCCCATAATTGTAGCACAGGTACAGCCATAAGTTAATAGCAATCCACTAGAGTGTACTCTCAAGAAACAAATGACCCAATTATCAATGTAATGAATAGTCTTCTCTGCAAAGTAGGTGTCTTTCTGAAATTAGTTCTAGTTCCTTGCACTGCTCTAGAGGACACAGCACTTAAAAATTTTTTTTTATTTTTATAAAAATAAAAAAACACCATATAACTTTCTCTCCTCCTTTTTAAAACAAACTAATTTTTTTCTGTTTTATGTGTTATTCTGGAAGATCTAAAAAGACATCAACATTCATACAGACAAAAAGAGGTTAAAATATAGGCATTTTAACTCTCGTGTATCCAGGAAATACTGTAGGAGCAGGAAATGCATCAATTACTCAAGTATCTCAGTCTGATTAGTGTCAGTGCCCTCAATAGATATTGAATATTGGGTGTGAGCGTACACTCCAGCTTGTCTATCTTTTGAGCTTACCTAGTTAGTTCTGATTTCAGCAGTACAATTATCATTGCACCACAGTTCATGCCTCCTTACTTTGCACGGAACAGTACTGATTTTTGGGGGCAGTCACACTGTTCTGCTGAGAGGTAGAGGTCGGTGGGTTTGTGATCCGCAATCCTGTAGTAAAGATGGAGGTCTCCGGTGTCAGTGACACTGAAGATTGATTGCTTCGCATGTGCAGCATTATGTATTTCCGCAGTAGTGCTGACCAGTAGAGTGACAGCACCCACAGCGCATGTCAATGAATATCCCAAGCTACACCCCCCAGCACCCCAATTTGCAGTATCAGTAGGTGAATAATGTGAATATGGCGCTCTATGTGGTATAACAAAATTGCAACAACCTTTCTCAGTGACGTGCCCCCAAGTACAGCACCACAAGTATAATTTAAACAAGTATAAAGTTGCGCACCCTCACTTTTTTCATTGACTGCTGGTATGACAGTTCAGTGTTTAGCAAATAAAATAGGGGTAATCTCCAATATTATTCAGGTGGACAATTTAATGATGTTTTATGCACCTTCACAGCTCTTGCCATAGACACTGGTGACACTTTGCCTATCCCTGGACTAGGCCCCCCTGTGTTTTGAAAAGTATTTTTTGTTTTGTCCCTAGGTGTGGCTGGAGTGAGAGTTAGGAATTTTGTGTACCATGGACTGCTGAAGATTGATTGAGGCAGTAAAGGTTGGTTTGGCGTCCTGCTCATGCAAGATCTGGGTGTGTCCAGAGAGTTGCGGTACTTTCCAAAGTTGGAATTCTATTCTAGCGATGAATGTTATTTTTTTCAAAATAATACTTGTCACTTGAAGCTAATCCTTAGCTTGTCATAAGCTCCCCTTTATATTGGACCTGCCGTTGTTTCTCATCCCTTTCTCTTTGCTAGTCCTGCTTGCAAAAGTCTTACATCTATCAGTATGTCATGAACAGGATTACATTATATTTCTTTAGACCACAGAGTAAGTAATATAGATACATTTAAATAGACCCTAAACGATTACTTTCATTTTTGGATTGCGGTTTTTTTCTTTAGTAGCTGAATATGCCATTCTATATTTAGATGATTCCACAAGCCTAGATAGATTTTTAGAACCCATCCCACCAATTAAAATGAATCTGGAATCAATCTCCCTGTATGTATTCTAGATCAATAACCTTTATACAGAACCTGACATTGATCGAATAAGCAGCTCCTGTTTACTTCTCATCTTCAGCTGTATTTACTGTTTGCTGCTGAGCAACAATAACATACAGCATTTTAATAAGGCTCACTGTGTGGATATTACTGTCACATTATTATATTTACAATGTTAAGGTAACAGTATTTATTGCAGTCAGTCAGTAGTAGAGCAGTAGGTGGTATGCAGAATGGAAGTGGAATTATGTGTAGAGTTTATTTATAATCTATAATGTTAAACTGTGTCTTTAATGACTGGGGTACACTCCAGAAGTTTTGTGAAAAATAATTGTGGTCAGCATTATCCAAGAAGGTAGACAGAAAATGAAGACTTATGTAGCAGAAGTTGATCATCTTGGAATTTGATCCTAACTAAGGATGAGAGCTGACACTTTTTTCTTATGTCTTTATACTGATTTTTTATATACTGTATTAAAAGTTATTTTTTTACAAAGAGGGCCATTGCCTTCATTATAAATGTGTAATGTTGTTTCCTAAGTGGATGGGCTAAGGGACCCAGACTTGGGGCACAGCGGCTGACTGCTGTTATTTGTGTGGTGCTTCCTTCCCTTTGCCAGGTTATGTCTAAGTCATAAAGTGATAAACTGACGGGGTGCTGCGCTTGTATCTTTAAGACACCACCCTGTGTATCTTTCAAGAATTATACTTAATTTTTAATATGGTCTTCTTAGGTTGTCTTTGTATCAGGGCGTTGAATGGTTCACAAAAGGAGACAAAAACGCAAGAAAACATAGCGTGATACTGTGATGGGAGTTAGATTCCCAAAATAACTGCCCCATGTGGAGCGCCACAAAGGGTAACACAATGACATGTGTGCAGGCCTGATGCGCCAACAGCATCATTCATTTGAGGGGAGTTATTTGGAGAATCTAACTCCAACCACAGTATCACTCTATGTTTTTCTTACGTTTTTGTCTTCTTTCTTTCCAATACACTACTCTCTGGAATAGAAGGTCCTGTTTAGAATTGAATGCACTTTTTCACACTTTTACTTGTTTTATATTTCTAGGTCATAGTTGAGCAACTTAGCACTTTTTCTGCTTTATGTCAGTTACCAAGCTCAAAGCAAGATTTAAACAGGAATAGGCACCAATATTGTCCATGGTGGACATTTACAGGAGATTGTGACCTTGCCATGGACACTGGTGTCCTTGTGTGGATATTTTGTCTGGGCTGAACCTGTGACAATATCGCGATGTGTCTGGTTGAGTCTCTTTGTGTAGCACAGTACCCCCATGTCATCCCTGCAGTCTCCCTATCACTTGTGTACTTTTCTAGCTCTGGACTAAATTTCTTATTATGCTCTTAAAGCATATGGATGATCATGACATGAAATCTAGCCCACAGCTTCTGAAATGCAATATATATTATTGTTGTACAGATACACATACATAGATACATACCCACACATATACTATATGGACAGAAATATTGGGACACACCTTTTAATATGGAATTCAGGTGTTTCAATCAGACCTATTGCAAAACATATACACCTATACAAGTATAGGTGAACATATTTCAAAATATGAACCAAGGTCAGTACATGACAACGTACTAAAGTGTTTTGCACGGAGGAAGTATATACAGGCAATGGTGGAAAAATAGGGAATACAGTAGGTTGAATGCATGTAGGATCTACCATTTACAGTTAGCCTTATTGGCCTAGTTGTGGGAGATTAATTATTTCTGCACCAGGGCCAAGATGAAGATTACTGCTTGTATAGTGCACAAGCTTTTTTCCCCACTATGATTTGATGTAAGCATTCTGCATAAATCACATAATAAATACTTAACTCAAGCACTCCCCAGTGATTACTCTTCGTCTTTACTGCAGGTCCAGCAGCACTGATTATACAGACACTGAGAATATAAAGTTTTGTTTCATTTAGTCAGTTCCTGTGCTCCTGGAATTGAATACATTGTGTGGACTCTAAGTGACCTTGCTCTTGTATACAGTAGGATTTTTTTAACAGTTCAACACATTGTCTGATGACATCACTAGAGAGACAGGAATTTGAGTGACATTATTCTCATTGGTTCATGCAGCAGAAAAAAAGGAAATTACTTTTACTCTATTGTGGGTAGTCCTGGTTTCGTACAAACTGCTATAATTTCACAATTTCTTATAGCTGTATGTATTTTACATTTTATCAATGCAAAATGTAAAAAATGCATTTTAAGGAACTTTTAAAGCGCATTAATATGCATTAATATTTGGAAGATGCATTTTGGGCACCAGACAGTGCTTTTAAGGTTGTTGTTCTTCCATAGGCTCCATTGTTAGTTAACATGGAAGCTTAACAAGACTGAACTATTCCACTGTACACATGAAGAAATTACATAAACAAAGCATCGCTCCACAGGGTGAAAGCAGGTGCCATATTGAAATTGCAACATGTCATTCCATTATGGCTCTGCACTCTGGTGAACAAGAGCTTCGGAAGTGAACAATGTTCACTTCTGTCACTCTGTTGCTGTTGCTAGACAGCCTCTAGAGTTTGAGTTAGTTTAGGGTTAGGGTTGTGGTGAAAAGGCCACTGCAGGAGAAAATGGTTAGGAAATAGCAATACACTACTTTACATTATTTCCCTATAACTTGCAAAAAAATGAATACCAAAAAAGGATGTAAACATTGACTATTTCTAAAGGACAATTATAAGAAACTATTTAGCAGATATTTTCCATTAACGTTTGTAGATGAAGAAAATTGCTTTTATCACAGACAATGTTGTACAGCTCACATTTTTCACATCCAGATATTTTAAAAGGAATCTTTTAACACTATGTTTCTGTATATATAATTAATCAAAATATGCAAACACAAGCACATTGGGTGGTTAATTTGTGTCTGACACACGGCATGTCCCCACGGCTGACCTGTCTCCATTAAATATCATTAAAACAACACTTTGGGAGGCATGGATAATACTTTATTTATTTTAATTGAATATGTTTATTGGAGTTCTCCAAAGCAATATTATAAAAAATATGTTGTGTATATGTAAGCATTCTATCCAATACAACACTAGTTCTTATATAGCAGAATAAACAGTCATAATGTATAGTAATCATCAAGGCCACTAATAAGAAACAGAACCATATTAATAAATACTGCTTCAGGCCTACTAGGCCGCAGTCGCAACTGCCTCCAGGCACTTAAAAGGTTAAGAAAACAGTGAAATCACAGCAGAAGCCTCTCAACATCTGTAGGTCAAAAAGCATTCTTCTTTTGATTTACAATGAAATAATTCCACCATCAGTGATCTTAAACCGGGAAATGTCTGAGCGCAGTATTAAAAGTATGAATTCCTGAACGATCTCACAGATCTCTGCTGGTGTGCGCTGGGAAATAAGAGGGAGGAATTTCCTCTAAAAGTTGGAAATTTGACAGATTTCCTTCCATGCAAAAACTTTATTTTTTTTTTTTGCAAACTCTACAGATTCCCAGGAATGTGTTGGTTTAAAGACTTATTGTAACAAATGCTATATTATGTATGTCTTCTACAGGATATGATTTTATCTGATGGGAATGAAGTATTTGTTAGCTGGAAACAGGCTCAGTATGCTGAACAGGATATGTGATAAACTACTTACATCTGGGAGGGAAGGCCCTCTGAGAGTGTATTGTGGGTCAGATTTCTGTCAGCCATTGATCTCCATTAGCACCAGACTTATGTGACTTCTTAACGGTGACTACGTGGAATGAAGATAATTTCTGTGTAAAGTTCTAAAAGTGGAACAATCACTTTAGTCTGGAAATGAATGGAATGTTACTGCACTTTTAGAACTTAAACCCCCCTCAGTATGCATTGGAATGTTCGACTGTGTAGGTCGGCCATATGTAATTTTTCTTTTAGGGCATAGTTTATACGATTAACCCACCTGTCCACTGATACTATTTGTCAATTAAAATGATCCTTTAAGTCCTGTTGCAGTTAAAGGATCCCTGCCACCTAACAACATTTGTTTGCCTTGAGCTGAGCATTGTATAAGTGGAAATGCAAGAAAATTCTATACTTCCCAACATCTCAAGAGGCAGAAGTGGGATACTAGAGTTTGAGGGAGACTGGCATGCAGGTGACCGGGGCATTCCTATAATTATTGGTGACCTTATCATCATTTTATAGTTAACATAATTAGAGGAGCCAGTTAGAATATAATCAAGTAAAAAGTTTACAGATTTTTATAAATCCATTTGCACATATAACTGAGGGTCTTTTTCCAAATGTACCTTGGGATATATATACATTTAAAAAAATTAAATGATTAATACAAAAATATGTTTTCAATGTGAAATCCTGTCTCCTATCAGCTTTTGGCACAATATCCAAATGAATAACTTTAAGGTAGAACATAAAAGACTTTATTCACGAAAGAGAATTGCAGGCAACTGAGTAGGGAACTTCAAACATAAGGCCAAAGTAGCCGAGTTGGAAAAACTAACAGCTACTTTGACATTACGTTTGACATTTCCTTCTCAGTTGCCTACAATTCTCTCTTTCATGAATGAAGGCCATAGTTTGCATTTCAAGACACAAGTTAGCAGGAGACAGAGCAGGCAAGTTGACCACATTTCTCTCTTTATACACATTCTTGATGTTTTGGAAACATTGTATTAATATTGTTATGTTCTCTATTTATATTACAAATTGTGTAATAGGAAAACTATGGCAATCATATACAGCCATTTTTTTTTTTTACTGGACTCATTTTGCAGATGTAAATATATCTCCCACCAATGGTGGGAAGATTAATACATCAAAAGGTCACCGGTTAAACAACATTGTCTATCAATACAATCTCTCCAACAAATACAGCTGTCAAATTAAACACTTTAACTAAAACTGTAATATCTGAGGAACATTCCATCATAGAAAGGAGACAATAAGCATTTTATCCAAATTACAATGGGCAGTTAGCATTTTTTTTTGCTTATGGCTATCCCCATCCTGTGGGTATATCATGTAAGCAGTATTTAGTTTTAGGCATGACAGTTTCAGTTATAGACATGTATTTTTACCTTAAGTTATGTTTCATATTGATTTACTATGGAATAGTAAGGGTTTAAAAGCTTTCAATAACTGAAATACCACTTTTATGAGTACAGAAAAAATGTATTCATTGGAATAACTTACATGAAGTACCGTAAGTCTGAAACACCAAGTTTGCATTAACAGAACATAAAAAAACTAAGTTAAAACTCAATATTATAACAAGGCCTGCTCTACCTCCCAATTTCTCTCATGTTATGAATTGTCTTTCCTTGTATGGATGTTTGTGTGACTGAATATTTTCTACTCTGTATAGTGTCTGTTCTCAAATCTATAAAACAAGACCATACATGAACATGAACAATGTATTTATTGTAGTTACTCAATATTAAATTAAATTGCAAACACTACTGCCATAACTTTTTAAGATCATATTGCTATAACTATTATCAATGTGTTACGGTATCTAAAACAATTAATATCAGAGCTGACATCTAGACCATGACCAGCTAACACAACGACTAGTCATTTGATCCTGAAAAAGCACACATTTTGCAATGCTCTGTGAGGAAATTCAGATTAAATGATAAGTAAACAAAGCTAAGCTAGATGTTTAAGACAAATGTGGAGTTGATCAACTCTGAACTAAAGCTGCAAGGCATATCTTTTATACAGAAACAGTGTTTAATATAACAATAATGCTCTACGTCTGTTGACTCTCAGTTCTTTTGTACTTTTACATCTAGGTCATACTTTTTTTTCTAATGGCGCAGTCAGAGGAATTACATCATGAGAAAATAGTCTGGTTTCTCTAATTCCAACAGCGCATTTGAAAAAAGAGTCTAGTTAATAAAATAAGTGTTCAACTGTAGGATTCATTGACCTGGACCTGGAAAAATAATATTATTACCATTATTTAATTGTACATTGACTCTTTTAAAACCAAAATGGGTTTTAGTAAAGATGGGCCACATACTAAAATCTGTACAAATGCACACAGAAATATTTTTTTTTTTTTTTAACCCTGCCCAAAAAGGAGTTTGTTACAACAGCTCAACTGTTAACTTACAGGAATAAACAAAAATCCCTATTGCATAGTAAACAATTGGGAGAAGCTCACAACTCTTTAGTTTGTTTGTGTTGTTACAAAGGAGACCTTTCAATCCGCATATTAGACTAGTCTTGTCCATGAGGGTAAAGCCAGTCCTGTTTGTACAAGTTATCCAGCATCCCTATCCATTCCGGCCTACTGGCTTTTGTCAATGGGTTGTGCTGATATCACTTTAAGGTTAGTGAGCAAGGGGTCCATATCTGAGCATACCATTCTAAATTATGGTGAGATAAATATGAGTTTATGAGATCAGCTCAACTGAGAAAACGTAGAGTTAAAATGGCCTGCAGACCACAATCTACTTTGTACCATTACAGAGGAAACCATTCCATTGCTGTATGACTGATTCCCCACTAGGCCTTGAAGCTGCTCCTGAATGTGCATCATTTTGTTCTCCCTACCCAATCCACAGGGCATGGTCAAACATGGACCCTAACTTCCTGTACCTGTTTTTTTCTTAGTATTCTGTGTGTCCTTTGATTAAGACCCAGCTGTCATGAGTCAAAAGCTTCATGCTAACCATCATGTGATTTTAAAACTTTATTATTCATTTTAACCATTTGAGTGGTGAGTCCTCTATTTTCTTACCTGGTTGCACCTATAGATGTTTTTCAGGTCCAACCACTAATCTGGCACCTGCTTGCATATTATATTATTTACTTTTTCTGGTGTGCCAACATCTACCTCTATTTTTTACCTAAAGGCATATCACTTTTAAAACAATGATGAGGCCAATGATCCCGTAAAGTCCATCTGTGGTTTTTGAGTTCAATGGACATAGGGGACTTGCCTGGGAACTTAGGGTATAGACTGCCTTTATTGGGAGGAACCAGTCTGAAAAAACTCTCCTCTTTAATGCCACAAATGAGGGCATGGAGCAGACTTTTGTGTGTGTAGCATTCTCTGCTATTTTAGCACTGTCCCTCAGTTGGACAAACTTTCGATATGTCTCGCTACAATATATAGGGATTGCCTAAACATGGGTCCCCAACTTCCTATGCCCAAGGGGTATATCATCCATACCTTGTGCAGTGGATACTTGCCTTTAAAGGTGGGACCCTTGAATACTAAGTGAAAGCGTATGAGCTGCTCCTGAGTTAGTGCCATCTCTCAGCTGGACCTATTTTTGTGTTTGGGATTTATCCTCAATCGAGCTGGTATCACAAACCTTTGTTAAATTTGTATTACTAAGAAAAAATCATTTGTCTGCTTATCCATACTTCTTAAAACAGTTATTTTTATTATGCTTGTTCCCCACAAAGATTAATTCAATCTGACGAGTTTCCATAGCTAAATATCACTATAAATATTTTATTTCCTTTCAGAAATAACATTGAGATCTAAATTTAATAGCAAATGAGTGCTGCATGCTAGATTCCTTAAAGAGAACGGAGCCTTTGCTCCAATGCAAGTCCAAAACTAGTCCAGTACAGCAGGACAACAAACGTAATATATGCAACTTCTGGGTGGATAGAAAATGTCCCTAAAACTAAGATATACAATGTAATGATGATCATTTGAAAAATACCTTTCATTACCCCCTGCTAGGTTAATTTTTTTGCATGACTATAAAGTAAATCGGGATCTTCTTCAAAAATACAAGAAGTAAGTCGGGGTTGACCAAATTCAGAAGACTGTTGGGTGGACATCTATGTGAGATCTAAAAATCCCTATGTGCATCCGACAATAGTTTTCATTCCTAAGTTAGATAGCACTCTTTGCCAGAATGATAGCTTTAATTTGTTCATTGCTTGAAAAGATCCAGAGTCTCCGACGTAAGAACCAAAGTATACATCTGTAGGCCTTGGCAGAAAATAATTCTACACATTGCCAGTCATGTTAACCTCATCATGCAAGTCCCCATCACAAGGCAGCAAATCAGTGTGTATAGCAGTAAAGACTTGCACCAGGGACTCTTCCAAAACGGAAGTGGCTCTTGACATTGAACAGAGCATCCTTAATAACTATGCAGTTTGGGTGATTGCGGTTTCCCAAAAAAAGTGTCCTTCAATCACCCTCTGTACACTTGGAATAGAAACATATATTTTATCACAGACGAAAAAGCATTGTGCCGTCTACCAGGAACATCTTGTCTATTACGCAGCAGAACCAAGCTTTCTGTGTTAGCTTTTATCATAAAGCCTTTTCTTAGCTACAGCTCTACATTATACAGACATATAAAACATATATTTTTTTCTTTTGGTTCTACCTGGAAACAAAAACACCATAGTCACATCCTGTAGGAATTAACACATACGATCAATGTACAAACAGAAACATTTATAAATAGAGACAATATTTAAGACTATGCATCTTTAAGAAACATTTATAAAGTCGGGAACTGGCTTACTAAACGTGTAATTGGTTAACAGTGAAAACATAATTAATCAAGCTGCAAGTTCAATTGGTATTATGATATTAATGTAGTAGGCTCAAGCCTGCCACTGATAGTATAAGAATACCTTTAACCCACTATATACCAGGATAAGTAGTACTTTCCATCCTAAGAACTACTTTACTACTTTTCTTTCCTCTTAAGATCTTTTTGATGATTTTCTGATAGATACAAGACCGTGGCTTTGATGCCATTGCTGCCCTTTACTTAGCATCCCGTCTCGAAGCAGATCTTACAGTATAGTTTTGGTACAATAGAACTGCAGATGTTGCAGAAGGATTGCTGCAGTCTGCTGAAAGTACATTACCTTAGTCTGCGCTGTGCCCGCTGGCTCCTCTCCTATGTCCTGCGTCCCTGGTGTCTCTTTAAAACTCGATAATGATCTTCTATTACATGGATCAGAAAGCAAATCAAGCACTGCAGCAGCACAGTCCTCTTAATATTGTTGTAAGTCCTCCAGCCTCAGAGTTATTTACTTGCAGCCCAACATCAGTGGGTGTGGATGTTGATCTGGACAGTGTGGGCATATGCAGCAGCAGGCTGACTGCTATGACATTGAGTTCCCTGTCTACCTCCCAGTCGCTCTTACTGACTAATAAATAAATGAATGGGCTGGCTAGAGGTTTCTCACTCGTTTCGGTGCAATCAAGCTGTGTGATCCAAACTAGAAGGGGTGTATGTATACTGTGGGACAGGTTCCAGGGCTGCTCAGGTTACAAGATGCTTTCCAATGTAAGCTTTACTGCAGCATTCAGCTATTATATCAGAGACAGGAATCAGACAGGGAACGGCGAAATAAAGGCTATTAAGATTCACAATGCTAGCAAACAATTTTAACCCGTATGAATGCCAGAGGCCAAGTGAATTCATAGGATTAGTTGCTTTTTTAATTTTGAAATATGGTGCCCTTAACTGAATTGTTATTGTAACTGACTTTTTTCTCACAAAATTCAATAGGCTACACACGCACATGTAAACACGCATGAACACTTGTACACAAATTCTAACAGTGACAAAGTACCGAAGATTTCAAGCTTCATTTTTAATCATGGAGGACAAGATAATGATGCCGTACATAATATAGAGGAACTCTCTGCGCATCCATTATTTAAGTGTAGATTTGTATAAAGCATTGATATTTACAGAGAAACGACAAGTGCGTACCTCCCAACATACCCCACAAACAACTTGAGTCACCAAAGGGCATAGTTTGGGAAGGGTGTGCTTCTACATGGTCACTCACCATGGCTACCTAAGTGCACAGGACAAAGTAAAGGTTATGGCAAAAACCCTCCACTTAAAAACCAAAGGATATTACATAATTGTCAGATTATTGTGTTTATAATATCCCATGTAAAGATGCATTGCTTTGGAATGTTATAAAAGCTGACTAGACAGCTGGTTTCATTTGTTATCTGGAAGATGTAATATGGTACAGCTGGAGAGAAGATCTTAATAAAACAGCTGACCATGTTACATGGAATACACTTCTACTTCACTGGTTTAAGAGGAAAACCAGGAACATATAACTTTGAAGTCCATGGGGGTTATGCTAAAAAGGTGTTTCTGTCAGAAAAGTTGTGCAATTGTGCCCTAATGATTATCTGCCCTATTGCCCAAAATAATAACGTGATCTAATCCGTGGCATGCCTATGTTCAAATGCAATTAGTATCTGGCTTTTTCTTATACATAGCATATCCTTGTGCCTATCCCATGTATGCATAAACTCTTTGACTGTGTTTACCTCTACCACTTCTGCTGGAAGACTATTCCATACATCCACTACCCTCTCAGTAAAGTAATATTTCCTGATAATACTTTTAAATCGTTGTCCTCTTGTTGTGGTAGTTCTTCTTCTTTTAAATATACTCTGCACCTTTACTGTGTTGATTCCCTTTATGCATTTAAATTTTTCTATCATATCCCCCCTGTTAATGTTTTTCCTACAACAAGATATACATGTTGAGATCCTTTACCCTTTCCTGGTAAGTTTGGGAGCAGTGTACTAAAAAAGTCTACTGTGAGGGCAATAGTACTCCACCATCCATAGCTCCTTCAGTTCCTCTAGTACTATGGTGCTGTGGTACACGTGGTAGTGCACCTGTCATACAATGGTGCGGTGTAAGTGCAGGCTCCATGCATGCTAAAGTGTACACAGGAAAGACATCTAGCTTCCCTTCCCTAACTGTGACGGTGAGGTCGCCCTGCTAAGAGAATAGAAGGAGGCCTCCTTCATGCTTCTATCAGTGTTTAGTTGCATTGTTGCTCTAGTTTTATGCAGCTGTACACAGACTTAGACATGGAAACGTAATGCACATAAAAAATATATCTCAAAACTATAAGAGCTACATATTTGTACACAGCAGCTGATCTAGGAAGCAACAAAATCTGTGTGACTGGTTCATGGTGCAAATAACATGGTTAAATCTATAATCATTCCCTGTGATAGAATTAAGCAGCTGTGCTCATAATGTTTACATGCTTGTGTGCTGGCAGAAGAGGACAATTTAAATATAGACAACAATTCATTATATTCTGATCGCTTCCTTTTATACTGTGCATTCGGCAAAAATATAAGGTCATTTAAAAGACTTTCAAAAACACATTTTGCTTAACCCCTTAAGGACAGAGGCTGTGTTTACACATCTGCGGTGCTTGTGTTTAGCTGTAATTGTCCTTTTCTCATTTAATGTATCCATACATATCACATATTTTTTTCTGCATAAGAAGGGATTACCATTATTTTCATCATATCATCATTGTTGTGGTAACAAAACCATGCCTGTAAAAGAGAATTCAGTCTAGTATCATCATGGATGAGTTTTAAATCTTTCTCATTTTGAAAATTAGGTACATACATAGAATATAAAATGGGAAAAGCCTCAAATAATACAAAAATGTGTAAAATGAAGCCTACCAAACAGGTGTGAGCATGCTGCAAACACAGTGTGATTGGCTGGACAGTGTATACAAGAGATGAAAAACTGTCTGCACTTCTCACCTTAATAAAGTTGGCAATAATTATAGATTATAAAAAGGAATGGCAGCTTGTTTCAAAAAGTGGTTTCATATGAATATGAGCAGATGTGCCAGTAAATTCATCAAAGCTCAAATTTGGGTGAAAAAAATAACAAAAATATGTACGCATGTATAAAAACTGGTACATAACTGTTTGAATAGGTCATGTGTGCTGGCATTTCACTGGGTTTATTGGCATACTATTGATGGGGTTATTTAAGTACCATGTTGTATACCCTGTAGGCCACACTATGATCAGAGGGCTTAAGTGAGCAGAAGGAAGACTCATTTCCGAAGCAAGATGAGACCATGGTGCCATACTGATTTCTGGGGAGCTGTGAGAAAAAATGCCAGGATGAGAAGCCACTGAATTGGTATTTTCCTCATGGTCTCATCCTGAATTATTTTATATAACTATCCCTCTGTACTATGGAACAATGGATATATTGTTTACAGCAAGACTTACACAGCTTTGGGACTGTGTCAAGAGAATTTATTCAGACATGGCTTGAAATATAATTTGAAAGAACACTTAGTTTTACATGTTTGGAATCTCAAAAGGATGGGCTGATGTTATATTATGTTTTTATGTGCTGCTTTGTAGTATTTTTAGCTCAAAAAAGGCCTCACAGCAAATAAACCTTACAATGAATCAGTTTTCAGATAAGTACACCATACACTCATGTTTACATTGAATCCTACGTTTCCTCACCACAGCAGACTCACTCACACTTACATCATTCAGTGCTCTTCTCTACAAACATATCTTTAACCATATTGAAAAAAGCTTAGTACTTCATCTAATAGAAACAGGACCTTAAATTCTGCAGATGGTTTTGATGTTTAGGGATTTTCTGGTATTTTAGAAATCATGTGAACACATAAAGATAAAAATACACATAGTGTAACACCATTTGTTTAGGTATTGCACTCACAAACTCAGGGAGTAATACGGGCAATGATGTTGGTCTCTAAACTGGATATACATGGTAAACCAGCTAGCTCAAATAAAGGAAGACATTCCAGTCAGTAAATAGCAAAAATATACAAAATAATAACAAAGTATCCTTACATGTCAGCTTGGAGTCTTCAGCACATCAGACATAAAGGTATAGTTTATGGGTTGAAGGGTAAAACTTACCAGGAAAGGTTAAAGCATCTTAACATGTATAGCTTGGAGGAAAGACGTAACAGGGAGGATGTGATAGAAACATTTAAATACATAAAGGGAATCAACACAGTAAAGGAAGAGAGTATATATAAAAGAAGAAAAACTACCACAACTAGAGGACATAGTCTTAAATTAGAGGGGCAACGATTTAAAAGTAATATCAGGAAGTATAGGGTAGTGGATGTATGGAATAGCCTTCCAGCAGAGGTGGTAGAGGTAAACACAGTCAAGGATTTTAAGCATGCGTGGGATAGACACAAGGCTATCCTAGCTATAAGACCGGGAACTGGGGACTAATAAAAGTATTTAGAAAAATTGGGCAGACTAGATGGACCGAATGGTTCTTATCTGCTGACACATTATATATTTCTATGTATAGCATATTTAATGACTGTGTCTTGTTTGCAGGTTAATTCAGTCACAGGGCCCAGTAATACCCTCTATTAACCGAATTAGGGTTGTTGGTTTTTTTTTTTCAATCCCTTCACTTACACCCCTCAAAGTATGATCCAATTTTTATACTTACCAGAGTTTGCACAAATGCAAATGTCTAAGCATGGAGACCATAGCGGTCTACTCGATAAAGAAAGAATTTCACGGAAATTAAATTAAATAGGAATTTCAAACTTTAGGCCAGTGTAGGCATGTTGGAAAAATTATGCTATGCAGCAGAATTGCAGTATTTTTTCAACCCAGCTACTTTATTAAATGTAATTAGACAAAAATGAATAGTAAAGTACAGTGAATAACCCATACAAAAATGTTTTCATGGTTGACATCATAATCATTAGGACTTACTATTAGTTGTAAGTTGTTTTCTCCATCCTCAGATTCTTCAATGTCTTTAAATTGTACGGATTTCTTCTTTAGCTCTGTAAATAAATAATAAGTTATTGATATTAAAAGATTTCCCTTTGAGAAATCGATTGCATGACATCCGGTTACCAAAATGTATCCAAATATATGTAAAACAATTATGCTTCCTCCATTTTGTTGTAAGATGTTGGAACGTCCAAGACACAAAAAGGTTTCTTTAGACATCTGAAAAAGAACCTTAGTACTTTTGAACATAATATGATGCTCTGCTCCACACACATTTCAGAAGTCAACATTTTAGATTCTAGTGAGTGTGCAATTTAGAAATATTAATGCTATTTATTTGTAGTTATTTTTATTAATGGATAATTTAGTTGTTATTTTTATCCCTTTGCACAGCAATTCAAACTAATTTGGAAATAATAACTGTATATTCCAAATGTCATATAAACATGTACCAGTCAAGACCAGATGATTGAAATTAGTTAATGATACTGAACTTTTTTACACACACAATTGTATCCTATGATCTGAGTGGACAAATATTACATTACATTAGTAAGATAATGGGCTGTTTCCCAAAGTGAAACATATAAATAATAATTTATAGCTAGAGTAGCATTTCCCAGCCTTTTCTAAATCACAGCCCCCTTCCAATTTCCATCAAAGTCTTACATTCCTACTTCCGTACAGGTTATAGCAACAGTTTGCTAGATAGGTATCCTCTATCATTGTGGAGTAGAGCATGTGAACCCCATGGAGAGTAAATTGCTTCATCACATATTGTTCTTTCACACACATTAGGCTTATGTCATCCGTCATGAAATCACTCTATCCTCCCAGACACATCACATGTGCATAGTCTAGAGTATTTAACATAGGAGATAAAGTCATTGTACTGTCTTATTTTCATTTTTGCGCATGGTGTTTACACCACCAACCACCATTTGCATTCAATACACACATAAAAAACCTCTCAACGTTTTAAAGTTGCCAACAAGTATATGAACATAATAGAAACGTGACGATTTGGTTTGGCTATGAATTAGTGAGAGAGTTATTATGTTTATAAATGTTTTTTTTTATATATTTCGGGAAGACCTTGCCTATTACAGAAATAGCTGAAGTCCTCCCATAGAAGTAAATTGGAGAAGTTCCGCTACTGCAAAACCAGAAAAAGTCATCCCCAAGAAAAAATAAATAAATAAAAAAAAAATTGTATGTAAAAAAATTAAAAATATTCAAATAAAATATATATATATAAATAAATATTAAAATAAATTAATATAAAAAAACACATTCAAATAAATTAATAATAATATTAAAAAAATATATTATTGTTTTCCATATTATAGTAAGAAATATGTAATATAATAAAAACATTGCATATGACTTTTTAATCAACATTGTCATTTTAACAACAGATAATAGCATTTACTATTACTAAAAAATTTATTATTGTAATTTCTTATTAAGATATCATATTACAGCATAACTGGTGCAATTATCACATCAATGAGCACATCATGTAATATAAAATGCACATATAACATACGCCACTTAGTAACCCAAATAAAAATTAGGGAGTGGCCACGTATACATATATACAAACATTATTATATACCATTTTATACATCGCCATAATAGCTCTTGTGGTCTAACAATGCTGGTGATGTCATGCCAGCTTTAGGGTATTATTCACATCAACAGCTGTTAGGTTACAAGTGCCCTTCCGCCATTCCACCATGCCTCATGTATCATACCATTTCATGTCCACTGTGTGGATGGCCACATTGCTTGGCAATGGACCATTGTCCACATTGGATCTTGATAAACTTGACACACATTGTCCACCATAATACAAGTGGCATGATGGTGGGAGGATACGTATAACCTAACAGCTGTACCTGAACAATAACCTGTGATTTAACGCCAACCTATAGCTGTAAAGGTGTATAAAATGTAGGTGTAAAAAATGATATATGACAATGTATGTATATATATGTAGGCCACTCGCTAACTTTTATTGGGGTTACTAAGTGGCATTTCTGATATGTGTATTTTATATTAAATGATGTGTTCATTGATGTGGTAATTGTACCATTTATGTCGTAATAGGATATTTTATTAATAAATTACAATCGTTACATTTTTAGTAATAAATATCCTATTAAGGCATATTAAAACTATTACCATGCCAATGAAATGTTGATTGGAATTTTTCAAATTGTATTGTATATATTACTTTAATTCGCCAATATGGCCGATTTAGGTTATACGTACCATCCCGCCACGATGCCCCGTGTATCACGGTACCATTCCATGTATGTACAGATTGAGTACCCCTTTTCCAAAATGCTTGGAATTTTTGCTTTGAAAATGCTCCAGAATTATTTTGGATAACAGATCATTTTGGATAACAGATCATTTTCACCAATATAATAAGCCTCTTAGAAATCATGAAATTCAGTAGTAATGCAAATACTGTATAGAGCAAATAAATCACTTTTAGTGTGATGTAGCTATATTGTGAGGTGTCGTTGGAAACCTACCATTGGCGTGTCAGGCCTGTACATGTGCCATTGTATTACCCTTTGTGGGCAGGGAGAATGTGAGCATGCATTGAAAGGCTATATTGCACCTTAACCTCTTGCCGACAAAGGATGTGCCAGGCACGTCCTGCGAGAAACTCCCTTAACGACAAAGGACGTGCCTGGCACGTCCTGCAGTCAATGAAGCGGTTTTCGCGATCAACGATCGCGAAAACCGCTTTAACAGTGCTGGTCTATTGCCTCGATGTCGAGGCAATAGCCAGCACCGAAATTTCTATTTTGGGACCCCCACGATCGCCCCACGGAGCGATCGTGGGGAGCCATATTGACGGAGCATGCTGCTCCGTCAATATGGCTAAGCCCTCTGCCGGTCTGAGCTTCGGAAGTGAAAGTAACTTCACTTCCGTCGCTCTGAATATGCTACTTGACTGCCCCTAGTGGTAGTTTAGTAGCATTGCAATGGAAAAAAATTAAAATACATATTTAATTAATTAAAAACAGGTTATTTAGCTATATTAGCCTATAGGGTTAAAATTAAATATTTTTTAGCATAAGGGATAGGGTTAAAATTAAATGAAAGTAAAAAAATATTAACCCCTTAACGACAGATGACGTGCCAGGCACGTCACGGCAAATCGAGGACTTGCCGACAGGTGACGTGCCTGGCACGTCATGCACTAAACTGAATAAAGAAAGCGACCAAGGTTTACTGCTAAACACAAACAGCACAGAAATGTTAAAATAGCCATTGTCCAGAAAGGACAAAAATTTTTCAAAGGCTCTGTCCTTAAGGGGTTAAGGGATATAATAAGGATTAGAGTTGGGGTTAAATTTAGTGTTAGGGTTAAATTTTGGGTTCGGGTTGGGGTCAAAAGATCAATATAGGAAAAAAACAAAAAACACTCCTTTTGGTTTTTGCCCCATAACTCGCAAACAAATACTGAAAAATATGAAAACATGCATATTTTTGAACTCGGGAGGACATTTAGAAACTAGACGGGGCCTTTTTTAATGATTTTATTTGTGTAAATTATATTTTAGGTCAAAGTTAGAAAAAGTGTTTTTTTTTTAAATTTTCATCATATTTTATGATTTTTTTTGTAGTAAATTATAAGATATAATGAACATAATGGTATCTAATGAAAGCCCTTCTTATGACGATAAAAACAACATATAATTTGTGTGGGTACTGTATGTGAGAAAGAAAAAAATTACAGCTAAACACAAACACCCTAGAAATGTCAAAACAGCCATTGTCACCAAGGGAAAGTCAAGGTGAAAATGTCTTGTCACTAAGGGGTTAAGGGTCTGCACTCTGAATAAACTGTTGTCCGTTTGCATTCTGACAGTTGTGTGTGGAATTTGCAACTTGTGCCAAAATCCAAAGTTTTTTTAGAATAACAGATCATTTTGGATAATGGATTTTGGACAAGTCATTTCCAACCTTAATATATATGTTACATGGTCACTTTTATTGGGGTTACTATGTGACATGTGTATTTTTATATTGCACGTTGTGTTCATTGACATAGTGATTGTGCCACTCGTACTGAAAAAAAATATTTTAATAAAAAAATGACAACATTCAATTTTTGTTTGTGAAACAAATGCTGTATGTTAAAATATCACCATGCCCATGAAAAATGTAATTGTAATTTTTTAAATTATATTATATTTACTACTATATAAACATTAATCTAATCATTTTAAATAACTCATTTATTTTAATGTGTTTTATATTTATATATTTTTATTTACTTACTTTGTATTTAATATATTTTATTTATAAATATTTTATTATTTTTTTATAAAAATACAGATTTCCAGAGGAATTCTACTGCAAAAATGTGGGCACTAAAATCGTGGTTTGGTCTCTGAGTAGCAAGAATTTGAAAATCGGAGCTTCTAAAATGAAGTTAGCCGAAATCCATTCTTCTAAATGGAATTCCCGACAAAAATAATAGACACATTTTGCCCGAACGAAAGGCGAAATTCTGTTCTGATGAACTGACAGTTTTTTTTCATCCAAATACTTTCGGACAAACTGAAAATTTTGTCGGCTCCCAAGGCTGGTGATTACCCATCCCTATTGGGATTATGGAATCCCACCTGTCTACAGTCATAAAGGAGAAACATATTGTCAGGAACTGACTGTGCTGGACTTGAACTCTGACTTCCATGTTCCTAACTCTCTTCTTTACCAGTTCGCCAGCCTGTCTTTTACATTTTAGCCTATGTTCTAATAACAATGAATATACAAAGCCTTGTTATTATCATCAACTCTCCTCACCTGTGTCAAGTCATGTGCTCACTCTCAGCCTATAAAAGCCTATTCCTGTGAATCTACCTTTACCAGATTATTGTGGTTCCTGCCTGCAGTATATCAAGCTTTCTAGTGATTGTTACTTACCTGTTACCGATTTGGACTGTCTCACTACTCTTGCTTTCTCCTACCCTCTGACCTTGGCTTGCCTGACTATGCTTATACTCTTTGTTCCAGCCTCACAGCTCTGCTAAAAGACCAGATTGTCACTCAAAGCTCAGGGGCTCAACCACCTTGGTAATGAGTGGCTACTTCTGGCAGAAGACCTCTCTGATCTGGCTGCTGGACTCCAAACCTGCTGACATCAGTATCATTACACATGTAAGGACATAGGGGAAATTTAACTTACAGTGAAAAGGGAAGTATTGAAATTATTGTGTGGAAGCTGTTACATTGCTATTTTTTTTTATTGCATTTAGGAGAAGGGATTTTAGTCAGACATTCTCCATTGTATCAAGGGCAGCACAATGCCATGGAATCCTTTTGGTTTTTCAAATGTTGTACCTACTTCTGATCCTAAAACTTAAAGAGGGAGGAAAGGCAAAGAAATATCTTTTTTTAAATCAAAGTCAACCTTTTGAATTTTGAATTATGATTCTCTTATTGTTGCTGATTTTTTTTTGTTTTTTTTTTTTAAGGGACATTGTCAACTTAAAACATATTTTTATGTTTTTTTTTTTTTTACATACAATTTTTATTTTTTAATTTCTTTTCTAATTTTATTTATTTGGGATAACTTTTTCTGGTTTTGCAGTAGCGGAAGTTCTCCAATTTACTTCTATGGGAGGACTTCAGCTATTTCTGTAATAGGCAAGGTCCTCTTGAAATATAAAAAAAACAAAAAAAACATTTATAAATATAATAGAAATTGATTGTTCTGCTTTTTTGATTTGGCCGAAGCATAATAAAACTCGCTCACTAATTCATAGCCAAATCATCATGTTTCTTTTATGTTTATACACTTTTTGCACACTTTAAAAAGCTGTGGGCTCAGTCTGTTTTTTATTTTTGTATTGAACAAGGCCGCAGAAGCCTCTCCATACTCCAGCAGGAGCCACACTGCAGGATTCATCTGACTCCGATGACTCTTCGGAAGATCAGTCTTCTCCACAGATGCCTGCTCAGCTTAAGCAGATACCGGACTTAACTTCTGATAAAACCCCAGCAACCAGAGGGGACATAAGAAAATTATTTCTGGACCTGCAGTCTGTAATGCAGACAGACATTTAGGGATAATTTGCATCTCCGAATTCTGTGTCTCAAACAGTACAGCAACTACATTTTGTTTAATTTTGTTTATACAAATCATAACGTCTTGATGGTTAATTCTATTGTCGTTGTTGAATAACTACTTTTTATTTAGATAAATCCTGTCTGGTTCAAAACGTATGTGATGATAAAATATAACTGCCTAGGAAGATAAGACAGTGTGCCCGCATGTCAGTTAGCTAAATAATTTTAATTTTTCTTGCATTTTATCCTGTGTAATATGATCTCCGAGTTTATCTTTGATGGATATCTTTGTTTTAATAGCAGGGTGGACAATGAATTTTATGGATATATGTTTTGGAACTTATTACTAATATGTAAATTAACTGCATGTGATTTCATTTTTTGGTGTAACAAAAATGTTTATTTTATCTCATGACCTTACTAAAATGCGAAAAATGATGATAAAAAAAGAAAAGCAAACTAGATTTTTACCCTGGGTATTAGACAACCAGCAGGATTACATTTTGAATAAGATGTAGGCTAATTTAGCTGAGAACTCACATTTTTCACATTGTGTGTTAAAATAAATGTATCAATTGAATTGTTATACTTTGCATATATATATATGCATTGTTACATGTTTAGATGTATCTTTTTTTATTAAATGTGTTTTTTGATACCTCAGTACTTTACAATCGACTTTATGCAATGGATTTTTTGTATTAAATGTTTTTATACTCTTTACCAGTATGGGCTCTGACTGAGGCTTGTTGCTGATGCTGTTTATTGCTCATTAAGGTTTCAGAATTTATTTAGGGTTCTAAACCTATGATTAAGTCTTCCAGCCGAAACGTGTTAGGTGGTCTGTTTATTGCACTATGCACATGTATTGCACTATATACATGACTAGAGATTGTTTCTGCTATGCTGTTAAATACAATCAGAATAAAGAGATATTTTTAACAGCACAAACACTGAGTGGTGGAGACATATTTAGAGCTAACGGTGAGTAGTTGATTTTATTTCTTCCATTACTGTTTTGCTTGTCTGGCTTTAGTGGAACTCCTAGGCTGCACTGGATTTACCGGCACTAGAACAGCTCACTCGGTTTGTGGAAGCATTGTATGTTTCCCTCATGATTCCCAAGCTTTAACTGGCATATCACTGGTATTATCACAAGACCTGTTATGGCAGGATATAAAATACATGTTACCGTGTGTGTGTGTGTGTGTGTGTGTTATTATATATGTGGCAATTCCCTAATTTTTATTGGGGTCATTAAATTGTGTATGGAAGACATATGCATTTTATTAAAATCATGTTTTTAAAAAAAATGCTATTAGGGCATATATTAAGCAATTACCATGGCAATTTAACCTTTTGTAAAAAAAAAAAAAAGACCCTTTTTTAATGTATTTTTAATAACTTCGAATTTAAATTTTCCATCTATTGAAATGCCTGAAGTCTTATGAATTCCCTAGGCCCGTACTTAATGTAGCCAAAAATCTGCGGAAAATGCCAATTTCAGGCCGTAAGTAGCCATATTGAATAGTTGGACGTTCAGAAGTTGCGGATTTGTCTGTAAGATGACTATTATTTGCCACGATCTGACACTATTTCAGATTTGAGAGCTTTTTTATTCCAAGGAAATGCAGCTCCTACACGCAATCATGGGACTTAAATGCAATTGATTGGCACAGTGTGCACCAACTCCAGTGGCAATACACAAGCTCTGGAAGCAAACTAAAGGTTAACATCCTCGCTATTTACAGTTTGCTCTGGGGAAAATGGAATTGATTCTATGGTGTCATGGAGAATTTATAGATAACACCAGTACTGCATATATCCCTGGGCTTTAAGCTAGTGTTACTTTCTATCAAATGCAAATAATTTAGCAATGAAAAAAAATATGGTAAGACTGTAAAAAGAATTGCCAATGATTGGAGCTTTATGGTAATGAAAATCATTGCACCTTTCACAAAGTCATCCACACAATGAGATGTATAAAAGCTATGTCAGCATTTTAAGACAGATGCTTGTGATGTGCTCCTGCTTCCAGTCTTTGTAAAGTATTGTGCTGATGGTTTAGTTTCCATTTGATCTGCTGTTTAATTCAGCCTGAGGAATTTGAGAGCATGACAAACAATAGGTGGGCAGGATGGGGAAACCAAAACAACATACACATTTTTTTTTTTTTTTACAAAGGGGTCAAATGAGAATAACATATTGCAATATGTTATTCTCATTTGACCCCTTTGTAAAAAATAATAATAAATAAATAAACCAATTCTGGTGGTGACATATAACGTGCTCGCTAGTTCTTGTCTGCTTCTAAACCCCACTTTCCCATCTGTTAAATTAGGTTGCACTACATACTGTTTGTTGAATGCTTCATTTTGCTCCATGAGTGTCTTGTTTCTGACATTTATGCACTCAATGACTGCTTCAGTTGCTAGGGATCATGGACCCTCAAATGTTCTAATCAATCCTGACCTATCGCTTTGATTCTCCGTTGTTATGCCGTCTTATTGACGACTATACATCTGTTTCTCAACCTTACTACATCCTTCTCTAGCTACCAGTGCGAAAAACAGACTGTGCCAATTAAGCATGGCACTTGCAGATATGACAGTAGCATGGTTCGTCTTAATGCGGCTCCCCAGGAATGAAAGTGCACCACCATGTTACTACCTGAGTTCGGAGGGGCTCAGCTTAATCAGCTCAGTTTGTTCTCACACTTGTAGCATGAACAGATTAAGCAGAGCACTCATGGCATATTATTTCTTCCTACTCACCATCCTGAATTGTCCTGATATTAGTCTGCATCTTTCCCTTAGTTCAAATCGTTAAATTATGGGTGCATCCTACAAAATAGTTAAGGCCTTTAATCAGTGCAATACCGTGATCGTACCACTTTTTGTACAACACACCACTTCATGTGCATTAAATTGTGCTTCCGCCACCCATGGGGTGTTGCAGCTTGTTTTACAAATGGGTTGCACTCCTGTAAATCAATTCAGCACAACCTGGAAGCTACGGACTGGCACAGGTACCACAAACTCCTGACTTGTGTCAGTTAGTCTTATACATTGACAAAAACGGAGACATAGAATGTGTTGGCAGATAGGAACCAGTTAGCCCATCCAGCCTGCCCAATTTCTGTAAAAAAAAAAATAAAAAAAAAATCTGAATTCTTTCATTAGTCTCTGGCCTCATGCCTATCCCATGCATTTTTAAACTCATTCAATGTATAACCCTCTACCACTTCTGCTGGAAGGCTATTCCATGCATCCACTTCACTCTCAATAAAGTTATACTTCGTGATATAACTTTTAAACCTTTGCCCCTATAATTTAAGACAAAGTTCTATTGTTGTGGTTGGTTTTCTTCTTTTAAATATACTCTCCAGTCTTCTGAGGCGTCTACCTTTTAATAGTGATTGGTTAAATACATCAGTTAAAGGTTTTGTTTGTACACCACTATGCTTTTTAAATAACTTTTGGGCAGGGGAGGGCTGTCACAGTGGGCACTAGCAGAATTTCTCCCCAGGCTGCCCCCTTCTTTGGCTTAACAGGCTGAATCTGCACCACTTTGCCCCAGTGCAAAGCTCTTTTTTATCTTTCTGTACAATTGTCTTGTCTATCAATCTCTGTACCTTATACAGGGGGTGCCAGTTAGCTGGTATTTTACCATCAGGTTGGTAAAAAATTAGCTTGAGTCCAATGTTAAGTCTATGTATGCAACAGCATAGCCATTATTTTTTTAAAGAGAAGGTGGCAACTCTAGCTGTCTTGCCTTATCTGGTCTTTACTTTATTGTGTCTGATGAAACTACAATATTAGCCACCTGGTTTTGGGTGTATCAGGCATTGACTTATTTGTCGTTACTTCATACAGCTGCAGTAGAACTTTTTTCTCTGTAAACTCACATTTATCAAATGACTCATTGGTTTATTTTCCTTTCATTTTCATTTGTAAAAACTGAACAAAACTGTTCATTGTGGCAGTCAGCTAGACATCCTCTTCCACATACCTTCCTTGTTTTGTTTTTAATCTAACTAATCTTGTTTTCATTTTCATTTATGTATCTTAAAAACATTTTCTCATCCTTTCAATACAATTTTCTGTTGCCTTCAATTATGTAATTTTCAAATAATCCAATTTCTCCTAAACTCTATTTAAACTGTTCCAGTCTGATAATGACTAATTTAAACATATTCTAATCTTAGTTTTTTTTAAAATTTCAAACTTCAAACTTTTGTTTTTTGTGTGGTGTAACTAAGTCACTGTTGTTATTTTGAGCCATTCTGACTGGTGATCACCAAACTGTCACCTACAGTAATAACTCATTCCAATTCTCCATTTGTAAACACTGAATCTAATATGGCCTCCTTCCGGGTTGTTTCCACAACTACTTGTTTTAGAGATAATTCCAGTAGGGAGTTTAGAATACCTGTACTCCTGGCATACCATCGCTTTTAATTTTCCAGTTCACATCAGGAAGATTAAAGTTACTCATGGTGATAACTCCTCGATCATTGTCATTTTAGCTTTTTCTTCAACTAGTAGATTATCTAGTGATGACAAATTGTTTTTTTAGCCCAAGTGCTCATACTGTAGCATATCAGGTTAAAGATCACCGAGTGCATTTTCCCCTAATATTATTAACTCATCTATTTGTCCAGAGGGTCTATAAAATACACCTACACAAGTTCCTGTATGGCTACCAAATTCTAACATAACATAGACTGACTCTATGTTTGCATTACTAATTGGTAATACGTTGGATGTTATACTATCCTTCACATACAGGGTCAACTGTCACGTTTCTTGCCATCTCTGTCATTTCTATATAAAGCGTACACTGGTATTGCTATAACCCAGTCATGTTTTCCTTATACCATGTGTCAGTAACAGCCACTAAGTCTATATTCTCAGTTGCCATTATTGCTACATGGATCTTATATCTTATTACCTAAACTGCAAGCATGTGTAGACATAACGCTAAGCTTGCCATCTTTTAACAAGCATGCTACAAGCTCCTTCTTTCCATGTTCTCGTGGCTTTATCACCCTGTTTCCTGCCCCCCAAAGTGTACATCCCATTAAGAGAAAGATGCAATATTTTTTGTACAGTCCATTTCTATTCCAAATAGTTACCATAAGAAACAAATGCAAATCCTTGCTCCAGAACATCATTAAACAAGCCACAAGTTAAAGTCCCTAATATCCATCCGCCTATCATTCTGAATGCTATACAAAGGCTGTACGTCAGAGAATAATAATTTGGATGCAACCTGCTTTATATCATTGCCAACAAAGCGAGAAGCTTCCTCCACCTGTAAAACCTAACTGCAAGCCAAGTCATTTGTCCCAAGATGCACAAGTACATCCAGTTCCCTTCCTGCATTACTTGCTCAACAGGCAGACTTCACAGAAACACTATTGTCCAACTCCACACTTCTTATGATAGAATCACCCAACAATAACTGCTTTCTGTCAGATAGTGGTTTCTCAACCTCTGTGTCTTCATAATACCACTACACTCTGAAAGTGCCACAAATGAATAGAGGAGAGCCATTGATTGTAGAACATGTCTTTTATCCACAACTCTAAGTCTACCAGATCCTATTAACCCCTTAACGCATATGGACGTATATATACGTCCTGAAAAGCATGGTCCTTGAGGACCATGAGGACGTATATATACGTCCTCCGTTTACATGTAGTGTTGCGCTCCTTAGCGCAACACTACATGTCTGTAGCTATTCCCAGAGGCTGCTTCGGATCCGAAGCAGCATCTGACAGTGCCTTCAGCCCCCCCCCCTTGCCCCCCGCGCGCATACGATCACCGCGAATGTGATCGTATGTGCGTTAACACACATAGGCAGTGATCAGCTTTCACTGCCTATGTGTGTTAAAGTGTTGCAATGATGCAACACATTCTGTGCCCCCCTGGGCATCGCGATCACCCAGCGTGCCCAGAGGAGAGCGACGGAAGAGAGAAAAAAAAATCTCTTCCGTCGCTCTGAAACCGCTACTTGATTGCCCCTACAGGCAGTTAAGTATATTACAGTTAAAAGTAGAAAATTAAATAAATAAATTAAATAAATTAATGGAAAAAGCTAACCCTTGATCTACTGAACCTAGATCTAGGGTTAGGGTCATAAATAGGGTCATAATTAGGGTTAAAGGGGGGTTTGGATGATTACAAGGGTTAAATTAAGGGGTGGGGGGCGATTTAGGGTTAGAGTAAATTTAGAGTTGGGGTAAATTTAGGGTTCGGGTTAAAAAAATCACTGTAGAAGAAAATGGTTAGAAAACCAAAAAAACACTAATATTGTTTATTGCCCTATTACATGAAATAAAACATAGACAAACATGGAAACATTGATATTACTAAACTCAGGACAAATAGTAGAAATATATAGATGGGGTCTTTTTTACCATTTGTAATTGTGTAAAAAAAAAAAGAAATCAGGTCAAAGTTAGAAAAAGTGATTTTTATGGCATATTTTTATCATATTTTATATATTTTTTTAATAGTAAATGATATCATATGATGAAAATAATAGTATCAAATGAAAGCCCTATCCGTCCTTTAAAAAATGATATATAATTTGTGTGGGTGTACTAAACACAAAGAAAGAAATTCACAGTTCAGTAAACACTTTACAAAAATAATGGAATTCTGGTCTTCAAGGCACATTAAATGCAGCATAGCACTCGGTCACTAAGGGGTTAAGCAATATTTCTGCGTGCACCACCTTTAAAATATAGGGCCAGTACATTTCAGAAGAAAATATGGCAACCGTAATAAAAGTTTGACTTGCTTTTTCGTATTTAATAAAAACTGCTGCCCCTACCCCCCAGACTTACCCAATGCTCCCCCCAACGGTGTCTGTCTCTCTCCCCCACCCTCCCCCAAATGTATCTGTCTCTCCACCCCTCCCTCCCCCCAACATTGTCTCTCTCCCCCACCCTCCCCCCAACATTGTCTATCCCTCTGCCCCAATGTTATCTGTCTCTTCAACCCTCTCTCCCCCCAGCGTTGTCTGTTTCTCTTCCGCACCCTCCCCCCAAGTTGCCTGTCTCTCTCCCCCACCCTCCTCCCAATGTTGTCTGTCTCTCTTCCCCCACCCTCCCCCCAATGTTGTCTGCCTTCCCCCTCCCTCCCACCAACGTAGCCTCCCTGGTGGCTAGTGGGGGCAGCCGGGGGATGTCTGCACAATATGTGCAGACATCCTCCATGCTGCCCGACACTTCCGTACATTATGACGGACAGCCGGTCCGCGCAGACATCCTCCGGGGCTGCCCGGCACTTCCGCTGGGACTTTTATGATGAAGCCGGACGAACCCGGCTTCATCATAGAAGTCCCGGCGGTCGTGCCGGTCGGCAGAGGAGGATGTCTGAGTGCATTGCGATTTGAGGTCAGATTATAAGACGACCTCGAATATAAGACTTTGTCTTATATTCAAGCAAATACGGTAATATTTATCAAAAGCAGTTACTGCTAGGGACGGAACAATGTTGGGCGCAGCAGATGCAATGCACTGGGCCCATCATAGGGTCTATAACAGATACTATTTCTAGTATAACAGTCATACTGATCTATCTATTGATATTTACAGAGTATCTGTATAGTGAACCCACCTATGATATTCCACTTGGTTTAGTCTGTAGCCTGAAGAGGCAGCAGAAAGGAATAACACCGATCTCGATGGAGTCAGGGATAGGGACAACTTTGTTTATAGTAGAGGGGACCACAAGAATAGGGACAAAACTCACCATATCTTCCTCTATGGTAACAGTACTTAGTTGTTAGGTATTTCTTTTCATGTTTGCTGTTTCTGCTTGTTCTCAGTGTAATCACTTTCTCATGTTTCCTCTGGAGCCAACTAAAATCAACTACAGAATCATTTCAATGTCCTATGTTTTTTTTGTCAAAAACTTATTTTATATAAATTAAGGTTTTTCTAAGTAAATATTTAATCATGTAATTTTCTACTTTGTTGCTAAACATATTAATGCTATTGCATTGCACTGAATATCAGTACTAAGAGCTTACAATGAGCTTTGATCACGGTTATGCTTCATAAGTGTCTTGAGTTTTGGTCAATAGGGTCGATTTTCTTTCCTGTTCATAATAACTACTAATTTGCAGTAATTATATTTCAGAGCAGCGTATAAGGCGGACAAAAATAGCTTAGCTTGGAATGGAATGTCTTTTATTCTAGATCAAAATTTATTAAATAGGTTAAAAATGTATGGAGCGCTGAGGAGCTATAGATGATTAATCCTCTGGATTATAGCATTCCAATGTCTGCATTGAAGTCACTTTGAGTGCACCACCTTGTAGTTCAGTATGTGGTCTGCTAATTGGTTGAATCTAATGCATGATTTGTTAATTTCATCTCTATCCAGTGTATTCAGGGTATATGGAATAATAAACAACATAGGAGTGTCTGTTGTAAATGGTATACTATTGTGCCTATTACCTATAAGTTTGATTGTCACACTGTTTGAAATGTATAATGTACAAGGCATAATTATTGGAAACAATAAAAATATAATAAAAAATAAATATATATAAAAATATATTTATATACTGTGCAAAAAGTATTCAGTTAGTGTTCAGGATTTGTTTGCAGGTTAGTGAATGTTATTAGGATGACCCGGTGGAGTAGTTTAACCATTTGTAAGTGTAAAAGAACTTTCAGACCTTCAATACGGCAATGAATGTGTTGGATGTCACAATACAATACTGTAAAGCGAATCTGGATGTGGAACTGCCCTGTTATACTACTGCCAAGAGTAACAGTGTAAAAAACGTTACCTAATGTATTGTTTGTTTTAAGAACATTTTTGTTTGATTTTAAGTTCAGTGAGAAGAACTTGAGGGCCTTGGACTGGAATGCTACAGACTAAACAATCCCAATTTATAGCTTTAGCATAGCATAGGTACACTATGTAGTCATTACTCAGCCATTGAAAAATAATCTCACCGAATGTTGAGGCCCCTAAAAATGCCCTCCATTAACACTGATTAAATGCACCGTACTAATTGCTGTTGATTCAAAAAGAAGCAGGAAATAAAATAAAAACAAATAAAAATATAGCTGAATTAGTAGCTTAAGGAACTAATTATGGTGTTCTGGATATCTCTGAACAACAACTCCCATTATCCCCTGCTATTATTGGACTGTTCCTGGTATTTCATACCAGGATTTCGGTGTATGTTCCTTTATAGAGCTGGAAAGTTTCAAGTTGTGGCAATCTGGCTGTCAGCACTGTGAGGTGATGGTAACTGATTAATTTGCACTCAGGACCTGATCCATTAACCAGATGTGCACCCCGGACCTGCTCCAGCACCCAGATTTACACTGAGGACCTGCCCCAGCACCAAGATTTGCACTCAGGACATGTCCTATCACCTAGATTTACACTAAGGACTTGCAGAGTAAAAGACAACAGACAGACATCCAGCTGCCCACTACTATACACCAGGAAGTCCTGTGGATTAAACCTGGGTGCAGGATAACTCCAGTGGATGCAATGTATGTGCTTGCTGGGGTAAGTCCTGGGAGTAGGGCTGTATTTCCGATGCTCTGAATGATCAGTGTGCGCGAGCAGCATGTCTAAGCTCTGTGTGCGTTTAACACACAGAGCTAGTACTGCCCGCTGCTCCCAGCAACGCACAAAGCTTTAAAAAAAATTAAAATGGGGGGAGCTGTAGAGGAGGGAGGAGTGGGGGGACAAGAAACACGGAAGGGCAGACAATAGACATGGGAGCTATGGGAGGGAAAGAAAACAAATATGGGGAGGACAGACATGAGGGTAAGACAGACATGGGAGGGGGACAACAGACATGGGTGGGGAGAGAGAGAGAGACATACAATGGGGGGAATAGGAGAGGAAGATAGGCATAGGAAGGGAGAGGGATAGACATGAGGGGGGACAGGAGACAGATAGGGGGGACATATTAATGAATGTACTTTAACAAGAAACAAAACAAATGGTGGCTTGTGTGTGTGTGACTGTGTGTGTGACTGTCTCTCTGTGTGTAAATGTGTGCACAAGACTGTGTGTGTGTTTGCGTGATTGATGCACGGTTGTCTAGCTGTTATAAATAGGCAGGGTAAGGGGAGGGACAAGGGGCGGCAAAATGAGGGTTTGCCTACGGTGGCAAAAATCCTTGCACAGGCCCTGCCTGGGTGTACAATGTTGGCCCTGGGGCATGTCCTCGGTGTACAATGTGGGTGCTGAGGTATGTCCTGGGTGTGCAATGTCGATGATGAGGCTGTCCTGTGGGTGCAATCTGGGTGCTGGCTTGAGTAAGTCCTGGGTGTGTAATCTGGCTGCTGGCTGGGGTAAATACTCTGCCACCTGTAAAAGCAATTTTTCTCAGACAAGACCTGTGGGTACTCTGATAAGACATGTGAATGCAAGCTCTGTGTTGTTTCAAGTGCTGTGGGTGTTGCAAGGTAGTGCTATTGCAAGAGATGTGGGGGTAATGACGAAAGGAGTGCAGGAGGCATGGAGTGGGGAAGAGGGACCCAGACAATTTGTTCTGATGGTGGCCCTCCTTCCGCTTTTTACAGAGATATACCCTAACTGGCGTATGATTGATGTTTTATTGATGTGCAATCCTTACCCATGTGAGGATTGCAAATGGAAAATTTATGAGATGTTTTTAAGGACCACTTCAACTCGAAAAGTAGCTACCTTCATAGGCATCCGCAGAATTTTTCCGGGGGGGGGGGGGGGGGGGGGGACCAACCATATGCTTGGTTGAGAATTATCAGATGTGTATTGCACAGCAGCTGCAGTACCAATTCATAATCATATAATCGCTAACCTTTAGTTGATGAACACTCTATTTCCCATGATGCTTAACATACTGGCTGAGGTTATGGGAAATGCAATCTTCCGGTTGATAAACCCCTTTGGGCTTGTAGGACGTTCCATGCCGTCTTACTTTTTAGTGCCTAGAGGCTAGTAGGGCAGCATGGAACGTCCTACATTAAACAGCTCATCGCAGCCCCCCGTGATGAACTGTGTGCGGACCCCGCTGCAAGGATTTGCAGTAGGGTTCCCACTATCAGGTGAGGCCACTTAACTCTTACAATGTGATGCACCAGCCAGCATGTAACTGAATGATCACTTCCTATAACAAGGTATCTGTATTATCCTCTTACCCATTACAATGTGATGCACCAGCCAGCATGTAGCTGAAGTGTCACCTTGCCACCTTTACATTGCCATATGCAGCCCCGTCACCCTCCTAAAACCCCTAACTCAAATGTGCTGGAGAAACCTTTAGCACATTTCACATTAGTGCTAATAACACACTGCCAATACTCCATATTTTTTTTATTTTTTTTTATAGCAACTTGATTGCCATCAGGGTGGCATGGACAAATTAAAAAAAATAAAGATTCTTACCAGTTATCAGCTCCTGCACAGGCAGAGGTAACAGGAATTAAGAGTATGTCCTGGCTTAGCAGGACAAAATGGCGTCTATAGTCTAAACATTTTCCTTGCGAAACTGGGTGTGAAGGCAAAAACATTTTCCATTCGAAATAACAAGGTGGAAGAAGGGGGAAAATGAAACCTTTGTTTTCTGCAGGTAAACGAAACGTGTCCTTTCTGTGGGTGCCCATAAAAAGGGAGTAACAGAAATAGGCCAATCCAAGGTAAAGGAAGTCAGAGTGAATGGGAGTGAGACCAATAGGATGAAAGGAGGGATCTATGGGAAGTTGGCCAATAGGGTCAAAGACAGATAGTTAATGACCAATAGGGTGAATGAAATCAATGGTAGTAGGAAGAAGCTAAGGGAACTTGGGCAATGAATCATCATGAACCATAATGAAAGGGGTTTAGTTGTGAGTGAGGGAAAGAATAAATACTATATATTAATCATTTAAAACTACCCTGATAAGTGAGAATATGAAGAAAAAGATTCAGATAATAGGGCTCAAGTAGCATATTCAGTGGACCCTGCTGTGTTCCTGAACAAAGGGCAGTTTCCCCTATTGTTGCTCAGTGGTAAAAACGGCCCTGAGAGAGTAGACCAAAACATTCTGACAGGGGGAGTATAGAATTAAATAAAAGCTTTTCTCCCTCCCTTGCTGCAGGTCCAATTTCCAGAGGGGGAGGGGGCCCGCTTGACACCCATGTATAGCTTTTTAATGCATATTAAAGTAAAGTGTTTATAAAAATGATAGAAAACTAAGCAATATTTTAAGTGTTTAAAAAAATTAAAAATCTCCGCTCATAATCATGCTTGCAATGTGTACATACAAGAGTGGTGCTGGTGTAACAGAAAACAATCATCTTGATCTGTTGAGATTTAGTACAAGTCTCGATTTTAGTACAAGATACATACTACTAGAAACAGTTTGTTGTGATACCAACATTATTACATATGGTCAGTGTAATTCATAATCAATGTTAGTACCTCTGAATAGATGAAGCACAGATCTCTTGCTCAATGCACTACAAAGGTTGATTTTACTGTCTTATCCAAAAAGACTGACAAATAATAGAGGTCTTGTAAAAAATTGTTTGGATGTTGGGGTAGACAGCCTTGCAACTTTTGTCATCATCAGTGCCAGGTTGTGAAACTCACCAGCTGTAGTACAAGTAAGTGGAACACATCTTTGTGACACTCATTCATGTATGGTGCTCATTAAAACAGTTGAAGTAGGGAGGGGAGGTATATATCCCAAATTCTTTTTAAAAATGTAAAAGAAAATGGTAGATGTATGTGTGCTAGTACATACCCCAAATGGGACAGTGCCGATTTGGGGGATTGGTCCCGCCGATCTTTGACAAAGGAAAAACTCGGCAGGACAGCTAGAATCCAGACTAAAATTCCAGAGTCCTGATCACATTCACTGATGTCTGGGACACCAGAGGAGGTGAGCAGAACTGTCAGGATGACTGACAGTGCCACCATACATATGTGTCAGTTTGAGAGACAGTGCTCCCATGTGCTTACACTCTACCTCTCAATCTCTTCCCCTGGCATCTTGATTCGCTGGGGTGAAATGTTGGGAGGTATGTAGTACATATGATATACATGTTTTAAAAACCCAGCATTTTCTAAAAAAACATATTCCTTAATTTCCTTACCTTGTTTATGACTTTCTCCTTTGGTAACTGGTAAAAACAGGTGGGGCAAAGACAGAACAATGGATAAATAGTTTGAAAGAAGTAAAAAGTTGGAAAAATATTGGAAGCGTATGAGTTTGGGGAAGGAGGGGAGGTACACAATTCTTATAAAGTAGAAAGAAATTGAAATGTACTCGGAGGTCAATCAAGGAGATCGGTATGGTTGAATGGGGAGGAAAAGGGAAAAATGGTACAGCAATGAGAATGAGCAGGATAAGGTAACAGCTTTAGGGTTAAAACAGAGGGAAATGTACGGCAAGACAAGGAACAGATCTCTATAAACTATCCTTTACCAGGGTCCCTCAACATGCTATTCTGCCACATTGTTCGCTCTGTATTGGACCCTATAATGCATAGAACAGCATTTGGTGACAAACTTTGGGCCCAAACAGTGCCACAGATGCCTATGTTGATAGGGGTACAGATTTCTTGCTAACATGTCTTTAAAAGTAGAGTTGGGAGCATTATTAAGGGTAATATTTAAAATTCAAGGTCAATTACCCTATATTACATTCGGCACCAAGAGTCCCTGTTGATGTCAGTGTATGAAAATAGGAATTTAAATAGGCGATCTGGATAATTGTGCTAGTAACCTACATACTGTAAGTTAAATGTGACTATGAATTTCAGCCATTTTGTTTTTCTTTTTTACTGATTTGACTAGGTTAGTTCAGCTCAGATCCAACCTACATATCATTCACAAAGGTTGCAAATTACCTGACCAAATAGTATTGAAAACAAAAGCCACAAGTTCCTGCCAATAACAGCCAAAGGATAGCCAAACGTGAATCTAACAGAAATAGTCCCCAATGTAGGAATCTACAACATGTCTTATTATGCCAAAATGCATAGATTACATTTAAAAAAATTGAAATGTGTCTAATGTATTTCTGTTGTATGACATCTTCTTTTGGCACTACATGCAAATAAAAAAAAATCAGCCATTAATGATGATGTGCATTCACACTACAGCTATAGTTTTTAGGTAACTAATTATGAACCATAATAAAAAAGGATATCATGTCCATACAAGTAATTAAAATACCTCTAATGCCAAATGTGCAGGGATATGATCCAATAATTAATATTTACTCAATCTTTTTATGCCATTAATGCATTTTATGTTTCTAAAAATATAAGGCAAGAGTGTTTATCATTATTTATGCTAATTTTGCTTATTACAAAATGTGGCAGTAGTATTTATAACCACACAAGGAATGTTCCATCCTATGCCACATAAGATTTAATATGAAAATTGGAAAAGGACATCAATTTTAAATGTGTCAGTGTTCATATTTCATTCAAATCAAGGTATTTTTCATTTTAAGTAACATAAAGAAATGCAAAATGGAATACACAGTTTGTTTTTCTCTAAAGAGTCTTGCACAGGGGGTATCTTAAATGTCACCCGATTTTTATTTATATTGTTCATACACAATGACAAATAAAGCTTTGTCTTTTTGAGGATGTTGTGGTTTAAAAAGTATCTGTGTCTGAATTGGCAAAGCAACGTTGTCAAATAGGAAGCTTCCCTTGGATATTATAGATTAAAGTATTTTAATTTTGTTTCCATTCGGTATCTATTCACCATTCGGTGAGTAGCCATAATTTTCGCAGTATTTTCCTAATACGTAGCTGAATGTTGTAACATGGTCAGATGTATCCCCAAATGTGCTTTAGTGAATTATTGAGGCATTTCTGCTCTTACAGGTATAATTCAACTGCTGGGTAAACCATAAAGTTGACTGATTCCTCATTAAAGCTGATTAATGCCTGGTCAGATTCTGTCATGGACCAAGTAACAGAGAGCAAATCCTTCATAAAAAATCCCAATAATGGAGGAGCTAAGAATAAAAGAAATTCAGCTAGTCTATGGCATATTATTTATGACTATCTATTTATGAGAATGAGAAATATTAACGTTATTCCCGCTTCAATCTAAGCTGAGCAATGTAAACATTTGAAAAGGAGCATAGACACTAAGTATATTAGATATTTGTATATGCTAACATGTCTTTATTTACCATACATTGTGTAGTGTGAATAGCAAGTATAGAGGCAAAACTATTAATGTTAGCATTAAGAAGTAACCTATATAATTTGCTATATGAGGTATTTGAAGTCAAATCACTACCTTGCTTATTCTATATCCAGTAGAACTATATTAACATCTAGTGACTGAGTGTATTATTGCCCTGATCCTACAAGATTAAGTTGATTTCTGAATAGGTTTATCTCATTTTGATATGCTATAAATGTTTGTCAGCACCTAATATTAAGTATGCATTGGTTCATTGGGATGCAGTCCTTTAAGTGGCAGGTCCTTAGGTTATAACACCATAGAAAACAATCAATGAAGTGGCTTAGGACGGTCATGTAATGTTCTAAATAATTATAGAATTATGGGGAACATATTACATCAATCCAGATAAAGCACATGGCTATGTGTTAATACATATACATCACAATAACATGCTAAAAAAGCATAATAAAGTTAAATAAAAGAGTGATACCCAGTATAGGCTTCTTGTCAAGAGTGGGAATTTCTGAATCTGATTTTGTGGTTATGATACTCTATGAGGGTATTTACTATATGATGCATCATCTATAAATAGAGCATACTAATTATTTAATGACAGAAGCCTGAGCAATTGTGTGCAAGACAGCCAAAGAAAATGGTGGGTTAGTGCAGATTTACTGTGATTGGAGGGAAAGTCTGTGAAAGGTCAGTCTGATAGGTCAAAAAGAGAGGGAAGCAGAAAAGAGACACAGAGCAGTGAAAGGCAAGTTTATTTCCTATAGTTATGCTATACAGAGAAAATAGAGAAGTCACAATTACAGCATCATGTGCTGCTGGCAGTGTCTTTTTTTGTTTTACATGTGAATTTAACAAAAAACAAACAAAGTAAACTTCATTTTACAAAAGACATTAGATATTCCAGCAATTTCAGCATCTCAAATAATGTAGTAGTCTGACAATTGACCTTCACTTCACCAGTTTACATGTAGTCACACAGCAGTTAAATGTTTAAGCGTACAGTTCTCACCCAGAGTCTACATTCACTACAAAGCTAAAATACACACAACATTGTCTTTGGCCTCTGTGAGAATGGTTTTGTGCATTTGTTTTCAGATTTAATGGTAATTTAAAATGGAAATATAAGTGCCATACACCATGTATTTAAATAGTAGTAATAATATTGTTACATTAGTTTTGACATGAATCCTCAGTAATATCATGGGAATATAACAATAGGATATCTCAGATGAGGCACAGGTGTTTCACTCTTTTCTCTAATTGCATAGAACCTAACTTAATCTCATGGTTTCCATACATTTCAGCACTCGACCATTTAACCCTTGCAGAGCTGATTTTCAAGGGATTTCTTCTCATCCATAAGGCATTATTGATTTCCTAAAAACCCTGGAGGACATTGCATATCCCAGGTGACCTAACCCCATTTTTTCTCCAAAGATTTTAGGACATAAGTCAATGTTTGGGTTGATTGCTTCTGGATTCAATTTTTAGTTAGGCCCCAACTAAACACTATTGGTCTATCTTACTCAATTTGGATAGCCAAATGCTAGAATATACCAGCTTTTGACAGTGACTTTTAATGGTGCATAGTGTCTTCTCCTAAATCCATTCATTATGTCTACATTGGTACAAAGTGTGCATGTGAAAAATACAATCTACACGAGGTGCTAAACCAACATGGAGTACAAGTCATTCACAAACATTAGCAGACTTACTCGTGCACACCCAGTACAGCCATCGGGGATAAGTGGAATAATATATATGTTTGTCCCAGGATTATTTGTACAGCACGCAGAATTAAATACATTGATCATGTTTTGTTGATTTACTGAATTTTGTATTACTTTTCGCTCATATTTTGTTTGTATTCCATTCAGAAGCTTAGGTTGAGGAGCTGAACATTATTCATTTCATTAGGTAGTACCAGGTTGAGTATCCCTTACCCTAAATGCTTGGGACTAGAAGAGTTTTGGATAATGGATCATTTTGGATAATGGATAATTTTTACCAATAAGATATATTAAAGCCTCTCAGCACTTATGAAATATAGTAATATCAATGCAAATACCGTATCGAGCAAATAAATCCCATTTCCTGTGATGTAGCTCTGATGTGAGACATCGTTGGAAGCATCCTGTTGGTGCCTCAGGCCTGCACACGTGCCTTTGTATTGTGGGTGTGGAGGATCTGTGCATGCATGGAAAGGCTATATCACAGCTTAATGGGCTTAGGCCCTAAATAAACTGCTGTGCGCTTGCATTATGACAGGCCTGTGTAGAATTTGCAACTTGTGGAAATATCCAGAATTTTTTGGGGATAATGGATCATTTTGGATGATGGATTTCTGGATAAGGGATACTGAACCTGTACCACAATGGAGCCACAAACAAATCCTTGAGGAATTTGAAGATATCTCTTGTTGAGTAGAAAGCAAAAACAAGCAGTAGGCAACTTTCTACTTCCAACTGATCTGTCAGGCTATCATTTTGGTAGTCAATTAACTGTGACCCGCTTGTCTATTAAATTGGCTTCTCATAGACTAATAGGAGATTTGTCTGTTGCTGACACATACAGACACACAGATTCCAATATATTTACTGCTTGTTTTCTCTCACTACTATCAAAACATGATGAATAATTCAGCAAACAGGACCAATTGTTTTAAAGTGTTGGCTGTCCATAGGAAATGCACTTTAATGAATGTACTAGCTATTGGAGTCCTAATAACAGTTTGCTTTACTTTTGTACAGGTCTGATATTATGTTTAACCAATAAGGTCATGTATAATAACCCTAGCTAGTTGTAGTGCAAAAATGTTGCAAATATTGCAAACTTTATTTGCAATTTGTGAAGACTAAAGGATAACAGAGCTCCAAAAGGTTTGTGTTTGTGCAAAAGGCTTAATACGATAGCAGCATGCAAGCAAAGCGTAGTTGCATAGAACTGTACTATATGACTTTGCTATAAATAAACAAGGCAAGGTGGTCAATGCGGAATATATAGAGATATTTATATTCACACACTGCATTCAAGATAAGAAAGCTGCAAAGGCACATGCAAAATGAAAGCAATGCAAACCCCAATGCCCAAGTAAGGGGCTGAATGAACTTGGTGTCAGGGAGAGGGGGCAGCTAGTGGACATCTCATCCAAATGAGGCACAACTTTAAGAATCACACCAGTGACAAAATGTTCTGCAGCATCTCAGATCTTTGGATAAGTGAATCGGTGAGCTTTCCAGCCATGTCTCATAATAGTCTACTGTGACTGCTGATTATATAGGTCTGGACAACTTATATTTATGACTCTTTAAAGTAAAATAGAAATCTATGCTTTTCCCTGCAATGACACAGTAATTGTTTTTTTTTTACAATATAGTTTGCTAAAAAAACAAACAAGCAGCTATGTTGCCAAAGGCTTCTAGTCTCAAATAAAGGCATAGTACGGCAATGTAATTAAGGGCAAGATGTGATTATATTCCATAAGTGCCAAGTGAGGTGTGTACTAACTAGTGAGAGTAGAAGGTGTAAGGCACTGTGGAAAGTGTGTATCATTTAAAAGCAATGGTATTAATCATATTGCTTACTGATGTCATACTTGCACCATTTTTGGGTACAACCAATATATCACTCATTCCTCTTGCACTCTTTAAAATCAATTCCTTCCATACTACAACTGAATTCAATAAACATGTGTTTATTCCTGCAATAAGTGAGGTATCGCTCAGGAAAGGGGTGTATTGGCACTATAGCTATTGTGTTGTATCTCATATCACTTTCATTGTACACTCATCTCTTGTGTCTCTTCTTTAAAATAGAACTAAAATATATATGGCATAGCTATATCTACATTCTTCTAGTTCATTGATCGTTAACCTTGACACTGCAGATGTGTGGAAACTACACATATCATGATGTTGACTGAGCATCATGGGATATGTAGTTTCCACACATCTGAAGTGCCAAGATTAGCCATAATTGTTTTAGTCTGTGTATTCATGTCTATTCTTATGCGAGATTACTTAAATGGTTAGAGACACCAGCTTCTAATTTCTCAAGGACTGTTGTATTTTATTTATTGCACGTGTCATTTGTAACCCAGTTCATTAGTCCTAGTTAAATTCTCTTATTTATTAGGCTATTTATTTCTCTAATATGCTGCATTATTGAGTGATGATTTCATTTAAAATGATTTTTGTCCTCTATGTATAACGGTTCCATTGCAAATTGCAAAATACTAGTCATTTTGTGTATCAATTCCATGATTCGTGTTGTAGATTGATTTCTTCCAAACTCACCAAGTGATTTATTGAAACGATAGGAATCTATATATTAGGTAAGCTTGCGTTATAATTGCTAGCTAAAACGTGCTGTTCACATAATTAACACAATCAGTACAGACATATGTTACGCATTATAAGCCAAATTGCTTTTACACACTTTCCTGTCCAGTTACATTGACTGAATTGCTGTTCAGGCAACAACTATAGAACCATTACAGATGTCTTCTTACTTTTACTGTTTATTATATTACACCACTTTCAGTAAAAGGGTCTTAGATTATACCATGCTAATCATATTGTTTGTGGCCTGCTTTAGCTGTAATGGGGAGTAGACATAAACACAAAAATAGTATATTAGCACTCTTTAAGAAAAATCCAAGCTTTGTTCTTCAGGCAGAAATATACAAAAATAATGCTCACAAATACAAGGATCATTTGGCTTAGGACATACCCACTGCCTCACTCGTTTCATGCTTAATAGGCTCGGATTAAGCACCATATTAAGTGCAAAACGTGTGAGGCTATGCTCAAGCACCTCATTAAGGGAAAAACTCATGAGGCAGTTATGTCCTCTAAGGCTTGTATTTGTGTATACTATTTTTTGTATATTTCTGCCTGAATAATTGAGTTTGGATTTTTATTGCTTAAAGAGAGCTCCCGTTTTATTTTTGTTCTTGCTGAGGGAGATGGTGATTACTTCCAGATGGTGATGCTCCTTGAAGCCTAAGGGGGTTTGTGCTACTTGCCGGTAGGAGCGCCTGTACATCGAGTCTGTTATGAGTAGACATAAACAGGAATTCTAAGGCAAAGATCAAAACGTAGAACAAATACCATGCAAACCAATGGAATTTTCCGGTTGATTAGTTCATCTTTAGATCTTTGCCCTAGGATTGTTTTTTTACATACAAACCATTATGTTCAGATTTTTGCTTCATTTCTATTTGTGGTTCATTAAATTACATATTTATGGTAATCAGCGAGGCTTCAAAGAGAATGTTGTGTTTGTACAAGTTTTGGAAAAAGATAAAAACAGCATAGTAAAATAGAAAATATACCAGGGCAATGCTGCTAAGATAAACTGTAACATTTTACACCATACACATTTTTGTCATTTATTTCAATATCATCACAAACGTGGACTAGAGAAGATATGCAATCACATACCATACATCATTCACAGATATTAATATGATACTATATAGGTAGATAGATATACTGGAACTTTCAACCTATTTTTGTTGTTTGTGTTTGAAATTTAAGTGGGTCTATCAAAAAAAAGTGTGAACAAAATCAAGCACATGCAGCACCAAATTAACCTAAAATACTTAGTAATTATAACAAATATAAAATCATATTCTGCAAGAACTCATTTAAAATATCAAACTTTTTATGAAACTGTATTAGAGATATAATTCCAAATAGTTTTATTGCACAATAAATAAATAAAAATCTTTTTACTATTATAATCTACATTAAAACATTATAATGCTGACATTTTTAAAGCATTAGATGCCCTAGGGCAGACTAGGTTTGGCCAGAACGAGTAATGGCATAAGCATTGGAACTTGTAGGAATCCCCATCCTTAATTGTACATACACATTAAAGCAACTCAACTCATTTCCCCACCAATCTCAATAGATAAAAAAAAAACCCTGCTAAACTACATGTGATAGAATTACAACTAGCATTATAGTGTCATGGAACCTAGCATTAGGTAAGCACTAACTAAGGATAGAGTTGCCGCACAGTCGGTAAAAAAAAAAAGATTGAGGCCAATGTTAAGTCTCTGAAGGGAATAGCATGAAGCCCATGGAATTGCCTAAATGCAACGGGCCTTGACAGGGCTAGGAGGTGGGCCAGAAAGGGTTAAGTTTCAGTGATGTCATGTAGGGGGTGGGGTTATTTAAATAGGCCCACTTTTTTTAAATTCTTCAAATTTTAATTTAACAGCCAAGGTGTCAGTTGTCCCGCCCGCCCTCCCTATTTTAATAAACGTCAGTTTGAGTTTTGTCACAGCAGGAGTTGGGAGGTAATGGGGGGTGTAGGATCAGTGTTAGGTTCTTGGAAGGGTGTGATCAGGAACCTAGGATGGTGGTCATGTTATGGTTGGTGGGTTAGAGATGGCCTGTGGCTCTTAACCCGGGGGGTTATAGGGGCATCTCGGTATGCCCCTATAAGTGTTAATTCAGGTATTGCACTAAATGTTATGTGATATGTTAATTGTATATGTTAATTTATATGTGGGTCATTGCCTTAAGTTTACTGTATAAACGGGGTAAGGATTGTGTTACGGGTGGGCAATGACCTTTATATGTGTTCAGTTTATTATTAAATAAGCTGTGACCTTTTATTTCCACTTATATACTGTGTCTGTGTTTATTTGGGATAACAAAGGCCTTTATAGGGCCCAGAAATCCGACAATGTCTTTGTCATGGCCAGTATTCTTGTTTTGAAGAAATGGTGGCAACCCTAAAAAAGATTATCAATGGTCTGATTGCTCATTCACGAAGTCTGCAACCATGGACGTGATGCCAAATAAAAATAGTAATGAAAGCTAATATTAGGATTACATTAGACTTTGTGAGGTTGTATTTAATTCCTTCTGTACTGCTAGCCTCAGGCAGCATTCTCATATAACTGAATATAGTATTGAATGTAAGTGAAAGTCTGTGATGCATTGTCGGTGCCTATTTTATTAAGTAGCGTCTTGTTTACACATTTCATAGATAAAAGTGAGGATTTTTGCAATACTACACTATTTAGGCTGCCAACTTTTAAAGTATACATTTTTATCAGTGCTCAAGACTGATATTGGTTACATTCATGGGCTTCCAAACAGCAGTGGAGAGGATGAGGTGAGAAGAATCATTTTCTCCACTGAGGAAAAGGGAAAATAAGCCATGAGAGGACAATTTTATACCCCATGGAAAACTTCCTGTGGACATTCTTGGTTAGCCGTACCGTAGCTCTATTTAATTAGCATTTACATGCTGGAGTTTTGTGTTAATCACCTCTTTTTTGAATTTTTTGTTTTAATTAACAATATACAGAATTGTGAAATTGAAAGGCAAGTACAAATGTGTAGGAATGGAGTGTTATTTGTTTTTGCAAATGTATTTAAAGTATAAATATACAATTTATTTTTTAAAGAGAATGTGTCACCTAATATGTAGATATAATGGGGAGGTACAGCGAAAATTAATGATGGATACAGTGTGTTAGTTGCAAACAAGTTCATATGTTAAGAAAAAAATGTTTTGTTTAGGTGAAATGTGATAGTGGGAGATGGAGCATCTCTGCATGCGGCAAAAAATGACTCTTTACAAAAGTTGAAGTTATTGTCACATGCTCTAGATCTGAGTTGTCCCAACACATTTAGCGCCAGCACAACCAATATGTATATAAAAGGCACTATTATGCACCTGAAAAGTTTTGGGAAAAACTCCAACACATTTGCTGTAGTGCAGTTTTTCCGACACTTTACACTGAATTAAAATAAAAAGGTGGTAATCTCCTTTATAATCAAGATAATGGTGAATGCTCCTTTTTTCTAACATCCCGACAGTTTTATTTGCCCATCTTTTATACATGGCCGCCAATATATAGATAATTTCGATTGAGCAGATGAAGACCCTGTGATGTGCTTTTTAATGGGAAGTCATAAAAATGATATTTAAACTATTGTTAAAACGTCCTTTAAAACTACAGTAAAGTATTAATGTATATGTATAAGGTGCTGATTCTTGGAAAATGCGCACAGCGCTGAAAAATAATATTTTTCCAGAAGGGAATCACGATAAATATGCTGTACAGTTAGGAAATTGTGCTTCTACCAGAATAATTATAAAGTAAACTTACTGTATAAAATTATCAACATACTTTTCAAATTATTTTAATTTGCCGCAGTCTTTTTTTTTATTACTCGCTGTGTTTACTCAAATGTCATAAGCACCCAAATTTTGGTATAAAGAATGTTAGTTTAATTTGTCATTGTGCTTCTTCAGATTACCTCTGAATTCCAAAAACCATATGCACTTTGAAACATAAGCTTGCATACCATCCTATAATGTTTTCCAATGAGTTCTGACTTTATATGTGTATTAGTATTAATATATGCTCCATGTGTTGGCTATAAAAACTTAATTAATTATCACTCTGGTCACTCTGCTCTTTTGATCAGACTGCAGCTTCTAATCAGACTGCAAGTTAGCTGTATAATAATATGGTGTCATATGAAAAGCAAAGAGCAGTCTACGCAAATGTATCTACTGAGCGTGAAACGCGTTGCAGGAACTCTCAGATGTAATATATTTGAATGTTGGATCAATAAGCCATTAAGGACTTGGATGGATACCTGATGCCCATTGATTTCCTAGAATATTTTCTTGTTTTTTGGGGTCTGGTAAGTTTTTTTAAGTTGAATGTTAAAATTTTAAATCAGTAAAATAAATACAATCAACTCATTTTATGGCACCAAACAGTAATCAGCTAATACAGTTACTAAGTAAAAATAACAATTTGAAATAACATTATAGGCTGTACATAAAGAGTAGAAAAAATTATCTATTGTATGTAGTGTTGAAAATATAAGTTCAGAATGATGACCCAAAAATTGTGTAAACAGAATAAAATGATAATTGGTTCACATTTCAAAAAGCTGCCCTTGAAGATATTAGTGAACAATCAAAACCTTGATATTACTGAGTGATAACTCAAACATTAATAGAAACTCTATGTTGTAATTCTTAATTTAACAAAGAGCTCATCAAATTGGATGTAAATAAGAAAATACAAGCGTTTTAAATAATTCATTACTTTTTATATTCTGAGATGTGAATGGGAAAACATTTGCCAAGCAAATAAGACATGTATTTAAGATGTGTTTGAGAGAAAAAGTATATCAAGAAATTCTCATTTTCTCCTGCACATTTATTTCCAGTGTTATGATAAAAATAACTGTAGGAATATAAACAGTACTGTACTGCATAATTAAGGTATCTTCCAATTCTGAATGTGTATTGAACAAAATATGAATGTAATTATCATCTTTTGCTGACTTTTGCCAGATTTATTAAGGTGCCCATTGAACCTGAGTTTAAATTAGAGCCACTCATTTACAGATTTCTTTCCCACTAAATTGCTCAGTATCCAGGGAGGGCATTGATATTTCAGTAGGAAGGAGTAAAAAATCGAGTAGCAGCAGGTACCAAGCAGTGTCAGGTGAACCTAGAAGCACATGACATTTAGCTTTGCTGGGTTTAACTTGATCTTGCTCAGCTGAAGAGACAAGGAAGACGAAGCCTGGTTCTGTTCATACAACATATGAGTTGGCTGTATGATTGTGTTCTAGGGCAACATTTTCCATAAAGCAGTTAAACATTTAGTTAAATCCCCATTAATTTACCTTACTAAAGGAGAGGCACCTGTTGTAGCTTCACCTACCACTACTATTGACCAAATTTGAAGTGTCGATACAAATTGTTGCCAATGCAACACCCTAATATCTATGGCACATATGAAGTCCAAAAACATTAAAATCAATGAAAACAGGTCTGGGGGAAGGGGAGTCTATAGTAGTTGTGCTTGGTGGTAAGCCTCACCCCAGCAATTATCTAGTTGGGTGAGAAATTTGGGGAAAATAAGTAAGTACTATTCAGGCTACAACAAGAGAAGATCTAAGCGATTCAAGCAAATGTACTATTCCTTGTTATTCCTCTATTTTATGATATTTAATCTGTTAAATAGAAACTGGGACTTCAGAAGTTGAGTTTGGAGTAAATAACCCATTTTGTTTTATTTTATAATCAAATATAATTTTTTAGGTTTGGATAGAGCTATTTTTCCAAAACCTGAATTTAGCTCTGTTATCATGAAAAGGTTTGAAAGTGAAAAAGATTGACCATATGAACGATTCTCTTTCCTGTTTTTACCAGAAGTCAGGAGATGCTTGTCCTCCAATTACTAGATATTGGAGTCACGAAGATGATAAAGAAGAGAAAGCTGTCACTGACTAATTCTAATAGGTCCAAAGAGCTGTTGTGTGTATACATAATGCAGTTCTACACATGCACTCATATAAATATTGTATCATAAAAATCATCTCAGATTGCAAAAACACAAAATAAAATTACAAATCGTGTTGTTCCAAAGACTCCTTAAAAAAATTATGTGAAAAAGGTTCAACACCATGAAAAAATATATAAATTTACTTTAACTAAAACAACAATTTCCTCCCCTTTGTCCTCATAGCAAAAATTATACACTGTTTTCACATAGAAGAGATACATCATGACTAGGGATTAAAAAGGTAACACTAATGAAAATACAGTAGTTGATAAAAATGGCCCTGATACGTGTTTCTATCCAGTGAGACATAAAATATAAATGTCCTTAATAAAATCTGGCAAACCATATTAAACACAGATGGAGAGCTAGAAGAAAGTCTTTAAAATATTAATTTATGATATATAGACTGTTTCGACAGTTGTTTGGTTCTGTGGGTTTAACACAGTCCAGTGGTGAAAAGCGAAGGTTGATGTAGAACCTAGAGCTAAATCCAGAGATTTGTTGATCTGTGGACCAAGGTCGCAAATGCTTACAATGAAATGAGAATGGACAATACTGGGAACTGGAAGATTTAAGGCAAAAACATTATATCCACTAAATCTCCACTTGGAACTACCAAAAACAATCCTCTAAAAAATGTTTTTGGCTCTTTTTTTTAAATAAATAAAAATAATTTAACATTCCTAAGAAAAGTTTTGTGTTCAGATAAACTTTACCACAATCCAAGCATTTAATTGCTGAGAACTAAATCTTAAAACCTAGCTTTGTCTGTTTTATAAGTTTCCAATCAATTTAGTCACTGTGCAGTGCCCTAATATTTACTATGTGATACATTTTTCACAAGTTTGCTTGTCAAAGTGAGGAATTTTCACAGCATCACAAGTAAAATTCTCAAAGTCAAATGGCAAAAGTATCAAGTGTAAACATTACCAATGTCACCACACAAGGTAACTTGGCAAAATTAAATGTATGTGCCTATTTTGATGAAGATTACATAGTGTCTTCATTGCTACTTCACATGCTTAAGGAATTAGCAGACTCACTCCCCAGCACCCATGTCCTTTAAGCACCGTATTGTCATTTCACTTCCAAGAGTATATTCCAGTACAAACGATGTGTAATATAAGCAACATGTGTTTTTCTTTTTTTAATTCTGAAGTGTTATAAAAAAAAAAACTCAGCAACAAAATATAGATACATCAGCTAACTTCAAGTCAATAAAGATATTAACTTCCAGTTCACAGTATTGGACAGCTTGTGTCATTGAATGTGATAATAAGTTGGCAGTGGACTGCTTTGATTAAAAAGAAGAACAAAACTACATGACAACACAGCACTTGCAGCGAGCTTTCTTTTCTGTACCTGTTATGGGGTCTGTGGCAAGACTTTCTTCTTTGCCATCAGGAGAAGAAGGTTCTGTGGTTTCTGTGAGTAGCTTTCCAGAGACCAATTCTGCTGCATTTCCATCCATAGTAGACACATCAGTCACGGTCTTCTCCCTCAATGATTTCTCATCGTCTTCATCGATGAGTACAAGCTCCGCTTTGATAGTGTCGTCATAGCCTAGGACTTTCTTAGTCTCTTCCTCATCATCAATGTTTTGGTAGCCCATGAAGATCATGGTTACAGGTTGCTCTAAGGTGGCCTCCAGCAGTTCATTTCCACCACTTCTTGCATGATGATTTCCGTGTTTTGATGGAAGCTTTTTTTGTGATTTGTGTACCAATTCTAATTTTGCCTCCTTGAAGTGCATTTGCTCTTTTCCCTGGATAGTGTTTCCTTCAAAGATTACAGTTCTCTCTGGTAAAGTTTCTTTTTCTTTCCCTCCTAAAACATTTGATTGTGCAGTTTTCTGTATAAGATTATCTACATCCCTTGTACTTAACTTATGGACGCCATTTTCTACCACAGTACCTGAATGGTGAACCTCATAAACTACTTTGTTACCATCATCATAGACTTTTACTCCTCTTTGATGGACCCCCTCTGGGTCAACTGCTGATGTAGAGAGAATCTTGGTCTCTCCTGTCTTTCTGTCTTTCTCCACATTAATTTCCATGGCGTACAATGCTTAAATGGAAACAAGAGAGGAAGTGTATGTTACAACACACAAAGCAAGTGAATGGTTAATAAGCAAACAAACACAGTAATAAATGTGCACTGATCCAACGGACAATTACAGATAAAGCTCCACAAGTTAGAGTTTGCACAAAAGGACCAAGGACTGTTAAATTCAACAATTACTATACCGTAAGTGAGCAAACTCCAGACAGACATTGGTTGGTATTAAGACAAATCAGATAACAAACCTGGATGGTAAGCAAGGTGATATTGCCATGGGACATAAGTTGTGTTGCGTGTGACTGGTGTAACATGCAAATTTGTATGTCTATTACAGGAAAGTGAACATAAAAATAGACAAGTCTACCTGTTTAACTTTAACATGCATTATCCATCCAACAATAAAAATATAAATTGACATGCAAGAAGAATTATGTGAGAACACTGGTTCAACATATGGCTCAGTAGAATATTTTTTGATAGGCCAAAACAATTATCCTGAGATCATTCTTTTGATCAAAGGCCTAGTCACCAAACATTGAGATAAGAAAATTAAACATTTTTAGTACTGTGACTGTAGGGAACAATTTATCAACAATGATATACTGTATACATTATGTTAACAGGATTGTAAGTAAAAGCATGAAGGAAGAGAACATGTGTTTATGCTGTCTCCTGTTTATGACCTCGCCTTGTAGCTTGATATGGAAATTACACATTTGCCATACCAAGTAGTTTATTTGCATATATGGTCACAGTTCATGTCAGATACTTTTTAAACACACTTTTGTCTCAATCATTGCATGTAATGCTGCTAATTAAATGTATAGATATTACAGATTTTTTTTTATTCTGTACATTCACATTATAAACTATGTTTAGATGATGGAGTCCTAAACCAGTGAATTCACCAAACAGTAAACTTTGGTGCATTGACAACCAAGATGCAAAAAAAAAAAATCAAGTCTAAATATTTGAGATGGACAAATTATCTGATTTGCACCTCAGCTATTTTCACCTAGGGCTGTATTCATAAAATATATTGGGAATTGACAAGGGGACTGCAATCTTAAGGCCCACATAGCAGAAGAAGCTGAATTGGAGAATTTTCCCAACTGCTTAGGCCTCACGTTTGCCTTCAATTCCATCTTTCATGCAATTTCTGCAGTTTGCTTGTCAGTTTACTTTAATTAATTGTTTAGTGAATAGACACTATATATTTTAGCTGTATTACTGTGTAGTAGAATGCTACTGTCAGTATTCCATTGGTACTCTCATAGAACAGTTAAAATATAAAGGTAGGTAACGAGATGGATGCATAGTAGAAACAATAAATTAAATAGATCCGAATCCGCACACTTGAATATAGTGGTGCCGAGGTCCTGGGGCTCCACCCAAGCCAGAAGTGTAGAAGAATCAAAATAAAGATCCAGCACTCGACAAATTTAAGTGATGTGATTTATTCAAACACTGGTGACGTTTCAACCCTGGCGGGTTTTTTTTCAGGCCTGAAAAAAACCCGCCAGGGTTGAAACGTCGCCTGTGTTTGAATAAATCACATCACTTAAATTTGTCGAGTGCTTGATCCTTATTTTGATTCTTCTGCATAGTAGAAACATTCTGCTTTGTATCATTACTTAAAACTGATATCATGGTTTCACCATTTAAGATGTAGAAATATGCAAACAATAAAATACAGCATTTTAACGGAATGTATGTTTTATTATTATTTGCATTTTCTTAGAAACAAACTTTATCGCCACAGCAAAAATGATACTCTTTTTCACAAATGAGAAACATTATGATGAATACATTTTATAAATATGATTTGTTTTATCCAGAATGTATTCTGTAGACTGCTGACTATAATTAAGTACATTTTTAAAAACATTTTAAAGAAGTTCTGTGTTTTCCCAAAAAAATATAACCTCTTTTAAAACGGTTCTTTACATAACACATCATTTATTTGTAAAAGTCAACTTATAAAAGATGTATGGTATTGTTTAAGATGTTATCATCTTCCACCTCACCATATTCACTACAAATGTACCAAGAATTATTAATGTACAGTGTGAATATGGTTTATTTACACATGATTAAATGATAGAAAATCTTCAAATAAAAGCAGAAACATCGCACTTCTAAACAATGCTCCTAAACAGTACCATTCAAATGTGTTTCTATTTCATTTGGAAGTATTTGTGAGACCTCTAGGCTGACATGTTATGGAGATAAAGCTCGAACAACACAACACTGATTGGTCTGTGGCCTCTGAGACACAGAACACACTTCCAGCTGGGGGAGCATGCTTGTCTCATCGTCAGCTATTGGCTGCGTGTTACATGACTGGTGTGCATGCACCAATGACACAGAGTTTCTGTTTTTGCAAAGGCTAGGGGACATTAGCTAAAAAGATAAATATCTAAACATAAGCACCAAAAAATGATGTTATCTAATTCCCTCTAGAGGTTAGTGTACTACAATATAGAATGAACTATAAGCTTATAGTTTTAAAGCTCCTGGTTAGTAAGCCACAAAACTAAAAATAACTTGTTTCCTTAATAGGCTCTACTACTTTAGAAGGTTAGCCCACAGTAAGTCATCTCTGGTCAGTCCCATGAGCTCTGACAGTGAGGGTCTTTCTCTCACTGAGACTGCAGTGAGACACCTGTAATTTTAGAGCAAACTGACAGAGAGGTGCTAGATAGCCTAAAATAGCCTCATATAGGGGACAGTCAGTGACAGTCTACAGTAAATCAGACTAAGTGAGGATCTAAAGTGGGTCACATTATCTGAAATGTATATGAGTATCGGGTGCATTATTTCTTTGTAATATGCAGTAATGAGATTAGCTAGTTATCCATAGAAAAATGTTTTTTTTTTTTTGTTTTTTTTAGCAGTAATACAAAATCATCCAAAACAGTTAAAATCAACTTTATTCAAAGAAATTCATATGGCTAATGACAATATGGGGAATTAAGTCAATTAGTCTACACCTTCCTGTCAGATGGGCCACATTTGGCCTATGGCATGCACAAGTTACACAGGTTAAAGGGTGCTACAGTTAGACATACTGTGAAAGATTGATACATGGAATAAAGAATCCTTTCCCATGTGTCACATGGTGTACTAGCTAACAAGGCCTTTAGCAACTGTCTTGCTAATACAATACCAGTAGCTTTAGTAAACATATTTAGCTTTTACATAATCATTAGATTTTATGAGCATCCCAAAGAATCCCATACAAGGTACACATTTTTACCCAACAATAACAAAACAATTCAAGCTATTTTGCAAAAGGTAATTTTATGTCTGTTTTCATGTAAACCAGGCAAGTGTGTGACGTTACATTAATAAACTGCAAAATTAAAATATGTGATACATAGAAAGTGAGGTTACCAAGTCAATTTCCAGTGTTTTTTTAAGTTTGGGTACCAGCTAGCAATTCAAAAACATTAAAATGAAACATATTTTAGTGACCTGTTGGCATTATGTAACTATTCTTACGGCAACCTATGAAATCTAAATAACATTGCAAAGTAGAGTTTCTAGCAGAGGACGGCTTGCAGCCTATAGCCCAGGAGAGAAAAACTATTTAATGGCACAGACAGCATCAGCCCACCCATTATCATCAGAGACAGACTAATTAGGCATATAAGCCACACATATAGAAAGACAGACAGGACACACAGACAAACAGACAGAACAGTGGTTGGGCCTGAATGCATTTGTACCCAGTTTCCACTGGTCCTTCTCTACCTGATTCCAACTTGCAGAGGGGGAGAAAGGGTGTGAAGGTAGAAACACGTAGGGACTCTAACACAAGTGTATGTCTATGGGGTCTGTGAGGAAGGCCAAACCATGGAGCATATTTGATCTTGGTGCTTTCTATCCCAACCTATTGATTTCAGCCATAGCCTCATCTGAGGAAGATTACTGTCTACGTACCAGGCTATTTTGAACTGAAAAGTATTGCATCCCAGTCTATAGAGTGAGGTTGCCCCTTTGCCGGCCCTCCCTTCATTTTTAGCTAAAGTTTTAATGCTTGTTTTAATTGCTCTTAGTTACATCATTCAAACAAAGACATCTAAACTACTCCCTCCGAAGGCTGCAGCACTGAGATTGGTGTGTCTGTGTGTATACCTAAAAGAAGAACCAAGGGGCTGTGTGAGGCACGTAATGACTGATACACCCACATGCCAGTACCAGAAAACATTTATCTCAAAACTTTTTAGAAGGGCTTACTCTATCTTTAAAGATGTGGCATATGGGATTAAAAGTGGCACATGGGTACATGAGATGCAAAACTGATTGTACCCTAAGGAAGTGGAAACATCAAGGTAAAAAAATCCTAAAGTGGGTACATCAATATGATGATTCTATTCTATTCTAGACAGAGTAGGGTATTTCATTTAGTTTAAGCAAATCCTAGTTGAAATATGTAGAATAGATTTTATTGTTGAATAAATACGTATAGTCCATTCTTTATTCATTTGCTACAAGCAATGTAAAACGCTCTAAATATGCTAGCTCTGCACTGAAAGAATGCAGTATGCCACAATGGAGTCTATTCACTAAATGGTGAACTGTGATGAGCTGACTAGCAGGAATATTACAGTGTCTGTACAAAGATAACGTTGTCCATGGTTGATAAAACATCATTAAACTGTCCATCAAATCAAAATAAAAAGTCCAGTTAATGTCCACTGTTGTACTTGTTTTTTTTCTTTTGCTGTGTATGGATGGAAATATCAGGTTAACTATCATGTTATATTAACATTTCATTTTTCATTTAGCCCTTTGAATTTGAGTGATGAGTTCTCTATTTTTCTTACAGTAAATGTCTACTGTGAAGAATATGGTGTCTACTCTTGCTATTGTTCAAATGCAGCAATTTAGGCCTAATTGTTTGTACTTCCTCTGTCAATTCATCATGGTTAACTGGTTGTTGAATAGAGTTTACTATGTTCCAGCAGCAACAGTACTATGCACTACAGATAAGTAAAGTATAGTAAAAACAAAGTTTTATATAATTTCTAGAAATCAGCATCACATTCTCTTTAAAATAATATCAATAGCAGGTGATTTATGATATAAAGATGTTATCCTATAGTTTGCCATTTTGTATATTTTATAATTATTGTCATATCGTTTTAAGCACCTTATATACTTACTAGCTACCCTTGTAGTTCCGTCACAGGCCAAAGGCGTCTCAGGTTTATTCGGGCTGAGGTTTGTCAATTCAGGTATCTGAGTGTAGATGTAGCTCACTGCATCTAGTTTAGAAGGAAGCAGACAGAGTTAGGTTAATAGCATTGTGCAGCCCGGCAGTCAGTGCAGTGCTTATACAGCAGAGTGCTAACTTATCAGCCTGCACAATGGGCAGCAGAGCTTTCTACTGAATCATTGGATCAAAGTAAACAAAGTGCAGATTCACTGCCCTGTGATTGGAGTTCAATAGACTAGCTGAGGTAGGCGGGAACAGGTCCAGACCACTCAAGCTGCATAATAGATTCATCACTTTTTGGGAAATCCAGGATTTTATAGCGTAAACGACCTCAAAAAAATTTAACAAATGCTGTGTCCCTCTGCAACATTTAAAGACATAGCTTCTGCTAAGTAACTAATATAGCTACTTAATTCCTAAATGTCACAGTTTACAAATTATAATTTATAGAAACTCAGACACCGCTATGGGGAGGTGTTTATCTGTCCTTCTCCTACTTACACCAATAATATATTGTTAGTATTTGACGATGTTGCGGGTTTCTTTGAAAATAAATTGCTTTCGGTTAATACAAATTTTCCAAAAGACTCGCTAGAACAGTAGGGAGCCATGTCTCAGTGTTTGCCGATGACACAAAACTAAGTAGGGTAATGCAGCCTGAACACATAGTTTAAATGGTGTTTCCTTGGGGAATGCACTAATGAAAAATATTTGGGAGTAGTTGTAGACTTAGCAGTAGTGGACAGTGTCAGCTGGCAGCTGCAAAGGCCAATAAGATATTGGGGTATATTAATAGTGGTAATGACTCACGGGAGGAAGATATTATTCTGCCTCTTTATAGGGCCATGGTAAGACCTCCCATTTAAAAAAAAAAAAAAAAGACATTATGGAACTAGAGAAAGTGCAGAGGAAGGCTATAAATCTAATAAGGGGAATGGAAACTTTTAGTTATGAAGAAAGGCTGAAAAAGTTATATTTGTACACGCTAGAGAAATGGCGGCTTATAGGAAATATGATAATGTTATATAAATATGTACAGAGCCCATACAAAGGGCTTTCTTAAGACCTGTTCATTACCAGAACAGTACAAAAGACAAGTGGTCACCCACTAAGACTTGAAGAAAGGAGATTTAGTCTTCAACAGTGGAAGGGATTTTTTACAGTAAGGACAATTAAGACATGGAATTCACTGCCTGAAGAAGTGGTTCTAGCAAATAGGTTAGATGCCTTAAACCCCTTAGTGACAAGACATTTTCAACTTGACTTTCCCTTGGTGACAATTAATGTTTTTACATTTCTAGGGTGTTTGTGTTTAGCTGTAATTTTTTTCTTTCTCACATACAGTACCCACACAAATTATATGTTGTTTTTATCGTCATAAGAAGGGCTTTCATTAGATACCATTATGTTCATCATATCTTATAATTTACTACAAAAGAAATCATAAAATATGATGAACATTTTTTAAAAAACCACTTTTTCTAACTTTGACCTCAAATATAATTTACACAAATAAAATCATTAAAAAAGTCCCCGTCTAAATAGTTTCTAAATGTTGTCCCGAGTTAAAAAATATGCATGTTTCCATATTTTTCGGTATTTTTTTGCGAGTTATGGGGGCAAAAACCAAAAATAGTGTTTTTTTGTTTTTTCCTATATTGACCTTTTGACCCCAACCCGAACCCAAAATTTAACCCTAACACTAAATTTAACCCCAACTCTAATCCTTATTATATCCCTTAATATTTTTAAATTTTAATTTCATTTTAACCCTATCCCTTATGCTAAAAATTATTTAATTTTAACCCTATAGGCTAATCTATCTATATAACCTGTTTTTAATTAATTAAATATGTATTTTAAATATTTTCCATTGCAATGCTACTTAACTACCACTAGGGGCTGTCAAGTAGCATATTCAGAGCGACGGAAGTGAAGTTACTTTCACTTCCGAAGCTCAGACCGGCAGAGGGCTTAGCCATATTGACGGAGCAGCATGCTCACCGCATGGACATGCCTGGCACGTCCTTTGTCGTTAAGGGAGTTTCTCCCAGGACGTGCCTGGCACGTCCTTTGTCGCGAAAGTGTTAAAAGCAGCATGGATACTTTTTTTAACGAGCCGGAGCATAGAAGGCTATGGATGTTAGTATAGGCATTAATATAAATTTAGTGCTTGTTGATCCAAGTAGAAATCTGATTGCCATTTGGGATCAAAAAGGATTTCCCCCCCCACTGAAAGCAGAACTCTAAATAGCTAAAAGTGGTGTTTATTTGCCTTCCTTTGGATCAACATTGGTAAAAATGAGATAGCAAAAGGGTTGAACTTGATGGGCACAAGTCTTTTTTGAACCTAAACTACTTTGTAACTATGTAACTATGAAAGCATGTTTTATGACAGGGGTTCCCAATCTTTTTGCGGTCATCCCCCGCCTGGACTAATCACCTAGTCACGTGCTGTGTTGGGAAGCTCCATGGTGTAGCACTCTAGTACCAGTAGAGTTAAAAAAAAAAATCTTTATATGTATTAAAATTGCTTCGCATTAGTTACAGTTTCTTAAGTGTTGTTGGATTGTTTTTGTGTTTGGTTTCAAAGTTTCTGCACTTCTTCAGTCCTCTCATAACATTTATATGTTCGTCCCACAGGTAGCTTTTTTATTTTCTGTGAAATTATTTTACATTTTTTGTTCTAAGTCTAAGACATTTATCTGGTCACTTAGTTGAGTTTCGTTCAATCACCAACAGCACATGCCTTATTTATTTTATTGGAAGATTAGGTAAATTAGGTAAATCTAAATGAATACCTGTCATAAGATAAAGATTAAAATTTAAAATCGGTTATAGAAGGGTGCTGGAGACACCACGCATCCACAGTTTGGGATTTTTGAATTGCTTTGCCTTCATTCTTTTGTTTTGTTATATAAGTTCTATTTATCAGAATCCAATCTGTGATCGAGTAGCATGTTAAGATCACCTCTCTAAACAGTTATACTCTCTGAAAAATCTTATAGTTTGGATACAATTTCAAGAAAAAGTTGTTTAGTGTTGTTTATGTAACATTTAGTGGTCTATATAGGCAGCCACAGACTGGACCAAGATCAGAATTACTTTTTCTATTTTTATATATATTTTCTATTGTCAAGGAAATGTATATATCTTTTTTTACATAAATCTTCAACCTTACTCTCAGTATTTAATTACTGTGGAGTCAGATTATCATATGGCAGCTTGAACTGGTTATATTTATTCACTTGTCTACTTTGCTTTTTAAAATACATAGGTCCTACATTAATGATGCCAGAAGCACAACACTGTGTGCTGTAGGCTCCTTAATAGATTTCTGTTTCCACAACATATAACAATAGCTTTTATACATATAATGGTCATGAGGATGTGCAGTGCATTTTGGGTGTGGTGAGTTAAAACACAATACCTCTGTACTGTTTTGTTAATACTCAATTGTACAACACAATAAATCATGACTTTCTGCTCTCTAAAAATAATTTGGATTTTTCAAAATGATATTCACACACATGTTAACAATATGTAAGCTTTGTTGTTAACCCTAGGGATGCGTTTTTATAAAGTTTATTATAAGGAAGTAAATAATTATGACACATTAGCATTTTGTAAAATACTGTGCACTGCTAGTATGGTGCTTTATTTATATTAGCGGTGTTAGCCTCTATAGATACTGAATACATAAATGTTTTATTTTGCTGAGTCTCTTGAGATATAAATAGGATTAAACATGCATCTTGTAAATAAAACAACCAGTATTTTTAATTTAGTGGTGTGCAGTCTAACATTCTGCGACTCCAACTTGTACATTACTATATACTGGTTTTGTTAGCTTTCCTTAAATAAAATGGAGACATGTTTTGAAGCACTATACAGGTCGCACCAGAATAGACAGCTAAAAATGGTGCTGGCTCAAGCTGACAGGATACTAGCGATTCAGTTATATCCTTAGTAATTCATAGAGTTCTTCCCCATTACCGTGTCCAGTATAAAATATCTGTTACCTTACACACACAGTGTATCTTCACATTTAAAGAAAGGTTAACATTGAAATGGTAACATTTTGGCTATGCTATTCAGGGGACTCAAGGCACTGGTAGGTTAAAAACAAGTGACCACTTTTCCCATATGGCTCTATTACTCTCTATCCTGGTTGTTGTATTCATAATGGGAAGTGTTAAACAAAGGAAACATATAAGTCATCTTAATTATACTTAATAAGTACTTAAATAAGTCTTCTGAAATTCTCTGTTTTGCCTGATTTCAAACAAGGTTTGTTTTACCAATGGGCCAAGCTGTGCTTGAATCTTTTTTTTTTTTATTATTTAAGTTTATTCATTTTCTCAATTCAGCATACAAAAATACACAATACAATCAACATCATATTCATACATACACGTAGGGACAAAGGAAAAAGAAAGATAAAGAAAGAAAGAAACAAAGAGAAGGAAGAAGGAGGAGGTTTAAGTAGCAAGATGTGTGCACAGTTATAAATTGGGTGCAGATTTGAAAACTTATCGGCTTTTGTTAACTCTAAATTGTAAGCTTGCGAGCAGGGCTCTCTACCCCATGTATCAGTCTATTGTTGTTTGTTTAACTTAGTATGTAGTCCCCCTCTGTACTCCTCATATTGTGCCACGTAAATTGTCTGCGCTATTTAAATCAATGTAATGTATAGACATGGGATCGGATAGTTCTTCTAGTACATTACAGGTATTATTTTAAACAACAACTCACCTTTATTCTGATTTGACAAACTCTGTAAAGAGAAAAGAGAAAACAATCTTTACCACCTATGGCCTTTTGGATTGTATTCACTGGTGAATTAAATTCTACCTCTGATACCTAATACAATACTGACCACATTTTCCTTCATTTTTACGCAATTCACATGCTCTTTTATCTGTATTTCCTTGTCCTACTCAAGTCCATAGAAGCCGCTAGCAAATCATGTTTTTAGTATAATAATGGATTGCATAGTATTTGGTTAAGTGGAGTACATTTTCACTGAGTTTTGCAAGAAGACACTAACCATACCATCAGGCGTTTTATTGCTGCCTCTAACTTATCTACTGTTGATCTCTGTTTTGGTGTACCTGATTTTTAGTGATCTAGCTAGGCTGTTAAACTCAGTGCAACTTGCATGCACTGGCAATGAAAATTACCGTCATGCTTGTGATACCAACAAACTGAGCTATGTAGAATGCCAAGCATGGCATCAAGTTCCACTGGTAGGACCTCCTGTATTGCAGTAAGATTCAACTTAATCATTTTGCACTACCACTTCAACCACCAGCATTTCCACCACCAGCATTTGGGCTCACATATTTCAAATATTTTTCAACCTCCTAACGCACTTACCATGTCTATAGCAGTCTAACATATCAAACGTATACAGAAATATAAAGCTTTTTAAAGTGAATATATTTTAGAATATTAGTGGGCACAATATTCACCTTTTGCAAATCCTCAAATGACATCTCAGTCTCTTTTAGTTTTTCTCTGAGGATTTGCTCTTTGGCAGAAATGACTGATTCTTCCCCCTCCAACCGTTCAATGTCTTGCTCAAGTCTGAAAGACAGAATTATAATATAATACATAACCACATTGCTTTCAAATTTTCTTTGGCAGCATCCTTAATACATTATATATATTAATTTTACATGTTGAATGCTTCAGGAAATTGTTTTCCATTATACAATATGCAGAGGCATCACTAGGGTTGGTGTCACCCGGTGCGGTAACTCATGGTGTCACCCCCCTGGATTTTCTCCAATACCATGCCAAACAGATTCCTTAGTAATGCCAGTCAGATGGCCCATTAAATATGCCATTAAGGAGACCCACAAATTATGACAGACACAGGAGCCCATTAACTATGCCACACATAGGAGTTCAATAACTATGCCACACCAGAGCCACATAAATTGTGCCACACCAGAGTCCCATTTATTATGCCACACCAGAGCCCTATTAATTATGCCTCACCTCGGAGCCCAATTAATTATGCCACACACACAGGAGTCCCATCATTATTCCACACACAAGTGCCCCATAGTTTTGCCACACACAAGCGTCCCATAGTTATGCTACACAAAAGAGCCCCTTAATTATGCAACACATGGTGGCCCAATAAATATGCCATACATGGGACCACCATTAATTATGCGATACAGGGGAGCACCGCGAGGTGACAATTGTAAAATTCGAACACCAAAAATATCTATACACACAGAAATCTCTCTCCCTGTAACTATTTGCATTTATACTTATTTGAAATTTTTAATATTATATTCAACTATTTTCATTTGTAATAAAAATGTTATTGAAAAATTGCATTCCTTGTTTTTATTCCCTTCCTCTGCACGCACATTGCACCTAAAGGACTTAACACAGAACCATACAGTACCCACAGCACTTGGGTGCACCCAAAGCACTTGGCTTGCACTCATATTCCAACTACACGATTTGGCATGCCATAGTGGTACTTTTCCCAACAGAACTGCCCCTGCAGAACAAGCCAGTGTCACTTTCCCCATAGTACATATTATTTTGCCCCACAGACTATGCCACAGCATCACTTTGCCAATTAAAATAAGCCACAGTTTTCCCATTATTATGCCAGTGTTAGCTGGCTCATAAACATGCCAGTATTATGTTGCCAGTAATATGCCACAGCCAATTTGCCCAATTATATGCTAGTATTATTTTGCCGTTTAATATGCCACAGCTTATTTGTCCAATAATATGCTAGTATTATTTTGCCATTTAATATGCCACAGCAAATTTGCCCAATAATATGCCATTATTTTGCCATTAATAAGCCACAGCAAATTTGCCCAATAATATGCCAATGTTATTTTGCCATTTAATATATGCCAGTATTTTGCCATTTAATATATGCCAGTATTTAGCAATTTGATATATGCCAGTATTTAGCCATTAAATATTTGCCAGTATTTTGCCATTTAATATATGCCAAGTACCATTTAAACTATATTTTGCATTTTTATTATTATGCCCAAATTGCATCATTTTACATTTGTCTACATTGAATATCATCTGTCATTTATCTGCCCAATTACCTAATTTCTCCAAATCCTCTTGCAGCGAAGATACATCTAATTCAGACGAATTGAAAATTTTAGTTTTGCACATGTCTAATGAATAAGCATTGTATATTTAATGCAGAGTGCAAGGCAGTACTGTACACTGACAATTATGTTCATTCCTTTAATTCCTTTATGACAGAAAAACAAAGCACGTTATTACGGATCTAGCAGACTGCTTTATTGCTCTGTGGTGTCTGTATGGATTATTTGTTAACATATGCATGTTTGAACTAATCAAAGCATAACCACTAGTCTGCGGTCTGCTTCTAGAGCTGCAAATCTGGAATATAAAAATATACGCTTTGGATTACAATGATACACTGTAGTGCAGATTTTACAAACCTCTAATTATTTCAACCTCTGATTATTTAAAGTGGTAAAGAACTCCAAATAGTTGTCATAGTTTGAAATTGTAAACCTCTTTACTGGGGTATTATTTAGTCAAAATCTACAGGACATATTATCTTTGCCAACAGTCATCTGATGAAAAGGTTTGCTTGAAATAAAACCCTGAGTATTGACCTGAGGGGTGCTAACTTGTATGAGCTCCCTGCAGTGGACACCTCTTCTGTCTAGGGTTGCCACCTCTTTTTCAAAAAAATATCAGACTAATGCCTCCATACACTTAACATTGGCTTTGAGCCAAATTTTTTATCAGCTTGCCGGTAAAATACCAGCTGGGTGGCAACCCTACTTCTCTCTGATTCCGTTTTTATTTACAAAAATCTGAAAATGCAACACAGACTTCTACTATTAAAACAAACATATTAAAAAACAAGCTACTGCGCCATACTTGAAACTCTGGAAACTGTGCAGTTGTAACAATATAATGAGCACTGTAACATTAATATATTAATAGAAAACCTAACTGTGGCATCTTAATGGCACAATATTACTGGCATCTTAATGGAATGATAATACTGGCATCTGAATGGCACAATAATACTGGCATCTTAATGGCAAAATAATACTGGCATATTAATGGTCAAATTGGCTGTGCCATCTTAATGGCACAATAATACTGCCATCTGAATGGTCAACTTGACTGTGGCATCTTAATGGCGCAATAATACTGGCATCTGAATGGCACAATAATATTGCCATCTTAATAGGCAAGCTGGCTGTGGCATCTTAATGGCATAATAATACTGGCATCTGAATGGCACGATAATACTGGCATTTTAATGGTCAAATTGGCTGTGGCATGTTAATGGCACAATAATACCGGCATCCTTATGGGCAAATTGACTGTGGCATCTGAATAGCACAATAATAATGGCATCTTAATGGGAAAATTGGCAATGGCATTTGAATTAATATACACACTTTATACACTGCAGTAAAACTACTCATTGTCCAAAAGTCCAATTGTGTGTGTGCTTATTTTCGTGTTTTTTTAGGTAGGGGAATATTGTGATGGAGGGAGTGAATGCATGCCGGTGAGGGGAGCATGGTCCAGGTGGCCCAAAGAAATGCTTGCACACAGTCCAATCATTATTAAAGACAGCCCAGCGGCTGTATCTTATTCACAAGCGACGTGGACTCTCTCAACACCAACATTGCACATAACCATGGTTTCCAAGCGATAAGACATTTCTCTCTGGTAAGACAGGTCGAAGTTCATTTTATATAGCATTCAATTATTGTTGGTACGATAATGACTTTCATGTACAGACAAAGGGCACAGCAATGCGGACAAAGCTCACCCTAGTTATGCCAATCTTTTTATGGAAAATTGGGAGGAACAAATTATTTGGTCAAGCCATAAATGGCTTCTATCAATATATATATTTTTTTATATTTGGAAGGGTTCCACAAAAGATCTGGATGATTTTCTCCAATACATCAATGACAACTTCTATTAAAACAAAAATGTATTTCAATCTGGCGGATGTAAATGGCTATATAAACCTAAAGAGTTGCCATGACTACCCATGGCTCAATAACATGCCAAAGAGCCAATTTAGGAGACTTAGAATGAATTGTACTGATATAAAGACATACAATTTATACCTGGGGCTGGGCATGTGACCCCTGGCCCCTATTACTACATAAGGACAATGGCTGCCACTAGTGCCCCTGGTCTCTCAATATCAATAAACAGGACCAGGGCCTGGTCATATACCATGCCCCCCTTCTATCAATGAACAGGACCAGGGACTGCCATTAATGGGGCCACTGGCTGTCTCCCTAAAATATATAATATCAATAAATGGGACCAGGGGGCACCTCTTGATAAAGGCTTTTTAGCCGAGGGTTCCACTCTTTACGTATGTGTCAATACTTCTTGCTTCTCCTGCTGCATTTTTTGCTATTTTGTTATCTGTATGTTTACTCTTGGTTACATGTTGTCACGTGCTATTGTCCACTGAACATTTGGTAAGTGTTTTTACTTGCATTACATATGTATTTATTTGCATTTACGCAGTGCCATGTGACACATTTTTTCTAGTATTTCTAATAAATCTATTTGCATGTATTGAGTCCCCGTTATTTTAGTTTACATGTTTACTTTGGTCCTCTTTGGACAGGACTTCATGGGTTAGAGTCAAATTATTATGAGAGTTCAATGCTTAATCAGTACATTGCTTGGATCTGGTCAGATTATTTGTTTATAAATATTTAATGAAGCTACCATATGAGGACCTGTGAGGCATCTGTTTCTCAAACGATACACTCTAACGTATTTGTCCTCTTGCTTAACCTTTTAAAATGATAAACTTAAATTAGCTAACACAGTGTGCCATTTGAACACAGGAGAGATGGTTGCTGATAATGGACCTCTGTACCACTATGTAGATATTCTATTAAAAATCATCTTTTTCCAGCTACAAGAGTAATTTAAAACATTAAAAATGTCTACACTGTATTTCTGAACAGCAAAAATCAGGAATTAACAGCAGAGGTGGAAAAATTCTCCAACTTGCCTGTCTTTCCAACTCAGCTATTAATGCTGGATTTGTGCAGTTCACTTGCAGTTCATTTGTTAGTTAAATGTTTGTGAATAGCCCCTTATGTTTTCACAGATGGAACAACCACATTAATATTTAATAGGCTGATAACACCAATGTCTTAAATATCAATGCCTTTGTGTAATTGGGGACATTTTGGAGCGCCTTAGTCTGTCATCATATCAGTTTTTTTTTATCAGCGAGGCTCATGATCTGTCTCATTTTCCAAATCACATAGAGGCCATGGAACAGATTTCTCATTTTCACAAAGTTATATATTAATCTCCATCGAGGATGCTGCAAAGCATCGGGAATGAGAACAAACGAGTAACAGTGTGTTCTCTAAAGATTCAGGATTCAGACCTGGGCAATTAATGCTCTGTTTGAAAGATGCTCTAGGAAAACAAAACAAAAATCAAGCAAACAGCAACAAAAATGTCCTATCAGTCTCTCACCACAGTGGCACAGGAGGCAAATTGCATCATTTCCTCCTTTTGCACAGAGAAATGTAGTGTGTAGTCAGATCAGCTGAGGAAAGACTAGGTTATTTGCTTCCAGTAGCTTTTTTTAAAAAAAATGTAATTCTCTGAGGGAAGTGTATAAAATATTTACCATATATTTACATGGTAATTACATATTTATTGTAAATACAGTTTAGGTAACATATCTGCTTGATGTTTTCAACTGTAAAACAAGGGAAAAAAATATGGTTGAAAGCAGAGATCTCTGGTGAATATAATCCATTTGTAAGATACCATGCACGTAAGAAGTTTGTTTAGTGGTCTGTTTTGGCTTTTTCCTATTGGGTAAGTCTGTTCTATTTTGCTTAATGGTTAGTTTTAATAGTTTTAAAAGTAACATCATTTCCTGTCTTTTTGCTAAAAAAATATGTCTGCAAAGAGTGAATTAGTCAGAGCCCAAAAGTGATAACTTGATAAACTCTATTTCCTGTAGGAAGTAATTAATGACGTAATTAATGATGACAAGACTCTAATCTTGGGAGTCTCCCTACTCATTAATGGGTGTATGCAAGAAACGAAAACTCTAAATACTTAATGGAAAAACTACAGGGCAAAACGTCATTCTTATCAACTTATAGGATAATACACTTCATTCACATTCCTTGATCCCGATTAACAAATGATATTAAAAAACTCATTAAGAAAGACCATGTTGTTTAGTGCATTGCTTGACACTAAAATATACCGTATTTGCTCGATTATAAGACGACCCTGATTATAAGACGACCCCCCAAAACTTTGGATATTCCTTTAGGAAAAAAACGAAAAGCCTGAATATAAGACTACCCTTTAGAAAAAAAAGTTTAACTTGTATATATTCACATGTAAATTGCTTTTTAATATTTAATAAAAATGATTATATTAAACAAATGCATTTCTTTTTTTAAAACCAATGCAGATAAAGTGACAAGCGCTATATATAATGTGCAGACAAACAAATTATGCAGCAAACACTAGTGCATTTTCCTCCAATTAGCACAAAATAGTGAATATCGTGTAATAAAGTGTTGCGCAGGATATAATAAAATAAATACTTATCAGAGATATATAGGTCGAAAATCCAGCCTTTTTTAGATGTATATAAAAGAGAAGAAAAAAAATATATAAAATTGTGCAGTATTGTGAATATAAGGAAAATAAATATCTCCCCCTAAAGAATTGTACTCACACTCTACAGAGCCTATAGTACCGGCTCTGGGTGTATAAGGCGTGCAGACTCTGAGTCCCAAAATCCCCACATCCACTGGATAGATAATCGATGGAATACTCATGGAGCAGGACACAACAGGAGTGAGAAACAAACGTTGTAGTGTCAAATGTAAACAATTTTAATTTCTCCCCACATATAGCAGCTTACATAGAAGAAGTTAAAAAACGATATCCCATGTAAAAAACTGTTAAAAACAGCATAGGTAAAAATCAGGCAGAGTCACCCAGCCGATCATATCACAGTCTCCATCCGTCACTTCATAGGAGCAGGCAGCAGCTGAAGTTTGTATAGGCAGCGTTCTGCTGGAGGAGCTGGTACTTCCTAGTTGCAAGTCTCGTCAATAATGTCACGCGACGCGTTTCGCCCACACGTGGGCTTTTTCCGAGCAGCTGCTGCCTGCTCCTATGAAGTGACGGATGGAGACTGTGATATGATCGGCTGGGTGACTCTGCCTGCTTTTTACCTATGCTGTTTTTAACAGTTTTTTTACATGGGATATCGTTTTTTAACTTCTTCTATGTAAGTTTGTTTCTCACTCCTGTTGTGTCCTGCTCCACGAGTATTCCATCGATTATCTATCCAGTGGATGTGGGGATTTTGGGACTCAGAGTCTGCACGCCTTATACACCCAGAGCCGGTCCTATAGGCTCTGTAGAGTGTGAGTACAATTCTTTAGGGGGAGATATTTATTTTCCTTATATTCACAATACTGCACAATTTTGTATGCATTTCTTTTTTTATTTCCTTTTATGTGCCAATGCTGCCTCTCCCCTCCCCCTGCGTTGTCTCTCTCTCCCCCCAGTGTTATCTCTCTCCCCCTCCCACGTTGTCTCTCCCTCCCCCCAAACTTTTCTCTCTCCCCCTTGTCTTTCTCTCCCCCCCTTGTCTTTCTCTTCCCCTCTCTCCCCCCCCTCCCCTTGTCTTTCTCTCCCCCTCCCTCCCCTTGTCTTTCTCTTCCCTCTCCCTCCCTCCCTCCCTCCCCTTGTCTTTCTCTCCCCCCCTCCCTCCCCTTGTCTTTCTCTTCCCCTCTCTCCCCCCCTCCCCTTGTCTTTCTCTTCTTCCCTCCCTCCCCCTGTCTTTCTCATCTCCCCTCCCTACCCCCTACCCTTGTCTTTCTCTTCCCCCCTCCCTCCCCTTGTCTTTCTCTTCTCCTCCCTCTCCCTCCCTCCCCTTGTCTTTCTCTCCCCCCCTCCCCTTGTATTTATCTCCCCCCCTCCTTCCCATTGTTTCTCTCTGCCCCCCCCCCCCACCTTTTTTCTTGCTCCCTGGTGGCTAGTGTCGGGCAGCTAGATAGTGCAGACATCCTACATGCTTCCCGACACTTCCGTCTATTATGACAGACAGCCGGACCGTCATAATAGACGGAAGTGTCAGGCAGCATGGAGGATGTCTGCACTATAGTGCAGACATCCCCCGGCTGCCCGATTCTCCCTGGTGCCTAGTGGAGGTAGCGGAGGATGTCTGAACGATACACGAGGACATCCTTCGCTACTGCCCGGCACTTCCGCTGGGACTTTTATGATGAAGCCGGAAGGACCCGGCTTCATAATAGAAGTCCCGGCGGTCGTGCCGGGCGGCAGCAGGGGAAGTCTGCGCTCATCGTGCAGACATCCCCTGGCTGTTAAAGAGGGGTATCCAGGTCCCCTGCAGCTCTGCGGGGGACCTGGATCCCTGTCTTATAATCTGACCTCGATTTTAGGTCAGAATATAAGACGAAATAAAAGAAAGATTATAAAAGAGGTCAGATTATAAGACGACCTTGAATATAAGACGTTTGCTCTGAAAAAAACCTTGTCTTATATTCGAGCAAATACGGTAGTTACAATCATGCCCTTTAGTCATCATAAAATACCTATTGTTTTTATTTATTTTTTTACAAAACAATGACATGTAGTGTAAAAAATTGAATTGCCTTCCAAACTACTTGGTAAGGTAATGCAACAGAAATGTTGTCCATTGTCTGTTCTTACTGTACAAAGTTTTTCTTCATTGGGTTTGGTTTTGTCTAATTAATGTTACAATGGAATATATGTGTGCCATTGTAGTTGCAAGCGTCTAGAGACAAACTAAAAACCCTGGTATTTACCTGTCATGTGCAGAAGGCCGGAATACAATCCGTTTTTGAGACTTATAATAAAAATTCAAATATAATTGCTCTCTAAAGAAACTGTCTTATTTTTTATGTAGATTATTTAAAAAGGAAAAGAAGGATTAGAATTGACATATATATATATATATATATATATATATATATATATATATATATCAGATTTTGAAAGCACATTTAGAGATTAGATGGGCTCTCTACAGGACATATCTGGGTATTTCAGATACCTTGCTCGAATTCTACTGCACAGGCATAGTAGAATTCCCTCACCGCGCATGTGCACAAAGTTACAGCTGATCATTCAGCTGTAACTTTGCCAGGACGGCGCATGCGCGAGGGACGAACATCACCTCCCGTGATCAGCTGTAACTTTGTCCGCATGCGTGGTGAGAGAGTTCTACTATGCCTGTGCAGTAGAATTCCCTTGTGTAATTTGTCAGAACAGAAGATTTTAAGGGACCGATCTCATAAAGTGCTGATTTATTAACAAAGCTGATTTCTAAACTCCTGCAGAACTTCATCCAGTGGTGCAGTGGTGTTTGGTGAGTGAGCATTTACACTTAATTAATATCTATGGACTGTGAGCACAATTGCTACAAGCTTTTTGTGTTAGTTATGGCATGACCTGACAGCATTCTCACTTGATTTTGATTAAGCCAATTTTTATACCTAGAACAGCCTCTAAAATATTTTCTGGTGGAGTCCATTGCTGTCAAATGGGTTGTGTACACTACCACAAAATATTTGTGTATGAGGTGTGAATATCATACATCAGCATTGCTCACACATGATGCTCTATGCATATCATTTATTTAAACAACAGTACAAATCAGGTCAGTTTACATAGTAAGAAAGCATAAAACTTCATAACAGCATCACTTGTTTTTTTGTTGTTACTAGAACTTACTTATATATGAGGGTTTGTGAATCTTGGGGCTTTATTGAATTTTAAGAACAGGCTATATAATTGTTTGCATAAAAAATATGCGTAGGATCAGAAGCAAAAATAGGCATTGCTCCTTAGATTTCTATTTTTCTATGGGCTCAAGCGGCATATTGCATCATTTGCCCCTTTTGTATTATGAAATACATATATAAAATAATATAATGATTATATATATATTTACAAAATGAATGCCATTTAACATTCATATTTTAGTAGAGCAAGAATAAAAAAAAAATTAGGATCTTGTTATCTACAAAAAAATATTGTTTATGTTACAACTGCGTAAAGAGGAAAAATAAGCAGTAAAATGCGTGAAAAAGTATGTGGAAGACCAGGGTTGAACGTGGCATAGTCTGGTAATGCTGAGACACATCTGTCGTGTAACACACTGAAGCAAGCACCTGATGTCCAGTCCATAGTGAGAAGCTATCAATCTCACAGACTCTTGGTGACCTTGAGACTTGTTTCACTTTCAAGCTTTGGGCCACAGCTGCGATGTCAAAACCACTTCTTATCTATCTGCATATCCATTACATTTGCTAAGGGTACAAATGATAAAATCGAAGGAAGCCAGTTGTTGAACTGCACAATGAATTTCAACATGCTTTAAAATCGACTGCTATAGTTATCAGTAGTATTCTTACTGAAGCAAGAATTTCCTCATTGGGACCTTATTTAGTACATACAAACCATGGTTATTGTTTCTTCTATGTTGCAGTAACTGAGTTATGCCTTCGGTCTGCCTTTTAAAACAGCAATTCTGTTATATAGACATCTGTGGGTCAGTTTTATTCTTTAGCTCAATGCATTCAATTCTGCTTCAACAATGACTCATCTTTCTCTTGTGATAACATAATCTAACCGTATATTTTTCCAATCATTTTGTCCTTTATCACAGTCTAGCCACAATGGTCTTCATTTATTTCATTTGTATTTCCTTCACAATGATATATACTAATAATTACTTTTTTCCAGCACCAAATTGAGTGATGAGTTTTTCTTTCTTATTTCTCTCATTATTAGTACTACACAAGGTTGTGTTCTACCTTGGAAGGGTGAAAGGCTAACCTGGCCCTATCAGTAATCAAACCTACAATACAGTTTGACTTTTTCATGGAAGAGGGGACTGCAGGGAATTGACAATGGAATTTCAAACTTAAGGCCAAAGTAGCCGAGTGGGAAAAAATCTCCAAATTAAGAGAATTTTTCCAACTCAGCTACTTTGGCCATAATGTGGAGATTTCCATGCCAAGGCAGTGGCAGCAGCAAAAAGATCTAAGAGGATCAGTACTGAGAAGTGGCCTATAGATTTGATGGATAGTAAGTCATTTGACACTCTACGGAGTGTAAGGGTCTAAAGCCACACTGAAAAGATTCATGTAGGTCATTAGCGGTCAGGAAGTCAGTTAACTCCAATAACTTTGACACAAAGGGGAGAAGCAAAATTAGGATGGAAGTGTGGGATCTAGGGAAGATTTGTTTTAAGTACAGGTATGATTTGGGCAGTTCTATTCCAGAGAGAGGTTGATGAGGTGGGTTATAGTTGGGCAAAGAAAAAGGGATAGAGAGTATTGTAGGTGAATTGGGATGGGGCATCCATCTCTTTCTCAGCTACAGGGGAGAAGATATTCAGAGTGGGTTTTGGAAATGGTACAAGGCAGGAGATGGTTGCAGCAAGTTGTAGGAGGTTAAGTTAAACCTGATAGATTCAGCTTAATTTTTTAATTGAGAGGCAAGATCTTTGGCTGTAAGAGTGGAAGAGTGCGGAGGAGCATGGAAGCAGAAGAGAGTGTGGCGTTTGATGAGAGAGTTGATATTACAAGAGAGTTACAGAGTAGTGTAGCAGTGAACTAACAGACATTTCCTTCATCAAATATTTTAGCACTAGTTACGGCCAAGTTTAAAGGTGAAAGGGATTTGTCACATTTTTATATGACAGATTCCTTTCTAATAATTTACTTGTGATTCGGCTTGCTAGATGCCAGATGCTAATCTTTAACATACCTGGTCAGTAAGTCATTAAATATCATATACAAGGCCTCATTAAGATTAAAAGAGAGATTAACCATGTGTTATACTGATGGAGATGAAAGACGACTCAAGTATGATCTGAAGGGGCTTGAAGAATTCCTTCAGTGTTCCCTCTGACCTCCAATATTGAAAAAAGTATGGAATGTAACCAAATAACATCACTCACAGCCTGCCATGTTCAGTATATATTTCATAGTGTTTTCTCAGTAACAACAAGGAAAGAAACTTAGATTTGTAATTTATTTCCAAAAAAAATCAAAGTGAAGATAGGGAGGCTACAAACTTGAAGAGGGGACATGGGTTAATTTTAGTGTTTCACACATCTAGGGATGTGACAAAGGCATTATTGATCTATACATTATGTTAAAAGATTGAAGTGGTTCAGTCGATCAAGCAATAATCACGTTTTTCTGAATGGCTCATCAACCATCGAAGAGATGCTTCAACCATCCTCTTCTGTTAAAGGGTTTGATCACTAAGCCTGTAATTAATGAGGAAGCAGTCATCTGATAGGTGATATGCTATATCGCTAAAGTAAAGAAAAAGCAATGGATCTGTCTCATAATGTTTTCATAAGCACTTCCTGTCTCCTAAAAACTGTATATAAAGTGTAACAGAGTTTTTGCTGTTCCTTTAATTTGTTTTAAAGTAAATATGAGTGCATTTCACATATATCATACACATTTACAACATGCTGTATATAAGCTAGATAGAACAGCATTTTCAAATTGATACTTTTCTTTAACCCCTTAACCCATTTGTACAGATATATATTTGTCCTGCAAAGTATAGTCCTATATATATGACCTGAGTATTAATATAGTGTACTTGCTGGCACGTAGTCTAAGAGGCTGGAATCCAAAGCTGTCCGCAGAGTGTGCTTTCAGATGCCAACCCCCTCCCCCAGCGCATACGATCACTTCGAATCTGATTGTACACATTAAAACTCACATAGGCAGAGATCAATGCTCACTACGTATCCTTTGTTGCCATCACCCATATTTGCCCACCAAGGGCACCGCGATCACCCCAATCTCCTCCATAATGGCCCTGCCCTAGTCCAGCAAAAGCAACTTAAGTGATAAGACTTGCGTCGCTCAGTTAGTGTTGCTTGACTGCCCCTAGAAGCAGTCAGCAACATTACATTGAGAGATAAAATAAGAAGGAAAAAGCTAACCCTAGATCTACTAACCCTAGAGCTTATGTTAGGGTTACAATTAGGGTTAGTATTACAGATGGGTTTGGGTTAAAATGGTAGCAAAAACCCCCCACTACTATCAGTTATTGCCCTAGATCTTGCAAAAAAAAAAAAAACATAGAAAAATATTGAAACATTGTTTTTTCTAAACTCAGAACTATATAGACAGGGTCGTTTTTACCATTTGTAATTGAATGAAAGATTTCCAGGTCAAAGTTAGTGAGGGGTTGCATTTTTTCCACCATATTTTTTGAGGTTTTTTTATAGTAAATTATATCATATCATGAAAATAATTGTATCAAAAGAATGCCCCATCCGTCCTTTAAAAATATACAATTTGTGTAAGTGGACTGAACATTAAAAAAAGAAAATTAAGCAAATTTAACTGGGATTAAGGGTTAATTCAGCCCTGCCCCATAATAGTTATTTGTTACTGTTATCATTAAATTCAGTTAAATGCAACAATTGCTCCATAATACTGAAGTGGAACAGGAAACTATGACTTAATGTTGTGTAGGACACTTGGGAGATATAATTGATTGAGCTAATCTAATTGGGTATTATATATACGTTATAACTTACATTATCACTTCATACTATTCAACATATTTCCCATTCTTCTTTTTTTTGTCAATCTATTTTTGTACTACATTTTAGTTTATATATCTTAATTACTTTACAAATCTTAGTATCTAGATATATAAAAAGGCATTTTAGTGTGCAATAAACACAATACAAGCAAAACAAATGTGAAAGGCAACTCATAGAGTATGTGAATTACTGAATTTAATTAGTTCCTTATGTCAGATGCAATACATACACACATTTGAATATGCAGAACTGTCAGATTTCAAGGATTAATTGGGGATTAATTGAGAGGGATGTGCCATTCCTTTGGGACATATTCAAGGTTAGTGGCAGTGTCTCTGGGAAAATCAAGTTAATCAGGAAGCCCCTTGCATTATGGGATGTACTAAGTTTAGGGTTTCCACCCTCACATTTTTCCTGTTATTGTTTGATGTAATGTTCACTACTGTGTAAATATGCTCTCAGAAAAACAGATATTCAATTTGCAAACTTTCTATGTCACTGCCTCAGTTCTACTTAAAGGTTTGATACTATTTACTTACATCTGTAAATGAATATCTGTATATCCATATGTATATTTACCTAAATGTATGGCTAGTAGGGTTAGCACCCAGCCAGTGTTTTACCAGCTGCAACTGTAAGAAATTGGCTTGAGGCCAATGTTAAGTCATGCAATAGCATGATCAGTATTTTGTTGAGCAAAAGGTGGCAACCCTAATGAGATATAGCACAAAGAGGGAAATTAAAGAAAGGGAGAGGTAAAGTGTGGACCTGACAGAGGAGGCAAATGTGATGAAATGATGAGAGGGAGAGAGATCCAAGGAAATGAGAGAAAGACAAAATGGCTTAAATAATTGGAAAATGAAACAGTAAAATGAATCAGTTAGTGGGGTGTGGAATTATTATTTAGTCAATTACAATCTACTGGAGATTTAGTAAAAATAGATTTATACTAAAACAATTCAGGTGACTAAAATACGACAAAGCTAAAATGCCATTTTAGTCAAAAGACTATGACTAAAACTAAATCAAAATTTGCCGTAAAAATGAACACTGCCTCAGACGCGAGTTCCGATGCAGATTGATGCCTAACTTGTAAATATTTTTGACGCATTCTATCAGCACTATGTCGCTCCTATTTATTGTATGTTCTCCTTCTGTTTGGTGCTTCTGCATTGAACCAGGTGTATTGGTTATGTTTGCTCCAGTTTTTTATGCACCAATTTCGGCAGTGTTTTGGTCGCTTTGTCTGATCTCTCCTGCCCAGGCTTCTGCTTTGTTTTGAATATGAGTTTGGATTCTCCAACTGTACTGCTGCTTTGGTGCTTGTGTACCACTACTGACTGTCCTAGTTTGATGTGTCGTTAGAAGAAGTTAGTTAAGTCTGACTTTTACAGTATATACTTTCTATACGTGAGATTGCCATCCTGTTTTCCATTGTTTTGTATTCGAGTGTATTGTGTATGAATGATATGCCTGTGCAGTAGAGCTGTCCTTTTGAGTAACAGAGCTACAATACTTGCATGGTAGTGCTACACCTCCCCTCAAGGCCATGTCCCTGTATGGAACAGTGGGTCTATTAACTAAGCATTAAAAGTTGTGGCAACATGTCAACTGAAAAGCAAAAAAAACAAAACAGCAGGAATAAATTGAACAAATTCTCTTTACGCTTCTTAGTACTAATATAAAACAGTGTAAACTAGTTATTGCAGCTGAGACCACAATGGCAGATCACAGATATTCAATGGGGGGTGACAGGGCTAGGACAAGAGGGTGATATGTCACGAATAAATAAGAACAAACATTCCAAACTCCTTCACATAGCAGCTGAAAATATTCCGATTTGATGTGGTTGAAATGCTAGGAGCGTGTTTAGGGACACACTCTCTTTCCAATTTCTCTGACGAGCATTTTGAGCATGCAGACCACATTGTTGCAGGTGGTGGTTGTTAATGTAAAAGAGCAGTCATGTCTGTCTGCATACCATAAAAGGACATGGTGACAGACCCTTGTTTGTTTCATGGAAAATTGGAACAAGGCAGGATTTTATGTGGGAACTTGATTCAAATGTCTCAGTTGGTTCTCATCAAGTGAAATGAATGTAGAAACAGTCACTGGAGTACTTCCTGTTTTAGCTGTTGGGATGAGCTTTTCCCAAAACAAAGCAGTTTTACCCATATCTTTCTGCAGACATTTGCTATGAAATTTATACTGGGATCCTAAAAGTAGAGGGGCAACTATTTAAAAGTAATATCAGGAAGTATTACTTTACTGAGAGGGTAGTGGATGTATGGAATAGCCTTCCAGCGGAAGTGGTAGAGGTAAACAAAGGTTAGGATTTTAAGCATGCGTGGGATAGGCACAGGGCCATCCTAGCTATACTGGGGACTAATACATTTATTTAGAAAATTGGGCAGACTAGATGGGCCGAATGGTTCTTATCTGCCGACACATTCTATGTTTCTATCTATGAAGCTTATTCATTTTATATAATTAATTTATTAAAGTATTAATGCATTAAAGTCATATATTTGTAAATATTTAACACATGAGTTATTGAACTCCCTCACATAAGTATTATTTAAACTGCTTATACTGTGAATGTTGAGCAAAAAAAAAAATCCAAAATGATCATTAAACTATTTTATCAGAATTACAAGAAAATGCATACATTAAAAGAAATATTTGTTTTATGTATGGCGGTATGTGGTGTCTGCACTTTGTGGCTTCATATGCAAATTCACTGATTACAATGGTTTAAATGTCATTTAAATATGAAACCACAAGGTGATACCCAGGAGACTCCACAGACACTTTTAAAATATATCTTCATCTTATTGCATTATTTTTATCATTTGTTATTCTTTACATTCACAGTACAAACTTATGTCCTTTTAATATCACTAAATGACAGTGCAAAATTTTCAGTAGGGTCTGGTTGGTAGTTCTCAGTTTATTGCATAAAACATAACACTGAAGAATGAGGCTAAATAAGCATTCTGCTCAGCAAATTTGTGATTGTAATTAGAATATCGGATACATTCTTAACTCTGCAGTGTTGGAGAAGCTTGATTAAAATCAAACCCATAGCTTTTCCTCTATTGGATGGATGCAAAATCACATTGTTTGTGTTGTAGGACATCTAGTGGACATCTGTACACTATACAGTACAATTCTGTGTTTTTTTAAGCTTCCAGGATTTCTTTATTTAGTTATCATCAATATGGTTGATTAGATATGATTGTTTAGATGAAAGTCCAAATAAAAACAACAAAAAGCAAAATGATATTTTATTATGTGTATTCACCATATTGGTATTCCTCCCCCTCTCACCTAACCCAGCTGTTCACCATGTGTTACCTTTTTTAATGTCAGCAGCACACCCAATTCTTTGTAACTATACCTGAGACCATTGGTGAGCCAGTGAGTTTTCCTTTTCTTGTTCCCATTAATGCTAATTGTCCCAGTTGTTAGGTAGGAGGTGAAGCTGCATCTCATTGCCTCCATAGAATTAACATTAACTTTAAGCCGATTATTACCTGCCTGCTGATAAAATACTTGCTGGGTGGCAACCCAGACTAGAGTGGGCACAGTCACTTGATCGCCAGGGAGCAATCTTGTGCTCTACAAAGGGTTATGGGGGGCTAGGGTTGCCACCTTTTCCACACAAAAAATACTGGCCTTGCTATTGCCCCCATAGATTTAACATTGAAGTACAGAATTTTTTAGCCGCCTGTCGGTAAAATACCGTCTGGGTGGCAATCCTAATGGAGGCACATGGCATGTGGGTGCAATCTAGTGCTGTGCACAGGTATGTGGGGACAACCTGGTGCTGTTAGAAGATATGTGAGGGGAATCTGGTGTTATGAAAATGCAATGCGAGGAAGGGGAGCAATCTGGAAAGGAAGGTTTGTTACAAATTAGTGCATGGGTTAAGTCAGGCCTAGGGCAGCACAAAACATAAATGCACAACTGACCTCATTCCTTGTGTTAGGTGATAATTATTATTATTAGTTGAATATAAGAAAATCAAGTTTTAAAAACGTCAATGTGCATGGCCTTTATTTCTGACCTGTTCTTTCCAAGACTTAAGATCCCTATATTAACCTGACACTTGTTTGGCAGTTGACATTGGCAGTTCTTCGGGTGTATGAAATGTTAGTGTGCTGAGTGTTGAATGCTTCTAGAAGCTGCATGCTATGAACTCATTTGACCTTAACATCTTTTGCACATTTCTTTGAAGACTCCTGTTTTCATCTTCAGCGCTGATATCTACCTCAAGGCATACGGGTTAGAAATAGCCCTCAAGGGTTTATGCACAGACCCGAATCACCCTGTAAAAGCTACAAATTCTGTGGTATGACCTCATAAAAAAACTAACATCGGAGCCCTCATCCTAAACCTCTGCGTAGTATTTGGCGCATAGCATTAAAAATGTAAGGTGCTTTTTATCTGTGGATGTTGGTGTTGTGACTGTATGACCATTTCCTCATACTCTATTTCCATTTTAATCTGTCACGTCAGACATGAGGACCAGCCTTAAGACGAACATTTTTATCATTGTGGGGATATAAAGGAGCACCAATGGTTGGACATATGGTATCAAGTTTCACCTCAAAGGCTGTTTTAAGTCATAGAACAAGGGATACAGAGATATTTAATTAGTATGAAGCTAAAATACTGAAAACTGTCTTTATCATAGTTTTTAATTTTTAAAAAGCCTACATAGCAAGGTTTTTATTTTGTAGATTTATTTTAATCTATGTACAAAAGAAGCGATTTTGTGGTAACTATGTATTTGTCAACATTGGCCATTTTTCCAGGGACACATTTTTGTTGCACATGCTGCATAAAGAGCATGCAAAGAGCAACCTGGTAGGACGAGGTATGTAGGATCTAATGAATTAATCAGGATGGAAATCTCATAGGACCTAGCCACTGTGTAAGCTACGCAGCCATCTTCCTCAGATGATGTTTTAGCAGGGATCAATAGGTTAGGATAGAAAGCTCCAAAATCAGGCTCCATATTATGGCCTCTCACGCAGACCATACAGGAAAGCACTTGTGTGAGGGGAGTCTCTCACTGTCTCCACATTCACAGTCTTTCCATTCCCTCTGCATTTCTGGATGTAAACAAGAGAAGGGGCTATAAAGGCAGTGGAAACTGAGAAAACAAGCATTTGTCCCAATCACTGCTAAATCTGTTTGTTTATCTCTATCAATCTCTGTTCATTGTCTGCCAAAGTATCTGTCGTGTCTATTTCTGATGAATTTGCACTATGCACATTACATATTTTTGCCCCTCGGGACCAAAAGTTGGCAGCCCTCCCTTTTCTGCACGTATATATATCCTACATTCTGCCGCGCTGCACTTTGCATGCTCTTTCCGCATCATGTGTAAAGCAAATGTGTCCCTTGAAACAAGATTAATGTTGGCAACTATATAACTAGCATGATCAAGATTCAGATTAGCAGTTGATGAGGTATCTAGGAACAAAAGAGCACATTATGCAAACTGCATCTAATATTCCAAAGAGGCAGCTGTTGGTGGAATATCATTCTACCTGAAAAGCTAACTTTCACTATTAAAGTGAACCAGCCCCTGTCCTAAATCACACAGTTTTCAGTGCAGGTCACTTAATAAACGCTTGAAAATAATTATATATCACCTTGCATAAGTGTCAGTGTAAGCAGCCATCTTACCTGTCAAATATTCATATATATAATTTGTTTATACATTTAAGTGTCAAGGTCAGAAATAACTAACATTGGCACAGCAGATAGTTTAGAACTACATATACCCTGCTGCGAGTTGGTATGCTCCACAAGTAAATATTGCTAAAATGTTTAATTTGTTAGCTGGAATGGCAACAGTGTGTGCAATATATTTTATTTCATGGTTTTTATGTTTATGGTATGCAGTAGGAGGAGATGTGATCATCAAGACTTTCCGTTATAGCCAAAATTCTTCTTAATGTATGTCTGGTTAGTTAATATATACCAAATTTGCTTGAATATAAGACAAGGTTTTTTTAAGAGCAAAGGCTCTGAAAAATACCCCTCGTCTTATATTCGAGGTTAGTCTTATAATCAGACCTCAAATCTTTTATTTTCCTAAAAGAATATCCAAAGTTTGGGGGGTCGTCTTTTAATCAGGTCCGTCTTATATTCGAGCAAATATGGTAATACAGGATGAGTATCCCTTATCAGGAAATTACCAAAACTTTTTGAGAGAGTGACAACTTTAGTTTTTAATGGTTCATTGCACTCAAACTTTGTTTCATGCACAAAATCATTAAAATATTGTATAAAATTACCTTCAGTATATGTGTTAAACAAAGGATGTTCCTTGTTCCGTGAAACTATGTGGCTGTGCTGCGAGAAAACCATCACCTGCCACCTAATGTGATTTGGGCAGAAGACTTTTGTTTCCTCGTTTCCCATTGGCCAACGAATCCCAACCTCCATCCAACACTGGAATGTGATGTATCTGCCAGAGTGCGCACACTGTGGGAGCGTGCGCTGTGGTGTGTATAATGGTTATTCCTCTATACCACTGATTCTCAATTGTGTAGCTGAGCTGTGAGAAAAACAACACATGCCACCTAACGTGTGGGTGTGCTGTAATATACCACGCTTGAAACAATGTGCAGCTACCTAAAAAAGTTTGAGAATTCCTAGGGTGTGTATGAAACATTAATTAAAGTGTGTGTCCATAATTATCATAGTTATTCCTCTATATGAGTGATTCTCAATAGTGTGGTTGTGCTGTGAGAAAACCAACACCATCTAAGGTATGGGTGTGTGGTAGTAACAGAGTAACCTTAATTTGTAAAAACCACAATAATCGAGCATAAGTCTGTTATAAGAAATGTGTCAAATGTATAAATGCCATGGCAGTTCACTATCATCATGCAAATTATGGGTCCTCTGCTTCCCTAAGATTTTATGGTATTTGTATCAACAGCGGTATACATGGGGTGGGAGAAGGGTTGAACTTGATGGACGCAATATGCTCTGATGGACGCAATGTTAACTCTGTAACATATTAGAGAACACACTAGAGGATGTGATAGAAAATTGGCACTTTTACGCAGAGAGATATTCTGCATAATAATGCAGGACTAAATAGAGAACTCAAATTGTCTGTGGTATTGTGAACTTGTTTGTCTATTTATGTATTTTATTTTTTGTATATTTTTTTGTAGGTAGAATGACCTTATGATCTTAGTTAATGACTTGAGGTATCTCATGTCATTGAATCCCATAAACTGCAATAGAAAAAGTGATAAAAAAAACAGTAGTTAGTGATCTTTTGCATCACTGAATTAGGCCCAATGCACTAAAAAAAAGTTTGAGAATTACTGATGTATAAGTGTATAAGGTGTAAATGAAACATAAAAGAATTTTATTTTTAGAAAATTTTCCAAAATCAGAAACACTTCAGGTCCTCACCATTTCAGGTAAAGGATACTCTTTCTATATTGTCATATTGTGGTTAGATACAGTTATATATTAATGTGCATTATTTTATTAATTAAGACATTATAAACATTTTTTGTGCCTTTTGGATTGCTTAATTAGGCTACAATACAAATATATCATAGGCATGACTGTATGTTGCGTGAAACAATTTATTTTTACTGCTATGTCTGAGACAATCTGATAATTCGATCAATTGCAAAAACAAACCACAATGTAAATAGGAAGTAAATACAATATTCTTACAACATGTTCTTACAATACAATGGACACACAACATGAATATAGTCTTTGTGACAAATTGTTGACATTCAATTTATAACCTAACAACCAATGAATAAATAGACTCCAGGCAGCAATGAGACATAGTTCATTAATGACTTCATAATGAACTGAATGTCACGGAGTCAGAGCTTTTTGTAAGTTGTTTCCACACCGGAAAAATGGACTCAGATGTTTGCAGATTAACGAGAGGACTGTGTAAATATCTTTCCAATTAATCTCCTAGAATTTGCTTGAGATCTGTAAAATGTGACTGACTAGTTCATTATTTAAATTGGGTGTCTTGTTAGGCTGTGTTCCTCATCCATTGCTGCACTTAGTTGACAGATGCAGAGCCGAATAGTTTTTGTCTGCCCAGAAAATGTGCTATGCATTATGGGAACCTGAGCTATACCTGATGCCACTGGACATTCTCTGATTACAGCAGTCTTCTGTCCAGCATCCTACAGGCAGGCCAGTAAAAAATGGTTACATCTGTCGAGGTATTAGCATGGCCAGTATTGTTTTTAAGAAAAGGTTTTAACCTAAGGTCAAAAAATAAACACTTAATCAACACAATTGTTAGTCCTTCAGCAACCACTTTGTACACTTTAAAAATAAAAGTAAAATGGGACTTTGATTGTAACAGGTGATTTAAGCTTACTCATGATGTAGGTCAGAGACTTGGATTTGCTCATTAAGATTTAAAGGTAGTTTAGCTCACCACAGTTATGGCTAGGCACACTTTAGGGGCTGCATCACAGGGGCTTCGGCAAAATAGGGGCCTCGAGGACTGCAGCTGCCTTAATCCAGCTGATGGAGAAAAAAAGCTCACCACAAAGGCACTGGCTGGGGAGATCAGAAGATCTCCCCTCACCAGCTCCCTGTCTGTAAGCCGGCAGCATGGAGCCCACGCAGCCCAAGCGCACAGACAAGTTTCCATGCAGCCTGTCTTGCGTTCCTCGATGATCTCACTGCGGTAGGTCACGTGTTTTTTGTGGGTCACGTCACCTGCCGGCGATCTTATGTCCTTCCGTGATGACAGTAGTTGGGACAGAGATAGCAGCAGGAAGGTGAGTACTGGGGGAGGGGATAATAGCTTTTTTAAATTATTAATGGGCATATTTTAGTGGCATATTAATGGGCAGATTAAGAGTGGCATATTAATGTGCAGACTAATAGTGACATATTAATGGGCATACTTATAGTGGCATATTAATGGGCAAATAGTATGTAGCATATTAATTGGCAAAATAACACTGGCATATTAATGGGCAAATTGTCTGTGGCATATTAATGGACATACTAATAGTGGCATATTAATTGGAAAACTAATAGTGACATATTAATGGGCATACTAATAGTGGCATATTAATGAGCAGACTAATAGTGACATATTAATCGGAATACTTATAGTGGCATTTTAATGGGCTAATTGTCTGTGGCATATTAATAGGCAGACCAATAGTGGCATATTAATGGGAAAATTAGCTGTGGAATATTAATGGGCAAACTAACAGTGGCATACTAATGGACAAATTGATTGTGGCAGAGTAATAGTGGAATATGAATGGGCAGTCGAATAGTGGTATATTAATGGGCAAATTGTTTGAGGCATATTAATGGGCAAAATAACACTGGCATTTTAATGGGCAAATTGTCTGTGGCATATTAATGGGAAGAGTAATAGTGACATATTAACGGGCATACTAATAGTGGCATGTTAATGGGTAGACTAATAGTGACATATTAATTGGAAGACTAATAGTGGCATATTAATGGGCAAAAATTGTCTGTGGCATATTAATGGGCATACTAATAGTGGCATATTAATGGGCAGACTTATAGTGGCAAATTATTTAGCATAATAACAGTGGCATATTTATGGGCAAATTGCTGTGGTATATTAATGAGCATATTGGCTGTGGCATATTAATGGGGAGACTAACAGTGGCATACTAATTGACAAATTGACTGTGGCATATTAATGGGCAAACTAACAGTGGCATATTAATGGGCATACTGGCTGTGGAATAATAATGGGCAAACTAACAATGGCATATTAATAGGCAACTTAGCTGTCAGAATACATTGGCAAGTCTGGGTGCAGAATGTCAAGTTTGGGGCTGCATTAACAAGTCTGAAGTGCAGATTGTCAAGTCTGTGGGGCAGATTGGCAAATATAGGGGCAGAATGGCAAGTCTGAGGGGTAGATTGGCAAATAAAAGAAAATCAAAAGTTTGTGGGGCAGATTGGCAAATATAGGGGCAGAATGGCAAGTCTGAGGGGTAGATTGGCAAATAAAAGAAAATCAAAAGATTAAATTCATTTTCTCATTCATAGGTTTTATTAAATATGAAAAAAAAAAACAGTTTACATGTGAATTATTATTTACTAGTACAACTTTTTTCCTGTAAGGTCATCTTATATTTACTGGGGGCCTCACATTACCTGTAACCCAGGGGCCTACAATGTCTTAAACTGGCCCTGATTACTAGTAGAGAACAACCTGAAATGAAGACACTGGAAATATCTGATGTTTGTTTTACCCCAAAATGTGTATGGTAATGTTCTATTGAAGATTCTGGTGTTTCATTTTAAACATTGGTTCAAATAACTCTACTACTACAATATGAATTACCAAGTTATTTTTAGCCATTATTTGTGTTATGCAAATGTAGTCATCCATAAGGGACAGGGTGCTAGAATAAGCACACGTAAAACAAACTTGTCAAGCAATGAAACACTATCCTGGTTTAATTACTAGGCCTCACAAGAAACTATTCTGTGCCCTTTGCTCCTACTGATAAAGGAAACCTCCTTTTCATTAGTCTGCTAGCGTTTAATGTTTTGGAAAACTATATAAACTGAAATAAAAAAATATTTCTGTCCAATTAAATTTTCTCTTTAAAAGAACACTATCAGGCAGCTCTTGAGCTGTTATTGAAGTACAACTCCCACACCCCGTGCCATGCCATAAAAGCTTCAACAACAGATGCCTGACCTCCAACTGTCCCGCTTGACGCAGTACAGATTTTGGACCACAGTCCTGATTGCCATTCTCCGATGTCAGGGTTACTGGATAATGAAAACCGTGCATGGGCAGAAGTGTGCATTGAGAGTACGCTTGGCCTTATTAAAAATGTAAATGTATAAATTAAAAAGGACTGGTGGGGCATTTGTGAGACATAGTCAGAGAAGCACTATGTGCATGGAATGCAATTTCCCTCAGATAGGATCCACCTAAAGAAAATGGAGTCTTCACTGTGCATGTGTGTGTGCACATCTCACTGTGAGATCTGCAGCTGCCACACCGTGCTCAGAGTCAGCATTAAATGGCTTCATTGTGCATGCTTTAACTATGCATGCACCGAGACAGGCAAACAGGCTTAATCTCCCAACCAAACAGATGAAAAAAAGGCAACAAAATGATATTTAAACAAAAACATCCTTCAAAGGTATATAGAAAATGCTGAGATATTGTTTACAGACTGTAAAAGGTTATGTGTAGAGTTAAAATTAAAGAACATCCATGGTGAGGACTGACACATGGAAACATACATTTGTAAAATTATTTTCACACGCATCTCTGCTACACACATATTCTAGGAGATTGTTTCCATAGTGACAAGTACTTCCACAGAAATAATACAATAATAAGCCCTGTAACATGGGACACTGTATGAACCAATGCTGGTAATAGCATGCCCCCTATATTGGAATGTTTTTATATTATTCAGCTATATTATTGCTGGTTTTGGGTTACGGTATCTCCCAAATCCAGAAATATTTGTTGCAGGTGCTAAGTAGCTATAAAATCACCTCTGCTTCCCTGATACTTTGTACTCAGCACCCTGTAACTCTGCAATAGTATTATATTTTGTCCTTTCTGGGGATAGAAGTCCAATCTTGATTTACATTTAGAACCAGTTGAGCTTCACAAATTGTAATGTATTGCTGAACATACAGCCCAATTAACTTTTTTATGAATAAGGAATATATAGAAACATAGAATGTGTCGGCAGGTAAGAACCATTCGGTCCACCTAGTCTGCCCAATTTTCTAAATAATTTTATTATTCCCCAGTTTTCGATCTTATATCTAGGATAGCCTTGTGTCTATCCCACACATGCTTAACCCCTTCATGACGCAAGGTGCTTGCGTCCCAAACGACGCAAGCACCAAAACGTCATAAATTGTTCCTGGCCACCGATCACAAGGTGATCGGTAGCCAGGAACACTATGGCAGAGACTTAATAGACCCTGTGGGCCCCTGCCAAAATATCGCGAGACCTCCGGATGTCACGTGTGACGTCACGGAGGCGGGCACGGCGCGATTTAGAGAAATGTAGTCGGTGCTCGCTGTGAGCACTGGCTACATTTCCCCTGTCAGACTGAGGCCACTCAAAGTGTCCTCAGATGACAGGTGGGATCCCGCTGCAAGTGCCTGCAGAGGGATCCGAGAACAGCTCATCGCGGGGAGCCGTGATGAGCTGTTTAACAAAGGACGTACTATGCCGTCCTAACGACTTTTAGGCACTTAAAATTAGGACGGCATAGTACGTCCTAACGTCACAAAGGGGTTAAAATCCTTGACTGTGTTTACTTCTACCACTTGAGGTAGCTGGAAGGCTATTCCATACATCCACTACCCTCTCAGTAAAGTAATACTTCCTGATTTTACTTTTAAATCGTTACCCCTCTAATTTTAGACTATGTCCTCTAGTTGTGGTAGTTTTTCTTATTTTAAATATACTCTCTTCCTTTACTGTGTTGATTCACTTTATGTATTTATATGTTATAGTGGTTCTCAATATTTAGGGGCAATTATTAAATACTATTAAATACATTTAGCTGAATTTAAATTAAAAGTTATAGCCTGACGTCAAATTGGCACACCAAACTCGGCACACTGACCTCATTTTCTCCATATGCCGTTACCTATGTTAAGAGCCCTGATAACTGAGTTCCATGGAGACAATTAGGTATAATTGAACATAAAGAATGAATAAAGACTCCCACACACAAACTGCAACCACCATTTCTTGTTAAATGTAACCTAGGACCAATTTAAAAGCCAGCGATCTATGTAAAACAACCCAAATGAGGCGTCAGCAGTATAATCCCAAACACAGTCATTGCAGAGCGACACTCAATAAGTCAGGTTCTGTTAAATGAATCAGTTTGGTGAATGCGATAACCTGTTGTCATAATGGTCACACATATTTTTATGTTTTAAAATGTTGTTATAATCCCAATGTGGATGCATATTATTACAATATTACTTTAACTTCTTTAAATTGTTGGCGGTGCAGATTCACACTTACTAGTCACGTGTGTTCGTGTGTTCGTGTGCATATCATGAGTCAGTCTTCAGATGGTCGAGTTGAGAGATAAATTTAAATTAGTTTAAAAACAAAATTTGCCCTCCCTCTCCCACCCCTCAACAAAGGGAAATTCTGACTCCCATCTCAAACTCACCTTTATTAAATGCAATAACATTTGCTATTCACTAAAAAATGAAGGGAGTTCAATTTGGGAGGCGAGTTGGAATTGATGTCCGACTCTAAACGTAGCTAGTCGCACTAAACTGACTGCAGGTGCACTCATTTCATTCCACACCCAGCAAAATAACAGTTGCTCTTTAAGAAAACACCATGAAGAAAAAAAACATGATTTAATTACTGGTCCCCCCCCCCCCTCCTGTCCTAACCTGTTCCCTGGAGGTGGGCTTATGCCCCTAAATAATGAAGTGAGACCCGTAATATATGGAGCTGGCTATATGGGCTCCAGCCCCCTGAAGTCCCCTGATAATAATGGAACCAGGGCTGGCTAAAAAAAACCCCACTGTAAAATCAATGTGGCCAGGTGTTGCCCAAAAGGACACTGGCCTCCCTAAAATAAAAATTAAATGATGTTTCGTTGCCAAAGGCTTGACAATTCCCATAGGTTTGAAGCGTGATTTTGCTTTGGTGAAGGTAGGTGGTAAAGTAAGTCACAATGAAGTTATAGTGCCGAGTATAGTGGGATTGTTGAACCAGTGTACTCTGAGCACCTAACATTGCAATCAATATTGCAAATGAATGGCAGACGAGTTTAACCTCTCACATCTCTTCACCACACCTTGAACTTGGAAAAATGCTTAATGAATAGTAATTTGTGAGGTCATGATGGGGCACGGGTAGGGTTGCCACCTGGCAGGTAATTTACCGGCACAGACGGTATTTAGGGTCTTGGGGCCGGGGCCGTTATAGCTAATATACCGGCAATGCACGGCCCAGTATTTTCCTACACCCTTCCAAATTTCCCTTCCCCAATACTTACCTCCTTGCTGCTGTCTCCCGGTGCAGGTCCGTGGCTGTGTGGGTAGCGTTGTGCGCTCCCCTCCAGCCACGCGGATCAATAAAGGTTGTTTAAAAAAAACAACGCACACAACGCTTCCCTCACAGGCACGGACCTGCACCAGGAGACAGCAGCAAGGAGGTAAGTACTGGCTGGGGAAGGGGGAGGAGGGTGGCATAACGTGTATATTAAGTGGCATTATCCTGGCATATTAAATGGCAATATCCTGGCATATTAGGGGCAATAAACTGGCATATTAAATGGCAATATCCTGACATATTAGGGGCAACAAACTGGCATATTAAATGGAATTATTCTGGCATATTAGGGGCAATAAACTGGCATATTAAATGGCAATATCCTGGCATATTGAGGGGCAATATCCTGGCATATTAAATGGCAATACCCTGGCATATTAAATGACAATATCCTGGCATACTGAGGGGCAATATCCTTGCATATTGAATGGCAATATCCTGGCAGATTGAGGGGCAATAAACTGACATATTGTGATAGACAGCTTGTCTGTGTGTGTGATAGACAGCAGTGTGTGCGAGAAAGCTTTTTTTGCGAGTGTGAGAGACAGCTTGTGTGTGTATATATGATATACAAATATATATATATATTTTTTATATATATACACACACATGCTTCTCACTGGCATGATATACAAAAAATATATATCATTTCAGTGATAATCCGCCCCCTTTGTGGCTCCACCCCTCATGGACCCTCCCTATTGTAGCTCCACCCACACATGGACGGTATTTTTGGGAGGAAAAGGTGGTAACCCTAGGCACGGGCAAATTTGAGCTCTCATCTTGAACCCCCAAACTTGGACTTCAGTGAATAGACCCACTTTTTCACGGCTTGATAAAGACTCCATTGCTAATTGAAATGCAGTTTTCACAATTTAAACAATATGGATTTTAGAAACCATGGCTCCCTGGCTCCAGGTGTTCATCTGTAATGCTGAACTGAGGAAATGGCATGAGCTACATTCTTATTAGCAGAATAGGTATTAGTGAATGGAAAGTGAGGGTGAAAAGATCGTTGATAATTGGATACAGCAGTAAACTCATTAGAGAAACAAGGGCACAATCCACATATTAAAGCCAAAGTGTTTTGTAAATTAAAATTATGTTCCACTTCTTTTCTATACCCCCCCCTTCCCCCATCTCTCATAATTTTGATTAAAATCAGTTTGAACAACAACAACAAAAAAATATTGTCCCACTTAGGTAATATGTCAAGCTAGTGTTCTCCCTTAGTTACAAAAAGACACCACTGCAACTCCCCCGAGACTGTGAGGACAATTTGATTAGAAACAGTTGGTTATTTTTAATTAAATCAAGTTTAGAAAAGTAAAGCAATAAAGTCGCATGAGTTTATTTCACAACAAACTAGGGAGTGATTGACCTTATCTTCTAAATATCAAGACTACAAAATAAATGACCTTTATTTATTACTCAAGTCGATCAAATTAATTTAATTTTATTTCTTAATCCCCTCAGGACGGGGGAAGTATCAGGAATGTCACAGGATTCTGTCCCTTGAGGATGGTAGACGTTCCTGATACGTCCTCCCTCCTGATGATCATGACGGCCCCCTGCGATGAGCTGATCCCTTCGATCAGATGACACCACTTTCAGTGATCAGTCTGACAAGCTAAATGTAACTAAAGCTCAAAGTTGTATTCATCTAAATCTGTTTCACCCAATGTACCGTGGAGTGGACAGTCTTAATGACAAATCAAAAATTCAGCAATGATGGCAACATAGAAATTAAAGGCTCTACTCAATGTGCACCAATTTGTCCTGTATTGGATTTGGGTCGGGCACTTTACTTCAATTTTTACAAATTGCTGAAATTTGATTAGCCAGAATCCCTGAATTTGGGTCAGGACATTTTCGCCAATGTGTGTCAATCACCCTCGAACACGCTCAACATTCAGTTAAGATAGCCATATTCGTACATGGTAACACAGAGCAGGGGGAGGCCAGATACCAAAGACCCTCATGGGAGTCCCACATTATACAATGCTGTTAGAGTTACCCAGAGGCGGGGTCTCTGATATCCACAGCAGCTCTGAGAGGCCGGTCATATGAGGGAGGGATGTCTTGGCCCACAGCTGTCACCACAGGAAGCATGGTTTTTCCCATAGTGTTAGCCAGTCTGGGCAGTAGCGGACTAAGGGAGGGGGGGCAGCGGTCCGCAGCCCCCTACCTCTGCACCTGAGACAGCGTCATCTGTCAGCTGCATAATCCCTCCCTCCTCAACCCTGTGCATGATGTCATGTGCTAGGGTGAGAGGGCGTGAAGACATGACCACGGGACTGCATGAAGAACTGTCCCATCTAAAGCCAAAGCCCACAGACCAGTAAAGAAATGTTTTAAACAAATCTGTGTGTGTGTGTGTAAGTGTCACTGTTTGTAAGTGTCTGTGTAAGTGTGTTTGTATCTGTGTAAGTGTCTGTGTGTGAGTGTGTCTAAGTGTCTGTGTGTGTAAGTGTGCCTGTGTAAGTGTGACTGTGTGTGTGTAAGTGGGAGTCTCTGTATGTGTGTGTGTCTGTGTAAGTGTGTGTGTGTAAGTGTCACTGTGTGTGGCGGATAAGCAGCAGGGAGATGGGAATACCCTAAATGTAGGCATGGGTCCAGGAAGGTGAAACATTAAAGGACATTGACAATTCCAGTGATTACCCATTCATTTGGGTTCCCTTTGACCGCTGTAAAAAAATGAGGGCCCAACCACTTGCCTTAGTTTTCTGGGTTTAGAGACTGATGCAGTGAAGGGATTTGTAGGTTGACAGAAGACGTGGTAGATGTAATGACAAGAAGTGGTATTGCAGGAGGCTTTGGCTGGCTTGATACAGACAAAGAAGTTCACCCTTCGGCAGATGCAGTGTAATTGGGAGGTTAACTTTTTCATGCCACTGGGCTGGCATCCAGGAAGGACACCACTTTAAGGTAAAGAGGCCTATATGGGTGGACCTGGTAGAATGTGTGGTCTTCTTGTGGAAATTAAATGACTGCGGATCTGCGGTGCCAGTGGATGCATTACATGGACGCAGTGTGAAGTGGTGTGCAGCCAGTGCTGTATTCACCGCGAGGCATCCTAGGCGGATGCCTAGGGCGGCAAATTTTGGGGGGCGGCAGCGCCCCCCAGCACTGAAAAGAAAAAAAATGTAAAAAAAATAAAAAAATGTTAAAAAAAAATAAAAAAACGCGGCCCTTTAAAAAAAAAAAAATAGACCGCGCTTGCAGGCAGAGACGGAGGTGAGAGGGGATCGGAAGATCCCCCCTCACCATCGCTCTGCCTGCCAGGCTGCACGGGGAGCCGAACAGGCAGCACGGAGAAACCTCCGTGCTGCCTGTTCGGCTCCCCGTGCAGTGTGCCGACACGGAAGTGCCGACAGTCACGTGACGGGCGCGCTGACGTCATACGCGCGCCCGGTCACGTGGCCTGTCGGTACAATCGCCGGGAAGCCGAACAGGCAGCATGGAGGGACCATGCTGCCTGCCACCAGGGAAAGGTAAGTGCTGATGGGAGTGTGTGTGTGTGTGTGTGTGAGAGACTGAGTGTGATGGGAGTCAGAGTGTGTGTGATGGGAGACAGTGTGTGTGGCTGAGTGTGATGGGAGTCAGAGTGTGTGTGATGGGAGACAGTGTGTGTGGCTGAGTGTGATGGGAGACAGTGTGTGTGTGATGGGAGACAGTGTGTGTGACTGAGTGTGATGGGAGTCAGAGTGTGTGTGAAGGGAGACAGTGTGGGTGACTGAGTCTGATGGGAGTAGGAGTGTGTGACTGAGTGTGATGGGAGTAGGAGTGTGTGTGATGGGAGACAGTGTGTGTGACTGAGTGTGATGGGAGTCCGCGTGTGTGTGATGGGAGACAGTGTGTGTGACGGAGTGTGATGGGAGTCGGAGTGTGTGACTGAGTGTGATGGGAGTAGGAGTGTGTGACTGAGTGTGATGGGAGTGTGTGTGTGATGGGAGTATGAGCTTGATGTGAGTCTGAATGATGGGGCATGTCTTAGGTGTGTAACGTGGGTGTACAGCTTGGGTAGGGGGGTGCCCGGATTTTGTCTGCCTAGGGCAGCACAAAATCAAGATACACCACTGTGTGCAGCCCAATGGCCTATGGAGTGGTAGACTAACCAGCTGATTTGCAACCTTGCCTTGCTCGAGTTATTTCTTCTAGTGGTTGTGCTGTAATTGTGAGGAGGGACCACACAGGGTATCTTAAAAACTTTACTGATAAAATCAGATATGGGGCATCTAGCAAAAAAGCTACTAAGATACGATCGCCCCCCTTCCCTTTTTCCAGAGCATTGATTGGAAAAAAACTTGAAAACAGAAAATTAGCTCCACCGTTTGCACTAAACACACCATCGACAAGTTATTAACGCAAAGGCTACATAAGGGCGCTATCATCAGGGGAATCAGAATACCAGCAACACATTCAGTCCAGCAGACCAAGAAAAGCTCCAGGGTTTCTCTTCTGTTACACCTATTTCAGTCCAAGATTTGGTTGCAAGAACAAAAAAAAGCATCCTGTTATTATATAGTCACATCCTTCAGATATTTGCTAATTTGGTCATAAAAAAAATCCACTGTGGTCAAGATGGGACTGAAGCATAAACTTTTATATTCCATTAATACGAAAAATAAACGTATACATTATTGAGAAAAAAAGATAATTTGTTTATATCAACAAACTTTAAAGGGACACTTCCTCCAAAAAATGAAAAGGGTTTATTTTTTAAAATTTTGCATTGTTTATTTCAGATATGTATTTTATGTTTTTTTATGTGAGTTTATTTTATGAAATATTTTACTAAACAAGTGTGATTGGGACCTCTTGTGAAATATAGTGTTTTTGGATGCCATAGACCATCCACCCCCCTTTCCCCAGAGAGCTTGGGACACAGAATGCAGTCTATAAGTCGAATGCTTATCAAAGACTTGCATTGAATGTGAGTATAATGTAACGATTACATCAGAAGGTGGAGTTAAGATCCTGTTTGAATAGGTCGATCTTCTCTCTACACACAGGAGCCGGTAAGAGAGCAGGGGTGTATCTTATGACATCATCATGCAGGCTTTTGCAACACTATGAGACTAGCTTGAAGATTTTGGAGGATGTTGTATCATGGGTAAAATTCTTAAAATGGATGCTGGAGATAAACACCTAATTTTATTATTACTTTTATATGCAATTAATTCAAACATAGAAGAAGAAAAAACTGTGGCATGTGTCTTATTTATGTGTTTGTTTTAAATGCACAGGTAATCTAATTATATCTTATGTAAGTGGTCGTGTCCCTTTAACCCCTTAACGACAGATGACGTGCCAGGCACGTCACGGCAAATCGAGGACTTGCCGACAGCTGACGTGCCTGGCACGTCATGCACTAAACTGAGTAAAGAAAGCGACCAGCGGTCGCTTTCTTTACTCTAACGGTGTTGCTACAATGCCTCTAGGTAGAGGCATTGTGCAACACCCCCCAAAAGTGCAGGGGCGCGCTACGATCACTCCACGGAGTGATCGTAGCAGCCATTTAAAAATGGCTGCGCCCACTGCACACATGTGCTTAGAAAGCGAACGATCGTTCGCTTTCTAAGCATCTGCGGTGTTTCTAAAGTGCCTCGCTAGCGAGGCACTTAGTAACACCTTGATGCTCCCCAGAGCCGATGGTGGTCGCTCTCCTGAGCGACCCCATCGGCTCAGTAGAAGGGAACGCTGCCTATACAGGCAGCGCTTCCCTTCTAATGGCAAGAGCATCGGAAGTGAAAGTATTTCACTTCCGATGCTCTAGGGGGAGCCAATCTGTACTCAAGAGATGTTTCTGAACACTTATTGGGGTGTTATTTGGCAGTGACACATACCAAAATCTGTAAATTTATGTCTGAAGAACAAGGTTTGTGAAAAAAAAACACAAAAAAATTACTACCACAAACTTTGACAAAGGCTGGTGGTAGAAATAGTGCATGGAAAGTGTTAAAATACCACCATTTGAGATAGCCTAGGGTGTCTACTTTTAAAAAATATATGGGTTGATGGGGTAAAATACACTGGCTGGTTTCAAATATGTCCCAAATGGGACATGGGTGCAGGCTGTCTGCATGTAAAAATTTCAAGTTGGAAAACAAAAAACTGCACCTCACAAATTTGGCATTTTAGCCCCCAAACAACCCAACAAACCTATGCATGGGTGGTATCCCTGTACTCAGGAGAAATAGTAGAATCTATTTAGCATGTTTTTTCGTTCGCTATTGTCGATGAGGAGAAGTTGTTTCAAATAAAAACAAAGAAATTTGTGTATTTTTTTTTTTTTTACCATATTTTATTATTTTTTTTTAATAATATGATAAGATATGATCAAAAATATGGCATCCATAGAAAGCCCTTTTTGTCCCGATAAAAACAATATATAATATGTGTGGGTACAGCAAATGACGAAGAAGAAAATTACTGCTAAACACAAACAGCACAGAAATGTTAAAATAGCCATTGTCCAGAAAGGACAAAAATGTTTCAAAGGCTCTGTCCTTAAGGGGTTAAAGAAATAAAACATGGCTGCATGTTGTATTATTGATACCATGCAATTAATATGTATTATTCAGTCCTGTGCTACCAGGCCAGTGTTGTACATAGCCAATAACAACAGATTGATAACAGATTACGTTTGTGAATATAGATGATTTATATTTCCATTACTTTGATGTTATTCCTATAGACATTCAAGTTGTCTAGAGGGGACAATAATGAGAATTAACCCCAGGCTAAGGTTATCTAGTTTATGCAATAATGATGTGCCATTATAATTTGTTCAGGGCAGATTTAACCCCACAATTTGCACAGGTCAAATGAAACAGCTCAACATAAAAAGTAAACACAGCGATGGTCCTATGCGATACAATCATGTGGAACATATACAAAATCAAATTTCCCCCAAAAATCTTTTAAGGTTTTCAAAGATATCTAAAATGCAAACAACAGATTAAAAGCAGAAAAAGGTAAAGATATGTCTTAAGCGGGGTTAGGTACCAACATTGCTTATTCTGGACATTTACTAGGGTCTGTGGCAGACAATTTAATGATGTTCTATGGACCTTCACAGACCTTGCTATAGACACTAGTATCCTTGTACAGACACTTTGCCTATCCTGACTGAAGTGGTTAGGAAGGGTCAAATAATATGTTTATAATAGACAGGGTCCGCAATCCTCGACAAAAATCCATGCATTAAATATAAAATGTCATGTGCATGAAAACTCAGAACATAGAAACACAATAGCTTGAGGATTTGAGACGGACTGTATACGGACGCTAACGCAAGTTGTTTTACATTGGATGCCAATTTTTACCTATTTTAATGTAAGCCTTATGTAAGGGGGCCAATAAATGTTGTACTTTTTTGTATTGCACAATGCCTGTTTCTCTGCGCATACCTACTAAATATTTTGCTACAATTCAGCACTCCACTGCCTGATCTGAAGAGTTTATTTGAATTTCTGAATCCTGATGGATGGTGGGGACCACCAGGATCCATTACTTTATATATATATATATATATATATATATATATATATATATATATTCTAGGTACAAAGTGAAATGCTCAGTAATGTTGTGTAATGTTGCACCCCCCTGATGTAGCACATGCTCCAACATCATAACATTTTATATCCCATATAAGGGTGGCCTGGAATAAAGGAGATAGAACTGAAAGATAGTCCTTGCCAACCTGCTCTGAATACCATAGACAAATGATCCAATGTATGATCCATCTGGAGTTCTTTCTTCTCTGTCAGAGGGGAACAAGCTGAGGGTCTAGGACACTTCCTTACTGCTGTTTCACTTCTGACAGTTCAGCGTGTCAGTTTGAACGCTGTAATGTCAGCGGTGAAGATGAACGCAGACACTTCATTGCGGCAATGTAGGTGTTGATAGATCAGCACTGAACTGTCAGCGCTTACACACGTACACCCCCCAACATATGAACCCCCCCTAAAAGTGATCCCCGAACCCTAATACTAAATTAACCCCTTATCTGTCTATGAGTGACAAGCTAACCAGCAGGGGAACTGCTGCACAGTTTTTCGTTTGAAGGCACGCCTCTATTTATAACACAAAACCTTTGGATACACATTTTGCCACCGTGGAAAAGAAAAGTGTAATATTGAACTTCACTTAAAGACAATTGATAAAGATCCTGTTCTCTTGTAACTTTTGAGATCCTCTGAGGAACCCGTGGTGTAACAGCGAAACGCGTTAGGTCAAATCTCAAACCATATGGCATTGTAATAGCCTCAAATTATAAGGAATGAATATGTACAGATTGTATGTATTTTAAGGATCATTGTTTTAAACTGTATCTTTTATAAAAATGTTTTATTGTATAAAAAATTAAGATACATACTGAAACAGGTTCTGCCAGTATCTGACATTTGTTTATCACTTTGAAAAATCCCTAATTACAAAGAAAACACTTTATCCTTTATCCTAGCGCTCCCACCATCTTTCCTTATTTGCATATCCTTTTTGTTGTGCCGAGAGAGGGGTCCATCCTAAGTGGGGTCCATCATCATTATTTCTGCTTAAATTAACTCCCTCCAAACCCCAATACTAAATTAGCACCCCCCAGTCCTAATGCTAAAATTAAGTCTCCTCAAACCCTAATACTTAATTATCCCCCTTAACCCCCCAAACCCTAATACTAAAATGAACTCCCCTCGAACCCTAATACTAAAATGAACCCCCGAACCCTAATACTAAAATTAACCCAAATACTAATGCTACTCCCCCCCCCCCCTTATAATACTTACCTTCAGCGATGAACCATCCCCGCGATGACCTCTCGCGTAGGGACAGTGAAATGGCTTTGTTATTGCAGCCGCGATGAACCGCCCCATCCCTCAAGCTGGTGGGTTCATATCATTGATATTTATACACAAGTCTCCAGTATTTCCATAGCAACAGATTAGACTATAATGACTTCCTATCTGGATCCAGTGACTTTGGTAAGGGAAGGTCTGAAACATTTTATACAATCTGCCTGTTAGACACCCTACTGGATTATGCCAATAACCAACTACATCTTTTCCATAAAGTTGATAAACATATTTTTTTTAGAATTCATTCATTCAACTTGAAATGGCCTAAGAATGCACAGAACAAGGCCTTGCACTGAGCTGTACGAATTACTTGTAATTATTGCTCTCTCAAAGTAACCAAAACATTCCTTATTTTCCTGTTATGGTCTCTAAGTTCTTGCCATGTATGGTCATCTTCTACATACAGTTTCTTTGTGTGAAGCAGTCTACAGTAATATCCAACTTGCCTGAAAATAATGTGTGTCTTTCAAACTGTGAAGTAGGTTATACAACTATTTTGTCTTATAATAATAACAGAATGTTATGTGCTATTTTCTTGCAGTGGCAACACCATTAACAGCACATGTTCAAATTATTTACAGTGATATATTTCTGATGTTGTCCTCATTTGAAGGCACATTACTCACTCATTTTATGCACTTAGTTTGGCCCCACAGAATTAAAAATCATCGTAATGAGTGAATGTGTTTTTTTTAATTATTCTTTAATAGAAGCCAGATATATTTCCCATTCGCTAATCACCACCCTACAACTAATATGATATTTAACCCTTTGAGATGTGAGAATGTGTGAATGTGACAAAAACAACATGTCGGTAAGTACAAAATGTCCCTTAAATCAGTCCGTGAGGAAACTGAAACTGGGTATGTAAGAATGCAGATCCAACTGTTTGGCCCATAGCAGTACATAATCTGAGACATACTACTAAATATGCATTTTATGACACTTCAGTAATACATATCTGTATGATCCTGTCAAGAAATAGTGGATGCTTCCAAGAAATGTTGCTGGGTAACCCTTTTATTGACAAAAATGCCACTTCAACTTAGCATTGGCAAGTTAAGAGGCCTGTATTTGAGGTATCTTTTATTTTCACACAATAAATGATTCTTTAAAAGGGACTGTCTAGTGCCCAACATGCAACTTCCAAATGTTAATGCATATTAATGTGCTTTCAAGGTACTTTAAAATGCATTTTTTAAATTTTGCATTGCTTAAAATATAAAATACTTACAGCTAGATGAAATTGTGAAATTACAGCAGTTTGCAAGAAACACGGACTGCCCATACTAGCTGAGTAAAAGTCATTTCCTTTTGTTTTTTTCTGCTGCAGGAACCAATGAGAATAATTTCACTCAAACAAATTAAATTTCCTGTCTCTCTACTGATGTCATCAGACAATGTGCTGCACTGTTAAGAGATCCTACTTTGTACAAAAGCAAGTTTATCACAGTCCACACAATGTATTAAAATCGAAGAGCACAGGAGGTGACTAAATGAAACAAAACTTTATATCCTCAGTGTCTGTATAATCAGAGTAATCACTGGGAGAGGGCTTGAGTCAAATATTAAAATGTGATTTATACAGAATGCCTGCATTAAATCACACAGGGATATAAAAAAAAAAACTCTGTGCACTATACATATATATTTATCTTGCACCAAAGTGAGTTTGGGGGCTACACTTTAATGCTTGATTTGTGGAGTTCACTTGCAATTTACTTTTCATTTCACCACAGTTCACTTTTTAGTGACTAGACTCCATAGTAAAGGTCCATCATGTTTTTGTTTTACTGAAAAAAAAATCTCCATAACATTTTTGTGTTTAACGGGATGATATTCTGTGACTTATTTCCATTAGTGACACATACATACGTGGATTACAGTGTAAGAGCTGTTAGAGTGAGGATGGTGAGAGAAAGCTGGCTGGATGTTAGTAGACCACGCTTGGCTGCTCTCTGGCGTGGGTGTTGTGTTGTAGGCAGGCTGTTAGATTCACAGAGGCAGACAGTCATATGGTGCACACAAGCATCAGATGGCAGTAATTAATTACAGAGCAGTATTTTATCCGCTGGCGTTCTCCCCCTTGCCTTCCAAGTGGAAAATTAAACTCAGCAAATAACTGAACCTACTCCTTAATGTGAGTGAAAGAAAAAAAATTCTGTGCCAAACAATGAAGAGCAGTTATATTTGTATTTCCAAATAATTACTTCATTAAATCATTATGTCGTTTTGTAGGTTTATGTTATGCTCTTAAAGGGACACTAAACGTTATGTTTCACTTGTGCTTCTTTTATAGAAGCACAAGTGAAATGTCCATTGTCCCTAGTATGAGGATGAACTGGTGTATACTTTTTGATAGTACATGCCAGTTTATCCTCTGACCGGCAGCTGCCATGAATCCATAGGAAGCAGAGAGAGACCCTCATTTTTGCATGGTATCAGCAGGAGGGACAGCTTTCGAGCCCCAGCTGATTGGCTGTGTGCATGCTGACTGCAGCTCATCACAGGGGTCATGGTGAGTTGCAGAAGAGAGGATGTATCAGGAACGTCTTAGATCCTCAAGGGATGGAATCCAGTGACTTTCCTGCTACATGCTTTATCCGGAGGGGGTTAACAAGCATTAAAGTACCAACGTGTACTAATATAGATTTTTGTAACAACCCTATGATATTTGAAGATTTCAATATCTCATCTAAGCACAAATCTGTAGCTGAATGGTTCTATTATTTACAACATCACATGCTATTAACTTTGTAAAACATACTTATGTTTAACAGATAGATAAAAATATACAACACCTTTATGTGCTTTCAAAGTACCTTAAAATGCATGTCTTACATTTTGCACTGCTTAAAATATAAAATACTTACAGTAAAAGAAATTGTGAAATTACAGCAGTTTGCAAGAAACAAGGGCTGCCCACACTAGATGAGTAAAAGTAATTTATTTATTTTTTTGCTGTAGGAACCAATAAGATTAATGCCATTCAAATGAATGGCAATGTGTTGCACTGTTAAGAGATCCTTAATCTCACAGGCCACACAACAGATTAAATTTGAGAAGGACAGGAAGTGACTATATGAACTTTATATCCTCAGTGTCTATATACCGTATTTTTTTAAAACAAACTTTATTGACCGCGCCGCTGGAGGGAAGCTCACAACGCTTCCCTCACAGCCACGCAGCTTCAGAGCACCGGGGGACAGAGCAGGAACAAGGTAAGTACTGGGGTCTGGGGGAGGAGGGTGGCATAACGAGCATACTAAGGGGCAATATCCTGGCATATTGGGGGCAATATCATGGCATACTAAATGGCATATTGGGGGCAATATCCTGGCATATTAAAATGGCATATTGGGGGCAATATCTGGCATATTAAAATGGCATATTGGGGGCAATATCTGGCATATTAAAATGGCATATTGGGGGCAATATCCTGCATATTAAATGGCATATTGGGGGCAATATCCTGCATATTAAATGGCATATTGGGGGCAATATCCTGGTATATTAAAATGGCATATTGGGCTTCAAAGTTCTTTATTTGAAATGTAAGTTTTTTTCCTAAAATTTCCTTCTTAAAATGAGGTGCGTGTTATACGCCGGCGCGTGTTATACGCCGGCGCGTGTTATACGCCGATAAATACGGTAATCAGTGCTGCCGCACCTGCAGTGAACATGCAGAGTAATCACTGGGCAGGGCTTGAGTCAAATATTATAAATGCATCAAAATCACACTGGGGGAAAAAGCCAGTGCACTATACAAGCAATAATCTTCATCTTGCACCAAAGTGAGTTTGGGGACTAGACTGTCCCTTTAATACTCATGTTTTGCACATGTGTAAAATATTGTCATTTATGAAAAAAACAGTTTTCAGCAAACGTACTTATCATTTTAGCTGGTATTGTATATATTCTGAAATATTTCAACAGCCTTACAGTTTAATGGTTGCAACCACATTGCTTACAAGGAACATGTCAATCTATTGCTTCTCATTGGGCAGCTTACCTTTGCACATTTTCTTCTAGAATCTTTAGTTTTTTCTCATCTTCCTCACATTGCTTTCTCCTTGATTCTTCCTCTTCCACTGATCCCGTTGGAACTCCCTGCAGCAGCCATCTTTCTCGAAGTGATTTGGACTGCAAATTAGAGTTGTTTAATTATTTTATGGTTTCACCCAAACATGATTAGATAACATGAAGTTACCTTAAACTGTTCTAAATGATGCATGGACTCTATACCTGTTTAATGGACAGTTCAAAGCAGAGTAACAATAGTACTGTCACAGACTTATTTCATCATGTAGTAAGTTAAGTATTACAGAAATCCACTAGACGATTCACATAACAATATAAACAAGACACAGTGGGGGAGAGATCAGGTTCATGGCATTCCTAGTTAACCAGTGGCTGGAATTACAGTTTCCCTAGGCCACTGTATAAATGCTGACCACTCCAGCTGCACGGTATGTCTTATATTGTTATGAAATATGTCCGCTTCCCTTGTCTCTGTCAAAAATTGCATTCCATTTGTTTTACAATGTTATGGAAGGTCATGTCAACACTTGTTGAATTGCACACAACCTAGATTGTATTTGTTTATATATTCATGTGTAACACTGCACTAAACTGTACAATCTCGAAAAATAATCTTTTTTTTATCCAATAAATGTTTTAGTATTTTTTGCTTCTGTGCCTAATATATGAAGATTGCCACACTGAGAATGCACTGGGAGAATGCACTGGGAGAGCAACACTAAATTGATAGATTCTCAGCAGCTGCACAATCAAATGGAGAACTCTAGCTACCTCTCTAGACCTGTGCTTCAATAAAACGTTAATATCTCAGGAACTATGTACCACTGGAGAAAAAAAATGTTAAAGTATATTAATCACAGTAATGACGTAATTTATGTATTTATTTATTTTTTTATGTATCACTCACTTGTGGCTACAAATCATCCATTTGATTCTAGTCAACCCTATTCTCCTAAACATATACATATATCCATTATAAAACAGCCACCATTTATATGAAGTGGTCACACTTTAAATGAAACCTCAAACAATCATCTGGATCCTTTCCTTCCCTCCTCAGGTTAGTACCCTTCACTCTCTCCTCCATATCAGTCTTCTCTTCCGACCCTCCATATAAATCCACTTTTCCACAGCTCTACAAAACATATCACACACGCCATAGTTTCCATATTAGTATAGCAGCATTTATTCCCATTTTCTTCAATTTTGTGCCTTCGTTTTCCACTCCTGCCCTTTGAAAGCTTTCCTATGCCTATGGAGGTTTTCCCTCTGCAGGCTGCTCTTACCAAAACCTGAGGGGGGGGGGGGGGGAGATGGGGGGATGATTGGTGACTTGTGCTTCAAAGCAACACTACAGTCACATACCTAGTGCAACTGCACAAGCCAATAAGGGCTGCTGGTGGCATTTGCGTCATAAACTCCTCATCCAGCTGCCTTGTCATCAGAAAATGTATGTGCATTATCATAAACAAACCTGGTGAGTTTTCTGGTTGTTTTTTTTTTTTTAGCGGAAACTCACCAGGTTTGTCCCTGCACAACGTTTAGCTAAACTGGTGAGATGAAATGTTCATCTCCCCTGAACTTATCTTTTAGTTAATAGTGCCCTAGGAATACTATCCTAGCTGTTTTGAAACCAGACTATTTTAGAGTCCATTTCAGGTGTCTCATCTACTTTGCCTATAATTCTGTGTCTAGGGCAATCTGACTTTCATTTATATTGGCTCTGTTATGCCATATTGGTTCTGACCCTTAAAGAGCCATTAAACTTTTAGTGTAGCATGTAAGCATGCGCCAGCATCCAGACAAGCTCTGCCTCGGCTGAGAGGCAGGGTTTAGCGTAAACCTGCCTGCATCTGCAAAGTTACACATCGGGTTTACTCCAGTCAGGTGCACCAGGTTTCCAACTCTTGCTTCCATTAAAGAAGTAAAAACAAAAACAAGCTTGATTTATTAACTCACATGATCCTTTGGGGTCCAATCTAATGAGCATAGATTGATAAACACCTCCAGATCAAAGAGGGGATTCCCTTGTTAATGAACTCTTGGTTGTGAGTCCATCACCATTTGATTCGTAGATAGACTATGCTCCTCAATTTGGTCCTATTTACAACCTCACCTTATTTAGATTGTTACCCCTTTTCATCTGCCTATTATTGCTGGATCTCTCTGTACTTACTGGTCATGTATATAATGTGTTTTGTTATAAAATCCCAGGTTCTGATGCTTGGCTGGTGGATTTCATGCAACCAGCACTGCACTATTTACACAGAAATATTTAGATATATAAAAAAAATTAAAAAATCTTTACAGATTATTTTACATGTAGGTCCAGTTCATTGACAATGCTGAGTATTGTTAGAGAGGGAAAGCAGACATTTTAGAAACCAGTGCATCTATTTATTTTATTGTGTGGGACGGTAAATGTCTGGATTCTTTTGCACTTCCTTTGTTTGCACAGTGATGACATTTTATTGTAGGTAGCTTAATGAATAGCTGTTTATAATTATACATTTGATTTCCTAGGAGTTAGCCAGATAACTAAATGAAACAATCGGCATTTTCAGGACACAAAAGTACCTTGTGAATTAAAAATAGATGTCTGGTTCTGATTAACATACGTTCTTATTTTATGGAGAGATATTGGCACCTAAAGCAAGATCACAGAATATGTCTCATGAATGCTACAGCCAAGGCTAATCTGCTATTGTGAAACTGTTGCCTGCTCAATTAAAGCAAAACAAAAAGATTTAAAGATTAGTGACAAATTTAAACTAAAGTTTGAAAATGTAGTCATTAAGCAGTTACAAGCTTACTGACTGCATACTGAATTCTGAGATGCTGTATGAATATTAAGAGCAGTCATGATTTCAGGTATATGACAAATTACAAAGAAAGCCAATGTGATGTATCACTATGAATTACCATTCATTCCAGTTTTACTGATGACAGTTTCATTTTAATTACATTTTAGATAAAGGACCATGTTTGAGGCTGTTTGAGTGAGACTGATGAATGCTGAATATAACACTGAGCAATGCAGGTAATAATTAGACATGACTTGTCCTGTCATTTCATGTATATGCTATACTACATTAGTACACATTTTTACTTACACTGCAATTGTTAATTCATTTGCAACTAGCTAGGATTTTTAAGTTTGTGGCAGTGGTGGACTGACAACTCGTGGGGCTCCTAGGCAATAGATGATCACGGGATCTCCTTGTGACCTCCAACATGCAAGCCACACCTATATGGAAGCCCTGGCCACATACAAGCTCCCTCCCCACTACTAACTGACTCTGTAAATAGCTATGATAGCTGCAGAGACAAAAGATTATGACGTGTTCATTAGTATTATAAATGTCAGTGTACCATAATTCGTTATTCAGATTACCATGTATGTGAACGGTAAGAGAATGCGCTACCTACATTCTGTATTGCAGTGTCCTATAGATCTTACTCTTTTCCTACAGCTACATTTGTGGTGGTACATATAATGCACACCAGTGGGTGATTCCCATTGGTCGTGATAAGCTGAGCATATCAGAAGCCTCTCCACTGTCTGCTGATGATCCTCCAATGTCGGCAACATCTACCAGCAATTGACCATAATGGTGGGCAACCAAGAACAGTTCCATGCTGAGTTGATGGAGAACCATAATGAGTTGCATAGTCAGGTGAGGTGGGTGCAGATCAGGCGCAGATGAGATTTATGTACCAATAGGACTGTGAGGCTAGCAGGCATATACAGGGAGTGCAGAATTATTAGGCAAATTAGTATTTTGACCACATCATCCTCTTTATGCATGTTGTCTTACTCCAAGCTGTATAGGCTCGAAAGCCTACTACCAATTAAGCATATTAGGTGATGTGCATCTCTGTAATGAGAAGGGGTGTGGTCTAATGACATCAGGTGTGCATAATTATTAGGCAACTTCCTTTCCTTTGGCAAAATGGGTCAAAAGAAGGACTTGACAGGCTCAGAAAAGTCCAAAATAGTGAGATATCTTGCAGAGGGATGCAGCACTCTTAAAATTGCAAAGCTTCTGAAGCGTGATCATTGAACAATCAAGCGTTTCATTCAAAATAGTCAACAGGGTCGCAAGAAGCGTGTGGAAAAACCAAGGCGCAAAATAACTGCCCATGAACTGAGAAAAGTCAAGCGTGCAGCTGCTACGATGCCACTTGCAACCAGCTTGGCCATATTTCAGAGCTGCAACATCACTGGAGTGCCCAAAAGCACAAGGTGTGCAATACTCAGAGACATGGCCAAGGTAAGAAAGGCTGAAAGACGACCACCACTGAACAAGACACACAAGCTGAAACGTCTAGACTGGGCCAAGAAATATCTCAAGACTGATTTTTCTAAGGTTTTATGGACTGATGAAATGAGAGTGAGTCTTGATGGGCCAGATGGATGGGCCCGTGGCTGGATTGGTAAAGGGCAGAGAGCTCCAGTCCGACTCAGACGCCAGCAAGGTGGAGGTGGAGTACTGGTTTGGGCTGGTATCATCAAAGATGAGCTTGTGGGGCCTTTTCGGGTTGAGGATGGAGTCAAGCTCAACTCCCAGTCCTACTGCCAGTTCCTGGAAGACACCTTCTTCAAGCAGTGGTACAGGAAGAAGTCTGCATCCTTCAAGAAAAACATGATTTTCATGCAGGACAATGCTCCATCACACGCGTCCAAGTACTCCACAGCGTGGCTGGCAAGAAAGGGTATAAAAGAAGAAAATCTAATGACATGGCATCCTTGTTCACCTGATCTGAACCCCATTGAGAACCTGTGGTCCATCATCAAATGTGAGATTTACAAGGAGGGAAAACAGTACACCTCTCTGAACAGTGTCTGGGAGGCTGTGGTTGCTGCTGCACGCAATGTTGATGGTGAACAGATCAAAACACTGACAGAATCCATGGATGGCAGGCTTTTGAGTGTCCTTGCAAAGAAAGGTGGCTATATTGGTCACTGATTTGTTTTTGTTTTGTTTTTGAATATCAGAAATGTAAATTTGTGAATGTTGAGATGTTATATTGGTTTCACTGGTAAAAATAAATAATTGAAATGGGTATATATTAGTTTTTTGTTAAGTTGCCTAATAATTATGCACAGTAATAGTCACCTGCACACACAGATATCCCCCTAAAATAGCTAAAACTAAAAACAAACTAAAAACTACTTCCAAAAATATTCAGCTTTGATATTAATGAGTTTTTTGGGTTCATTGAGAACATGGTTGTTGTTCAATAATAAAATTAATCCTCAAAAATACAACTTGCCTAATAATTCTGCACTCCCTGTATGCTCCATATGTGCCTGCTAGCACGGAGTTGCGCTGTCTATTTCCGGAGTTTGTGTGCTCCAAATATATATATCCGGGAGACACACGGCAGCTGCGAATTCGGTAACAGAGTGGGTGTCTGTTCGCAGCTGCCATCAGCCCCTCAGATGTATCTCGTGAATTTCCGCGGGTCATAATGCTGGATATTTGTATCAGAAATTATATTAGGACATATAGGTTGGCATGTCTCTTTGAGATAAGCAGCTTTAAATGTTTTGTAGTGTACTTTAAAGGGGTTTAAATTGGCGAACTTCGTCTATCTTAACCAAATTTGTAGCGTGTTCAGATGTGTTTGGTGCACAATGGGTAACCCAGTCTAAGGGTTTCAGGGCAAATATATCCCGGTCTGAATGCCTCTGAAACTTTGGTTTTCAAATGGTCCGAACAGACTTCCGATTCAGGGAGTGGCCACATTTCTGAGATTTGTGACTAATCAATGTTTATTGAGTTGACCCTATAATAGATTTTTAAAACATATGTAGTGAACTCTGCTGAGATATTAACCAAGTTACAAAAACCAGTAGCCAAGTCGGAAAAATTCTCAAATTTTCTAACTTAGATATCAATTCACCAGAGTTCACTGTTATGTTGAATGTACCCCATATGTGTTTGAATGTACACTGCAGGTTTACAACATCCAATTTAAAGAAGGCTGTGTTATAAAGTGCAAAAGTAATTAACATTTTTGACAAATCTAGCAGAATAGTATATATAAGGTAATATAAACACCTTTATCATGAGATTTTTTCCTCAGTCACAGCAAACCAAAAAGCCCTGTCTCATCAAATATTACTACTCTATGGTGACCGCGGTTCTACTTTATTCAGATGCATATAAACTAGGTCAAATGAATTATATTTTTTACTGAAGTACATATATATATATATACATAGCCCTGGACTATACTTTTTTTTAATATATATTATATAAGTACTTAAAAATATTCAGTGCCGTCACCCCATACTACTTCAAAAGTAACTGTAGCTCAGAATTTATATAGCTCATACATGATATTCTGGGTCTATGTGATTGGAGGAGCAAGGGAGATTATGGGATGAAGGAAGAATAATGCCTTTTCAAACAATCATTTTGCACCTGAAATTGAGGTGATATTCTACCACAAAAATGTATTAAATTATTAACCCAAGCTCCTTATTGCCTGTCTTTAGGCATTAGAGAGAGTATTCCTGTTTTTCCAGTGTGGCAGCTGGAGATCTGTGCATTCCTTCATTGCATGAGCATCCTCCTTCTCTGCTGTACAAACCTGCATATCTAGTGGATGCTGGGAGGTCACGTGACATCTGGTGCTTTGCCTCCTGAGAAGTGTGGGTAGCTATAGAGGATTTCTGTGCAGATAGGCTAGGCATAGACATCATGCTGCCCCTGCGGGGATGGGACTCTTCATCGCGGCTGCTTCTGCGCAGCCGCTTCACCGTCGACTCTGCAGCACAAGACAGATCGTCGCTGGAGATTTCATCGCGGGACACTTCTTCGCTAAAGGTAAGTATTTTACCTATTTTCGTTTAAGGGTGGTTAGAATTAGGGTTTAGGGGTTTAGAATTAGGGTTTAGGGGGTTAATTTTAGTATTAGGGTTCGGGGTTAATTTTAGTATTAGGGTTTAAGGGGTTAATTTTAGTATTAGGGTTTAGGGGGTTAGTATTAGAGGTCGGGGGTTAGTATTAGGGTTTAGGGGGTTAGTATTAGGGGTCGGGGGTTAGTATTAGGGTTTAGGGGGTTAATTTTAGTATTAGGGTTTAGGGGGTTAGTATTAGGGGTCGGGGATTAGTATTAGGGTTTAGGGGGCTAGTATTAGGGGTTGGGGGTTAGTATTAGGGTTTAGGGGGTTAGTATTCGGGGTCGGGCGTTAGTATTAGGGTTTAGGGGGTTAATATTAGGGGTCGGGGTTAGTATTAGGGTTTAGGGGGTTAGTATTAGGGGTCGGGGGTTAGTATTAGGGTTTAGAGGGTTAATTTTAGTATTAGGGTTTAGGGGGTTAGTATTAGGGGTCGGGGATTAGTATTAGGGTTTAGGGGGTTAGTATTAGGGTTTAGGGGGTTAGTATTCGGGGTCGGGCGTTAGTATTAGGGTTTAGGGGGTTAATTTTAGTATTAGGTTTTAGGGCGTTAGTATTAGGGGTCGGGGATTAGTATTAGGGTTTAGGGGGTTAGTATTAGGGGTTGGGGGTTAGTATTAGGGTTTAGGGGTTAGTATTAGGGTTCGGGGGTTAATTTTAGTATTGGGGTTAATATTAGTATTGGGGTTATTTTTAGAAAAGGGGTTATTTTTAGTATTGGGATTTGGGAATCATTTATTAGGGGGGGGGGGGTATTTTCGTTTTACTTTTACATTTGTAAGAGCTGACAGTTCAGCTCTGTACTGTCAGCTCTTACATAGCCGCGATGAAACGGCTGCGTTATTCTTCATTACTGACAGTTCAGCGTTCTAACTGCCGCGCTGAACTGTCAGCGATGAAGATGCGGCGAACAAGTGTCCTAGACCCGCCCCTGCTTCCTACGCACATGGTGGTACTTAAGAATAATTTGTTAATTATTGTAGGGTCACCACTGCCTGTGATACCTGAAAAGGTCATTCATCCTTAGAAGTGAAAGATTTTATAGTCTTAGGAAAAGATTACATAATGGGTTTTTATATAACATGTCTGTAATATGAGGATACGTATAACAGCTATAATCACAAAGGAGTTTGTCATCTAGCATAAAAAACATGTTTCTCTTACCATCGATCTTCTTGTGATTTCAAATCTAATTATAAACGCAGCAGTGACAGAACACATGTTTAACGTGCGAACAAAGCTTTATAAATCAGAGTAACATTTAAAGATGCAGGATTCATTATCCAGTAACGTACAAACTGTACAACCCTACAAGGCAACAGGGCAGGATGTGCCATACCTTCTACTGACCCTTTCCACTGCCCCATTATTTGGGCGGTAATGCCACATAGGGTAGTGCATTCCTTCAAAACCTACAATAACACAGGTTGTTTCTTTGCACACAACATTTTATATTTTATGTTTTATCCTACAAATACTTCTTACATCAAACAAAAATTACATAATTTTATTTAACCCTTTAACACTCATTGAGCAACATATGGCAGCACTCACAGTACCTCGTTCATAGATGCTCCTGCCATATTTGGAGTCCAGCATCTCTGTATAGGTACACCTGGTATCACATGCACAGCACCTTTACCAACACGATATTAGCCAATATTTGATCACAGTTGCCTTATAATTTACAATGGCTTAGAAAACAATATGACTCTGTTGTCATATCACATGCTATCAGATTATGAATATAAGCAAAACCACATATTCTACATTGACAGAACATGTGAATTGCATGTTTTTCATATTTTTGTTGCTCATATAGATGCATTATGACTTGATAATTAACAGTTAGTAGACAAGCCTAGAATATTTGTATCATCTATTGATTAAACATATAGATTTTCCCAGGGCGGATATTGTTTACATGTGAATACTTACATAAGCCATGTGTGAGTGACTGATTTGCTTGCTATGTGCATCTTTCATACCAATTATTTGGCCCTGGCTGGCTTGTCACTCTTACCTTCAGATGCTGCAGTTGGAGAATTTGGTCATCGAGCTGTTGTCTTTTGTCCTCAATTGCAGTCTGCCGTTTTCTTTTTTCCTGAACAAGAGGAGAGGGGAAAAAAATGAGAAAAAATCACGGATCCAGATTCCCCTTCACTGGCTGTTAGAGTGCAATCAGGCATGCAGTAGCCTTACTGTTACTGAGTAAGCAAAGAGAGGTGTGCTAACATGGTATCATCAAGACTGACTGCTGTTCATTGGCGAGACACAAATCCACCAGCTCTTAGATTTGAAAATCCCTGTTACAGTTTTAATTTTGCAATTTAAAGACACATTCCTTCTACAAATGTTGCCATCATATGTCACAATCTTTTGTTCTTGTCAGATAATTACTGACAGACACTAAGAAATTAAACATTCAGCAAATGAAACTTATAAGTATCAGATCAACCCATTTTAGTTACCTAAATGTTCGTATTTAAAAATGATATTTAGTGACATGTAGTCTTGTGGTATGTAAACCTCCAAACTTGCATGATGTCCAAACCAGAATGCTGACACAGTTACTGTTGACTTTTGTAGCCCCAAAAAAAGTTGGTGAGCGGACATTTTTTATTTCATGAGGTAATACACTAGAATCTCCCCTGAGTATGCCTCACATGAGCTAGCAGTAGCAGTCATTACTCTACCTGCCACCAAGAAGAAGATAAAGCAAGCACAGAGATTAGGCAGGTGCCTGACATGTTCAGTACCGCTGTTCCCTCCCAAATGTCCTGCTTTGCACTGGACAGTCATCAGGGCCGTCTTTAATAGTGATTGGACCCTGGGCAAGCATTTGCTTGGGCCCCCTGGACCCTGCCCCCTCCCCTGCATGCAATCCCGCCATCCATCGCAATGTTACCCCCCCCCCCCCCCCCCCACACACACACATATGCCATAATTGTTGTGCCATTCAGATGCCAGTAATATTGTGCCATTCAGAGCGCAGTATTATTCTGCCATTCAGATGCCCAGAATTATTCTGCCATTCAGATGCCCAGTAATATTGTGCCAGCCAGAGCCCAGTAATATTCTGCCATTCGGATGCCCAGTAATATTGTGCCAGCCAGAGCCCAGTAATATTCTGCCATTCAGATGCCCAGTAATATTATGCCAGTCAGATGCCCAGTAATATTCTGCCATTCAGATGCCCAGTATTATTCTGCCATTCAGATGCCCAGTAATATTGTGCCAGCCAGAGCCCAGTAATATTCTGCCATTCAGATGCCCAGTAATATTGTGCCAGCCAGAGCCCAGTAATATTCTGCCATTCAGATGCCCAGTAATATTGTGCCAGCCAGAGCCCAGTAATATTCTGCCATTCAGATTCCCAGTAATATTATGCCAGTCAGATGCCCAGTAATATTCTGCCATTCAGATGCCCAGTATTATTGTGCCAGTCAGCCCCCCCCCCCCCCCCCGTTCCCAAGTACTTACATGAAGCTGCTCCGTGTCCCCCGCCGGATGTCTCCTCGTGCAGTCTTCCCTCTTGCACGGAGGAGGGAAACAGTCACCGGACGTCACATCCGGCGTCAGTTTTTTTTTTTAAATGGGCCCAGGGCAGCTGCCCCGTTTGCCCCGCGTTAAAGACGGCCCTGACAGTCATGAGTTTGTATCCATGTCCCGGTTCTCTGGGATATATGATAAAAGAGTCTGCACTTGTGCAACAAAAGCGCTCATACACAGATCAGCACTGACATTGTGTGTGTAAGCAAAAGAAAGCATGCGCAGTTTGTTAGCACAGTTCATTCTGCACATGCACACAGGGCACAATCATTATGCAAACTAGGTGCTAGGGAGCTGCTGCATGATGGTGGAGGCAAGGCAGCACAGCCTTACTTCCCAGAGTGGTTCTCTCTACACCTCCTACTCTTCCTCTCACTGCACTGAGTGCAGCTCTGAGCCCTATGCAGAGGAGGGAGAGGTCAGAGACCCGAAAGTTAGTGGTGTGAGGGAGGCAGAATGGAGCAGCAGGCTCAGATCACCAGGTAAATTAGCACAAAGGAGCAGAGCTGGGCCTGAAATGTGCTCACTCTCACCAGAGTTAAGGCATCCACAGACCACCTGGAATTTATTTTTCAGTGACTGCATGTGGACTACCATTCCTATTATGTCCAGCCAGCATCATGAGATGGTATTGGCTGGTTGGTAACTGTAGTTACCAGTAGAAAGACTGAACTACATTTCTCATGTTGGAGAGCAAGTCAAGACTTGCATGATGCTGGCCCAAAATCACAGGCGCACACAGAGTCGGCAGGGGGCCATACCTAGCGGTTGGTTAGAGCGACCTACGCCAGGAGTTCGGACACAATTTAGGGGGCTGCAGCCGCGAGAGAACAGATATATGTGCATCAGTCGGCACAGATGTGTTCCACTCTGCACTCTCACGGCTGATGCGATGCCACCTTGCAGCCATGTAAGAAGTCCTATCCAGCACCTATTTCACTCCCTTGCACAGCGCATGCAGAGAGTCATCGTTATCATGTCAGTCGGCTCCCCTTTCCCACCAATGCTGCCTGCAGATCATTCCTACCACACTGTGGAGCACACGATCAGCCAATCTACAATAGGTCTTTTGGGGGCAGATGAATGCCAGATTAAGCCCCAGAAGCAACAGTACTTAGTGTTAGGACCCACCAATATTGGAGTACTTTGACGTAGTGGTGGGCTTAGCATAATATGGCCATATATGTGACTAAATCTCCAATTTTGTTATCTTAGTAAGACAGGTGTTTTTAAGTAGCTTTATTTAATACTATAGCTTTAAGAGTTTTTCTCCTACCTGCTTTGAGGTGAGTGCGCTGATCTTTGGATTTTGTATATATATAACATTGTGTCCGCAAAACTGCATGCAAATGATTAAAATAAGAGTATATGTTTTAAAAGTTTCTGTGGTGTCTCCTGCTTATGACATCACCTGTGGCTTAATATGCCAATGAAATATTTTTTAATGGGAAATGTGTAATTTGCATATCAGGCCACAAGGTGATGTCATAAACAGGAATCACCAAAGACACATTTAAAACATATTTTTCAAAACATTTTTTAATTTCCATGCAAATCTGCTAATACAGTAAGTAGATCCTTTTTTGTCAATTGATATTCTGTACATCCACAGTATAAGCAATGTTTGGGCTCACAGATATGTTTTTTGCAGCCTGGATTATCAGGTCAAGTGAAAATGTTCTTGATGTGTGGGGATGATGAGGATCTATTGCAGATATAATTCTCTCCTTTGCCTCTAGGCTTTTTTTTGTTATTTGTATTCATCTGAGCCAGAGAGAGACGCAGGAGTTTATGTTGAAAGGTATAAGTAGTAGATAGCTCTGTGATTCTGAGTATACTTCTAATTCCTCTTGTTTAGGCTTACAGAGTGAATATTGTGTGTTTTATAGTTTACAGAGGTGCGAGATTTTGGGAATCCATTGCATTGGTCTTCATTTTTTGCTAGGCCTTTTTGATCAAACTTGAATAAAGTTCTAGTGTTGGGTTAATTTCATGCCACAGTCTAATTAAAAGTAAAATAGGTAGATCCGAATCCGCACTCGTAAATGAGATGGTGCCGAGGTCCTGGGGTCCACCCAAGCCAACAGTGTAACAAATCGAAGAAAGTATCCCTCACTCAGCGATCTTTAAGTGAAGAAATGTATTCAAACACAGCCTGTGTTTGAATACATTTCTTCACTTAAAGATCGCTGAGTGCTGGATCCTTTCTTTGACTTTTTACACAGTCTAATTAAATACACATTTTTTTTTAGAGTTTGTTCTAATGTGCTTGTATTTTTAGATCATTCAGTAGTTCTGTTAAAGGATTTCATTGGGGCAAAGTATCTTTTGGGTGCTATGCTTTACCGCAGATAATGTGAAAGCATTTATTTATATATCCATAATGAAATAAGACATGTTGTTGTCAGGGGTTGGCACCAACATGGTTCATGGTGGATATTTACTTTGTGATGGACAAATTAATGACCTCATTGCCATGGACACTGATGTCCTTGTATGGTCACTTTGCCTATCCCTGGTTATTGTGCAGGATTTTACTTTTTAAATATAAAAGTATTATGTGTACATTGATGTTAGAATTATAAATGCCATTGTGTAATGTCATTGTCATGGTAGGAGCTATATCCTGTTAAATCCCACCACAGATGCACAGCAGCCATGCAGTCATTCAACCGTCCCATGACCATTGGAAGAAACAAGGCCATTGCCGTTGCTTTCCACGGGTTAGGACAAGACAGGGCACATTTTCCCCTTCTTTTGTAACCCACAAAAAAATCTGTGAGCCTGTCCATTGTTCTGTGCTCACATGTCGTATCTGGTAGGTGGTTATGGGCTTTGTAGCATCTACGTGATGTCTAAGATGTAAATCTATCTGATTCAATATTTATGCCCAATAGGAAAAAATGCCACTGACACCCAAAACCCCCAAAACGTTAATAATAATATTTCTGCCTTGCAGTGTCTCTAGCTATATTCTCTACATCAACTAACTGTTTTTTAAAAGTTTCTTATGGGTCGGTTTTATTTTAATTAAATTGCCATGTCCATTTTCATTTGTTTTGTTTAGGATTTTTACGCATGACAAACGAGATCTACTTGTTGAGTTATTTAGTAACAAGGTAAATAAGTCACCAGTTGTTCTTTTACATTATGATATTAATGACTAACAAACGTTTTGCATGAGGTTTATGTAACAAAATGACACTTTTGGTTTCCATGGATTTGTTATCTTGCTATCAGCCTCACTACCACTGCTTTATAGCAATACTGATTTCAACTGATTTGGGGGAACTTAAGAGTACAAACATCTTTGTCTATCAGGGTCTGTATCATAATGATAGTTACTCTATCTAAAGAAAGGAAAATAATAACTAATTATTATATTACATAATAACTAATGTGTGCTTTGTCGCTCCTTACACCAGGGCACACCTTGCTTACAGAGTCAATAATTAACTTAAATGAACTTCTGGAGTGGGGGGGACTTACTTTATATTTTATATCATTTATAGAGTATCCAGCCCCTGCTAGGGATGAATGTTACATCTGAATTGCATAGCTTACCATTGTGTCGGCAATGCAGTGCGGAAGATACCTGATTGCCAAACTGTGCGCAGTTTTAGTTTCTTCGGCGACACAACAGAGCTAAGGGGTCAGTAATGAAAGTGGGAGGGGCTGAGGACTTTATGATCAAATACATTTTAAAGTAAGTACCTACCCCCAAAACATTTTTTTATTGATTAAAAACATAGCTTAGTTGTCATGTAAGGTAGGGCAAGTGGTAGTTTATTGAGGCATTGATGCAGGTGGGATTGCACCACAGATGTATTTGTAGAAACCCATGGAAGTTCATTATCACTATGCATGCACTACACTAAAAATGCAGCAGTTCTGGCAGACATATACATACCCCATAATGTTTTTGGATTTTGTCTTGTTTTCAGTAGTGGGATGGATATACTAGATTAAACTGACGCCAGAGATAGACAATACACAGCAATTGCCAGAAAAAGCTAAATAATGAGGGAAATGTGTTCATTTTCATATAGTTATATTACGGTCCTTACATATTTTTGGTTGAAGAAATAAATCACTTAAAACACTCATACATTACCCTGGAACGCAACACCACATAAAAGGAAATATGTATTTATTATTTTTATGTGCAGTTGCTCATGTATTTATTATTTATATGTGGTGTTGCGCTCCAAGGTTATTAGTTTTTTTCTTAAATAGTGGGAAATATGTTGCCATTTTTTTCTGTGAGCAGCATTTTGTATTTATTAATTGTTTTAACTTTAAGTAGCTAAGTCACTATCACTTTTAGTGACAAGCTAATAAAGTCGCAGAATAAGTTTTTTTCTTTTTGCACAAGTCATTAATGGAATGATTTTGCATCTCACAGTTGGACACTCAACTTTATATTAAATACCCACATACATACTCACACAGCACATGTATACCCACATACTACATACTTCGCATGTATACAAACATACATATGCATACGGCAAATGTATACACACTCACACATACAGCAAATATATACACACATACAGCAAATATATACACACCTACATACAGCACATGTATAAACACATACACACTCACACTTACAGCACATGTATACACGCATTCTTACTCACACGTACATGCAGCACATGTACACATACAACACATGGATGCACACACACAGCATATGTATACACACATACTCACACGTACATACAGCGCATGTGTGCACACTGCACATGTATTCCCACATAATACATACTTCACATGTATACAAACATACACATACATACAGCACATGTATACACACCTACATACAGCATATGTATACACACATACTTACTCACACTTACATGCAGCACATGTATACACACATTCTTACTCACACTTAAATACTCACAAATACATCCAGCACATGTACACATACATGCAGCACATGTATACACACATCCATTGCAGGAAGTCTCTTCCTTGACAGAGCTGCTGGAGCTGCTACACTGCTGTGTGAAGACAGGGCTGTCAACTGTCATATATATATGCACAGTTTATGGGGAGTTGTGGGGCTGAAGCATTACAGAAATGCTATCCTGTTGCCTCCTGAGCGATTACATGAGTATTATTGCTCAGGAACCAGCAGGATAATCATTTCAGTAACCTAGCCTGCCGGTTCCTCTCCCGACATCAGCTTGACATTTGACAGCCCCATCTTCACACAGCAGTGTAGCAGCAACAAGCAGCTCTGTCAAGGAAGAGACGTCCTGCAATGTATGTGTGTATACATCTGCTGCATGTATGTGTACATGTGCTGGATGTATTTGTGAGTATTTAAGTGTGAGTAAGAATGTGTGTATTTGTGAGTATATATGTGTAACTATATATATATATATATATATATATATATATATATATATATATTAGTATACAGCTGAAAACACTAACCACTTTTTGGGGCTACATTTGGACAGTTAAAAATGTTAGGCCAGACCTAGTGATGGAATTTAAAGTAAGCACATTTAGCATGTTGTTTCTGGCTATTGCTCCGCGTGATATAGTTGCCATTACTTTATTTTACTTGCAAGGGTTTATGTGCAATATATTCCAACTTTTATCTGTAGGAAAAAAGTAGTAAAGATATTATAGGTGAGTGGGTATGTATATTACATTTTTATAGTGCTGATCTTACAGGGGAAACGAATAACATTCTTTATTATGTTATTTTTGCTTTCCATAGAATAAATATATATTATGATTTCCAATTCATTTTCCCCATTAACAGAGGCACCACAAGTACAGTGACTTAGAACTTCATTTCTTCTTCCACTGCCACTTTTTTAACCGCTTAACGACTACATAACATACATGCATATCATGCTCCTTTATGGTCGCCGGAGGAGATCATACGGTGTTGTCTTGACGCCTCTATGTAGGTGAAACAGAAAGTAATGTAGGACAGGGAAAAACATTACAAATTGTATACAAATAGTATATTTTCCATCCTTGTAGGTATTTAAAATGTGTGTGTGTGTGTGTGTGTGTAAACACTTTTTTATGGGATTTTTATTGCTCTGGAGCTCTAATATGATACACTTATATACAACAAATATTCTGATTTCTTATAAAAGAAGAACACATAGAATAATCTAAAACCATAAAAGGACAAGTAAAGCTTTTAACCCTTGCTTTCTTTAGAGGAAGAGAGACCCTCAAGTCACAAGCGGATCAACAGAGGGGACCTGGTTAAGGCACTAGCAGAGAGACAGTCACCAACTGGACCGGGCTGCCTGCTGGTCAGAAGTATATGCTAGTTTATCATAGATACAATGATAATTTTCCACTTGTGCTTTTAAATTAGAATCACAAGTGAACAAAAAACATTTAGTTCTCCTATAAATACCTACAAGTAACATGAGACTCATAAACTGATATAACATTAGATGGTGGGTTTCCAAATACAGATGCTGGATATATAAAGGCATAGACCATCTTTTCACTAACATGTTGTGTTAATAAAAATCCAAAAGGTAAATAGAGCACAAGCCAAAAGTCTACGAAGAACAGAATGACAATCAGATCTAGAGGAAGTTTAATGCGGGCAGGAAAAGGAAACCCAGAAATCGTCAAAATGTTTCAATTGTGTGCAAGAAAAATGACTACATTGCTTTTGATTGTATAACATAAAAACACATTCAATGGGTTCTTCAAAGACCTGTTCATTAACAGGACAGTACAAAAGATCAAGGGGTCCACCAACAAGACTTGCGAAAAGGAGATTTTGTCTACTACTAGGGATTCTTTATGCTCAGCCTCATATTAGCCATTTCTCTGGATGAGATGCATTGGGAATAGTAGTTAACAGTCAATGAAAGGGACACACATTACCTATTACAGTTTCCATCATTCCCAGCCATAAAAATCTTTGACATTATGCTGGCTGAGCATCATAGGAAAGGTAGTCCACAGCAATAAATCTTGCTTGCATTCTGAGATGTGTGTGGAATTTGAAATTTGTGGCAGAATCCAAAATAAAGTTTTTATAACGGATAATTTTGGCTAACGGATATCTGGATAAGGGATACTCAACCTGTACAAGAAACCTCTCAATTACTCCTGCCTGGTCCGTTTGTAATCTACAACATTTACACAAACTAGAGGTAGTGCTTCACTGATTAATGAGAAAGGTTCACATTTAGATACAGTAACGTTATTTGCAAGGCACAAATAAGGATGAACCGTATGACCAAATTATAGAGGGTACTGTACAGTATAAGACACCTGTCATGTAAGACAATGGAACCATATGTGGGAGCCTGAAAAAGATATTCGCTGCTACTCACCAAGGAGGACATTTGAGTAATCTATCTTATGGAGAAGTGATGCATGTAGTTGACATCAGGAATGTGCCAAACTCTAGTAAGTTGAGATTCAAAAGAAACTGAATACGTAAAAGACTAAACAACACATATTTGTAAAGATAACTTTTGGAATGTAAAACCACAAGAAGATTACATGCAAATTATATGTCTTGCAATATAGTCATTAACCCCTTAGTGGTTGAACTTCTAAAACATTTTTGGTCCTAAAAAGGGAAGCATATCTCTGCCTCCGCTTGAGATTTATGAAAATATAAAACACTGTATGATACCCATTGAATTGTAAACAAGGTGCACAGGCATCTCTGTAGATCCTCGGAACATATATAATTGGCAAACAATGAAAGCAAGTGGCACTCCAGCATCCAAAGATAGTGTAAATTTATTGCGTATACAAAAACAGCAAATCATGGGGAACAGCAGAAAACTTGACACGTTTTACGTTTACTCTCGTTATGCTATGGTTATTCAATCTGAATAGTGGCTATTTTTACATTCCTGTGGTGTTTGTGTTTAGGTGTCATTTTCCACTATACATGTTTTTTTTTTTATCAACATAGGAAGGTTTTTTTTTTTTGGGTTACCATTTTTGATCATATGATAAAATTTACTATAAAAAATAATAAAATATGATGACATTTTATAAAAAAGAAACTGCCCAGCAGTGTTTGGCAGTTATTCCCCAACACAAATCAGGCTCTTTTCATATGAGAATGCAATATACTATCACTGATCCACTATTAGCAGAGTGCTGGACCTATTGCTTTCATTTATTTGCGCTTCTTTCTACGGCACCTGGTTTTGGCACCAGCTGATCTTTAAAGCCATTTTTTTTTAGTGGTTTTTAGAGTTGTGGTAATTTTGCTTATAAAAAAAATTGGGTTAGCGTTGTAACTGAAACATAAAAGCATGATCAAATTTTACATGCAAGTATATTCTTTAATACCTAGGCTTTGACCACGGGACTCGGCTTTTCTAATCTTCAGAGTTTTACAGCCACACTAGAGTTGACACCTTCATATGTTATGCTTCTTTCATATACTAAGATGTAGTTTTCTTATTTTTATGTAGTTTAGGTTGAAAAAAAGACTTGTGTCAATCAAGTTCAATGTCATAGTCCGTATTCCTGCTTGCTTACATGTGGATCAGTTAAGGATATCTGCATTAGAACACATTAGATCCAATCAGTTGTCAAGTCAATAGAATCTTTATAATGGGCTCTTAAAGATAGGATCACACTGGCCAACGTCAGCCTTACGTCATATGGGTTTAATGTCTCAGGAATATATAGACGCCATGATATAGACACCATACCAATTAAATCTAACTAACTCAATAGGGGCATAGAAACTAGATTTGATTTATAAAGTAGGCTACATTCAAAAACTGTCAAGTCATAGAAAAAAGGACTATATTACACTGTGGAAAAAATTATTACAAAATGCTCACTGCAGCAAAAAAGGTACAGTCTACATGTTACTGTCCTCGAGGATTGTGCATGATTTAGGGATTACCCAGTTGTGTTTAAATAATAATATGTATAACACCTAGTTGGTTCCCTAACAGTTTCTGGTTGATGGTGTTTAATCCTTTTTTTAGTGACTGTCTAATCAGAATTTTGCCACATGTTAATTGGTTCATGAAAACTAATTAAACGATTTCTATTGGAGATCATCTTATAAAGCCTTCAAAGGTAGGACTGCATGACTACCATGATTTCATACCAATAAAATGGAACAATTGAACATTATTATTTTAGGGTCAAAGACAAAACAGTGGAGTATTGCTCTATTCAGGGACTCACATTGCGATATTAGCGGAATTGCAATACCGAGATCTCGCTGAAGTTCCACATTAATGCGCAAGATAAAGCAAGATCCAGTACCCCAATGACTCCGTAGGAATGAGATCATGATCTGGTGTCTGATCTGAAATGAAAGGAGCCCAATGTTTTGCTAAAGGGGCATTGTGTTCTCAAATTTACTGTCTCAGTCTTTGTGACATATTTGGAGAAATGGAGATGTCAAAAATGTAACATCATGAATCTTGTCTGACTACTTGCTATAAATAATAGTCTTATCACCAAGGTCTCTTTGATCAACCCAAACTCCTTAGAATGTGCTCTGAAATCAATAAAATGGAAAAACCATAAAATGAGATTTAGTTTTTTTGCTCTTTTTAGCAAGAGTGAAAGATATAACAAGATCTAAACACAAGCGCCTTGTACTTCTATGAATGATGTTCATAAATTTCATGAACATATATAAATAATAACTGTAGCCTATAAAAGTCTGACACTCATATTGGAAAAAAAAAAGTAGTTTAGACAGTGCAGTGCTTAAAGATGAATTAGAGAGTAAAGACAATTTCATGTTAGGGTTGTCACCTTTTCTCCAACAAAATGCCAGCCATGCTGCTATTGGCTCCGCAGACTTCACTTGGTCGCAAGCCAATTGTTTTTACTGACCTGCCGGAAAAATTCTAGCTGTGTGGCAACCCTTTTTTATGGCAGTGATCCTTTAATGGAGAGTAAAACCTTATTCTAAATTTAATTCAGGAAAACATTATGTAGAAACTTCTATGTCATTTCCTTCTCCTTGAAAATTGTACATTTTCATTCTCTCCCATAACAACTTAAAACATATAAAACCTCCTTCTTCAGAACTTGGCTGCTCTACCTTCAGGTGACAGGAAATGTTGCATGCAGTTTAACATATCCTCAGAGAGGATGTGAGGTGTATCCAGGTCTGCACTTTATATCTGTCTATTTATGCTGATATGTAAATGTAAAAAAAAGCCTTGGATTTTAAATATATTGTAATCCTATTATTTATTTATTTTAAATCCCCTGAAATGGACTCTGTTATAAAGAGAATAAAAAAAAAAAATATTAAAATGATAACAATATACACTATATGGACAAAAAATGAAAAAATCAGGGATCAGGGCTTGACTAGATTATGTTAGCCTGAGGGGCAAAACCAATTTAATATAATGAAACTTATGCAGATAGACAGATATGACTTATGCAGATAGACAGATATGTAAAGGGATTGATAAGGAGACAAGACAATTGTATAGAAGTATAGAAAGCTAGAAATGACTATGCTCCAGGGCCTCCAGTGAAAAATGTCTCCAACGCATTTAGTTAGATGGCAGCCTGGGGAGCAATGCCCCTGTGCCCCCTTTACCAGTCCACTTCTGGTTAGATTATTGCCCCCCCAGGTTTAAGGACACCAAAAGTTTTTTTTTTCCCACTTGCGCTTCTAATATAGAAGCACAAGTGAAATGTCCATTGTCTCTAGTATGAGGATGAACTGGTGTGTACTTTTGATAGTACAAGCCAGTTTATCTTCTAGCTGACAGATGCCATGCTTCCATAGGAAGAAGACAGCCCCTGGTCGGCAACCTTGAAGGAAGCAAGGGTTAAACATGTTTGAATGTCCCTTTAAGTATATTTGGATGTTGTAGGGTAATGCAGAATTTGGATTAATGGAAATAAGAAGGTTTAATAATAACAACTTCAACTTATAATAAACCCTAAGGTTTTAATTTAAAAAAAAAAAAAACCTTTAACCCCTGTTCCTACTATTATTAAAATTCACATACATTTACTCTTAACAATAACTTGGAAACTATTCAATAAACAGTGAGCTGACAGGAAATCCCAAGGGAATTGTAAAAATCAGGCACTGACAGTTGGGATGGAATTACAGGTGAGAGGGAGATTTTCCCAACTCTTCTATTAATGCCTTGTTTTAAGAACTTCCTTGTGAATTCACTACTGTTCACTTTTTAGTAAACATACCTTCTCTTTCACAAGTACTGTATTATTCACACATGTTATATTAATATTCATTATTTATTAATACATGTTCCTGCAGACTGTTCAGTGTCTGCAGACAATGGTTTGCCTTATCTTATCAACTTCTACTGAATAATCTCAAATAATCATAATGACTTTGAAAAGCCTTTGCAGTCCCAGCAATTGCTGAAGTGACTTTATATTTTTAGCCTTTCAAATGGGAAGATACAAACTGACACAAAAAATATAATGGATTGCTCACAAAAGTAACGTGGATAAACTGAACTGGCAGTGCAAACCGGTAACTGTCCTTATTAGAATAAATATTAATAAAATAATATCATTCTAAATTATTCTTTATTTTGCACTTTCACAACATATCGGATACTTCCTGGAATACACATTAGCACAACATTTGGGACCTGCACAGCCATGTTTCTTTTGGCCGTGTCCATTGTAACATGTAATATAAGGAAAAAAAATAAATTAAAATGTTATAGTAGACTGCAAGCATGCTTTCGAAGGCTAATGCACAAATAGCGGTGTAGACCGAGGGGCCCTGTTCCTCTGCCTAAATTAAACACAGCTGGATTACAGTCAGTACCCCAGACAGAATGATATTCAATAATGCTTTTGAATTCGCTGTTATGATGTGCAGGCATTCAGAGCAGGCCTGTGGATTATCACATCTAGGGGAAATAGCCAAACATTGAAAACATGTCAACACCAACATAGGTAATCCTATGGGTAATAATCTTTGCAATATTTATATATTTCAAAAGTATGTTTTTCTTGCTTCCCGATTTATACACCTGGATTAAGTCATTTATAAATGCTTGCATTTCTGCCACTTTGATGCTGCCAATGAGGGGAAGGAAAGTGTTCTCAATGTTACTGGATGTGAGCATTTCGATGAGTTACAGCCGTATCAATATGTACATTAATGGTGAGTAGATGTTCCTAGCTTAATTAATGAACAACTGTATAGCTGCATTCCTCTCATCTGTAATAAAATGCTTTCTAGCAATTATCGTATTGTTAAAAAAAAATTCGGACCCGACCAAAGATCACGGCACACAGTAAGTAGTAAACAAGAGGTGGGAAAGGGGAAAAGAATAATTGATCCTATTCTATAATTCAGATGAGAGGATCGTAGCACTACAGGTGTCTTTTAATGATTTCTGTTTATCAATGTGGTGACTCGACGTCCACCAGTACTAATAATAGCAAGTTGTTATAGACAACAAATATAGCTGTCAGTTAGCTCACCGAGAGGATACAAGTTATGTATGTGTATGTGTTATGTGAATGATGGATAAATCGCTGTATTTAGAAATTCCTGTTGATGGTTTAAGGTAATCTTGTGTTCATGATGTATTTAAAGTGCTTCTAAAGTACAGAACTGGTGTGAAAGGTGTGAAATGAATGCTGTACAGTAAGAATGCTTTCAAGAATAAAAATGTTAATAGTTTAGTTTTATCAGTTAACAAAAAGTGCATGAACACAAGAAAAATATCAATGAAATCAATATTTGGCATGACCAACCTTTGCATTCAAAACAGCATCAATTCTGCTAGGTACACTTGCAGGGATTTTGTAGGCATATAGTCAGGTGTATGATTAAACAATTAAACCAAATAGGTGCAAATAGGTTTTGATGTATATGTGTATTTAAACTTATTTCAATTATACTTTACCGGCAGCCCGGTAAAAAATTGGCATCACCCCAATGTTCAATGTTAAGTCTATGGAGACAGTACCAAGGCCGGTATTTTTCTGAAGAAATCATGATTAAGCGTGGCAACACGCGAAATGCGTTAGGTGTCTTCTCTCACTCCTATATTTAAGTCCGTTGGATATATTTTTTCTGTTTGCTGGTGCATTGAATTAAAGCACATATTTATTGATCATCGTGGAGAGCGGTGTGCATATTTTTTTTTCTTCGTTTGACTGTACTAAGCCGAGTTGCCTCCCTTGTGTTGTTGGCGCCCTGAAGCTCTGTTGATTCTCGGCAGGTAACTTATATTAAAGAAAGAAAGTTCTTCGGTACACCAGTCTCTAAAGATAGAAAAAAATAGTTTTTAACTATTTAAGTGCAAACAACAAGGAGTTGAGTAAGCAGAACACTTGATGTGTTTCGCATGCAAAGACACTTATTCAAAGATGAAAGTAAGAATAAGTGTCTCTTCACGAGAAACTCGTCAACTGGTCTGCTTGCCCCACTCCTTGTTGTTTGCCTTTAAATAAAAATCTTTTTTTACATACAGGTGTACCAAAGAATTTTCTTTCTTTAATATAATTAAATAATAGTTTTACTATTATAAACAGCAAAAACCTTGATACACTAATCTACCGATCCACAAAGCTTTCTCCAAATATTGCAAGATTTTTATAATTAACATAATCCGGGCATTATTATAATGGAGAACATAATCTTCAGCTTGTTTTTTCATAAAACCTTCTAGATGGTGTTTGTAACCCAGGTTAAGCATTGTTTCCCTGTCACTTGGTGTTAATAAAATTTATACGCATCGTTCATTTTTAAAATATACACTGAAATGTGTATGCCCCTCTACAGCAGTTGTAATGTCTAAAGCTTAAAAGTTTTTATTAATATTGAATACAAATTCTGTCAGCATTTCCAAACTTAAGTTAAAATAAATTAAATTCAGATGACTTTAGAGTTATCTACTTTCTCCTGACAGCGTTTTTGTTTGTTTTGTTAACTTTTAGACCTCTGGGCCTGCTTTCAAGCCTGCATATCATCACAGTGATGGTGATAATGGAGCGGAATTGCAGCAGCCAAATCCCTTCAAAATTAATGTTAACTCGAGAAGTAGATTTGGAAGTGACAAATTGACCTTGTGTGCTTCTGTTTAATCTTTGGACTTAATGTGATGCATTTATATGTACTAACTGTAAAGTAAAGATCAAATAATCACTATATGGAGCTTTTAGACATATCCCAACTGACTTTATAATACTTAATGTCAAAAAATATCCCAATAACAGTATTTGTTATCATGTTCTTTACTTCCTCTATATTGTAATCATGAAGGCTTGGAAAGTTCAGTCAATGGCCAGTCTAATACAAACACCCGTCTAGTACCCAGTAAGACACCATTTGGCCGGTTGAACAGTATGATCCAACAGGATTTTGGAAATAATCCTCAGGCATTTCTGTATATAGCAGCCAGGCTTCTAATATCCCCTTTGCTGTCTAAAATGCTGGAATGTCCTTTGGTTGATAGTAAATTATGAGATGGACAGAAGCTGAGTTTAGAATGTATAGCATCAGAACAGCGATGTGCTCAGAGAAGTGGCCACTGTCAAATAGCCCCAGCACTCAGATGTAAGACAAAATGGAGGCCCACCAAATATTCAAATTTTTTTTTATAGATTTTTATATGAATACATATATTTAAAATGCATTATTTGCATCCTCTCTAGATCCAAAGATATATGCGCATCCAAATTTCTCTCATGATAGGTTTCATATATGCTGGGAACAAAGTGTCTTACTGTGTTGTCATGGTAAGTTTGCTGGTCTGTGCTTGTACAGGTCCGAGTACTGATTAAAGCTCCTGCAGTGTTGTATTGGCTTTAAATGCCAAGCTATTTTTGTTCAGTCAATTCTCTGTAGATTAACAATGCCACAATTTGGCATTTTGATAAAGGTTATCAGCATTAGAAGATTTCCATTCATGGACAAAAATAAAAGTTATATTGTCCTGTTTTCTTTGTTTACTTATTTTCAAAATCTGTAGTGAATTTTTTTTTTTTAAGTACAGAATTACATTAATGTGAGATATATTATGATGTCCATGTATAGCAATTATACATTAATGATGTCTACTAGGCAACTAATAATTGTGTTTCTAAAATATGTTAAAGTGGTCTTAAAATCGGTCCTAGACATTAATTCATGACACCTTTTCTTTTGCCAACTTTCCTTTAATGGGTGCCCTCAAGAATAAGTGCACTTTTAAATACACATTTTGGTAGTTGAAAAATTGGTACACACATCTGCAAGACAACTGACGTCTGCCCTGGTAACAAAGCTGTATGGAAGACTTGTAATGGAAAATTTGGGCTACTGTAAGGAGCACATCTTCCTTTTCTCTGATCATTAGGTAGGAGATGCAGGGAATGGAACTATCTGTAGTCTTTCTTTGACAATGTTGCTAAAATCATCAAAAATACTACAACTACATACAACAACAACAAAAGAAATGTTTAACCACAAGGAAACTTGACACATAAACACATCATGAATGTAAACAAGAGTTGTAGCCAAACAAACATATTCAATTCTACTTTATAAGAAAAAATATTGCATAAAAAGCCATACATTTCCTTAAAATAAACAGTATATAGTTTATCTGAGTACACTAAATGAGAAAGAGAGAAATTACAGTTAAACCAAAAAAAACTAAAATCCAAACTAAAATCCAAAGAAAACTCTTGAAAGTCAACAAAGACTACACTGATCTGTGGTATCATTTCAGTAATGTTCAGATGTGAGTGGATTACAGTAAAATAAATTATCCATCAACAGGTTAATCAGCCATTCTAAACTGCACATTCATTCAATGTTCAACCATTTCTACCAAATCTTAACAGACTTTCAGTATGCTTTAGCCAAGAATACTTGACTAAGCTGCACAAGGGGAATGCACGAATTTGGATATTATACCTGAATCAAGCATCACGTTTGGCAATATGACTGCTTTCACTGTGGAGTTTGTCACCTTGAAATTTCATGACCGTTTTTAAATCAAACTTGCAGACAGCTACTGTTTAAAAAAAGTGCTTTTATGAACCTTATGAGAACCTGTGATTCAAATTGTAGCATTCATTTGTATTTGAGGGAGAAACGATGCAATACGACCCCTGTGCCCAATGGAAAATCATGACATTTTTGATTATTTTTTATTTATTAAAAAGTGCTGAACATTTGAAAGAGAATCAGGTAAAGCAGGTTGCAAAGTGCCATGTGATTGCCATAATATTGCTGTTGACTGTTTCACTTTTAAAACTTGGCTTGGTTTTTTTAGACAAAGCTAATGGTGGGGCAGATATTTCTTATTTTTTCGTACACTTCAATATAAATGAACAGCAAAGAGATGTTTTTGTTAACTTACATGAAACATTGTAGGCTACATGAACCCTAACTGGAAAACATACCTTATTTTGTTCCTATTAGAGTATTTGTAAGAATTTGCCCCCTTCTTATCCCTTTCCTTGCCTCCTCTTCTCCCTGTCGTCACTGGATTGTCGAGACGCACAACCCTAGATGCAGGAACTTTACCCCAGATCACTTGCCCCCACTTTCTGTTCTTTAACATTTTGTATTGATCGGCCCAGTGGCCCACCTCTTGATTGTATATATGGTATCCTTGCTCATAAGAGCTGCTGGGCCAGCTCCCACCTTTTTATGTTTGTTTTGATCCCCCTTATTTTTCTTTGAAAATTTGCCCTTAGAGCAGGGGTCTCCAAACTTTTCAATACGAGGGCCACTTCTCATATCCTTCTCCTCTCTTTACCCTTTTTTACCAGCCTCTTTTCAGAGATTAAGCAGTTCATTCAAATAAAGTACAACACTATTCCTACACAGAGATTAATAACTATTATGTATAATTACACATATTTCTCTTTGCAGTGAAATACATGTATTTCAAATACATTTCAGACATTATCAGATATTTTCTGGCCACTAATGATTTCACATTACCTATCCCTTTCAGTAATCTCGGTCTTCTTTAAGCCTCCACATATTTCTGACATATAGGATACACCACTGAATCCTTGTATCCTGCTCAGTATTTAGTTACCCACCACACACAAGTTTGCAGAACAGATCAGCACCTGCCCACCACTTAGGGATGCCACCTTTTCTACAAAAAAAAAAAAAACCCCACCATGGTGCTGCCTCCATAAACTTAACATTGGCCTCAAGCCAATTTTTTATCGGCTAGCCAGTAAAACACCGGCCAGGTGGCAACCCTACCACCACTCTGAGGTTACTTTTTCCCCATAATCCAGCATACAAAAGGTAGGGCCAAAAATGTGAATAGATGCTTCTGTATGGTTTGTCTTGTTCAGAATAGGGAAATATAGGTCAATATTTATTGATATAAAATATTCCTAATCATATTTTCATTAATTCACTTCTATAACAATTTTTAATGTTCGATAACTATCATCTTGCCATTACCCATTCTGTGAAGGGTGAAAATGACCAGTATTTTATTTTCACATTGGCATTATTTTAGTGTGAGAAATGTGCTTGCCCTTTCTCCATGAAAAATATCAGCTTGAATATTGTACTTAGTAAGGATGCCTGCACACTGTCACTTAGTTACTGTATAATATACATGACAGTGACTATGCAAATATTATGGGTTGTCATGGAAATGTTGTTAGGTATGGACAATAAAGCAACGTACACTCAAAATCCTTGACGGAACTCAAGCCAAATATTTTAACGGGACTTTTATATCATTTCAATTATTTACTCTATATATAAAAGCAAAGAACAAAAAAGTGTCTGAAAAGTAAAATAAAAATGATCTCATGCATTATAGATATTGTAACTTTTTTTTAAACATCCCTAAACATTTAGTAACTGAAATTGTGTTTCCACCACTCATGGGGTGGTGAAACTTTTTTAAAGCAATTTAATTTGCTTTTCTGCTCCTTTTTTTCTATAATGGTTTGCAACAGTGTGCATTCTGACACATTCATACATAAAGCATTATTTCTGCCACTTCTAGACATCTCCCGCAGTGTTTAGCAGAATCACAAGTAAATGTATACATTAAAATAATAATGTGTGTGTCTGTGCTGTCTCCTGTTTATGACATCACCATTGTGTAGTTCATTCGTATTTGTATCCAAAAGAAGCTCTGGCTTAATCTTACAACTAAACTGAAAAGTAAACTGTAGAATTTAGACATTAAAAAGTCTTCTCGGTATGCCCTGATCTGGCCAGAACTTGGGAGGACTTCAGCTATTTCCTAAACAGCCAAGGTCCTCCTGGAATAACCAACAAATAAACTGAGGTCAACCAAGGCTACCATTTCGGCAAACAAACTCCAGAGGAGTTTGTACATGGTATTCAGCTGGTCGAGTTCAGTCATAAGACTTCTGGTTTTTAGCACCATCTATTGTCCTTTCATCAAGATGGTTAGTGCCATCATCATGATTATTTATCTTTTTTTGTTAGTGGACCCAGAAGAAATATATATCAGATTAAGGAAGAGGACACTGCAAGGCACTTTATTTTGGATTATTTCATTACAGCATTTTGGTTTAAAACATATACCCTTAATTTAATCCTTTAATTAAATATTAGTTAATTTTTTATGTCACTGGTATGGATGCTAGTTCAGGATGAAGTCTAGATGCAGGAGCAGGTGACCCTGTGCGGGGTGACCACTCTCCCCCAAGGCCGTAGCCCCAGTGGTCTTAGGACTCCTTTTGGTCATCACGAGTACACAGGAACCAAAGGGTGAATGCAGGAGTCAGGGTCACAAGTCAAAAGATCAGTGCTGGAGAAAGACAGAGAAATCGGGGTACAAGCCGAGTCAGGAGTTGAGAAGGACAGAATCATCAGGATACCGATCATAAGATGAAATACATATAAAACATATATGATACATTCCATTTATTTAATCACACTATTTAGTATTCTCAGATTATTAGTTTATTCAGGATATTGTTTTCTATGTCTACCTGGAATTTTATGATCTACACTATCTCTCAAGGATTTCTCAAGATGCACCTGAGAAAGCCTGATTGGGCACTCTCTGTGGTGTCCTCTGAGCGATCTAAACTCTGTGAGCATACTGCACTTTGTATTGACGTCTAGCAATATCCTACCACGCCATTTGTCTTGTTTATGCTTCTGGGGACTTTTTGCTGATCCCCATATGTTTGGAGGACATCCCATATTTGTCCTGGAGCGGTGATGTGCTGTTGCCATTGTCCTGGGCCATCTAAATTGTGCTTGGAAGTCTGAGCAAGCTTGTAAGTTGTGTTTTATGGATAGTATTGTGTTTTTTTTTATAGTTTTTCACATGAATATGGATTCGGAATTAACAGATGTCCATTTGTCATATATATGTGTGTAGAATACAATTGGCAATGTCTACGCTGTATTTCTGATCCATTTTATATTATTTTAATTTGCTTTCCTTTCAAAAATAAGGACATTTCTATGTGAACCCAAACGTTTGAATGGTAGTGTAAGTTTCAGTGTGTAGATCTCCACCTACTCATGCTACTCTCCCACTTTCACACTATTAGTATGTTCTTTTTCTAGGATTTTTCTATAGCACTATACGCTATCCATTATTCACTTCAGCTTCCTTTGATTCGCTTTAGCTATATTCAGTGTGTCATTATTATGCTACGCCTTGTACACTGTACATTAATATAAACATGAATACATTTTGCCATGTGATATCACATTATTATTAAGGGAATATTTTTCCTTTATACTGTTAAGCAGCCTGCATGATTGTTATAATGTGAAGGTTTTAATTAGCAGAACATTCTTGCAGTAAATAGTTTACTCTGTATTCTTTTGTTAGCATTTCTATTTAAAATACTTCCACTTGATGCAAACCTCCAATCAAATATCACTTATAATTATAACTATATTATTTATATTCCTCCATTTTAAAAAAAAAAGCAACATTAATGTGTCCAAGACAGCCCTGCTTGCAATGAACTAACTGATCCAAACACTGCACACATGTAACACGAGAGCATCTACCAATCCAAAGCAGCCCATACTGCAGAGACTCTTTTATTTACACCCAGCCTGGCATTGTCTACTGTTTGGCAGCTGCATCTATTCTTAGACTTTCTTAGGCCAGTCTGTTACCCCACCCACTTAACTGTTCTTTCTAGATCACGAGAATAAACCTGGCACACGCAGCATAGGGGCTCAAATTAAAGGCATCTGTGTAAATACATCACATTGCTAGTTATGTCAAGCAGCCTCAGGCTACACATTCCCTCAGTGAGCTATGATCAGCATGATTGCTTCAGGTTCTAGAAAACATCTCCTGAAAGATTCAGCTACATTTAAAACAAAGTAAGAGTTATGAATAAATAATGGTGTTTTTCTATGGTGCAAGATGTGGCCTTTTTCTATAACTCCTAAAGCGAATTTTACAAATTAGGACACTTTTCTATTTTGGTGGATCAAATCCTCTTTTTAGGGTCTGCGGTGCTAGGGGATGTGCCCAGAACCAAACTAAGGCATGAAGCAGAGGCTACAAAAATTATAGAATCATTCAAGTTGGTTGAGTGCAAGAACATACAGTGATATGTAAATACTACAATCGCAAATGTGTAATTTGCATGTTAAACCACAAGGTGATATCATAAACCTGAAACAGTACATGTTTAAAAAATGGTTCCTAATGTATACCTCTCTTTTCAATATTTAAATAATTTTTATGCTCCACATTTATAGCAATAGTGCAACCAGGGCCGGCCTTTGGGGTGTGCGAACGCTCAGGGCGCAACGCCCCAGGGGGGCGCCACTTTAAAAAAAAAAAAAAAGTTTGCCAGTAGAGGCACTGGCTGGGGAGTGCCCTCTGCATTGCCAGAGTGGAGGATCCTGGGAGGGGCAGGCGTGAGAGGTGAAGATCCGCCCCCACCCTGAGCGGCATCTGCTTCACGGGGGAGCCACAGGCAACATAAGCTCCCCCGATGCCCTGCATTATCACTACACGCGGGAAGCACGAGCAGCACTTACTGAGCTCCATCTGTGTTTAACACACAGGAGGGGGCGAGGACAGAGAAGGGGCGGAGGAGAGGGAGAGAACAGACGAGGGGGGAGAGAATGGAGGAGGGGGATAATGGCTGGGGAGGGAAGAGAACAGAGATGGGGAGGAGAGGGGAGAGAACAGAGATGGGGAGGAGAGGGGAGAGAACAGAGATGGGATGAGAGGAAAAATAGAGATGGAGGGGGGAGAGAACAGAGATGGGGAGAGAACTCTTATTGTTTTTTATTCATTAGAAAGTTGTAGACAGATATGGGGAGGGGGAGGAGAGATAACAGATATGGGAAGGGAGAAAGAGATAACAAATTTGGGGAGGAGGAGAGGGAATAAATAGGGGGGGGGGGGGATGAGAGACAGACAATACTTCCATCAGAAATTTTGGGCAACCTTATAGAACAAATGGATGTCCGCCTGTAAATGATGCTTTAAGGCAGAGTTTACAAGTTGTTTTCATATGCACAACATTTTTGTAATGTTATTGTAGAAACAAGATTTTACAAGGTGGCAAAAAGAAAACCCAACTTAAAACATGGCACCCCTTTTATGAGTTATAGTCCTCCATGTTTGCCATCTCCTTCCACTTTATGTCCTATTTTCCTCCATGACTGTCATCTTTTTCCATCTTTTATAAGTTATTTTCATGCATGTTCGCCATCTCATTCCCCTGTATGTCTTATATTTCTCCATGATTGTCATCTCTTTCCCCTTTATGGCTAGATCCAAACTTATCTTTTAGTCTCCATACTGACAAGCTCATGTCAAGGCTGTATCCTAGGATTGGCTCTCTATATGGGAATAAATTAAGCCTAGATTCCACAGTAAGGAAAGGTATTGTGCAGCAAATGTTAATGCCGATCTTAGACTATGGAGATGTTTTATACGATTCTGCGCCACAGACTCCTCTTGGTAAACTCGACACTCTGTACAATACATTGTGCAGATTTGCCATACAGTGCGATTATAACACTCATCACTGTAAAATGTTAGAAGCCGACGCTTGCCTCCAGACACACTCTCCACCTAGCGTGCCTAGTGAATAACTTCTCTGGAAAGCTCCGCCAACCTGATCACTCTTACTTCCTGCACATAATACAATCTCAGATCCTGCACTAACCCTTCATGAGCGTTCCCTCACTTCAAAAAGGAAGCAGGTCGCAGTGCGTTCTCTTTCAGAGCTTCTCATATGTGGAATAGTCTCCTAGTTTTTGCCAAATCATCCTCTAGTCTAAAATCCCTGAAAATGAGTGTCTCCCAAATCCTCAAAACAGATTGTACCTGTTATTACTTTACAAACTCCTTTGTATTCTGTATATGTTGTTCTTCTTTTTTTGTATTATTAATGATTTACCCTGTATGTTCTCTTTCCAACTTGTATGAATATATGTATGTATGTATTTTACTGTTAAATCTGTAACTCATACTCGACAACAAGAGAAATCTCAACATATTCTTCCTGGTACAACACCTTATAAATAAAATAAAAAATATTTCATCCATGTCTGTCATCTCTTTCCCTTATGTCATATATTCCTCCATGATTGTCATCTCTTTCCCTCTTTTATGAGTTATTTTCATCCATGTCTGCCATCTCTTTCCCCTGCATTTCTTTTCTTCCTCCCTGCCTGTCATCTTTTTCCCCATATGCTAATCTTCTAGACGCTTGCTTGTCATAAGAGATTCTAAAATATTCTTGGTATGACTTTTAATAATCAATTTTCTGTCAGACAAAGGAGGGAGATAATCTTATCTCCTAACATAAGCTGTGAGAATGTTAGAATACCCTTGCCATGCCAACCTTTTAAAACTTAATTCAATAATATTTAATTCCATCAAACTAATAGAGGTTTTGAGGGAGGAATCTTATTTAAGTCACACATTGATGTTTTTGCTAATTATATTACTTAATGTGATTGAATTGTTCGCAGTGTTTACATTATACAGAAAACTAACAAACCATACTATCATGTACAGTGGATATAAAAAGTCTACACACCCCTGTTAAAATGTCAGGTTTCTGTGCTGTAAAAAAAATGAGACAAAGATAAATCATTTCAGAACTTTTTCCACCTTTAATGTGACCTATAAACTGTACAACTCAATTGAAAAACAAACTGTAATCTTTTAGATAGAGGGAAGAAAAAATATTTTAAAAAAATAATGTGGTTGTATAAGTGTGCACACCCTCTTATAACTGGGGATGGAGCTGTGTTCAGAATTAAGCAATCACATTCCAAATCATGTTAAATAGGAGTCAGCATACACCTGCCATCATTCAAAGTGCCTCTGATTAACCCCAAATAAAGTTCAGCTGCTCTAGTTGGTCTTTCCTGAAATTTTCTTAGTCGCATCCCACAGCAAAAGCCATGGTCCACAGAGAGCTTCCAAAGCATCAGAGGGATCTCATTGTTAAAAGGTATCAGTCAGGAGAAGGGTACAAAAGAATTTCCAAGGCATTAGATATACCATGGAACACAGTGAAGACAGTCATCATCAAGTGGAGAAAATATGGCACAACAGTGACATTACCAAGAACTGGAGCTCCAAAATTGATGAAAAGACGAGAAGAAAACTGGTCTGGGAGGCTACCAAGAGGCCTACAGCAACATTAAAGGAGCTGCAGGAATATCTGGCAAGTACTGGCTTTGTGGTACATGTGACAACAATCTCCCGTATTCTTCATATGTCTGGGCTATGGGGTAGAGTGGCAAGACGAAAGCCTTTTCTTACGAAGAAAAACATCCAAGCCAGGCTACATTTTGCAAAAACACATCTGAAGTCTCCCAATAGCATGTGGGAAAAGGTGTTATGGTCCGATGAAACCAAGGTTGAACTTTTTGGCCATAATTCCAAAAGATATGTTTGGTGCAAAAACAACACTGCACATCACCAAAAGAACACCATACCCACAGTGAAGCATGGTGGTGGGAGCATCATGCTTTGGGGCTGTTTTTCTTCAGCTGGAACTGGGGCCTTAGTTAAGATAGAGGGAATTATGAACAGTTCCAAATACCAGTCAATATTGGCACAAAACCTTTAGGCTTCTGCTAGAAAGCTGAACATGAAGAGGAACTTCATCTTTCAGCATGACAACGACCCAAAGCATACATCCAAATCAACAAAGGAATGGCTTCACCAGAAGAAGATTAAAGTTTTGGAATGGCCCAGCCAGAGCCCAGACCTGAATCAGATTGAAAATCTGTGGGGTGATCTGAGGGCTGTGCACAGGAGATGCCCTCGCAATCTGACAGATTTGGAGTGTTTTTGCAAAGAAGAGTGGGCAAATCTTGCCAAGTCAAAATGTGCCATGCTGATAGACTCATACCCAAAAAGAGTGCTGTAATAAAATCAAAAGGTACTTCAACAAAGTATTAGTTTAAGGATGTGCACACTTATGCAACCACATTATTTTATTTTTATATTTTTTCTTCCCTCTATCTAAAAGATTTCAGTTTGTTTTTCAATTGAGTTTATGGGTCACATTAAAGGTGGAAAAAGTTCTGAAATGATTTATCTTTGTCTCATTTTTTTACAGCACAGAAACCTGACATTTTAACAGGGGTGTGTAGACTTTTTATATCCACTGTATGTATATTTGTGACTTATAGTGCATTGTATCTAAAAGTCGATTGTAATTTGTAGGATACAATAACTTTATAAATAGCATTTGACATTCACATCAGTGAAACGCATTTCCCACTGGGAGTGAAAATATTATCATGAACATGTCTGGTCTCAAATGTGATGTCAAAAACCTCAGGAACAAAACCAGACTCTTAGTAAGTCTCTGTCATTCTTTTGTACATCAAGTCTTCCAGCTTCCTTCCAAATACAACAAATGTCATTAACTTTCACTACAACAAAGTACCGTACTAGAAATCTGCTATTGTGTTTTTTTTTTTTCTCACCATCCATTAGGGTTGACACCTTTTCTTCCAAAAAATACCAGCCATGCTGCTGCAACCATAGACCTAAAATTGACCTCAAGCCAATTTTGTACCGGCCTTCTGGTAAAATACCTGCCAGGTGGCAACCCTACCATACATCCATTCATTGTGTCCATATTGACAGATTTTGATCACAAAAAAAGAATTTAACATATTTTCAGGTTCTTATAAAATCATCAACATTGGTAACCTCAATCTTTAGAGACCAAACCTTTAATGGTCCCCTCTAAGTGGGAAAAAAAATGCCTGTGGTTTTATTACATGCACTGTAATCAGCCATTCCTCTCAATGACACATTTTGAATTGCTAACAGGTTTTTGTACTAACCTGAATAGACTGTACCGTAACACCTCCTACTTATGATTGCATGCGTATGTATGTATATTTGGCCATTTTGAGGGGCACATATAATTGTCACATACTGCCCTTCAGTATGTTTTAGTTATGTGTTTAATTATACCCTTCAGCATGTTTAATTATGTGAGAGAAATCATTTAATCAATGTATATTAAAAAACAGTTTCTTTTGAATTTGCTCCTGGAAATTAACTGTACTTTTCTATTCTGCATGAAAGTATATAAAACTGACTGACCTGGCAACCCTAGCTATACACATGCTGGAAGAATCTGCATATGTGAGCTCTGTACAGGCTCCTGTGCAGTATATGTGCACACATTGCAAATATGATTATAATGATGAATTATTTGCTTTCTTGAAACATTTTAAACAGTTGCTTCTCTGCCCCAGACTCCAACTAAATGTTGAGAGCTGAGTGTGAGAATCAGTAGATATGGCAAAACTGTTATTTGTAAGTAAATTAAATATATCTAGGATACAGATATTTAAATTGTAATCAACACAGATTTTTATAATTATAACTTAATAACCATGAAAAACGAATTTGCAACTCAGTGGCCCTTTAAGCAATACTGGGCAATATAATGCCCTCCACATTTGTGGGACTGGCAGAGGGTGATGAATGTAATAGTACAGCTACAGAAGCCCTGATGGAACAATTTATTTTTATACGAGTTGACATTTTTGCAGTTTGTTGATTTTAGGTGTATATTTAAAATATGGTTGTGGTAATTGCATTACAATTATGTATCTCGCATAACATTTGGCATTAGAGTGGCCCACTGCTTTGTTTTCCTGGTTTACTAAAACAAACAAAAAAATTATTAAAATAACTTTCCCATATGTATCAAATTAAATATCAGAGTATGAGGGTCTCGTGACATATTATTGCCTGCTAAATGCCTGCAATTAGGTGAATATATGCCAAGCACACCTTCTTTCCAAGTAGTGTAACCTTCTGTCTCTGGAGTTTTAAAGTTTTGGATGTATGCTAATGGAATATATGAAATCATAGCAAATCTCTTCCAATGAGTCCTAGACAACGTTGGCAAAATAGACAGGAAAAATTCCTGGGTTTTACTGTATGAGAAGTGAACCAGCTACCACTTTTCAAACTGTAAAACATATAAGTCATATAATATAGGGCAACTACAACACAACCTTTCACACAGTATGAGTCCACCTACTTGAACATTGCTTTTTAGACTATATCCAATGTGTATATATATTTGGCTTCAGAGAAGCGATTTCAAGCAGATAGATAAAGACTTAATCCATAAAGATATGCTTTCTAAACACTTGTCTAGTGTCCAAAACAGTCAAATTAAAATTCAGGAACGTTTGTAGCTGGGATGATGTGTAATTATATAAATTTCACTTTTCAGCACATAGTGGTTCATGAAAAACCTTTAATATGGCAAAATAAAATTAGGACTTCAAAAGTGCAATAAAGCCTTTAGTAGAGAAGGTTGAGTTGATTTATCTTTTTTTGTATGTTCTAAGATGCAGTTTTTAATCCATAGTTCAACCCTCTGCTTTTCATTTGCATATTATGAGTGTACAGCTGTATGCTCAGAATTGTGCATGCTGAACACTTTGACATTCAAAAAGTCATGTGCTGTGTCTATGCCTTTGTCCATTAGCATCCTCATGCATCTCTATGAGAAGCCTGTAATTAGCTATGAATTGGTGCCTGAGGATAGCCATTTCAACAGCAATGACGTAGAAGAATCTATCCCCGGGACAAATCAGCAAAAAGTATTGCAGAAATATATAAATGACTTTTTTTCAAGAAATGGCTACAAAAAAACCAATGACCACTAACAACTGGAAACTATAGTTTACAAAGCAAATTAGGTTGGGGAACCAATTTTGACTACTTAACAATTGTTTGGTGCTATAATTAAATATTACATGGTGCCACCACTATCCTGGGAAGTATTTTAGGATTGGATGGAATTACACATGGTTAGTTAACTAATAACCAAGTGTACAACTTTTTCAGGCATAATGGTAAATTAGCCCTTAATGTAGATTGTTTGGTGCTATAATTAAATATTACATGGGGCCGCCACTAATTACAGCTCGAGAGCTCCGCCTAACATTATCAGCATATCTGAAATAGTACATGGTCTCATGAAATATCATTCTGGCATAACGCAGGAAATAGCTCGATACATCATTATTGGCAATCACAGTATAGAGCCTCCAACTTCAACCTAACACAGGTCTACAATGTTAGTAGAACACAATAACTGCATCTGTAAAATGTCCCAGCTTGTGGGGAATAGCTCCCAAGGGGTAAATGTGATATCTCTAGGAGGGGGTGGAAGAAGGAGAGTGTGAAAAGGTATGGCAAAGTGTTGGTGTGAAAATGTAATGTACTTTATTGTTCAAGTAACTAACTCCGAAATAGAGGGGGTCACTGGTGCTACAAATACTTTTGGTGAGTTGGTATTTGATGTATTGAGTATTCATAGCCCAGGCAGTGTCAACTTCAAGAAGATAGTATAACAGAAAACTCTAGTTATCAGACAAGGCTTCTATCAATTTTGTAATAAAACGTTAACACCATATATTAGGTATACTTCAATATATCCGGTATCTAGAACCTAGGTGTTCAACTGTGGCCCTCCAGCTGCTGTTGAACTACAAATGCTATAATCTCACACTAGTTTTCTACGATGTCAAAAAATTCTAGTAAATGTAATCCAGAAACATGGAGGGCGCAAAGAATTATTTTTGCAAAACATTTTTCTTAGTCTCCCCAAAACAACTGCAATTTATCCACAAATACTTTTTATGAAGAATTAGGGAGTGCCTTAGGTAAACAATATTTACTATACCACTACTAAAAATGCTAGCAATAATGCATAATAATAAGATTAATAATGCTGTATAATACAAGTTATTTAGAATTATTTAGAATTGAATTGTGAAAACAATAACTTTTTTGTACTTTCAATTTCTAGTTTTAGTATTACAAGGTGATGTGCAACTTAAGTATTTAGCTCTTGCTAGAAGGTTACGGTCTACATGTTATATGTGGATGGATCGAGTAGTGCTGTAGATAGCTTTTTCTATATGACTACATGTGGGTTTCTTCACCAGTTTAGGATTAACACTTTGCACATATATTTATATATATATATACACACCAATTTAGGTTAAGATATACAGAAATCTGTTACTGTTGCCTGTGTGGTAATTCTGTGTTTTTAGGAAAATCCATTGTAAATGCTTTTTGTAGTCCAAGTTAGCACAATACAGGACATTACAATGACAAATTTACAACATTAATCCACTGTTATTAATAATGTATTATTTTTCTAAATGTTGTTTAGTGGGATTTTATGAGAAACGGTCGATCTAGGGAGAAACTTTTCTACCTCGTATAGAGTATTTTTTATATTTAAAATAGCAGGTACTTGATGACACTTAGAACTTAAAATTTACTCTTTATCACAGACCACAGAGAGTTTTTTTTTCGTTGGCGGGAAATCCCTATTAGCATTCTCCCTAGCAAGGCAGTGAAACTTAATTTGTGTGAGGAAACATCATATAGGTGCAGCATCAGTGCCTGCACTGCTAAGAAATCTATGAATAATGTATCTATAATACTACCTTACAAAAGAAAACTTCAGTCATGAGTAGCTGCTTAGAAGCCCAGTTGTTGCTGCTTACCACATATGTTTATGGTGCTTGCCATACACCATCTCTGACAGAAACAATTATGAACCTTGGAAACAATAAGTCTATTCAAGCTGCCATAGATGACATAGCTGCTTTGGACAGGCCTCTAATTGTATTTTTTTGTACTTTATTTCTTCTGCATTATTAATGCAGATATTTTATATCAGTGACAATAGAAAATGACAAGTACATACTCAAAGAATTAATTGATATTTATAAAAAATTCCAGCAATACATTTGTCCAGTTTAGTTAATAAAAATGCCTTTTGTTAGATAATGATAATCTTTTAGGGAGGTTTGTTACTGTATAGTGGATGCCACAGTGTGTGACATTTTCAAATGCATGTATGATCTTTTTTAATAGACTTAGCACTGGACTTCACATGTACTGATTAATAATGCTTTATTACTAAACCAACTATCATGCCAACACTACCCTCTTGAGAACACATTTGAATATAAGCCCCACTGCTCAGTAAATGTGACAAGCACTCCTTATATTACAGAACCTCTCAGAAGGTGGCATCCCCAGCCACCATTCTGTTTCAGCCACACCTCATGTGGCAATGGTTGGCAGAACTACTATTGCCTATGAGGTTCTGCACCAGTTGCAGGTTTTATCAAACAGGTTCTCTACATAACACAGCATGCAACATCTTAAATCAGAATACATCTTTAAAATCACACCAGTGCAGGACCCTTTTGGCCTCCGGCCACCCAGACATTTAGCACTTAACCCATTATGTATATATAAAAAACCAATCCTCTGTGGAAATAGCCTTGATCAGGAGAGAGAGAGAGTAGTAACACAAGAAACATTCCGCAGGGATTCATGTGAAGCGTGCAGTCTCAATTCAGCAACCGTTACTATGCAGGAATGCTAAGGGGAAACCTCACACCAAGCAGCTCAGTCAGACACACTCCTCTGCAAAAGACAAAAGAGCAAGTCAGATAGAACAATCTACTTACTGCTATGGCTTGCAGACGCTCCCTGTGCAACTCTGCCTCCGCCATCCTTAAGAATGGGATGAAAATGAAGAAGAAAAATATAACAACAGAAAATAGAGCTCTGTCACTGCAGCTACTCCAGTGAGTCTGTAAAAAGAAGGCAGCTTTCCTGAGACGTCAAACCACTTGTGAGAAACCCAATGCAGGCTCAGAGATATAGCATTATTCACATTGGATCAGTGCCTGCCTGCTTCCCAGCTGTGTGACTACCAGCATGTCACTGCTGCTACTCCTGCTGCTGCTGCTGTCACCAAACCATGTATGTGCTATGGGAGCAGCAGTGTATAACCAGTGCCTGCACCTCTTTTACGTCTCAGGCTCAGTTACTTTGCTCCTCCTATGTCAGTGATGACTAACCTTGGGCACTCCAGCTTTTATAGACTAAAAATGATGCTCAGTCAGTCTTTAGAAGACGTTTTCATCATCAGGAGTGCCAAAGGTTTACCACCACCAATGTCCTATGGGTTTGTTAATTCAGTATACGACCTTGGCTTCAGTTGCAGCAAAATCATCAACATGATTTTAACATGTCTTGCTGGAGGAAATGATAGAAATTACCAGTGACTAAGCTAAATTGAGAGAGGCAGGGTTTTCCCTTTTCAATGGAAAATAAGAGAGCATAGTAAAAACAACATAATGTATTAATAACTAGAGAAACATTTTATGTCATAAAGCTTGTTATATGGCCTAATGCTATGGTGTCCATGCTAATTCATAAATACTGTAACCTTATAATAACTTACGAATATAACTCTTGCAATCCAGAAAAGCCCCTATCTAAAAGCATCCACCCCAACTAATGAGTAGGATGTGACCTTCAAGCCTCAACAAATCTATAGAAAACACTAGTAGGAAAAAGACTCCCACTAAAGGAGCTCTAAAAAACAGCACTCAACAGACAGGGGCACAGTACAATATATATATATATTATCACAAATGGACAATAAGCAGTATACCACATAAATACAAATACAAATGTTTACAAATATAAACCCCCTTCAAAGGTCAGCACTCTAGACCAGTGGTGGCGAACGTTTTTGGTCCCGAGTGCCCAATTTTTGACCGACACAAATTTGCAGACCACAAAGTGCCAACACCGCATACTCACACACGCTTATACTCATACACACACGTTCATACACACTTATACTCATACTCTCACACACACACACTTATACTCATGCGCACACATTTATACTCACACACACACTCATACTTATACTCACACACACTCATACTTATACTCACACACACTCATACTTATACCCACACACACTCATACACACACATATACCCAAACACACTCATACTCATTCACACACAATTATACTTGTACACACACACACACACTTATACTCATACTCGCACACACTTATACTCATACTCATACAGACACTCATGCACACACACACACTCATACACACACTTATACTTGTACACACACACACACTTATACTCATACTCATACAGACACTCATACACACACGCACACTCATACTCATACACACACACACTTATACTCATACACACTTATACTCATACACACACTTATACTCACACACACACTTATACTCACAAAAGCACACACACATACAGGTTCAGCTCTCACCGGTAATCTGCTCCGTTGTCCTGGAGATGCAGACATCAGTGTAATAGACGGGCGCTGCCGGTCACCTGCTTCTTCTCCAGATGATTGGCGCATGTGCGTTATGTGAAGAAGCGTTCAAGTCGGAAAGCAAACAGTTAATTGCTTTCCGACTTGAACGCTTCTTCACAGAATGCTCATGCGCCAATCATCTGGAGAAGAAGCAGATGACCGGCGGCGCCCGTCTATTACACTGATGTCTGCACCTCCAGGGCAACGGAGCAGATAAGCGGTGAGAGCTGAACCTGGCTGCGTGCCACAGCTGAGGGCTCGGCGTGCCAGTAGTGGCACGGGTGTCATAGGTTCGCCACCGCTGTCATAGGACCTGCCATGAATAACTAATTGGATTCTGTCTGTGTTTATATGCATCCTACATACTGCCGGTCTTTTGACAAATTTCTCGAGTGAATTCTACTGCACAGGCACAGTAGAACTCACTAACCGTGCATTGCCACAAAGTTACAGCTGATCATTCAGCTGTAACTTTGCCAGGACGGCGCATGCGCGAAGGACACATACCACCTCCTGCCCCCCTTCTGATAAGCGTGGTAAGAGGTAAGGTAAGAGTGCATGCGCACTTCACTCAAGCTATTTGTCAGCTGTTTTGGCATGCAGGCTTAGCTCGAGAAAACTCTGCTGTTTTTACAGGATAATAAATACCCCAGGAGGACAGACGGACTCATACACTGTGTGTGGACAGGAACACTTGTATCATTGTACAATTCCCTGCTCCACACACATGAGTGTGTGTCTCTTTAGTAGTTAGGAACTTTGCTATATACCAGGATAGGGGCGGTTATCTGAAATTAAACTTCCCTCTAAGATGGACTCCCTTTAAGGAATATTGCCCTGTTGGTCTAGCGCAGCAATGGCGAACCTATGGCACACGTGCCAATACTGGCACGCCGAGCCCTCAGCTGTGGCACGCGGCCAGGTTCAGCTCTCACCACTTATCTGCTCCGTTGCCCTGGAGGTGCAGACATCAGTGTAATAGACGGGCGCCGCCGGTCATCTGCTTCTTCTCCAGATGATTGGCGCATGCGCGTTCTGTGAAGAAGCGTTCAAGTCGGAAAGCATTTAACTGTTTGCTTTCCGACTTGAACGCTTCTTCACATAACGCACATGCGCCAATCATCTGGAGAAGAAGCAGGTGACCGGCAGCGCCCATCTATTACACTGATGTCTTCACCTCCAGGACAACGGAGCAGATTACCAGTGAGAGCTGAACCTGTATGTGTGTGTGCGTTTCTGAGTATAAGTGTGTGTGTGAGTATAAGTGTGTGTGTGTATGAGTATAAGTGTGTATGAGTGTGTGTGTGTATGAGTGTCTGTATGAGTATAAGTGTGTGCGAGTATGAGTATGAGTGTGTGTGTGTGTGTGTGTGTGTACAAGTATAAGTGTGTGTGAGTGTGTGTGTATGAGTGTCTGTATGAGTATGAGTATAAGTGTGTGGGAGTATGAGTATAAGTGTGTGTGTGTACAAGTATAAGTGTGTGTGTATGAGTGTGTGTGTGTGTGTATGAGTGTCTGTATGAGTATAAGTGTGTGCGAGTATGAGTATAAGTGTGTGTGTGTGTGTACAAGTATAAGTGTGTGTGTGTGTGTGTATGAGTATGAGTGTGTGTGTGTTTGTGTATATGTGTGTGTATGAGTGTGTGTGAGTATAAGTATGAGTGTGTGTGAGTATAAGTATGAGTGTGGGTGTGTGAGTATAAATGTGTGCGCATGAGTATAAGTGTGTGTGTGTGAGTATAAGCGTGTGTGAGTATGCGGTGTTGGTACTTTGTGGTCTGCAGATTTGTGTCGGTCAAAAATTGGGCACTCAGGACCAAAAACGTTTGCCACCACTGTCCTATGAGATATCCGCCCTGAATACTTAATTGGATTTTGTCTGTGTGCATATCCATCCTATATACTGCCAGGCTACACTTTGCATGCTCTGTCTGCAGCATGTGGAACAAATATGTGTCCCTGGAAACATGGCTGATGTTGGCAACTATACCCCTCGTGGCCATTACAATTATGGACAATACACTCCACAAAAAATAATTAAGCCCTCTCATGCTCTCCGCACTTGCTAACAGTATCACACTCCAAAAATAGGGAAGCGTTTTAGGGAGCTCATTTAAGACGAGAAACACCTTGCACCAGTCATCATGTGACCACAAACACCTGTGGCTTCTTCCGGGTCACAGACGTTACCACTTCCTTAGCATTATATATTCACAGAGAAACCTGCACATTGTGAAAATATAACTTAAAGGACAACATTAAATCAAACCTGAAAATATATTATTCGCACACATTAAACACTTTCACAATATACAATATTTACAAGATATTTTGTCTGTCTGAGTCTCTTATATATATAGTGTCACAACAAGTAGTTTACTAGTATCATGGGAATAATGGATCAATATTCATATCATTTTGCATACATTAATTACTTGTAATGCCCCAATATCTGCCAGTTAGGGACATTTAGTACCCCTGGTAGTGAAACTACTCTTAGAGGGTATCCTACCCCGTCTAACCCAGAGACATCTCACCCAATTCAAATCAAATAGGTAAGAAGTATCCTACCAAACTGGATTTCTGCATTCATCCTCTGCAAAGCTTGCAAATGATCCATCCAATGGCACTCCTGTGAAAGCAACTTCATATTCAAGTTGCCACCACGAATGCTGAATTGGACCTTTTCCACTCCCCAAGCTGTTAAATCCCTGAATCTCCCTCCATGTGTCTCCACTGGTAACCAAGCTGTTTACATCCTGTCTCCTAATGTTCCCTGCATGCTCATGAATCCTGTCTTTAAGGCATCTCATGGTCTTACCTATACAGTATTTTCCACAGTTACACAAAAGGGCATACACAATATAACTCCTAATTTTCCCAACCGGGATTTTGACATTCTACCCTTTTTTATTATAAATCTGCAGGCTTTACAATGAGAACACGGGTGGCAACCCTTCCATTGGGACTCCATAGTTAATCAATCCTGTTTGGACTTAGATCTAGAGAAACAGCTATGGACCAAAAGGCCTCTCTATAATCCTTTTTATATCCAGCCACCGGTCATTAAATCTAACTGTATTTTCTCCCTTAAATTCTGTAGTTCTCCGAAATAGTAAATCATGTCTTGAGATAATGTTAGCTCTTTTGTAACCGAGGATTATGCATTTCCTATTGTAACCCTTCTCCTGAAAACATTGTCTCAGATACCAAGGCTCATCTCTCTAAAATATGATCAGTCGAACTGTTCCTCCTAACTGGGAGGAACTGTCTGACCAGAATCCCCCCTACCAAAGGGGGCGTGGATGATGACTGTCAGCTCGGAGTAATCCTGTAAGATCAATTTGAAATTATTTTAGTATTGATATAACATTAGTAAATTAAATATCCCATATGGTGGCTGTATGGCTAGGGAAACCTGCATGAGCTGAATATTACAGCACTCCTAATAACTGGCTTGGCATGGGAGTTGTAGTTCACAACACATAATGCACCAAATCTTGTGTCTCCATGTCTGTGAGATGGGTAAACACATTAAGACATAAAAGTCTGTTGAAGATAAACTTTAATTTGATGTTTTATAAAAATAACAGTTGAAACTAAATTAAAACAAGCACACTAGAAACTATTTATCACATTTTTAATAAGGTACTTTTTTTGTATTCTTTGATTAAAATATGTCTATTTAGATTGCCTACACTTGATGCAAGCTTTTAATTAAACAAAACTTTTGTGGCCTACAGTTATCCTTTAAACCAGAGATGTGATTAAACCATAGGTATGATGCAGCACTCTTTAATAAACAATAAGTGCAATAATGTGTAGCACATAACATAAGGCTTACATAGGGCTTTATCCATGAAAAATGAGACTGCAAGCAATTGATAAGGGAATTGTATGTAAACTTATGTTCAAAGTAGCTGAGTTGGAAAAAATCTCCTGTTCAGCTATACTTCAAGCTCTGCTATTAAAATAGTAGTAATAACTATGGAAACCAATAGAACGCTATGCAGTTTGGGGTATTATAAATACCATCAGAACACTACCCAACAGTCTATACTATATGTACCGGTATTCTTTTTTTTTTTTAAATTTGCTGAGAGTACTTAAGAAAAATCCAGTTACTCTGTAAAGATGAGTGATTTTATATATTGTGTACCCTCACAATTCTTTTAACAAATTTTATTTCCGTTTTAAAAAGCCAATACACTGCATCCAAAGGATCTTTGTTTTGGATTTGCTAAAAATATAGAAGAATGTGGGATGCATTTCAAAACTAGCTGGTTTGGCCTGATATCAGTCAAATTTCATCGTCCGAGATACAGAACTTTTATTTCCACTGAAGTCACTGATACTGAATTTGTTTAATTTTCAGATATCACACGCAGTTGTGGAATCTGTTAAAATATTTATTGGATTGCAAATGTAACATTACAATGCTGGTTTTAAAGGGACTGTCTAGTGCCCAAAATCCATCTGCCAAATGTTAATGCATATCAACGTGCTTTCAAAGTACTTTAAAATGCATGTTTAACATTTTGTTTTGCTTAAAATATAAAATACTTGCAGCTAGATGAAATTGTGAAATTACAGTAGTTTGCAAGAAACAAGGACTGCCCACACTAGCTGAGTAAAAGTGATTTCCTTTTTTTTTTTTTGCTGCAGGAATCAATGAGAATAATGCCATTCAATTGAATGAAATTTCCTGTCTCTCTAGTGATGTCACCAGACAAGAGATCCTACTGTATACAAGAGCAAGGTCACTCAGAGTCCACACAATATAAACAATATTGATAATATATTGAGGAGCACAGGAAGTGACTAAATGAAACAAAACTTTATTATGCTCAGTGTCTATATAATCAGTTTTGCTGCACCTGCAGTAAACATACAGAGTAATCACTGGGGAGGGCTTGAGTCAAATATAAAAAATGTTATTTATGCAGAATGCCTTCATCAAATCACACTGGAAAAACCCTGTGCATTATACAAGCAGTGATCATCATCTTGCCCCATAGTGAGTTTGTGAATTAGACAGCTCCATTAATTATTATCCAATATCATAATATACTTTAATATATACATTACAAGAGATAATTCTCATAGATACCTAGATAGCCATTTGTAAAATTCACCATCCCTCAGTATAGAAAGAACAAGAATATTCGTAGGAAACCAGATTATCCAAGATGGCGCCTGTGATCTCATTACACAAAATGGACACAGGTGACCAAAAAGTAAGAAAACAACGTAGGTAGGTTTTTTAAGGATGGTATATGCTTTAACTCTAGATAATAGTTTTAATTATATGCATCATGTAAATATACTCTCTTCCTTTACTGTATTGATTCCCTTTATGTATTTAAATGTTTCTATCATATATTACGTCTTTCCTCCAAGCTATAAATGTTGAGATGCTTTAACCTTTCCTGGTACGTTTTATCCTTCAACTCATGAACCAATTAAGTAGCCCTATTGGATTTTTTTAAGGCTGGTGCTGCCAAAATGATCTGGTAATCAAAAGTATCTGTTATCTGAAATGATGCCAGTCCCAAGCATTTCTGATAAGGGATACTCAACCTGTGTTTGCAAAATTAACAATATTCGTATCCAGGAAGCAAACATTTAGGTTATCAAGGTTAGACGCTAAATGGTGTGATGATGTCTGTTAATCCAATGTATTATTATGTATATAACGGATGCATCAAAAACAAATTACAAGAAATAGTTTATTTATAGTGGTGATGATATCACATGAAGATATCTCAGCTCTGCCTTCTATATAAAAAATGTTGGCACTCTTAATTAATATTTATATTTTGTACACCTAGGCATGGGAGTCAGAACATGCCACCAATCTTTCCTAAGCCCCTACATTATTTTAAGAGATCTCTCATGGATATGTTTGTGTCTAAATAAAGCTATGACGTTTCAAATTCCCATACAAGTGTGGGAGAATATTCTCTAAGAGTAGATTCAGAAGGAGATGCATTGAAAGAATGTTTAAGTAATTAGTCTTTCTAGATTAGTCAAAATAATGAGGATGAGAAGAAAAAGGAACAATTTCACATTGCAACCTTGTGGTTTTAAGAGTTTCTGCAACTCACCATATAAGTTTAAGATTTGATGGGGAAATTATATAATTCCTGTTAGAAGGCAGTAACAGTTTATATACACACATTGAAATAGGCTTACTATTTGTTACTGTGCATATTTAAAAAATAATGATTTATGGAAGGGAAGGGAACACGCCTTTTTACATCTGCATGAGTGGAAGATAGGGAATAATACACTATGGGTTATATTTATCAAGGCAAACTAGGTGGTATTTCAGGAAAAAGTGCTAAAATAATAGCAGTAACCATGGAAACCAATGGAAAGTAATGGCAGTGTGCTCCAAATTTAGCACTTTTTTTTCAATAGCACCTGTTTTGCCTTGATAAATTTGTCCCTAAGTTTGGAGAATTGTTATAGTCAATATACAACATATCTAGAATTATCCAGAGACCTTAAAATTCCACAGATTCTGATGCTACTGTTCCTCTGATGAACCTAAATGGAGTTGTGCTATGTAATGATAACACTTCATGAAACTGATAGCATTAGATGTAGTAAAACAATTTGACTTGAAACTAAATAAAGGCAACTCACATTTCTAAGAGCAATCTCTTGGATATAATCTCAAGCTTTGAAGTGCTTGATTAAACGGACAGGAATTATTGATACTACACATTTGCCAGTGAAAATAGGTTAATTTGCATATTAAGCCACAGGTAATATCGTAAAGAGGAAACACCACACATTTAAAATCATGTTTTTCTCTTAATTGATGAATTTGCGTGCATTTCTGGTAACAATGTATAGATTATTTTGTATTAGTTTCTACATTCACAGTATAAATAGTATTTAAGTGATGGAGTCCCTTGAAGTATAAGAGAAGGAAATAATGGAAACATATACAGTGTGTAGCAAAATATATAGAGAAAGATAAGGGTATGGAGGAAAGAGTGTAAAAAGAAATTTGAATTCTGAAGAAGTGTCCAAGGAGGTATAGAATTTTAAGGGCAAAACAAAAGTGTTCCCAGCGCTGTATTCCTAGCTTTTGGCAGCACTTAGGCAGTGTGTCCCTAAATCACACCAAAAAAATACAGTATAAAAACAGAATGGCAAATAGTGCGCTTAAAGCAAACTGTGGAACATATGGAATTAGGTGAATGATTAGTGAGGAGATATTTCCAAATATGACAGGAAAAAAAATCTTAATACACTCACAACACCTTTTTTTGGCAGGAGATATTTAGATATATATACAAAACATCCGTCAGCTCCAGCTGATGTTCTTCTGTGATACAAGCTCAAAAGAACATAACCACAAAGTATCCAGTTAGTAGAATATAATAATTGCATTTTATAGGAAAAACATCTCTGCTTACATGTAAGTTCACTGAAACAGGCGAAGTGGGCGCCACACGGCCGTCAGCAGATTCCTTCCAGCATATGATAATGTTTTCCAAGGTATAAAACAGGATACAAAGTACAGAAAATATGAAATAAAATAGCAGGATGAGTCCAGAACGCTACGCGTTTCGCCTATTAAATGGCTTCAACTTGGCGTCTGGACTCCCTGCATAAAACTCACGCTTTTATTTTAAAAATCCAGCCTATCACAAATGGCTTCTCGTCTCTCGCGGGATTTTGACTTAGAGCAAAAGCCGTTCAGTGTTCATACGAATATAGTTGTTCATACGCGATTCGTATTACAGGAGCCTGTTCGGTTTAACTTTTTTCTCGCCACATGATTCTAAGTACGAATGTCGGCTTATAGGTCTGGTCGGTTTACAGTTCGGTTTAACTTCTTTTCTGCGGCATAGTTCATAATACGAAGTTCGGTTTATAAATCAACTCGGTTTTCAATCCGAAGGTTTGAATGTGAACAGTTCATTGGTACTTTCGTATTACGATAACCCGACAGTATTTTGGAGGCAGATTTAAAAAGTCCTTCTTCTGCATCTCAAGTTCATTATATGTTACCTGAGGCTTTACACATAAATAAAATATAATGCAACATGGAAACATCACAAATAACAATATCTTTAATTACATACCACCTTTTGAGTGTACAGATATCTACTTTATTAATGAAAAATGTTAAAAGTATTGTAAAAATGATTTAAAAATATATATAAAATATTAAAAAAATCTCAATATATTTACTAAAAAACGATGATAATGTACAGTCAATCAATGATGTGCAGAGACAAATCACATAAAATTATACAAGTCAAAATCCGCATTTAACCCTTGTGGTTTTAAAGTGGCCATATTAAAAACCCATTTCATTTCTTTTTGTCCTATATTTTTGATATTGTCTCCACCTCGCCAGTGTTTATTTACTTTTTCTATAGCACAGAATTTTAATCCTTTAGGGTTTTTTTGATGAAACTCTAGGAAATGTTTGGAGAGACTATGGGTAGTTAAGCCATTTTTAATATTTCTCGCCTGCTCTTCTATTCTTTTCTTTAATTTTCTTGTTGTTCGGCCTATATACTGTAGGCCGCACGGGCATTCTATGAGATAGATGACATTAACTGTGGAGCAAGTGATAAAACTTCGTATTTCATATTTGTGACTGTTTTTTGTGGGACTGAATTCTGTGATAGGATATTTTTGATGGGTAGTTTTGCAACCTATACAGTTCAAACAGCCATAGAAACCAGGTTTCCTCGTAAGGAAATGGCTGGGAGCTGTGGTAGTATTTTTTATTAATTGGCTGGTATAGTTAGTTGTGTGTTTTTGTTTTAAATTAGGTGCTCCTCTAAAAACCACTACAGGGGCTTCAGATATAATATCTTTTAATATCTCATCTTTTTGTAGGATTTTCCAATGTTTTTTAATAATTTTTTTTAACCTTTGGGATTTGTTGTTATAGTTAAAGATGATAGGGATCTTAGATTGAAATGTATTTTTCTCTTTATTCTTATAAGTTAGTAGTTGATTTCTATCTGCTTCTGCTATTTCTGAGATAGTTAGATCAACATTCTCTGAGTCATAGCTCTTTTCTATAAATTTTTCACGGAGTATATTTGCCTGATCTCGATATTGGTGTAGAATAGAATTTTAAGGCCCAAATTTCTCTGCCCCCTCTTTTCTACCACATAGTTGCCAACATCGGTCATGTTTCCAGGGACACATATTTGTTCCACATTCTGCAGAAAGAGCATGCAAAGTGCAGCCCAGCAGTATGTAGGATACATAAATGCAAAGACACAATCAAATGAATTAATCCGAATAGGTCCTATGAGATCTCTAGATTTATACAGAAAGGCAGCACACCATGTTAGGAAAATATAAAAAATAACTTTTATTATAATAATTAAAATGTCAATTTTTTTTTTATAAACATACAAATACATCATACAGATAATACTAGTCCCCAACGTTTATGCGAAATGTCTTCTACAGGAGGAGCTAGTGTAGAAGGCATTGCGCCGAAACATCGGGGAGCTAATTTCTCAGGTATCCTCTATCTGGTCTCAGCATTTTTGTAAGTGTATTTAGCTTTTGTCTATGTATTTTCCTTTTTTTGCTCCCCCTTATAGTACCTTTTTTATGTATTTCTTCTTTTGTTATATATTCATTATTACTAGCCTGGATTTGGCTTGTATTTGAATAGTATTATCTGTATGTTGTATTTGTATTTTTATACATTTTTTTGACATTTTAATTATTATAATAAAAGTAATTTTTTATATTTTCCTAACATGGTGTGCTGCCTTTCTGTATATATCTATTGACTTGTGGGTGGTATGGGACTGCCCTTTGTTGCATGCACCCTAAATATTATTTTGGATTTACGGATTCTGTTTTGTCCAGTGGTCCTACCTCATTCTGTTTCCTATGAGATCTCTACCCTGATTACCGGTAATTAATTGGATTGCGTCTGTGCATATATCTATCCTACATGCTGCCAGGCGTCACTTTGCATGGTCTTTCTGCAGCATGTGGAACAAATATGTGTCCCTGGAAACATGGCCAATGTTGGCAACTAGGCTACCATACTGTTTATAATGTCAGTGTTGTCTATGACATTGGAAAATTTGATGAGTTCAGCAAAGGTGATAAAATAATTGAAGATACAAAATACATGGGGTTAGTGATTGCTATAGAGCGGTGTTTGATGTGCACATCTGACTTAACTACCCATATTTTTTGTAGCCCCATCAATGTGCAGTTTTACTAGAGTGAATTTGATATACATTGCTTTTGTAATCCTGCTAAATAACCAAACTTTTTCATAACAATTTATCTTTCATTACACATAGAGCATATTTTCAGTACATGAAAATGATGGAGACACAATATACATACAGTGCTTCCTGCTATGTTTCTTCTGTGCATGTTCAGTGCATCCTCTATGTGTTGTGAGTTAGCATTATATATTGGTGCTATATAGTGCAATGGAAGGTAATGAGGGACTGTGGAAGGGTTATGCAATTTGGAGAGGATGTAGTGTGACCAATAAGCGTTGGGGGCTGCATGAGGTTAGTCGGGCCTGGCGCAGCACAAAACTTAAATACACCACTGCATAGCACCACTATTAGGTGATGTTCCCATGTGTACCTATTTTACACATCCCCCATTTTCTCTGTTTCCTCAAACTATAATTAGTTCAGAGAGCATGATGGTTTGGCTGCTAATTTTATATGTCTGGTTTACACGGACCCATGCCCTTATCCTCTGTCAGTCTGTCATACTTTCTAAGCACAACAGCCATGATTGTATACATATGGAAAAGAAAGCTAAATATCAAAGTCACAGTCTCCTACTCTCAGCTGTAATACATGCTAATTTACTCTAAATTACATCAACAGTATCTTCCCCCATGTGATTGGGCTCTGTACTGAGCATTATCTGTCTCCAATTTTCTTTATATAGTGATAAAACTGCTTCCTTTAAGCTAAGACGTATTTGGAACTTAGAGGGTATTTCATTAAAATGACCCTGTGAGCTATAATAAGCAGGATGCTGCAATTGAAGTCAATGGAGGTTTCCGTGCAATAATTACCCAAACATCCGCTTCAATGGCTAATGAATTATCCTCTAAATTTCTGAATGGCATGAGACATTACAACAGGATTCTGTGACTTTTTGTTCAGTCCTTCTGGGGTACAGAAAAGGATAAACATAATTAGCAACGTGCTCATAAAGCAGACATTGTAACTGCAGAAATCAAAATTAAGAGTACTACTAGGATACCACAGAAAGTATGTGCAATTAACAGGAACCATGGCTCAGTATATATATATATATATATATATATATATATATATATATATATATATATATATATATATATATATATTTATATATACGTGTGTGTGTATGTATGTATATATAAATATATATATGTATATTGTGTTATCAGATTTGCAAGCAAATGCTTAGGGTCACAAGAGAAACATGTTTAAAATGTGTGTGGTTTCTGTTGTTTATGACATAACCTTCTGTCTTCATATGTAAATTACAATTGAAAGCAGTTATTTTGCATTCCTTTTTTTTTTTTTTTACTTTTGTAAATATTTTATTCAACATGATAATAAAGGAGAATTATTACAAATAATCAATTATCTTTTCTTATTTCCATTCTATCATTTTGTTAGCAAGTCATAATTAAACACAATAAACTCATTGAATCATTCAACCACACTATAGTTACCGATCCAGGCGAGAGGGATGGGATTCACAAGCGGGGAGGTCAGTCCCATCAAGGGGGTAATGATTCTGAGGGGGATGTTGGTTTAACATTGCCCAAGAATTCCAGATTTATCTATACTTTACTATCTTCCCCTCCATGTGGTAGAACCCACCCTCCATTTTTTTATTGATAATCAATCTGACTGTTATTTCCTTCATTGGGGATGGGCCTGCTTTTTTCAGTTTTTAGCTTAACTTCGCTTTACTGCTATTAAAATATGTATTAAAAGGACTTTTAGATTACTATTACAGATGGATAGATCCAAGTGGACGAGGAGCGTTTGTATAGTCAGCTTGAACGCCCTTCATAGGATGTAGCTCAATAGGTTTATCTACTTTTCATTGCCTCTAGCTCCCCACAATACCATCAGATGTGGACATAGGAAACCTGGATCTTTACCGCACCTCCAGCAACCTGATGGGGATGAGGGATATATACTGTTTAGACAGCTGACAAAAAAAAGTAATAATAAATAAAAATGTCAGTGTGTCCGAAGAAAATATACACAATATAATGACACAGAATATAAAATATGGATACTTTATTGGTAAAGCTGATAAAGCTTGATTAATAAGGTCCACAATGTGAGTGGATTAACTCATAACCCAACTCAAAGCTAATACACACGGATGTAAAAACACATATAACACAAACATGACAGAAAAGGTACCAAACCAAAATTAAGTTTGTATATTAGAATATACTGCTTAATAGCAAACATATAGGTTGGTCACCATATAGAAAATCCATATATTATATATATATTTTCCTTTTTTATGGATATATTTTTTTCTATATGGTGACCAACCTATATGTTTGCTATTAAGCAGTATATTCTAACATACAAATTATTTTTGGTTTGGCGCCTTTTCTGTTGTGTTTGTGTTATATGTGTTTTTATGTCCTGGTGTATTAGCTGTGAGTTGGCTTAATAGTTAATCCATTCACATTGTGGCCCTTATTGATACATTTTTATCAGAATTACCAAGAAAGTAGCCATATTTTATATTCTGTGTCATTATATTGTGTATATTTTCTTCAGACACACTGACATTTTTATTTATTATTACTTTTTATTTTTTGGTCAGCTGTCTATTCTTTTGTTGCTCCTTGTTTAAGCTAACTCTTATTCAGGTTACCCCCGTTCCTCTCCTTGACTATGTAGCAACCCGTTGTGTTACTAATATATCCTGTTTAGTTTTGCTGGAACCAAATACCAGAGGAAAGTAAGTTTTAGCCAATCATTTAGTCTAAATCTAATAACCACTTACGGTAATCCAAGCATGTTCCTTATCCTGCTTCTCTAATGAACGGATTAGTTGATTTTCTCTTGAGACCACCTTTTTTAGTGTGATGTGCATTAAGGAATGTTTGCAGTGCCTCATTCTCTACTCTGCTTCTACATAGTAGTAAGTTGTTAACTGTTAAATGACTAAAAGTCTCTTTTGTGTCGAAGATCATATTTTAGTTGGAGCTGAGGAAATGGGAGTGTGTCTTCCTGGTCCAATAGATTTACAGTCTATTCCCTGTGTTTTCCATGTATCGAGATTAATATCATCTATTACTGATTCGATATATTTTATGGGAGTAGATTTTAGAATACCATTATAAAGCTTAAGGTGTTCTATTGTAGTCCACAAGGTGATGCCGTAAACCATAGACACTGTAGACACATTTAAACCATATGCACCATAGACACATTTAAACCATATACACCATAGACACATTTAAACCAGATACACCATAGACACATTTAAACCAGATACACCATAGACACATTTAAACCAGATACACCATAGACACATTTAAACCAGATACACCATAGACACATTTAAACCAGATACACCATAGACACATTTAAACCAGATACACCATAGACACATTTAAACCAGATACACCATAGACACATTTAAACCAGATACACCATAGACACATTTTAACCAGATACACCATAGACACATTTAAACCAGATACACCATAGACACATTTTAACCAGATACACCATAGACACATTTAAACCAGATACACCATAGACACATTTTAACCAGATACACCATAGACACATTTAAACCAGATACACCATAGACACATTTAAAACACATGAATTTGTGCATTTGTTTTTAGCATCTAGCTTTCATCACCTCCACCGTGTTGATGTTCATGTATCCTTGTGTCACATTTACAGTTATTTTATATTAGCAGATACAGCACTGATGTATATTCACTGTAGTGCCATTCTCCTCATACTCATCTTAACCTCAAAATAGTTGAAAAAATCCTCTTATGTAGAAATTGACATTAGGTTATATTTGCACGATAGGTACATATTAAGCAAAACAGGTAGGTGATGAAAGATGAACTTAATGGATTTTAATCTTTTTTCGGTTACTAAACCAGTCTTCAAGGACCAGAACCACATCCGGTTGTATACACAGCCTTATTTAAACACCTCTGGGTAATCCCTAAATCCTGCACTATTCAGAGGGCTGTGAGGACTGGTTTAAGTACCACTGGTTTAGATTATCTGTTAATTAATATGTCAAACTAATATAGTACTTATTTTGTCCCAAGTTGTTCTCTCAGGAGATTTAAGTAAGCAGGCTCTCCCAAATATTTTGAATTCTTCTCTGCTTTTTAGGTCACTATCTCTAAGTGGAAACTGCTCGATGCACCTCAGACTTTATTCATTATATCTTTTTGCCATCCTATTTCTAGCGCATGACCTTGGGTTTTGGTATTTAGTTTATTCAGAATGTTTATCTTATATTTACCATATTTGGTCCCACACCATATAGCCAGTAACGTGTCAAATAAGGTCAATACAAACCTTTCTCTATGAATAGCAGATGGCTGTAAAGCATAACATTTAAAAATAAAAATGAACTTATGTTGTTTTACAGTGTAAAGTACACAATAAAGGGTCTGCGTAATAAAGAGAAAAAAAGAGGAAATTGAAACGAGGTATGGGGAATATCAACCTTTAGGTCAAAGTAACTGAGTTGGAAAAATTATCTAATGCATTTGAATGGAATAATTGTTTCAAATCAACTACTTTGACTTTAAGTTTGAAATTCTTGTCTCAATACCTGAAACCCTTAAATATTTCCCCATTTTTTTATTGACATATACACAATGTATTTGTGTATTAATCGAGAATCCAGATAGCCATGTAGGATAAGGCCAGAATTAATGACTCTCAAGTAAAAACTCCATCTGTATTTAGAATTGGAAAATTAGTGGGAAAGTTTTCTGCCATACTTTTCTTCAAACTTGTACATGAGATGAACCAGCAAGATCAGCACACAAATTTTCCAAGGACTCTTTGATGAGAACAATTCAAACACATTTTAACTATTTCCAAGCTGCTTACAATTAAGCACTTTTATGCGAAACGCGTCAAGCTGGTTAGCTGGCTTTATTCACTGGCAAGGTGGAGTTAAATACAATTTGAAGGAGGCTCGATGGTGTTATATTGGAATTTTTATCAGTGGAGTGTTCTGGGAAAGTTTGTATACTTTTCTTCAAACTCTTACATCACATTAAACACATATGGATTTCAATTCAAATGATATAGTTTTATTTAAAGCATGACAACAAATACTTAGCCATTTTGGCTTTGTTTGGGAAACTTTGAAAAAAAAACAAAGTGGGAAACAATCACCTAAATAAGTTATAGTTATATGTGTAGTTATATGTAGTGTGAGCAGTGCACACTCACTAAACAGGCACAATCTATGTTAACAATTATTTATATAACAGAAATAATTTACATGCATGACAGAGAGCATAAAAGGGAATTACAGGCTACTATTAAATAAACCGTGGACTTATCTATGAGGGAATCACTAGCACTCAGTTAATCTGTTCACAATTATTATGGTTTCTTATACTAGATTTTAAGATCATTGACATACACAAGGTTTTTTTTTTAGATTAGCAAAGTTTTGAATTGGACTCCAAATAACTAAAGAATGTATAAAACCAGTGTGACTGTCAACTCTTAGTATGGGTGGACATGGGTAAAAATCATGGAAACAACCAGTAACTAAAAGGTTCTTATGGTTTACATCCCACCCGCCCCCATGAATAATTCACTGTTATAACTTGATGTGTTATAATACAGTTCTCAATACAGATTGGGGACTTGATAGCCATTGGATCACCCAATCTGCCTTTCGCTTCCACTTAAAAGAGGATATTTTGCAGTATTATTCTGGATCTAGAGAATCACATTGCATTCCCCTTAGATCATGATGTGTTTCTGTGGGCTCCGAGTGTTTCATGTACAGTAATAAATACACTAATCTTTTAGTCTGAGGAACCATGTTAGGATACAGAATTACATCCAGGTCAGAGGTAAGACCCGGAAACAGGAATTGTTTGAATGCAATATACTTAATAATAACTCCATAAGATCACGCTTGCTTTTTTACATCCAGTGATTAAATTAGCAAACAAATTACCTAGAACAAATAGTGACACGTACTGTGTTACTGGTACACATTACAGACTGAGTCTATCTGGTGGTCTTGTACATTGACCAGTGAGCAAGGCAAAAGGTATTTATTTTGCTTGGGGCGAGCTGTTCTGCTCTGGAAGGTGTTGATAAGGTGTTACACTCTTTCCTGGCTGGTTTGTTGACCAGAATAACATGCTGGTATGTGCGGCTGTATTGTGTCGACCTCATTGTATCCTTCTGAAATGACAGCAGTATTGTCCCTGCATTGGTTATGTGATTCAGCAGGAAATTAGGCTTTGAGCTCCTCGGTAGGGTCAATGCTTGTAAACTTGTGTGATGAGTAGTTCTGCTCCTCGCAGGTCCATTCGAGTGCGACAGTAGAGACTGCCCTCCACATCCACACAATATGAGCTTGTAGCAACCCTCTTGGCACCCTCTATGTACTTAGTCTTCAGCGACCAGTCCTGTGACTGGGGAGCATCTTCATAAAGATTGACTCTACACTGTTGAGTTTGGATAAGTCTTTTGCAGACACATCATAAGTCAATTTGGGATCTGTTTCCTCTGTTGCAGTTTCTCCAGTACACCGGTTACAACACAAGGTTCAAGAAATGTGTTGGCCACTGGCAACAAAGTGTTCAGTCTCCTTGACATCAAGCACTGTACAGGACTACTTTCCATACCTTCAGTTAGGGTGTTTCCCCAATGTAAAATGGGATAGAGTTAATCTGTAATGTATCTACCAGTAACACAGCACGTTATGTTTAAAACGGTTCACTATTTGTTCTAGGTAAATTGCTAACTTATCGAATGTAAAAAGGGGAGATGTTGTAAAGTTATTATGTATTGTTTATTGCCTCATACTTCCTGTTTCCGGTTCTTACCGCTGACTTGGATGTAGTTCTGTATTGTAACATGGTTCCTCACACTAACAGCCTGTAGTTTGCCATATTTTCTTGAAACAAAAAAATACCAGATGTAAAATACCAGCCACGTGGAAACCCTAGTCTTTATTAAATTTGGCTAAACCTTTATTACACTTCTGCCTCTCCATTTGTTTGCCCGGTTAACCTAGAACCCTCTCCTTATATATTATTGACGAGTCACTGCAAGCTGTTGAGGAACCATGTTAGAGTACAGAACTGAATAACAGTTCTGTAGCAGCGGCTTTGGGCCCCCAGGAGAAACTGGGCCTGGGCACCTGCCACATTTGCCCCATGTTAAAGACGGCCCTGGTCATGTATGAAATATGTTTAATAGTATACAGTATTCACAGACTGTACAATTAGCACCATATAGTGGTTAACAAAATGACTTGATGAGATGCAAATCCATTGGAAAACATTTCTTGTATTGGAGGTTTGGCATATTACAAAACTGCTTTATATTTATCCTAAACCAAATCTCAGCATGCAAATGCTATTGGCTTACAAGGTTTTACTGAGAAAGCTAATGAGCTTGATGTGAAATTCTGAAATAAACCCTCATCCAGTATAAGTTAGAATTAAACTCTGTGGAACAAAACACAATAAATGAGTATATTTACTAAAATATTGGGGGTGACTTTAATTAATTCCTTTGACTCGATTATTTGACCATGTCTTACCGTTGGTGACACAGGCTGTTTTAACACTGATGCAGTGTTTGTGTTTAGCTGTCATTTTACTCTTTCTTCTCTACTGTATACAAAATAGATATTGTTGTTTTCAGAATTAGAAGGGCTTTAGATACCACTACTTAGATACCATAATTTTTAGCATATCATAATATACTACAAAAATAATAACAAAATATGATGAAGATTGCCATTTACCTGAAAAATCCTGCTAGGGTCTAATATTTCCTAAACTTTGAAATACCCGGTGTTTTTTTATGTTTGTGTTTTTTTCTGCTTTTTTTTTTTTACAAGTTATAGGGCAATAACTGCAAGTAGTGATTTTATTTGGCATAACCATTTTCTCCCAGAATTACCTATAATGAAATTGTAACCTCAATCCCAACCCTAACCCTAACCCTGAGGCATTTCAGCTACACCCGCTGAGCAAAGGAAGTGGTCCTTGGTCCTCAAGATGTTAAATTGGAGAAATTGTATTTTCTGTCGAGATGGAATTTCTTTAGAACTAAGTTACATTTGACAGTCCTGAGCTACCCATTACCTCACACTGGTTGATAATACAGAACTGATAGTAGATTTCATTCTCCAAAGACCAGGGATAGCTGTCATCTCTTCCCCATATACTGGGCACTTGAGATGGTTGTCATTCTTTGCTGCATAAGATCAAATACCTTTTAAGGAAAAGTCTGTGCAGGACTGTTAAGCAGACTGAAGTGTCTGAAGCTCTATAGAAAACAAAACCCTCCTGGGAATGAACAATACAGCCCTGGCAAAGATCACAGAAACATTCAAGCAAACCCCTGTAATAAACAAAGAACATATTGTAACTTTGTGTTACAATTCCGACATTCTACATTAAAACTGTGTGTGGACTAAAATGTCTGACTGACTTACTGTTAGGTTTGTATTTCAAGGCCAGAGGTAATGGAGAAATTAAAATGAAGTTAAAATAAATGTGAATATGACTAATCAAATGACTTTAACCCAAGTCTAGGAATTACAGTCTGCAGATACTATTTGCAGGCAACCCTCATTATTTTTGGCCAGCAACATTCCTCAAAGATATTAAATCTGTAAAGGCCCACACCAAATCATTTTTCTTTCTGTTTTATTATTTGTACCATAAACAGCCATCAGCCTCCTTTTTGCTGTTCCTCCATTGAGATCTTAACAGCACCTACAGTCTGAATCCAAGCATACATGTGTATGACAAGCCATTTTTTATGGGCATTTATCATCTTTACATGCTAACCATACAGTGTATAATCCATTTGTGTTCAGAGGGAAATTAAATAATAAACCAAAGTAGTTACTATGGGAGTCCTCCTTAACTAATTAATTGGTTTCCCCTTGACACACTTGCATCCTACATTTATTGGGGGAGCGTGAGGCTCCAGGGCCTCATCCTTTGAAGTGAAGGGAGTCCCTACTTCTTCAGCATCTTCTGGATCTGCTTCCCTCCGTGGTGGGTTCATGTTGGTCCAGAGTAGGCCGAATCCCCGGTGTCAAGTTGCACTTGTGCAACATTCAGCTAGCTGGCAAATGGTGTGTCATATCACCTGATGGTGCAACATCATTAATGGCATCCTGGTTGATGGAAGAAGTGGGTTGTACCCTGACGTTAGTGGGAAGAGCCTCAGTTTGCAGTGCCATGAAACAGGCTTCAGTCTGTGCTTGGATGTTGTCAGTCTGTGGTGCCTGTTTCAGTACAGTTATCATTCCACCTTGTGCTCTTGCTACAGCTAACTTGTCTTTTTAGATCTCCTGCCATTTTACCTCTGGCTCTCTCTCTCTAGATTACCCAGTTTCTCTACTGTCCTGATCTCAGCTTGAATTACACACCTAAGAACCCTTGCTGCCTGCCTTGACCCTCTGACTGCTTTTGACCTTGCTTTTTGCCTCCTCCTTCAGCTTTGGTACTTCTGGTTATTTTTCTCTGGGCTCTTGTACTCACTGCAAGTTGTGCCGCAAACCACTCTTGTACAATAAATGTATGCACACATTGCAGGGATAGTTATCATTTGGGATAATTTATTTGTTGCAATTTGTAAGCACTTTAAATGTAGCTAGTTTCCCTCATAGGCTCCAGTCAAAAGCTGGGTAATTAAGTAGAAGGGTGTTTAGAAATTGCTAACCTGAGATTTGTGAGAAAATTAAACCATGTGTTTAGAATCTAGATATTCAAATTTTAATAATTACATTAATGCATGTACAATTTTATAACTGCACTTTAACATGCATTAAATAAAGGTGGCTCATATTCAAGTCAGAGTCAATTATGTAGCATAGAAGTCTAAATATAAATGGCTCTACATTAGTAACAGCTGATTCCTCTTTCCTAGAGCCAACCCAGTTTGTGATATTAAGATTGACTGGGCAGTTATTCAAAGAACTCTACAAATGTTTAGCCTTCAGTCACATGGTGCTATTATATTTGTATGCCAGCACTATATACAGCCAGATGCTCTTTCCCCTTAACGAATGTGTAAAATACATGATACAGAAGGCCTACTTAGCATTACAAAATATTTCCCACAATCCTTCATGAATTTACTGTTGACGTTTTTCACCGCTTAGAATGTGTATTGATGTTTCAAATATCTGCAACAATATCATAACGTTCTTATTTTGGTTCAAACGTTACACTGGTTCTATGTAAATGTATGTGGACACTAATTATGTTTGGTCAAACAACCTGGGAGGCAAATAATCAAAGCTATTTTGAGACTAAATCAAAGTCGACCTCTTTGAGCTAATTCTCAAATTTTAGTGAAAATATCCATTAGTATTTGAATTGGGAGCTATGTTTCACTAGCAGCCAAGACATTTCAGACACACTTCATTAAAAAAATAGGTAAAATAATTTTACCAGCATTTCAGAATGCATATTTGGAGATATAAGGAAATGTTAATATCAGCAAGATTTAAGATCCCACAAATGAATGAACCTGGAAGTCTCTAAGATGATGTCGGCCAAGGAATGTTTATCTAATTATCATGCCATGCTTGGAGACAGAACATTAAAGCCAAAGAAACCTCTGTATACTCCTGAACAAGAGTCAGACATGCATACAAACTGTGGAGGAAAAGATGTTTTCAGCTACATGATAAGTTTTGACTTTGATTAATCAACAAACAAAAAATAATGTTCTGGGGAGAAAATAATGTTCACACACCTATGACTTCAGCTGAATAACTTCAGTATGTTACTAATAAGGCTTGGGGGTCTCCAGGGTGGTGCAGGCCCAGGTTCACGCAGCACCTGCTGGAGGGATGGCATCACGGGGGGTCTCACCGTACACACCTAGGGTACCCCTTCCCTCTGTGGAGGGGTCTGAGGACGGGAGGGAGAGTCGGCGGTGCCGCTCCCAGGTGCTTTCCCTGTTTGTTAGCCGGACCACTCTGGCATCAGATACGCGATCCGTGTCCTCTCACCCTGGGGGAAGTAGCAGGGCAGGAATATCCAAGTCCCCAAGCCTGTGTAGCAGCCTGGGCAGCAGGTTGGGTCGCCCCATTGGCGAGACTAGTAGGATTTAGGGTGATGTGCGGGGGTGATTCCGAGGCAGCCCCCAGGCCCATACGTCATGCTCACCCAGACCGCAGGTCAGGGGATGCGGGGGCAGGGATCTTTCTACCACGAGGAGAGCCGTGGAGGCCTATCAAGGGTACGGGGATGGTCGGTGTCCCCTGGGCGTGCTGTGGATACTCCCATGGTGACTCGGAGGTCACGGGAAGGTACTTTGGGGTTTTCAAGGACCCTATCGGGAGGCAGTGATTATGGCTGTACTAGCCAGGCTGGTCGTCGGGAGGCATTTGGCAGGGTCCAGGTTACTGGGATGGATTGGTGGGAAAGCTTGCACAACAGTTCTCCCAGGCGGATTGTTTCTGCTTCCAGGACTGGGAGCCCTGTGTTTGAGGAGCGACGTCGTCATTCCATCTTGGACGGAGATTTCAGGGTGTCGGATGCTGTGCACACCGGATTGGACGTTTCAGCCGCAGCCTCCGTGCCGACAACCACGGCTGGCTTGGGAGGTGAGTTTGTTATTCTTGCACCACGACAGAGGGATCTCCTACATGACCTCATAGTTTTAGTGGATTCCTGGGGTGGGGAAAGGCCGGGAGTTGCGGGCGTCAGTCAGGCGTGGGTTCCCAGGGATGTGGGTACGGTTGCGAGGGATGGGGGGCAGGAGACTATGAGCGCGGTTAGCGGGAGCGGTACGGTTGCAGGATCGGTGATGTCGGAGGTGGAATCGGACAGGGAGTCTGAAGGTTGCGCATCTTAGGCATTGCGGAGGAACGGGTATATGTCCTTTTCAGGTCCCTTGGGGGTGCATTTGAAGTTAGAGGTTAAGGAGAAGCTATGGAGTAGGGAATTCATAGAGATATTTTCTCTCCTCCCCCTTGAGGAATATATTGATCTCAAGGAGGAGGATAAGGAAGATGTCAAGAAGGCTGAGGAGGAAAAAAAGAAAAGGTACCAGAAGATACCGAAGACCTTCGGTAACTAGCTACAGGCCTTTTGTGTGTTGGCTAGTGTAATTGGGGAGAAGACGCCAGAAAAGTGCTGCCCGCTGTTCTGCTACTTGCAGGGCATCTGGGAGGCGTGCAGAAGTCGTCAAGGGCCGGTGCCGCAACATCTGCAACGGCCGTTAACAAAAAGGTTGTCTGTTGGGTTTTCAACGATAGCCAGTGTAAGTGGGGGGCGTCCTGTAGGTTCAAGCACGAGTGCTCGGGCTGCGGGGGCTCTCACAGTTACAGCTGGTGCTTCAAGCGGGGGAAATCACCTGCAGGGGATAGTCGGGGGTTCTGGTACTGGGGCGGCTGCCGCGGGGTCGGTCCCCAGTGAAGCTCGACGCGATGCTACCGTGGCTAAGCCGCTACGCTAATACGGCGGATGCCGAGTTGTTACGGGAGGGTTTTTTGCACGGGTTTTATATTCCATTTTCGGGCAAGGTGGGGGGCCAATGTTTGCAGGTCCATTTCGGCCCCCCCCCAGTTGCCAACTTATGGGTTTCGCCACTGCGGGTGGTTCCTAAGAAAGAGCCTCGGAAATACATGTTGATCCATCATTTGTTGTACCCATCTGGGGGGTGATGATATCGACAAAGATTTGTGCTCCGTCTCCTAAGCATCGTTCGACCAAGGTCGAGTTGGTTAGGAAGGCTGGGCCCGGGGCCCTTATGGCTAAGGCGGACGTCGAGGCGGCGTTTCGGCTTCTTCCAATTCACCCCGATTGTCACCACCTGTTGGGGTGTTTCTTTGAGGGAAAATTTTTTGTAGACCTGTGTCTCCCTATGAGATGTTCCATTCCTTGCTCCTATTTTGAAAAGTTCAGTTCATTTCTAGAAAGGGTGGAGTCGGGGAGTCCCTTTTTTGTTCATTATTTAGATGACTTCCTATGCGTGGGGCCGGCGTCATGGGATACTTGCCGATTTTTGTTAAGAACTTTGGAGTTTCTGAGGCACTTTAATGGAACAGTGTTTTTTCGCTCCAAGGTGGTCTCCGTGGAGGACTTGGAACTGTTTACGGATGCGGCTGGTAGCACTGGTTTCGGGGCATATTTCGAGGGCCGATGGTGCACAGCTCGGTGGCTGGATGCGTGGTTTTTGGATCCCATTATCCGTAATCTGGCCTTCATGGAGTTTTTTCCTTTGGTGGTGTCTCTGATGCTGTGGGGGGAACACTTGAGGGATAGGAAGGTGATATTTTTTACGGACAACATGGCAGTGGTGCAAGCAGTTAATAATCTGTCTGCGGTCTCTGCGCCGGTGGTCTGTCTGCTACGTCATTTTGTGCTGTTGTGTATGTCACGTAACATATTTTTCCGTGCTCGCCATGTTCCGGGTTTCCTTAACGGGGTTGCTGATTCTCTGTCTTGTTTCCAATGGGCGCGGTTTCGGGCATTGGTGCCGGAGGCGGATGAGGAGAGTCGGGTCTGTCCAGAGAAGAAGTGGCGTCTCGGGACCTCTTGTTTGGGCGGTGTGTGAGGGCTTCCTTGGCTCAGAGCACTAGGATGTCTTATTCTAAGGTCTGGGTGAGATGGGAGGCTATGGTGGGGCAGGTGGGGGACGTGGGACAGCATGCTGTGCGCTTTGAGGTGTTCCTCTGGTTTCTCACTAGTTTATTTGCAGGGGAAGCTTCCCCGGCAACTTTGGATAAATCTATGGTGGCTATGGCGTTCTGGTTTAAGGTTAGGGGCTGGGAGGATGTGACTAAACATTTTTTAGTGAAACAGGCAGTCAAGGGGTTCCGTAGGGGAAAGCGCCGGCCTGACTCGCGTCGGCCATTATCTGTACATGTGTTGGAGCCGTTGTTAGGGGTGTTACCGGTGATCTGTTCCTCGCGCTATGAGGCTCATTTGTTTTCAGTGGCATTTTTGGTAACATTTCTGGGGGCCTTTCGTATTGGCGAGGTAGTTTGTAGCTCTAAAGCGGGTCTAGGGGGTTTGCGGGTCAGAGATGTGCTGGTAATGGAGGGTTTCTGTTAGCATTTAGCTTGCTAAGTCTAAGACTGCTAAGTCTAAAACGCGTAGAGGCTACCACTGTTCCAGCGCTGCATCTCCCACGACCTATTTGGAGTCCAGCTCCGCTTGTGACTGCAGGAACAGTCATATTACTTTTACAACGACTTTTATATCTACTACTCTGTGAGTTTTTCCAGTGCTAGGGGCCAGCATATGTTACCTACTGGTCCTGCACATGTATATTTCTTTATTTATTTCAGAATTATTAAAGCTGTTTTTATGGACCCACAAGTTCTCAGCTGATCTGATTGACACTCACGTATGTTTGTGAGTGCATCCACTTATATCTTCTTTTATACTATTTTAAAGAGGCAATATTGCACTATTATACTGTGTGTTTTATTTAAGGTACCCACACCTTCGCGCCCATCTGCTTTTTTATTGTCACTGTATTTGGGCATTTCGGAGTGCTCCAGAAGGCTGCAGTGAGTGTGGTACCGCAAGTATCTAATTTTTATTCTGCACTAGGTTCACTTTACACAAATCACCTTTGTTTGCACTAAGTCTAAGACTGATCAGCTGGGTAAGGGCTGTGATGTTGTGCTTTATCAGGTGCCTGGGTCGGCATTGTGCCCGGTGGCATGGGTGTCAAAGTTCTTAAGGGTTAGGCCGGTGGAGGATGGGATTTTTTCATTCATGCGGATGGTATGGCGTTATCACGTTTCCAATTCTTTAGGGTGTTTCGGTTAGGTTTAAAGCACCTGGGGTGGGATCTTTCGCTTTATGGGACGCACTCCTTTCGCATTGGGGCAGCCACAGAGGCGGCTCAATTAGGTTTGGGTGAGGACATGGTGAAGAAGATTGGGAGGTGGGAGTCGCAGAGGTTCCGCTCCTATCTCCGTCCGGCGTGGCTAAATTGGTGAGGATGCACTGGGAGAGTTTGGGGGCGTGGTGGGGTAAGAGTGTGGATTTTCAGGTTACTGGTGTGTTTTTTCTGTTTCCCCAGGTTTAGTCGCTTGGATAATTGGGCATTCCTTCGTATTTTGGGCTCAGCGAAGAGCCGCAGCTCGTCCCGATGGCCAACAGCTCGTCCCGATGGCCAACAGCTGGGTTTTTCCAGGGCTCATTTGGAAGTTAAATGGTTTGGTTGCAGGGGATATGGTTGGGGAGATGTATTTGCCGAACTGATTCATTTGGGGGGAATGATTTAGGGCTGGTTCCTAAGAGGGTATTGGTTCTTACCATGAAGCATGATATCAATAGGTTGAGGGATTGGTTACCGGGGGTGGTGGTGGTCTGGTCCGAGATAGTGCCCAGGTTTCAGTGGATACATGCTAGAGATGAGGTGGCTTTGGGAAAGAGCAGGATTAAGATTAACCGTTTAATGTCAGCTTTGGTCAGGAGAGTGGGGGGGGGGGGGGTAGTTCGGCATAGGGAGTTGGAGGCGCAGTTGCCAGAATACTACAGGGCAGATGGCGTTCACTTGTCAGACGTGGGTCTTGATTTACTCAATATGGGTTACCAGGCAGGTTTGGAAAGAGCATTTTTTAATGGCGGAAAGTTGGCATAATGTGTCAAGCACTGGGTGTGTGGCAGGGGTTTAGGAGGTAATGGGGGTTGGAAGATAACATTCAGGTTAGGAATGGCCATCGTCAGGAAACTGGTCCTTTGGAAGTTATGGTGGTTGGTGGGTATGAGCTGGCCTGTGGCTCATTACCCGGGTGGTGTAGAGGCATCTCGGTATGCCTCGTATTAAAGGTTTATTCAGGAATTGCACTTTTATGTTATAATAACATGTTATGTTATGTTTATGTTTGGGGTCATTGCCTTAGTATTCTGTATAATTGGGGGAGGGCAGGTTATGTGTGGGCAATGACCTTTCTATGTTATTTATACATTTAAATATATTTAAATGTATTATATTTATATATTAAACAGCTGTGGCCTTATATTCCCATTTATATCTGTGTCCGTGTGATTATTAAAAAGTTGAAAGGTTTTATCTTGTAAGGGTCCCAAGCATCCGACGATGCCTATGTCATGATGCTCCTGGAACTACCTAAGAGCAAGGAGCCTTGGCAGGGTGAGGAGGTGGGACCCTGGAAAGGGTTAAGTAAAATAGTGATGTCACAGCTGTGGGAGGGGTCATATAAATAGACCCCTCCATCTTAGAATCATTCAGATTTTAACTGACAGCCAAAGTGATAGTTGTCCTGCCCACCCTCCCTACAGGGTTTGGGGTAATTTGGGGGTTTTGCTTGGTTGTCACAGCTGCAAGGGTTTAGGAGGTAATGGGGGTTGGACGATAACATTAAGGTTAGGAATGGCCATTGTCAGGAAACTAGTCCTGTGGAAGTTATGGTGGTTGGTGGGTATGAGCTGGCCTGTGGCTCATTACCCGGGTGGTGTAGAGGCATCTCGGTATGCCTCTATAAAACGTTTATTCAGGAATTGTACTTTTATGTTATAATAACATATTATGTTATGTTTATGTTTGGGGTCATTGCCTTAAGTATTATGTATAATTGGGGGATGGCAAGTTAATTGTGGGAATTATGATGTATAGGCTTTAATAAAACTGTCTGACTGTCTGCATAAAGTAATGAGTAGGGAGGCATTTGTGATCCCTTAATGCTCAAAAACATGTTTGTTTCAGGCCATCCAGTTGCCTATCATTACAAACTGCCATTTGATGTTGAATTTATTAAGCATGAGAGAGATGGAGTAAAGCAAAGCATCCTGTACATTTTCTGCTGAGGTAAAGTGTGTTTTGTGACATATGATAAATGGAGCAAATAGAACCACATTCACATTGCATTCTATTGAAAAACACAATAACATATGATTATCTGACTTTTCTTCTATACCAAATATATTTGTAGAAATGCTATGAAGTTAGCAATCCCCAGGTGTATATTTCAAAAACTTTATGACACCGCCAATCAAATGTTTAATGGGTATTCTTCATTATATTTTATGGGAGATGCAGGTTACATTCTGATTGCAGGACCCAACCACTCAAAGTACTATTGTGCTGGGATAGGGGCATCCTGATGGGCCAAATGCAGCCCATCTGACAGCAAGGTGCAGCCCACATTCAATAAACTTTTTCTGAATTTCTTTTGTATTAATGCTAAATTACCATTTCATCTTTTTATTATATTCATTTAGATCCCCAGTATGCAAATTGAATTGTAATTTATGTTAATCACTGGTCCTCTGTGACTATATTGTACATACTTAAAGCTACTGCTTGTACTTTGTACATACATTTCTTTATTCAAACTCAGGGATTCAGGGACTGTCTAGTGCCCAAAATGTATCTTCCAAATGTTAATGCATATAAGTACTTTAATATGCATATTTTACATTTTGCATTGCTTACAATATAAAATACTTACAGCTAGATGAAACTGTGAAATTACAGCAGTTTGCAAAAGACCAGGACTGCCCACACTAGCTGAGTAAACGTCAATTTCCTTTTTTTTTCTGCAGGAACCAATATACCAGTATAATTTCATTCAAGTGAATTTCCTGTCTCTCTAGTGATGTTATCAGACAATTTGTTGCACTGTTAGGAGATCCTACTGTGTACAAGGGCAAGTCTATCACAATTACACACAATGCATTATATTCCAACAGCACAGGAAGTGACTAAATGAAAAAAAACTTTGTATGCTCAGTGTCGATATAATCAGTGCTGCTGCACTTGAAGTATACATGCAGAGTAATCACTGGGGGAGGGTTTGAATGCCCGCATCAAATCACACTGGGAAAAAGTCTGTGCACTATACAAGCAGTCTTCAACTTGCACCAAAGTGAGTTTGGGTACTAGACTGTACCTTTAATGACTTTTGCAGCTGTAACGTCAGTTATCACATACCGTATACCTCATATTTGTTTTGAATGGTTTCAAATTATATCAGCATAATCTAGCTACAGTGACAGTACTTGCCTATCAGTGGTCACTCAAAATTAAGAATCTCACCGCTGGTACAAATAAAACAAGTCAATGTACATCTGCTTGATGCTGACTTTACAAAACATGAATTTATTAAATTACATTAAACACACAATGTAAAACAAGCATACCCATTGTAAAATAAACATAAGCGCTTGACCATATTGATTGTAGCCACCAATCTCATTTGATAAACTCTGGCAGTGAAACTGATTTAGCCTTTAAAGGATTTATTTACAGAAACAACAATGGTTTATCAACAGTTCAATGTTATTTTAAATTTTACTGTTTCATTTTATTTTAGCTTTAATGATAAAATGAATCAACATTATTTTGCAGGAAACAAACATTTTCTTGACATTTTTATAGATTATCATATTTTTAAAGTCCTCAAATAATAGATATTAAACAAACTAAACACAATGAATGTGCAATCACAGAGATGCATCTAAAGCTAAACTACTTGATTGGTGGACTTTCCCTGCCTTTCTATATGCAGGGCCCCTATTGGGCACACCCGTGAGGTAGAGAAAAAGTCACTATCATACCTACATTGAATCTGTGGAAGTGGATGTTAGGAAAGAGAACAAGCCAGAGAGATGCCATCCCAAACTGTCTGTCCACACACCAGCCTTGCCCTTTATTATGCCTCTGATTCTTTGCCATAAAAATATTTTATTAAATAAAAATCTTTGTAGGAAGGACAATACAGAACAAAGTGAAAAAGACTGTGAGCAAAGCAGAGCTTACATTAAGAGATATCTGTCATCTCATGTGGCACCCCCACAAATGTATAGGGAGATTATTATCATGGCGGCTAATGTGAAATCTAGCCACAACCTCATTCGGAACTATATAGATGAAAATTCATCATTCACAAATTTGATTAAAGGTCCACTTTTGACTCAACATTATAGGGCCTACTCAATAAAGAGAGAATTGTAGGAACTGAGAGAAATGTAAGCCAATATAACCAAGTTGGAAGTCCCAGTGCACCTGAATGGGAGAATTGGCCTTAAATTTGAAATTCCCATCTCAGTTCCTCTCTCTTTACTGATTATTGGGAGTGTGGTCGTTGAAAAATTTAGAAATATGAAATCACTATAAACATCTGCTAATAACCAGCTCACCTTCTCTAGCTCAAGTAACTGTATTACTTCTGTAGAATGTACATTTAGACATCATTTTGGAAGACAAATATAAAATATAGTTCTCCGGTGTGATATCACATTCAATATCATTGAAGTGCGAACACAGTGAACTTATTACATTTTTGTAGTTTTGTGTAACAAAAATTGGGGCAGTGGGATACTTTACTAACAGCCTTACTTGTTTGGAGGATTTTTTTTTAAGGAAAATTATTAAATCCACTGAAAAAATTATTTTATAACAATTTTTTTTAGGACAGAAAAATCGTCCTCGAATAAATTTTTCAAAACAAAACGTCTCTGGACTTTTTGCAAAACTTTAAGATATCACATATACATATGATATTAATAGCACAAAATTCCTGTAGATAGAGGAAGAATAAAGCCACAATCCACAAGACAAAGAATCGATCAAGGATTTTTTCTTAATTTTGAACAATGCTATGCACAGGTGTTAGTTATAAAACTGGATCTCATGATGGTTATCACTAGGAGAATCTAAAATACCTTTTGTGCCAAGTTGTTACCAAATATTTTAAAAATGTTCTTTTAGAGTATCAGACATGTCCCTAATTCACTAGCATAATATTCATACAAGAAGAAGAAACCCTTCTATATATTCATGTAACTGGAAAAGCTTAATTGCAGTTTTTAAAGTTTTAGACTACACACTTCAAAGAAGAAAAATGAAAAACTCCAGCTCACGCATTTAATGTTAAACAGTGTTTAACATTAAAGTCAGTATGCTGTATATAGTAACACATTTATATTAGAAGCAATAGAGTAGGGTAGGTTGTCTGCCCTGGGGCTGGTTGATTCCGGTTGATTCCCCCACTTTTACCACTATGCACCAGAATTTGTTTTTTAGATATAAGCCTTTATGGCCTATCATACATGTCTTATTTATAAACATGATATTTTTCAAATATGTTTTAAATAGCATGGTTTTCCATATTCTGAACATCAAAATGGTGTAATGCAGTGGGACTTTTATTCTCAGCCCAGCCCTGAAAAGACCCCTAAATGCAGTATCATAACTAACTTTGGTTCGTCTGTTAGATTTTTTAAATGTTAATATTTTTTATTTCAGTACATGGTTATCAAGATATAGCACATATTATAGGTACATCACAACCTAAGGCAGAAGTATTATGTAAACTAGTGATACATGTCATCATTAAACTATGCAGAGAGATTTGAAACAAAATCAAGGGAAAACCTTTCAGTTAAAGTAGTAAATTGTGGTTGAAGGACAGACCAACTCATAGTGGAGGCTGTATCACAGGAATACAGTAACAGAGGTAAAGTAGAGAGGAGGGAGGAAGAAGAGTGAAGAACACAATAGGGTGGTCAGACAAAATCTGCGTCCAGGCGTCTGTTTGTTTTTAACCTATACATTGTACAGGGATTTTTTTTATAAATGCATGTAGACATTGCATAGGATTTGTTTCTAAGGTTTCATTTAGTCTTCTCTCTGCTTTTGCTTACTTGTAAGATGATCAGTTCAGATGCGCTGGGTACTCAGTTCATGTGCACCAGCAATGTAATGCAAAAGCTAACAACTCCAGTCATGTTTTCTTTAATTTACATAAACTGTTGGTAGGCAATTAGCGAGGGATGGGAAGGTAATAATAAAAGATCTGGATTTGTGGGGAAATGTGGGGGAAATTCAGCAACCTAGAGCTTGGGAATAACCATTCCCACCATGCACAGTTAGTTCCTTGGTTGACACAATAGTAATTAAGACGTAGCTAACTGAATATCACGAGCACCACTAGGACTTTACATTTTCTGCACTTCTGATGTTTAGCTCTATGCACATGGGTATATTCATCCATGAGCAATGTCTAAATAAACAGTTCCACTGTAAATACAAAGTTACAATAATCCATGCCTGGCTGGTAAAGGACCATGGGGGCCATAGTCAAGTGGTTCGCTCTCCCAAAGTAGCTGGGTGGGAAAAATTCTCCCACTGAGTTTTATCGGAGAATATTTCCAACTCGGCTACTTTGGCCCAAGGTTTACAATTTCCATCCCAATTCCCTGTAATTCTCTCTTCATTGAATAGAAACTTTAATCTTCAGGAGTCATCATGGAAAATGCATTAACCTTCACAAACAGAGATGACTTTTATAAGCAGCCGATTAATCTGTGATTTAAAATATCTTAAGCATAGTAATGCCAACAAGTACAGTCTGCACTGCGAAGCTGGACCTTTCTCACGGAAAAAAAATAAATGAAAAATTGATTCACTTCCTGTTATTCTTCATGGAAATTCATGGCTTTTCGCTACTGAAGTTAAACCGAACAAGCTTTATTTCTTACTAGTATGACACGTAGTTCATGAAGAAAACTGGAAATGTGTAGCTGCTGTCTACTTGCTTTACAATTAGTTCTATGATTGGAAAACTTAAAGTGGTAGGACCCCATTTAAAAAAAAAATGAATATGCATTTTTTTAAGTGGCTTTAGCACTTTATATTAATTTTATAGCTCTACTTGTATTCAAAATATCAAACTGATTTTTTTTTTAGCAAGATAATATTCTCTGGGTATTGCTTAAAAAGCTATAACTCCAGGCATTTAAACACAATCTTCTAGTGAATAGAACAGATACAAGTAGTCACAATGAGCAATAACTTGCTGCATCTCAGTCACGGAAATCCAGTGTTAACATGACTGCGTCTTTAATACTCCTGTTCTAGAGATAAGACCAGAACAACATCCCCATATAAGTGTTGGGCATAGCCATCTCCGTCCACCTTAAGCTTTGTCTAACTTAACTGCTACAGCTATAGTTCTTGTTTTTGAATTTATTATACCTTCTTATTATAACAAAATATTGACTGTTATCTATAAAACTAGCACAGAGAAAAGTGTCAGGAACAGATTAAAAATAGATGCAATTATTGAAGTGTAATTTTCTAAGTGCATTTCTGCACTTGTTCTTTTATACATGGGCTGGTGCTAAGCTAACCCAGCGCAACCCAGAACTGCGGCTCTGCTGGATATAGCATTAACTTCCAACATTTGTCGAGAATTAATATTAAACATCGGTGTATGTGGTCATAGTGTTACTATTGAGGCTATTATTATATATAAAACCTATTGTGGCCTTTCTACATTTCAATAAGCAAAGAGAGTTGCATTTTCATTAGAAGTAAATATTTGAAGTACCTGCTATTGGCAATAAAAATAAATTATTTAATCACCATGGAAACTGTTTCTGAAAAAAAAAAAAAAAAAAATAGCACAATTTCAGTAACTATGCCAAAGATACATAAGGCTGTACACACGATGAAGCATACGATGAATGAAGGCCAAAGAAAAAATTATATTCATTGTTTTTATTACTAGATCTCGCTTTTGCATGGCTTTACTTTTATTGTTAGCTATAAATGTTCATAGATCACAAACATATTCAGGAGCACTGTACAAATGATATGTGAGCTAGTATTGTTAAAGTCTAAGCATAGTTTGTAGTTGACAAAAAAAAATATTTCCAAAATGTGGTTACATTTGTTATAATAGCTTAAAGAATCATTATGAAAAAAATACAATGTTCCTGTTAGGCTTTGTTTGGCCTTTGAACCTAAAGAACAGGCAACAAATTTTGTCTGAGCTTTTATTTATAGAACTATTAACCATGAATCAGTAAAACTCACAAACAGGCTAGGTTCCGTGCATAATATTCTTCCCTGTTTTGTGTCAGACCCACTGACTGCCATTTAAATGACACTGGAAACATTAACAAACTCTCTGTGGATTAATGAAGCGAGCTAGCTAGTCGTAGAAAAGCTACTTTAAACAAATGTAAACACATGACTACCAGTTGATAGAGACTACATATAGTTTCTCGTTTAAGAACTTAACTCTTTGAGCACACATGACATGCCTCAAAGGACAACTATAGGCATAAAATAAACTTATGAATACAAATAAAATACCTTATTTGTTTGTAAAGTTCTATCTGGTGGTGGACATGTTTGGGATGTTGGGTCAGATCTTTTTTCTCAAAATATGTTCTAACCAATGATTCTAATCAACATGTCTGCCCTGATACAGCTGTACGGAGCAAAGAAGTTCCCACAAGGCACCTTGTTTTTATTATCACATAGTTGCCAATATTGGCTATGTTTCCAGGGGCACATATGTGTGCCACATGCTGCAGACAAGCATGCAAAGTGCAGCCAGGCAGTATGTAGGATGCATATACGCCAGGGCTTGACAAATTGATCTGAGTTTTAGGAGCCAGCTAAAAAATCTAGGAGCCAGACAACGGCACATAAACACAAACACATGCAGTCACACACAGACACATAGCCTGTCACATATACATACACAATAAAGGATCCTTTATTCTGATTTGAAGGACTAGGGTGAAATTCCTCTCCGTGCACCCTCCACTTCTGAGAGCGAAACCTGTTACACCTTGTTTTTCTACATATATATACACACACACACACACACATATATATATATATATATATATATATATATATATATACATCCAGTCAATCATATATATACACACACACACATCCAGTCAGTCACATACATATACACACACATCCAGTCAGTCACATACATACACACAAAACACATCCAGTCAGACACATATATACACACAAAACACATCCAGTCAGACACATATATACACACAAAACACATCCAGTCAGACACATATATACACACAAAACACATCCAGACAGACACATATATACACACAAAACACATCCAGTCAGACACATATATATACACAAAACACATCCAGTCAGACACATATATACACACAAAACACATCCAGTCAGACACATATATACACACAAAACACATCCAGTCAGACACATATATACACACAAACCACATCCAGTCAGACACATATATACACACAAAACACATCCAGTCAGACACATATATACATACAAAACACATCCAGTCAGACACATATATACACACAAAACACATCCAGTCAGACACAAATATACACACAAACATATCCAGTCAGACACATATATACACACAAACACATCCAGGCACACACATATATAAACACAAACACATCCAGGCAGACACATACACAAGACAGCAGGTTTTGGGTTATTTTTAAAGAAAAAAAAAAAAAAAAAGCTTTCCTGCTATCCTCCCAAGTGATTAGCACTATATCGGTGCGCGAGGGGGCGGAGCAGGAAGTCTGTGCAGCCGGTGCACTCACTCTGCTCCCTCGCGCACCGCTGCTGGAATCAAGAAAAGAAAAAACGATACCATTGCCAAGGACACCATGCAGGGCTGGCGATACCCGGGCGCCAGGTCTGATTTCCTAGTCGCCATGGCGACCTGCGTCCGGGGTTTGTCGAGCCCTGATATATGCACATACAGATCCAATTAATTAATCATGGTAGGTCCTATGAGATCTCCACCATGATTTATTAATTGGATTCTGTCTGTGTGTATATCCATCCTACATACTGCCGGGCTGCACTTTGCATGTTCTGTCTGCAGCATGTGGAACAAATATGTGTCCCTGGAAATATGGCTGATGTTGGCAACTATGTTATCAGTAAAACATTTTCACTGAAAACCAGGGGGCCACCTGCCCCATGACTAGTATGTTTTGTAATTATTTTATTACACAGCCTAAATGATACAGGGGAGCAAGCTGTATAGAAGCTCTGAGTGAGAGGTGAAGTATTAGCAGGCATAGATTGCCTGTTCCACATCTTACTCATGCTCTGTGCCTTCAGTAATGTCAGGATGCCAGGTGTTATGCGGCATCCCTCTGATTCAGATGGCATGGGGCTGCAGCACAGCATGGTCTTAAAGTGGAACACTTCTGATTCGCGACCTCTATCCTGTAGTCTCAATTTTCTGTGACACTGTGTGCAAAGTGAAAGTTTGAGTGGCATTCCCAAGCCTCACCCCCTGGTGTTCCACGTTGCAAGTGTCACAAGTTAGGAGCTATGTAAAGAATTTTAGCTACTCTTGGAATGGACACAATCCAATTAATTAATCATGGTAGGTCTATGAGATCTCCACCCTGATTAATTAATTGCATTCTGTCTGTGCGTATATCCATCCGACATACTACCAGGCTTCACTTTACATGCTCTTTTCTGCAGCATGTGGAACAAATGTGTGTCCCTGGAAACATGGCCGATGCTGGCAACTATGTTAATTCAGTGGAATAGTTGAAAGACTTTTCTTTAAAATGAAATCTTTAAAAAAAACATTTGAATATTTGCAAGAAATTTAGCTACCACAATGTATAGCGATTGTTTTATGTCCTATAAAGTGATAGCATGCATACCATCTAACTTTAAATGGTCCTCTTGATCATCCATTCACATAGCATTAAACACAAGTAAGTTTTCTTTTAGAAATAGTCATATAGTCAAAAAAAAAAAGTTAAAAGGAAAAATGTAACCTCACTTTAACCCATTTAATTGCATTATAATCTTATATAAAAAAAAAAACCCACCTCTAACAGTTTTTATTTAGTATGATGCCTCTTCCTGTGTAATTACTTCAGATAAATAATACTTACAACATGACACAATTAACCCTAACTCGTTAAAGGAGCACTACGCACCTTTTCCTCACAAATGAATAAAATGAGACCCTACAATAATTGCACATTAATTAGACAGAATGTGTGGGCTACATAATTGTTAGTCTGCTAGAATAAATACTGAGGTAATATAAAGTGCCTAACATGACTTATTCGTATAATAACCCTTACCATGGTAGTAACACAACTATTTGCACTTTATGGGCTTTGTTTTCACTGAGAAAACATCACTGAAGGAAGATTTAAGGTTCTAAAACTAGAAGTAATATTTTCCGTTCAGTGGGCTGTGGATTTGTAGCCCCCTTTAGTAGAATATGTACTATGCCTCTTAAAACATATTGGTCTTGGAGGAAAGTTTTTACAGCCTGGATTGGCAGACTGTTTAGATTTCTTGGTCAAACCGTGGGTCATTCCACAATAATCTGCAGGTGTGAATTATTTTGTTTCCATGCATTTCAGTTAGCCTGCAAAAATATTTTTTTCTGTATGTTTAATTAGATGTAGTCATAGCAGACAAGGAAACCAGTAAAAATAATATGGATATTGGCTATAAGAAAATGCTACTTTTAAGGAGCTGAGCCTAAACTGCTCTATTCCCTAAACAGTATCGACAATAGCAAAGCAGATCCTAAAAAAAATATTTATACAATGTGAAAACTAAATTGTAGCATATAACAATAGTGTGCAACAGGGTAGACATTTCAAATCCATAACACGCAGTAACCAAAACTGCCCTCTCATGTACTTGTGTACATAAAAGCAGGGTTCTGTGCGTTCCACAAATACTCATGTTACACTTGACATGCCGATTAATTTGAGGCTTGTGCACGGTGTAACAGCAGAAAGAGGGGTCTGTGCTGTTTTTGGAATGCACAGATCCCTGTTAACCACTGGACCACCAGGGAATAGCCCCCGCTTACCCCTAAAAGTGAAAGGTAAGAGAGAGGGCTCTGTGGAATTGGGGGAGGAAGAAGCAAGAAGCTGAGACAGAAGGTGACAGGGACTTATGATTCTGGAGGAAGGCACAAACATTTTGTAAGGATCCTTTCAAATCAAATGGTGTTAATCCATCCAATTACTTGTTATGTGTAGATTTTGGATGTTGCTTATGTGAAAAAACCTGTCTGACAGCATGACCACTGTTTTGAAACTGTCTCATGGCTTGACTGCAGTTGGTATTCACCTCTGGAGCTCCATCTTCCCGTGAGGCGCAGCTTGAGTAGCGCACACCTATCGCATAGCAAGCACGTGCTTTTTACAACCAGCAGGGGGCATGTATTTGTGCCCGTGGGTAGGGCTGGACTGGCCCGCCAGGATAATGGGACAAATCTCAATGGGCCACCTGCCATGGGCCGGTTTAAATCATTCGGCTGCTGCTGCCGGATGTTGCAACAGTAGCTATAAGAAGTTCGGCGGCCACCGCCACTTTAAGTAATTAGACCACTGCCACCGGATGTGGTTGCAGCAGTTCCATTACAGAGGCAAGTTGGAGGCAGAGACCACAGGGGGAGGGACACCGAGGGGAGGGGGAGAAGCACAGAGGGGTGGACAATAAAGGGTGGGAGAGAGACACTACGGAGGGGGGAGCACAGGGTTACACTACGGAAATAGGAGGAGAAAGAGAGAGACTACAGGAGGAGAGAGAGACATTAAGGGGGGGAGAGAGAAACTACAGTGGGGAAAAACAAATTATACAGAAATGAGAGGGGTGAGAGAGACTTCAGAAACGAGAGAGACTACGGAAATGAGAGAGAGACGTTACAGAAAGGAGAGAGAGTAAGAGACACTAAAGAAATGAGAGATAGAGATGCTACAGAAATGAGAGGGGGAGAGAGACTTCAGAAATGAGAGAGACTACGGAAATGAGAGAGAGACGTTACAGAAAGGAGAGAGAGTAAGAGACACTAAAGAAATGAGAGATAGAGATGCTACAGAAATGAGAGGGGGAGAGAGACTTCAGAAATGAGAGAGACTACGGAAATGAGAGAGAGACGTTACAGAAAGGAGAGAGAGTAAGAGACACTAAAGAAATGAGAGATAGAGATGCTACAGAAATGAGAGGGGGAGAGAGACTTCAGAAATGAGAGAGACTACGGAAATGAGAGAGAGAGACTACGGAAATGAGAGAGACGCTACATAAATAAGAGAGAGAGACAGTAAAGAAATGAGAGCTAGAGATGCTACAGAAATGAGAGAGAGAGAGATGTTACAGAAATAAGAGCGATAGAGACACTACAGAAATGAGAGAGATGCTACAGAAATATGACAAAGAGAGACGTTACAGAAACATGAAAGAGAGAGAGACGTTACAGAAATATGAAAGAGAGAGAGACGCTACAGAATTATGACAGAGAACAATGCTACAGAAATATGAGAGAGACCCTACAGAAATGAGAGGGAGAGAAACATTACAGAAATGAAAGGGAGAGAGAGAGAGAGACACAACAGAAATGAAAGGGAGAGAGAGACACCCCAGAAATGAGAGGGAGAGAGAGAGACTACAGAAATGAGAGAGAGAGAGACTACAGAAATTATAGGGGGAGAGAGAGACTATAGAAATGAGAGAGAGACTACAGAAATGAGAGGGAGAGAAACATTACAGAAATGAAAGGGAGAGAGAGAGAGAGACACAACAGAAATGAAAGGGAGAGAGAGACACCCCAGAAATGAGAGGGAGAGAGAGAGACTACAGAAATGAGAGAGAGAGAGACTACAGAAATTATAGGGGGAGAGAGAGACTATAGAAATGAGAGAGAGACTACAGAAATGAGAGAGAGAGAGAGAGAGAGAGAGACTACAGAAATGAGAGAGAGAGAGAGAGAGAGAGAGAGAGAGAGACTACAGAAATGAGCAGGGAGAGGTTCTACACAAACCATGGAGGGGGAGAGAGATACTACACACATGGAGGAGAGGAAAATACCATCCAACATGATAAGTTCCCCTGAAAAAAGAATGGGCTGGGTGCGAGGGTGAGTCCTTTAAATGCAATCTCAGTGCTGGGTGCTGGGTCAAGTCTTGTGAGGGCTATCTGAGTGCTGGGGTAAGGCCTGGGTGCTGAGTGAAGTCTTGTGAGTGCAATATTGGTGCTGGGTCAAGTCCTGTCAGGGCAATCTAAGTGCTGGGGTTAGTTCTGGGTGCTGGAGAAAGCCATTTTAGTGCAATCTGGGTGCTGGGTTAAGTCCTGGGTATAAAATCTAGGTGCTGAAGTACTTCAATATATCAACCCAATTTGAACACAAGGTTATGTCTCGTAAACTGCCCTGATATATACCTCTGCACAGAGCAATTAATTTAACTTTATGTACATACAGTGAGTGGCCTATGTACTGCCCTGTGCATGGGGTATATATTAATGCATTGTGTCCGATATAACCTTGTGTACATACTGGAGGTATATCTCGACCTAGGCTCACTGTTCTGAGGTGCTTTTAAAATGTATGGTTTTCCCTTTTATGAACAAAAAAATTATGTTATGCTATGGGGCTGGTATACAATTATTTTCCAGGGCTGATTTTTGTTCCCAGTCTGGCACTGGCCGTGGGTGTAGCCACTTCATCATAGGTACAGAGCATAAGGGAGGGAGGTAGGCAGTGCCATCTAGGCACAACTCCCATTATCTACTGCAGAGAGGGGAGATACCTGATGCTGGTGGGAGAGTTTATGGTCTAGACTCCCTGTATAATCCCTATATAATACCTTTTATTCCATGCATGTTTATTTCCAAGTTAGTACCCTTCTGTGTGAAGTCCTTGCTACCTGAGACACATACATGCTACTGTTTGATTACCCAATGGATCTCTTATTGACTATGCTGCTTTCTACTAACCCGACCGTTGCTCACAAACCGTGTCTGCCTGATGATGTTGACTAATCTTTTATTCGTGTTTTATAACATTAGCATATACCAAAGAATTTGACGCACAATCGGCTTAATTTGTCAAAATGTCATTAATCTCATAGTGACAAATGAGTGACTAAAATTTGTACAGTATGCAGTATACATGTTTCAAAACAAAAAAATAAATAACATAAAAATCCTCTGAAATATCTAAAAGTTGCTAGAAAATATGGCTGGTCCTTAACTATTCAATACATTACATTCAACAAAATATGCAGAAAGATGGTAAATTGTTAATCATATGATTACCAGTGGGGTGATCAATACATTTTTATCTAATATGTTATGGATGCAAATTTTCCTCTTCACACTCAACACATGGTTTTGTCTTTTACAATAATAATCCTTTATTTGCATGACCTCTAGTGGACTGAACATTAAATTACAACTTTTACTTTTGAAGTGAAATAGACCAGACCAAGGGGCGTCACTAGGGTTGATGTCACCCGGTGCGGAAACTCATGGTGTCACCCCCCCCCTGGATTTCCTCCAATACAATGCCAAACAGATTCCTTAGTAATGACTGTTAGATGGCCTATTAACTATGCCACACACAGGAGCCCCATAACTATGCCACAAAACCAGAGCCCCATAAATTATGCCACACCAGAGCCCCATAAATTATGCCTCACCTCTGAACAATTCATTATGTCGCACACACAGGTGCCCCATAATTATGCCACACAAAAGAGTCCCCTAATTATGTCACACATGGGGCCAAATAAATATGCCACACACAAGCGCCCCATAATTATGCACACATGGGACCGCCATTAATTATACAACACACAGGAGCACCACAAGGTGACAATTGTACAAGTCTAAAACAATACATATCTATACATACAACTCTCTCTCTCGCTCTCTCTCTCTCTCTGCCAGTATTATTGTGCCATTCATATGCCAGTGATATTGTGCGATTCAGATACCAGTAATATTCTGCTAGTCAGATACCAGGAATATTGTGCCAGTCAGAGCCCAGGAATATTGTGCCAGTCAGATACCAGGAATATTGTGCCAGTCAGAGCCCAGTAATATTGTGCCAGTCAGAGCCCAGGAATATTGTGCCAGTCAGAGCCCAGAAATATTGTGCCAGTCAGAGCCCAGGAATATTGTGCCAGTCAGAGCCCAGTAATATTGTGTCAGTCAGAGCCCAGTAATATTATGCCAGTCAGATATGAGGAATATTGTGCCAGTCAGTGCCCAGGAATATTGTGCTAGTCAGAGCCCAGGAATATTGTGCCAGTCAGAGCCCTGGAATATTGTGCCAGTCAGATACCAGAAATATTGTGCCAGTCAGAGCCCAGTAATATTGTGCCATTCAGATACCAGGAATATTGTGCCAGTCAGATACCAGGAATATTATGCCAGTCAGAGCCAAGTAATATTGTGCCATTCAGAGCCCAGGAATATTGTGCCAGCCAGATGCCAGGAATATTGTGCCAGTCAGAGCCCAGTAATATTGTGCCAGTCAGAGCCCAGTAATATTGTGCCAGTCAGATACCAGGAATATTGTGCCAGTCAGAGCCCAGTAATATTGTGCCAGTCAGAGACCAGGAATATTGTGCCAGTCAGAGACCAGGAATATTGTGCCACTCAGAGACCAGGAATATTGTGCCACTCAGATACCAGGAATATTGTGCCATTCAGAGCCCAGTAACATTGTGCCAGTCAGAGCCCAGGAATATTGTGCCAGTCAGAGCCCAGTAATAGTGTGCCAGTCAGATACCAGGAATATTGTGCCAGTCAGAGCCCAGTAATATTGTGCCAATCAGAGCCCAGTAATATTGTGCCAGTCAGATGCCTGTAATATTGTGCCAGTCAGAGCCAAGTAATAGTGTGCCATTCAGAGCCCAGTAATATTGTGCCAGTCAGAGCCCAGTAATATTGTACCAGTCAGAGCCCAGTAATATTGTACCAGTCAGAGCCCAGTAATATTGTGCCAGTCAGATGCCTGTAATATTGTGCCAGTCAGAGCCAGGGCCGGACTGGGAACAAAAACCAGCCCTGGAAAAAATTTATATACCAGCCCCATCGCATAAGATTTTTAAACCAGCCCATAGCATAATATAATTTTTTTTATTCATAGAAGGGAAAATCATGCATTTTAAAAAGCACATCTGAACAGTGTATTATTTATAGATAAGACTGATATATAAGCCTGTCTAGGGCAATATATATACCTCCAGTATGTACACAGAGTTATATGAATTGCCCTGTGCAGAGGTATATATCAGGGCAGTGTGTGAGACATATCCTGTAGCCTGTCTCTCGCATATCTGTAGCCTGTCTCTCTCTGTCCTTTCTGTGGCGTCTCTCTCTCTGTCCTTTCTGTGGCGTCTCTCTCTGTCCTTTCTGTGGCGTCTCTCTCTCTGTCTTTTTTTTGTGTGGCATCTCTCTCTCTGTCTTTTCTGTGGCGTCTCTCTCTCTGTCTTTCTGTGGCGTCTCTCTCTCTGTCTTTCTGTGGCGTCTCTCTCTCTCTGTGTCCTTTCTCTCTCTCTCTGTCCTTTCTGTGGCGTCTCTCTCTCTCTCTCTGGCGTCTCTCTCTCTCCCTCTCTGTGGCGTCTCTCTCTCTCTCTGTGGCGTCTCTTTCTCTCTCTCTCTCTGTGGCATCTCTCTCTCTCTCTCTGTGGCATCTCTCTCTCTGTGGCATCTCTCTCTCTCTCTCTGTGGCGTCTCGCTCTCTGTGGCGTCTCGCTCTCTGTGGCGTCTCGCTCTCTGTGTGTCCTTTCTGTGGCATCTCTCTTCCCACCTTTCCCCTTAGTGTCTTTCACCCCTTTCCCCCTGTAGTCTTTCACACCCTCCTCTTCCCCTGTACAGTCTTTCACCCCCCCTTCCACCTCCCCCTGTAGTGTCTTTCACCCCCCCTTCCACCTCCCCCTGTAGTGTCTTTCACCCCCCCCCTGTAGTGTCTTTCACCCCCCCTGTAGTGTCTTTCACCCCACCCTTTCCCCTCCCCCTGTAGTGTCTTTCACCCCCCCTGTAGTGTCTTTCACCCCCACCCTTCCCCCTCCCCCTGTAGTGTCTTTCACCCCCACCCTTCCCCCTCCCCCTGTAGTGTCTTTCACCCCACCCTTCCCCCTCCCCCTGTAGTGTCTTTCACCCCACCCTTCCCCCTCCCCCTGTAGTGTCTTTCACCCCACCCTTCCCCCTCCCCCTGTAGTGTCTTTCACCCCCTGCCCTTTATGTCTCACTCACCTTGTTTTCTCTGCTCCCCATCCCGCCGCCGGAACTGCTGCTGCTGCATCCGGCGGCAGCAGGCGAATTTCTTAAAGCGGCGACGGCCGCCGAATTGCTTAAAGTGGCCCACCGCCGCTTTAAGCAATTCGGCGGCCGTCGCCTCTTTAAGAAATTCGTCTGCTGCCGCCGGATGCAGCAGCAGCCGAACTCTTAAAGTGGCGGCCGCCGCCGCTTCACTTTAAGTGGCCAAGGCGGCCCCGGGGCAGGCGGCCCACCGGGATTTTTCCCGGTATCCCGGTGGGCCAGTCCGGCCCTGGTCAGAGCCCAGTAATATTGTGCCAGTCAGAGCCCAGTAATAGTGTGCCAGTCAGAGCCCAGTAATATTGTGCCAGTCAGAGCCCAGTAATATTGTGCCAGTCAGATGCCTTTAATTCCCCCAACCCCCCCTCCCAGTACTTACCGAATGCTTCTTCTCCGTGTTCTCGGCTGGACGTCTCCTCCATGCAGTCTTCCCTCCCGCACGGAGGAGGGAAACAGTCACCGGATGTGAAGTTAGGTCACATCCGGCGTCATTTTATTTTTTTTTCCCGGTCGCCGCATCCTGTTTTCTCAAGCGCAATGCGCTTTGAACATGGCAAGCAGGGGCTGGGGGCCCACGGGAGTAACTGAGCCCAGGGCAGCTGCCCCGTTTGCCCCGCGTTAAAGACGGCCCTGTATAGTAGTACTTCTTAGTCAGTAGTGCAGTTACCTTTTATAATTAAAAGACAAAGAGACTGCAATACAGATTACATTAAAGAAATGGAAACATTTTTAAATTTAATGATGTCCTGAAAGTCATCATCTTAGTTTTATTGGTCCTTTGAGAATAGGGGATTATATAGAAAACCAGCTCACACAAAATTTTAGGAATTGATAAAAAAGTGAAATTGCTGAAGTATCTTAACTATAAAAAAGAAAATTATTGTGTCTGTTTGTTTGTTTGAAGCAGGAAAAACTCTTGAACACTGAACTTCAGAATCATGAAATTTGCACAGCTTATTCATGCTAGAATTTCTAGGTCAACAAAACAATTTCAGCTCTCTACATTCTTATTTTCCTAAGTTATGAGTTAGTCAAGTATAGTGTCAACTAGCAAGCAATGCGCCCCAACCACAGTGCTGTCTCGGCAAGGTCACGTGACATGGGTTCAGCCTTTAGATAGAGCACACTACAGCTTGTCACATGGAAGTGTCTGGATTGGTTGTCTCCCTGTCACTTCAAAGTCATGGTGTGAAATATCACCCCAATGTTTTGTGTTGGGATGGAGACAAGAACCAAGGTAATAAAAGGAGCTTTTCTCCTCCCTTACTCTGAAAGTACTCCTGTGCCTTCTCCATAATGAATGTGGGAGAGGTAGTCCTCAGCGCTTTAGATATATTTTGATATATACTTGGTTGTAATACATTGTGATTTAATTATTTAAAAGAATAAGATAAAAAAAAGTCTGAAGTCCATAAGCTTAAGTCACTAAAAGTGAACTGACGTGTCCTGCAAAATCAGACATTAAAAGCAGATTGGAAAAATGATCCTACTTGTCTATGTTTCCAGCTCTGCTGTTAATGCCTGTTTTGCATTTTCCTAGTGAAGAACAACCACCTAAAAATAAAATGTAGAAAAGAAATATAAGAAATTTAAAAATCTATAAAAAGGTGCTGACTTGAAATTTAAAAAAAAACTATTATTTGCACAACGAAAACAGAAAATACAGAATAATATTCAGTTATATACCAAACAGTAGTTATTTATTAACAATAATTATGCATAAAATACAAGGTTCATGTATTTGTCTATATTGTCTAACTTTGCTGTATATTTTCCTTTCTTTGGTAAGAAATCTCTCAGGGGTTTGTGACTTGATATATTGATTTATCTTTTTGATAAGTAGCAATGGTTTGACACACTGGTAAACTACTATTTCTATTATCCTGTTAGTAAGTAGCTGTCATCAGAATAGCCAGGGTTAGTCTAGTTCAGCAACACTTGAAGTGCTTCCTGCCCACCCTGCATGATAGTATGCATGCTCTATAGTTTATAATTAGATATTTATTGTATTTACACATTCCTAGATTTTACTAGTATTGTGATGTCATGATTAATAAAGACACAGAGGCGAGTATTATGGGTGTCTCCATCTTTATTTCCTCAGCAAGGTGAACCGCACCTTATCAGCTCAGTGCGCTATAAACAGAGAAGAAAATATACGGTGAGACATCATACAGCAAATCAGTCATAATGTAATATGCAAATATATGATGAGACAATCTAAATATATGTTATCTTATCAAACAAAACATGTCAAAGGGTAGGGATATATAACCTTCTATCTCTCGGGGGGAATAATGCTCACCTCCATGTATTTATTAATTATGACTTTACGTCATAATACTCGTATAATCTTGGAATTACTGAAGACATGGAGGTTAATATTATTCAAGTTTAAAGTCTAGCAATAACAGCAGAAGAAAAAGGAGATTCTGATCTGAAACAAAATTAACGGAAGATTGAGTGACGTGACCAATCAGCAGCCTTCATAAGATCGTCTAATCTACAACCAGAAAGCTTTAGATGCTATAGCACCCCTAGCCGAATGGGATCCAAATACAGAAGTGTATTGACCAGCCTCCTTTAAGACACTCTTAACCCATCTCGATGGAGTCGTAGTAGACACAGGAAGATGTGGTTTTGCGTAAGGCCAAAAACAAAGCTCAGTGGGTCATTGTCTGGAACCCAGCAGTCCTAATCTCATAAGCCTTAAGGCACTTGAACAGACACAAACTAATATTATGGGGAAAATAGGGAGAGAAAACTGTAGTCAGTAACATCTTGATGTGTCTAGAGATCAAAACGGAAACTCCCGTCAGAGCAAAACACCTTGCTGAGATGTCCAGGGGTCTAATATCTAGATAATCATAATATGATCCTCCGTGTCTTATTAATCATGGTGGTCAGTTCTCAGCTGCTTTTACAAGCAATTAGGTAAAGTTTGTGTACAACTGTAGGTTGACACATAACAGATTTGTTGCAATACAAAAGGTAACAAATAGTACACACACCCTTTAAATTATTTGGCCAGACATGGTTAGGGTGTTTTACAAAAATGAATACAAAATACCATAATAATTACCTTTTTTATGATGCCAGGGATTGATTTAAGGTGAATTTTCAGGTGGATAAGGGACAATATAAAAGAAACGAATGTTACACACAGAATAAACAGTCTGGGTACAGCATTAAGGAAAACATACATTTATTTATGAATTTCATTATGAACATAAATTATTATATTTTTCAGAGCGTTATAAATTAGCAGGCATATTCAGAAATTCAGATATGTGTGTACCCCTTATGATCTGGTATACAACAATCCAGAATATGTGGACATTTTTTGTTTAAATGTACATTAAAATTTTTCTGCAGAAACCATTAATATTATTTTCCAACTCGTCATTACAGATTACCTTAGAAAAAAAAACAACAATACTGTTGACATGTTCACACACTGTGCATTCATTTTGAATAATGGAAAGTATAGGTAACAGTTTTATAAGGATACGTGCAGCTCATTGCCACGTCATATGGCTTGTTGTGATGTGTTATTATGTACATCATGGAGCAGAGGTGCAGGGTCAAAGAATGTATGACAAGATTTATGTCGAATAATTTTTGAATGCATTTCCTCTTCATCAATCCTGAAAACCTCTATAAATGAAAAACAAGGATATTAATTTTAGATTTTTGATACAGTGATTCATTTAAATGACCTTTCCATTCAAAAACAAAAGTAGTGCATATTAAAGTTTAAAAAATAACACAATTTTGTTTTAATTGACTTTTTTCAATCACCGAAGTTATATACCATTGACAATTCCATATGATGTCCCTGTAATATAGCCGGGCCTGGACAGCTACGTATATTAAGATATGTCAAAAATACAGCTAAAAGATCTCACAGTTTAGTTCATTCTCCAACATGTAATTAAAATATGATGTAGACCCTCCCGGAGACCCCCACACCGCACCCAACAGACCATCTGGGCCCTGTGATGCAGAAGCGCCCGGCTCCACCGCAGCACAACCTACTTGCTCTATCGCCCCTTGCAAGCAATGTAATAAATCCACCCACGGCTGACTAGTAGGGAGAAGTGAAACCCTCTACCCTCCCCCCACTCCAAGCCCCCCGAAACCTGTCCACCCTACTCACCACTGATGCCTGGAACCGGTACTGCGCCGCAGGAGGGGTAACCATCTTATCCACCTTCAACCTGAAGTACAGGTGAGGTGACGTGTACAGGCGTGGAGGGATAAGCAGAGGTCTGGGGACCTGGTGAGAAGGGACGGGGGATGGAGTAGGGAATGAAGCAGGGGGGAGAGGGAGGACCAGGAGAGCATCTTCAGCCCCAGAGGACCCACTGTAGTTGCTCCCAGACTCACCCCCCTACCGGACCCCAGAGGTAAGCTTACAGCGCCCTGTTTTTTACCCTGAGGCCTACTCACCACCCTGGATAGCCGACCGGAGCTCCTCCTCCTGACCTCGCCACTGGACATGCCGTGGAAGACTGCAGGGCTGCACTGGATCTGGTGACAGCCCGAGTTGAAACGGGGCCGACGGTATTATTCCCACGCTGGGGGGGGGGGGGGCGTGGCCTGTGTTCCCCGCTCCCCCTCACCACCGGGGAAAAACACGTGGGCTGAGAAGGAGGCCCGCTGCCAGTCACAGCGGGCCGTGCGGGCCGCAAAAAAAAAAAAAAATGATGTGATGCATGATACTGAGATCACAGTTTAGAACCTTGAAGACTAGATAGGGAAACCCTTAATATAGATAGTTTTGAAACCATATGTTTTTTTTCCAATACTCAATCTTTAATAAATAACAACATTTTTATTATTGCAATCACTTGAAACTTTTAGGTTTAATCAATAGACCATTAAAAGAAAATCGTACTTAGCCATCTCTGGATAAAAATGCTATTGGCTATTCACTAATGTGAACCAGACTCTAAAACTTGTGACTAAAAATCCTGAAACGTTCACAATGGGCTGTTTGTTGACTTTCTCAGCACACTGCACACAATTGTTGGGCCTCCAAGCGTTAATGTAATATAATAGTTCTGAATTCTGAAAACAATGGCTGCCACCATAAACCATATTTATCAAAGCAAAACCGGAACAATTTTTAAGTTGGTGCTAAATATGGGACAATTTAGAGAAGAATTCAATTGACTCTGTCTCAGAGTGTGTCAGATTTTGTCTTGGTAAATATGATTATGCAAATCATAACGATATATATAAAGTTTTAATCATGTACGATATAATCCAAATACATTTGAAGCTATGCTAGTTAACGTGCCACACATACCTTTATTCTGGATACTGTCCGTGAGGAAACAGAAACCTCTCTAGAGATTTTTTTCAGGCTTCGCACTCTGGAAGAGTACTCTTTAATTCAAAAACATATATTTACTAGTTAGATATTGCCTTAATAAAAATTAAATACATATATAACAATAATACTCAGATACGCATATACATAATTTGTGAATATATGGGGATGGACACTGATCAACAGGTAGTTCTCCAGTTATTGTTGAATTACATCTTTCATGACTCTAAAGATACCGGCTGAGCATTATGGGAGATGCAATTAATTGACAGCTGGAAAGCTATCTCTCCTGATATAAACTGGCTATAAAGGAGCAGCTCCAGTATCAGAAAAAATGTATTAGATAAGTGCTGCATTATGTGAAGTAAAACAAAACAGATCCGTCTTAGGAGTTTTTTTTCAAGACTTCCTTAAACCTTCATTTAAAGTGTGATGGAGGCATCATTGTTACTATGGCAACAGTCTTTCCATCTTCACAAGCCTTCTATCTTGTGTTGCATCCCAGAACTGCATGTGCCCTGAGTCCCATGCACTTGAACCAGCTCAGTTCAACAGAGAGAGGTTAATTCTATAGTAATGGCTAATGACAGCAGCCATTTTTAGAATGTCAGCTTCACATGGCTGGCATTAGTGAGAGTATGCATGTTTGCTATGCATGATTATTTCTCCTCTCATTAAAAATGTACAAAACACCTCTCCCCCATACTACCTCTTTGTGAGAATTAGTATTACTATAATATATACAACATGTTCTACACACGCAATAATGTCTATTCACTAAACAGCGAACTGCAGTTAAACTGACAAATGAAGGGCAAAAATCAGGCCAAGAAAACAGAGTTGGAAAGAGAGGCAAGATGGGGATTTTTCAACTATTAATGTCTTATTTTTGGTATTCGGTTGTTAGTTCAGTAAATAGGTTCCATTTTGTGTTTGATGATCTTTCTTTAAGCAATCAGCCATAGACTGTTTGTACAAATCTTGAGTTGCCCTCTGTGTACAATACTTAAGTTTCCATTGAGTGCGGCAGAGTAAAACAAATAAAAATAATTGTACGTGAAACGTCACTGCAGCTGTAATTGGCATGGCCATCGAATAATGATCAGCGAGCCATATGCACCTAAAAGTAACAAAAATAAAACATTTCCACTTAGGACATAACAATTTTCTTCCAGGATTACTGCTCATTATAAGGGTCTACTCAATAAACAGAGAATAGCAGCTAATTTTGATGGGAATTTCAAACTAAAGCCCAAGTATCTGATTTGGAAAAATTCTCCCATTCAGCTGCGTTGGATAATTTTTCAAACTCGACCTAAAGTTTGAAATTCCCATCTCAAATCCATGCAATTCTGTTTTTTTTTTTTAAAAGGAAACAAGTGGGATGTGTTTTAAAAGTCAAGAGCTAGCACAATGCGTATAACTCTCTAAAAGTGAACCGGTAAGTGAAATGCAAACGTCAAGCATTGCTTTCTAAGCTGGAAATCAGATTCTTCAACTCCAGCTCATCTATTAACTGATTTATAGCCTGGTCTTGCCAATTTTCACAGTTCACTTGTCACTTTACGGGAATAGCATCCCATATGTTACCTAGCAATGGAATAGTATCATTTAAAATTAATAATAATTACTACTGAGGCTTTTTAAAAATTAATTATTTTTAAACATTTGTTAATTTATGTAAAAACTTTTTTCATTTGGCGATGACTGTTGGATATTTTTCATATATATAAATATATATATATATAAATAAAATTAAAGTATCAGAATTTTTTAATTTGTAAAGCAGAAATGCAAATTAGATGGCAAAGTCAGTGTGTTCACACACTGACTTTGCCTCTAATTCACTCTCTGTGCTTCACATTCTTATAGTGAAGCACAGAGAGTGACCTGTAAGTAAAAATAAATTAATTAAATACAGAGGTTAAAAATAAAATTAAACAAAAATAACCCTTTCATTGCTGATCACAGTTTTTAACTGTGATCAGTTTCCTTCCACTTTATGGCCCTCATTTAGTTTTTTTTTTAACGGATTTTTTTATTTTTACAATTTATAAAGTTTTTTTAAATAAATAAAGGTAATTTTAATATATTTATTTAATGAAAAATGTAACCCCTGCATGCCTGTTGCATGATTTTTACTGATCTGACATCGCACTCTTCAGAGTTTTTTTCTGTCTTTTTTGTTATGGGGGGTTTGGGAACCAATATTTTTCTTTTTTATTAGTTAGTTAATTAGGGGGGATAAGTGGGTTAGTGTTGCACTATTTATGTAGGTTATTACTGGGAAAATAATGGGCAAAAACTTTTTTTTCCTCAAAAATTTCCTCTTTTATATTTATTTTTTAATACTAAAATGTAATCATTTTTATGTATAGGGTATCAAAAAAAAGCTCTAACTGTCCTTTAAAAAACAACATATAACTTGTATGTGTACGTTAAATGAGAGAGAGGAAAATTATGTTTCAAAAACCGCGTATTAAGAATTGAAAAACGCTCTGGTCCTTGGCCCAGGAAAAACCCTGGTCCTTAAAGGGTTAAACTAATTTGTTGTTTGATACTATATATTCTGCCTCAGTTCACTTTATTAATTGCATTCATGAAAAAGTGTCTACTACTACATCTTTTAGAGCACTATATGTATCTTTGTCTTTTAATTATTTATTTATTTATTTTATTTAGAAAGTGTTTTACCAGGAAGAATACATTGAGATTTCTCTCATTTCAAGTCCAGAATTACACAGCATTACACATTTAACAGCAGATTAAAAAATATATACATACAAACATATATTTAAACAAGTTGGAAAAAGAACATACAGGGTAAATCAGTATTAATATTAATTAATCATTTAATTTAAGTAGCTTAGCATTTGTCCCAAACAACATGGACAATAAAATTATTACTTTTTTCACGGATCCAGGAGTGCCGGTGGTATCCCCTTTTTTCTGTGCTTCTTATTCCCACAGCGTGGTTGGCTGTTTTTCATTTTCATTTAATTTGGGAGATTATGTATTCAATTGCTTGATAGATAAGTATCTGCCTCTACTTCTCAACTCCCAAATCCATTTGTAGAAATGCAGCTTCAAACTTGCAGGGCCCCTCCACCATGCTTCACAGTTTCCTGCAGACATTTTTTTACTCTCCAAAGGAAGGGGCACTTGTGCCCCCCTAGAAATTTGACCTGTAGAAAGGGAGGGAGAAGCATTAGGCTATTTAGGTTAGGTTAACTAGGTATATAGATCATAAAAACACCTGTCACATAGGGAATAAAACAAAAAAAGTTTAATTTTATACCCCCCCCCCCCCCCCATGCCAGAGTGGTTTAATCTTCTCTCTCAGGGCTGTCTTTACCACAGAGCAAAAAAGGGGAAACTGCCCTGAATTTAGACACACTGCAGGATCCAGTGTTCATACTACTTGAGCCCTACAATTTCTGAATCATTTTTTATGTATTCTTACTTACAGGGTGGATGACATTATACTGGTTTAAATTATTATTCATATTACTTTCCTTCACTCACCACTAAACCCCTTTCATCGTGGTATTGACCAAGTTCCCTTAGCTTCTTTATACTTCCATTTATTTAATTCACCCCATTGGTCATTAACTGTCTGTCTTTCACCCTATTGGCCAGCTTCCCATAGATCCCTCCTTTCATGCTATTGGTCTCTCTCCCGCTCCCTTTGATTTCCTTTACCTTGGGATTGGCTGTTTTTTGTTTATTTCCTCCCCTTTATTCATGTTTCCTCTGCCTGTGCAGGAGATGATAACTGGTAAGATCCTTATCTTGTAACCCTTTTCATGCCAAACCAACCAGAGGGCTGGATTCTAAAATAAAAATGGAATTAATACTCCAGTATGTTTAGATTACATTTTCAATGACTCTCAGCCAGTGTGTTAAGTATCATGGGAAAGCGAGTGTCAAAGGGTAGGTATTATATGATTATGGATTGGTACTGCAGCTGCTGTGGAATACACATCTCATGATTCTCAGTCATCCATTTGATTGGCTGAACATCATGATACATGTAATACAGCACCTGTAGTGCCAAAGGTTAGTCACCACTACTGCATAACCACAAAGTGTCCTTTTTTGGAACCAGGCCTATATGTCCCTTTTTATTGCCTAAAAACTTTCTTTTTGTAATACTTCCCAATGTTTGCTGTGCATCATACACAACACAATTGTTGACTGCAAATCCCATGATGTTACGCAATTAAAAATGCTAGACAGCAAAAATGTAAACATAATATCGGGAAATATAACTTTACCGTGAGGGTATTGGATGTATGGAATAGCTTTCCTGTGGAAGTGGTAGAGTTGAACACAGTGAAGGAGTTTAAGCATGTGTGGCATAGGTACAAGGTTATCCTAGATATAAGATAGGATCAGGGACTAATAAAATTATTTAGAAAATTGGGCAGGCTAGATGTACAAATGGTTCTTATCTGCCGGTGACACATTCTATGTTTTCTATGGGTTTTTCTTTGCTAGTTTCTAACTGTGGATGTGTGAGGTGGAGGAGGCAACTGGCTTACAGTAAGTCTACAGTACACTAACTTTTGTTGACCGAATCTACAATAATATTCAACCAGCCATATTACTTGCTTAACTTTATTAGATTTGTAGTTACAGACTGCGATTGTTATTTACCCTATGCACAGGGCAGTACATAGGCCCCAGTACTAGTGGTGTATCTTGGTTTTATGTTGCCCAAGGCAGACAAAATGTGGGCACCCCTCTACCCATGCTATGCCCTATAACGCACATCACCACATTACATGACCCCATCACCTCCATTACATGCTTCCCTATCACCCCCATTACGTGCCTCCATCACCCGCATTACATACCTCCATCACCCCATTACATGACCCCATCACATCCTTTACATGCCCCCCATCACCTCCATTACATGCTTCCCCATCACCCCCATTACATGACTCCATCACCCACATTACATGCCTCCATCACCCCTTTACATGCCCCCATTGCGTCTCCATCACCCCATTACATCACCCCATTACATGCCTCCATCACCCCATTACATGCCCCCATTACGTCTCCATCACCTCATTACATGCCTCCATCACCCCATTACATAACCCCATCACACCCATTACATGCCCCCCATCACCCAATTACATGCCCCATTACCACATTACACGCCCCCCCATAACCAAATTAAACGCCCCCATCACCCTCATTACATGCCCCCATCACCACTATTACATGCCCCCATCACCCCCATCACATGCCTCCATCACCCCATTACATGCCTCCATCACCCCATCACATTACCCCAGGACTTACCCTTGTCCCTGGTGGCAAGTGGCAGGCAGCGTGGTGTCCTACCATGCTGCCTGTTCAGCTCCCCGCGCCGTTTGTGCAGGTACGTCACATGACCAGGCGAGTGTCTGACATCAGAGTGACAGGTCACGTTACAGTAGGAAGAGCTGGTGATATTGGATAGCTTGCTTGAGAGGATCTGACTGGGGAGTGTAAGTGTGTGTGTCACATATCTTTTTTACCCTACCTTTTTTTCTCTCCCTTTCACAACTAGAAGCTTTATTCATGACAGAGGGAATTGATAAGAAAATTGCTAATACAAGGCCAAAGTAGCAGAGTTGGAAAAATTCTCCCATGCAGCTGAATAGTCATTTTTCCAACTCGGCCACATTTGGCCTTAAGCTTGAAATTCCCTTCTTAATTCCCTGAAATTCTAACATTCATTAATAAATGAGCTCCGTCGCTGGCTTGGAGGTGTGTCCTTAGGGGTGGACTCTTGCTCACGCCACCTTTCTCTCCATCGGCAACAGGTAAGACAAGTCTGTTTTTAATTCACTAATTGGTTTGTGTATTTAACGTTGGTATTGTTTCATGTATGCAGACTGCTTTTGACAAAGCACCAGTTGGTGCGAAACGCGTCAAGCGTTTGTCTGTTCATTGTTTGTCTTCACCCTCCTATATTGGTTTTATACCGCTTTTTGGGATTCTAATAAATATATATTTTTATTCCTGGACGTTTTATTGCTGGCACATACTTTTACTTGTGTTTCATTAATAGCCCTAGCGCAGAGATGGCACAACTGGCATTAGAAGTCCTCAGTTGTGGCACGTGGCCAGGTTAACCTCTGATCACTGTTGTTTGCTCCGTCCAACTTCTGGAGAGGAGCAGTTAATTGGTTTCCGAACTGAATGGTTCTACCCATTTCTACCTGCATGTGGTGTTGGCACTTTGAGGTCTGCAAATTGGTTTCATGACAAAAATTTCCCAAAATCGTTCTCCATCACTGCCGTAGGGAGACTTTAACATGTTTTATTCAGGGATGCTTATGATAAATGCTTCATAGTTGTGATCAGTCAGCAGTCATTTTATTCAATGCAGCCATTAATATGAATGCTGTACCTGAAACAGTGACTTCTCTCTATTCATTTTATTTTCTCCCTTCCAGAACACATTGCCTGGATTCATAATGTTACCGATATGGTTTCTGTTTTTGCTCTGATCACCCTCCCTTGATGTTTTTTTTTAGATTTACAGATGTCTCATAAAAAGCCCAACATTCTAACTGATAGACCTGACCTGTGCAGACAGAGAGGTTTCTACAAGAAGGGAAACACACACACCTCCATATCTGGCGATGACTGGCCAATCATGATTCTTGGTATTAGAGTAGAATGCGTTCAAAGACAGCTTTAAAACAGTGCCAATTTTTTACTTAAATAAAATGCAATTTTTCCATGCTATATAATTTTTTTTCAGAAAACTTAAAACGACCCCACAAAATAATTCTCTAGACTCCTGGAACATATCTCAGTTGACGGAAACCCAGTTGACAGAAACATGATAGAAAACCTGGGGTCACTGTGAGATGTGGTCGCTCAAACTAATTCGTCCGCTGCTTTAACTAATTCGGGAGCCGCCGTCATTTTAACTATTTTGTGGCCGCTGCTTTAAGAAATTTGGTGGCCACCAGAAGTCAGCAGTGTTCAGAAGCAGAAGAGTGGCACCAGAAATGAAAGAGCATAGAGGGGAAAGAGAGACTACAGAGGGGAGAGTGACAGAAGAGAGACTACAAAGGGGAGAGGGAAGATAGACTATAGAGGGGAGAGAGCTAGAAGAAAGACTACAGATGAGAGAGAGAGAGAGAAGAGAGACAACAGAGGGGGGAGAAGACAGAGTACATAGAGGATAGAGAGAAGAGAGACTACAGAGGGGAGATAAGAGAGAGTACAGACAGACTATACAGAGGGGAGAGAGAAGAGAGAAGAGATACTACAGAGGGGGAGAGCGAGAGAAAATAGACTACAGATGGGAGAGAGAAAAAAGAAAGACTATGGTTAATGATGCAAGTCCTGTGAATGCAATACACATGCTGGGTGGGGCAAGTTCTGTGAGTCCAACCTGGATGCTTGGGTAAGTCCTGTGAGTACAATCTCCATGCTGGGGTAAGTCCTGTGTGCTGGGGCAAGCCCTGTGAGTGCAATCTGGGTGCTGGGGTAAGTCAATATATCCACCCAGTATGTACACAAGGTTATATTCCACACACTGCGCTGATTTATACCCCTGCACAGGGCAATGTATATATATCAGGGAAATGTGTGAGATATAAACTCGTGTACATAGTCGAGATATATATTACCCTATACATCGGTATATATCAGGCGGGAATGCTCCATATGCGCGGCACACCTAGCCCGGAGCCGCATTGTGTATTTATGGGGTTTGTGTGCTCCGAACAGAGAGCACACAAACCGCGGAAATACATCCGGGTATACGAAAATGTGTATACTTTTAGTTCTGGTCGAATTGGCAATAGAGTTAGTGACTCTGTTGCTGAATTTGCAGCTGTCATCGGCCCTTTGGTTGTATCTTGTGTATTTCCGGGGGTTTGTGTGCTGGCTGTTTGCAGCACACAAACCCCCGGAAATACATGTGATACATCGTGGCCCTGAGTGACAGTGTGCTCTTGACTGGCAGCACGCTTTTCACTCAGGGGCACAATACACCCCTGGTCTTATCTATAAATAATATAATCTTCAGAAGTGCTTTTTAAAATGCATGGTTTTATCTTTTATAATAATGTTATGCTATGGGGCTGGTTTTTATTCCCAGTCCAGCACTGCATAGCATATATCCTTAACAGCACATGCAGATAGTGCACTTGCACTATGTTCTCCATCTCTTTATTTATGGATATACGTTAGTATACAATGTGTGTGTGTCTTTAATTGTACCACTTGCAAAAAATTATATTCTGCCACTTCAAATATTGTTTTAGCATGACAGTTTACTTTTAATGAGAAAAGAAGACTTAATTAGCGAGTGTTCAATGTTTGAAGTACTGTGGAAGAATTGTTATCCTACTTGAAGCTACACTTGTGAAGCAGAGCCTATCACAACACAGGCGTTTGTGGGTGTGTGAAGATGAGGGCGGGAGTTTGCTGCACAGATAGGAGGGACTTTTTTATGACCCTGAACTAGGAAACAGTCTCTGGCTGTGTGAATAGTGCGAGCTGATTGTCTGCAGGAGGATAGCTGGATCAGATCAGCATGAGAGTCATTAGCAGTTTATTGAAGCTTGGCAGGACCAGTCTCCCTGCTGTGAGTATGCCAGTGTTCTGGGTATCCCATCGTCAAAGTCTTTGCTACTTTAAGGGGTATTTGTCCCTGGTTTGGGTGATTGCTACAGAAACTTATTTTTTTGTATTTTTTTTTTATTACCTTTGCTGACAGTTTCTGCAATAACCCTTAATGCATCATATGTATAATGAGTTATTTCATGGTGTATCTTTGTATTCCAGTAACACATAGAAAAAAAAAGTTACATAGTAGCAGGCTTTTCTTACTTGCTTTTGTATTCCTAGTTTGTTTTGCTTCTTCTTGGCTTATAAACACCATACTGCAAACTAGGAATCCCTTTTGTTATTTTTTTTTTTTTTTTACATATGAAATGTTCTTTTTTTGCCAGTGAGGTATAGTAATGCACTATTAATGTGCATCTAGTGTGCTGGGTAAATAATTGACCTTTTATTTAAAACTAAAATTAACCAAGACCATATTTGTGCTAGTAGGACCCAGGAGACTGTGTATGTTAAAGTAACCCTGTCATGCAGAATGATATAAAAAGTCTTGATTATAATATATTTGGGAGTCATAATAACATTGTTTTTTTTTTATTTTTATATTCTCTACTGTACATATAGAAAATAAAAAATAGGAAACAATATCTATACATTGTGTTGGCAGAATCCTTAAGAAGGGATTACATTTAGAGAAATGTGTTTTCAAGGTGACTGTAATGTGTCCTGTCTGTGGCATGACCTTATGGTTGATAACTACATTTCTAATTTACTGTAGTTCATCAACCTATGTTTAGGTGACAAAGTCCCTTTTGAAGTGCAAGTTAATGTACCTCCTGTGATACAAGCTGCATGGAAGTATATGATGTGTTGCACAGTGATCTATTGCACGCTCATTGTTTGTGCAATGGTGTGTTTCAAAGCTGTAGGGGAAAAAAAACCACAGAAAGATATTAAGGGAAAAGTTAATAAATCTAACTCGTAATCTGTTCAGATGTGATCAAGATACTGTTTGTTCTAGGTTACCATCTACCAGGGATGAGCAAAGTGTCCTTGGCAAGGTTGGTGAACGTCCATAGAAAATCATTATACTGTCCACCATGGCCGAATGTTGGTGCCTAGACAGCTGACCCTATTTGACCATGGAAAAATATGGCAAAAGAGTTAATAGCAGGTGGTAGTTTATTGATGCAGTCCATTGTTTGCCATTGTGTGTATTCTGCTGTGAGACTGTACCTCTCTGATGATGTTTTTATTTACTTTTCAAAAAATATTTTTCTAATTTTGCTTAATACTCTTGTGACTTTTGGATTCATTTAAAGGTGAATTGGTGCGCTAATTTGGCTTGCTGAATTTTGAATACTGTGTATTCTGCTGTGCCCACTGAAGATTTAAAAAAGTAACAAGTAACCTCAACCTTGTCTGGCCCTTGTGTTACACAGAAACACTTTCTATTAAATGCTCTGACCTGAAATTAGTGTGTCTCATTACTGACCATTGATTACTGTAGAATATAATAATAATAATAATATATATATATATATAGTTTTGTTTTGTTTTTTATTATTGAGTATTAGAGAAAAAAAAATTTCAGAATATTGTATAAATCAGTCTTTTGTTCATGTATTTTTAGTCTATTCCTGTAACTGTATTCAATGGGATCTTGCGAACACCTCGGACTATAACAGGAGGAAGACATTCTTACAGTACAGGACCTGAGGACCCCACAAGACCAATCTGCCGCTACCCGATACCCTATAAAAAGGATTTACCCTATGATATTGTGGAACTCCTGGAAGAGGTCGAAAGAAAGGTAACATTCATTCCTGCTTTTGGAATGTCAGAGACACTGTTTTTCTCAAATTTAATATTTTACTACAGGTGGCTTAATTTTTAAAAGGCAAATGTGTCTAGATACCCCACCCATATTTCTGGGCTAAAGAGGAATATACCTATGCAAAGTAAATTACGATTTGTTTAGGGGATTGTTACTTTTTCTTATAGCAAACACTGTAAATGTATTTCCAGCCGTTGGCAGATGTCATCTCCCATACTCCCCTGCCAGCTTTGTAGCTGCCAGAGCATTATGGAAGATATAGGCAATCGAGCTGGAGGGCTGCAATGTGACACCCCTAGTTTAGAGAGTTACTAGAGTGTAATCAGTGCTAAATCATATAGCTGGGCCATCTATCACCACAAGAAAGAAGAGTCTGCAGGAGGTTGTTCTATTGTATTGCCCAATTTTCTGCATATCTCACAATTCCAAAACTGTGAAATATGCAAGAAAAGGTATACACACAAAGACAACAAATACCATGTGCACCTAATGAATGTGTTTTGTTTTTAGACCCATAGTAACCTCTTTAGTGACCAAAATCTATGCTGCATTTGATGTGCATTGAAGACCAGAATTCCTTTATTTTTGTAACATTTTTGTTCAGTGCACCCACACAAATTATATATACGTTTTTAAAGGACAGACATTTTTGACACATTATTTTCATCATATGATATAATTTACTATTTAAAAAAATCATAAAAATGTAAAAAAAGCCTCTACTTTTTCTATACTTGACATGAACAATCTCTTTAATAGAATTTAAAACTGTAAAAAAGACCCTGTCTAAACAGTTTCTAATATGTGTCCTGAGTTTATAAATACCAATGTTTACATTTTTTCTGTTTTTGCAAGTTATAGAGCAATATCTCGCTCTCTGTCTCGCTCTCTGTCTCGCTCTCTGTCTCGCTCTCGCTCTCTCACGCTCTCGCTCTCTCACGATCTCGCTCTCTCTCTCACGCTCTCTCTCTCACGCTCTCTCTCTCTCTCTCTCTCTCTCTCTCTCACGCTCTCTCTCTCACGCTCTCTCTCTCTCTCTCTCACGCTCTCTCTCTCTCTCTCTCACGCTCTCTCTCTCTCTCACGCTCTCTCTCTCTCTCACGCTCTCTCTCTCTCTCACGCTCTCTCTCTCTCTCTCACGCTCTCTCTCTCTCACGCTCTCTCTCTCTCACGCTCTCTCGCTCCATTTGGATTTACTATATATATTTGTCTAACTTTGGGAGCCAGCCTGTAAAGTGTTAACAAATACCAATTGATACCATATCTGGTATTAATTTCGACATTTGGGAATCTAGTGATTGTAGGATTATTGCATGCAATATTACATATAATAATCCCCATAGTAGTTATTTTCCAAGACCATATATATTGATTATTTACTTGGTGAGTGATTATTATTTATTTAGGTTTCTGGGGCCTTTGGCATTTTACTTTACAGTGAAGGGGGGGGGGGGGGGGGGTGCTAGGGGGAGAGAAATAAAACGGTTTTTGTAAAGCTCATGTAGTCTATGATATGGAGAATAATACATTCTTGTTCCTTGCAGAGTGGATTTTTACCAAATGTTTTTAAAGCACTGGCCCACCAGCCTTTTGAATTCAGGGCCTTTTTTGCGTATTATGATGCCTTAATGAATAAAGAATCAGGTAAACTAATGAGAACTGCAAAATGTGTGAGAGAAGTGTCTGTTGGCAGCATATTATTGTATTTATAATGGGGGAAAAAGGTATTTAAATATTCTGTAAAACGTTATGGACTGTGATCTGTTCAGCAAATGTAGCTGGTGTTAAAGATGATGGTTGAAGCACAGGTCAGTTTACATTTCCCATAGAATATAATGGCAAACTCATTATAGTCCATAGAAGACAACAGCTGCTTTATGATATGGCAACAAAGATTGTTTGTAGTGATAATGTAGAGAACACAAAATTATCACAACAGCAGAGCTGAATAAACAGCAGTCATCAACAATGGGGTCTATTGCCCAAGAAAAAGAAAACCGATTAATACAATTTGTTTTCATACTTTGAAATTAATATACTAAAATGATTATATCCATTGAACTCTCATGTATATAAAAAATAGATTTTTAATTCATTCAATAGAAGCATTTAAAGTCAGACTATAGGTACAACATATGTCTTTTCTCTTCCTGTGAAAGTTTCTCAAGAAGTAGATTATGGAATTATTTAAAATTACAAGTTATATCTCTCGTGGTAATTGAAAGAAGGTACGCACCATTCAAATTATCTTTGTTATATATTTTTTACGCCCATCATGTGACGCATTCATTACTACTTTAGTTGACCACTAAAAGTTACATTGAAATTAAGAAGCATTGGAAATACAAATACTGGACTGGGTCCCCAGGACATACTTGAAAACGAGAGAAATCTCAATGTATTCTTCCTGGTAAAACACTTTCTAAATAAAAAAATAAATGGGTACTTTCATGTAAGATGTTTATTGCTCACAAGTTGTAATCTGGATCTGAAAATTTTGTTTTGCACTATGTGTATTATATATATATATATATATATATATATATATACACACACATATGATCTTACAAAAAAACCCAATAAAAATAGAATTGTTCATGACCTGATGCATTTCATGACCTGACGCCATTATGACAGCTGTCTTGCAGTTCAATAATTATTAATGAATTATGGGTTATGTATACATTGTGTTAGCAGAACTGGATGCAGACACATACATTTAAGAGAAAATATGTTTGAAAATTGTCATGGTGTCACCTGTTTGACATCACCTTGTGACTTAATGTGTAAATGACACATTCTTCACTATAAGTAATTCCTTTGTACATCAAACCACAAAGTGATTTCACAAACAGGAGACACCACAGACCCGTGTCGTGATAGAAGTGTTCCCTTCCATTTCTGCTAACACAGCATATAACCAGCATATTTCTTCTCTATTTTAACACTATATAAACAGTGTTTTGCTATTGGAGTCCATTATGGTGAGGTGGAGGGTGATGCCGAGCACCTCATACCTTCATTACACTCTGTAAGGGGAGTTAATTTATATAAGTTAAGGGTGGGAAGGTCCTCTTTGATAACTGTAGGGGATAGGTTACTGGCATCGGGCATGGTTTAAGGTTATGTTATATTCATCAATCTCACAAAATTATATTTAATATTTTAGGCAATCTTTCTAAAGCTGACAAAGAGCTTATTATTGTAGCTACGAGTGCTTACAACAGGTGCCTTTATTGTGTGACTGCTCATGGTGCTCTGCATAGAGTATATTCCAAGAAACCAACCTTGGCTGATCAGGTAAATATAAATAGGAAAAAGTATATTACAGTTCTCCTGGTTTTTTTTACATTGAAAAATATTAACTTGGCTGTTTCAAGTCCTTGAGAAGCAGGGGTGTGTGGTTAAGTCAGCTTTTTGTGCTGTAATATAATGCAAGAAGTTGGTGTTGAGAAAGATATGCAGGACTATTACACTTTACATGCAGTTTTTAGGTGGATGTGATTAAAAACAAACAAACAATAGAACTGTGTTTTTATTTACTTTACATGATAGAGCAAAAAAGTTTTTTTCTGCTCTAGGGGTGGCACTGCCCTTTTTAACCTAATATCACCTCTAATATAAATGAAACATAAGCATGTTCTGTGCTTCTCCTTCTATTCCAGTGCCGACATCTCTGAGGCTCTGCCTCTGTAATCTTCTTACTGTCCATCTGCTTTCTACTACTTCACGGTCATTCTTCTGAACTGTTCACTTTCTCGTTCTCTTTACCACTTATATTCAAAGTCCCATTAACAAATCCTTTCCTCGCTTCCAGATATCTTCTGAATGGTACCTCAAAGATAGATCATTTAGAAACAACATAAAACAGAGAGAAATTAGTTTTTAGTCCTTTTAAAAAAAAATATGTCTGAACAGCTGCTGTAACAAACAATCTTTGTGAGCTCACTAGATGTAGATACTGTGTGTGTAATCCTGCTATACGCATTGACCCACTGATGCCCAATTTTTGGGGGCCGCTATTATGGCTAAGGAGCCCATAGGTTATATTAAATTAACTTGTTACTAATTAATAATTCCAGCTACCAACTCCCAACTCAAGCATCTTCACGTTATGCAGCCCGTCACATTGAAATGTTAGCACCAAAACGTCACAAGGTGATCGGTAGCAAGGAACACTCTGGCAGAGACCTGCCCGGAAGTTCGGGCACGCTGTAAGTGCCTGCAGTGGGATCCGAAAACAGTTCATCGCGGGAAGCCGCGATGAGCTGTTTAGTACAGGACGTACTATGCCGTCCTAACGACTTTAAGGCATTTAAAGTCAGGACGGCATAGTACGTCCTAACGTCACGAAGGGGTTAAAATCAGTGCATTCTGTCAGTTGGATAATCCCGTAATACTTGGTTGGCAGTTTAAGAATGGCAATAGCTTCATCCACAGAGCTGTGTCTTTTGTTTTTTGTTTTGCTCTCCATTACAGGTTATTGTCAATTGGGATGTAGCTGAACTAAACCAACGAGAACGTGCCATGGTGGAATTTGCTCTGGCAATCGCCAAGCCAGAGAATATCACTGAAGAACACTTCACCAAGTTGGAACAGCATGGATTTAACCGTGAAGATGCTTGGGATATCGGCATGATTACAGCCTTCTTTGCCATGTCCAATCGTATTGCACACTTACTGGACTTGAGACCTAATGAGGAGTTTTATAAACTTGGAAGAGTTCCTAAGGTAAAACCTAGTGAAACACAACAATCTTCACAATAGATTGTCGACGGATTCTCTCTAGTGAAAGGCATTGGCCACTGGCCAGATTAAAGAGCATAAATTAGTCCATCACCAGGTCTTCTTTTTAACTGATAATCAAGTAAAATTGTACTTTTGTGGCATCAGTTAACTGCTGTTCTGTGTCTTATAACCGTATAAAATCTGTGAAATAAAATAATATATCAATATTAAATACTCCAGTTTTTTTTTTTCAATTATAACATTTTTAGGTTGACTTCCTTCAAATGATCAAATAACTGATCTCACTGGATTGATCTGTTTACGTACTGACAGAGGAGTAGTTATAGCTACTGACCAGTCCTTACAACAGACACATTTATTGTTATTAATATATTGAAATTTATAAACATAAATATAAACAATGACATACATGGACATATCAAAAAGAATGTCTGCTGCATACATACAACATAGATCAACAGTTCTCTGCAATTATAGACTACACATAAACATTTGCTTATGTTGTTGATCTTGCAGAGCCTGATCTTTTACTCAAATTTGTTTTCTGTTAATTAATGTACTATTTTATCAATCTATCTAGCTTTATTACAACACCTTAAGATCTACTTTTCCTGATATACTGCTAATACCCTGTGGTACTACTGCCTTCTTCACACGTTGTTCTGATCCATTGATTCCAAATATCTCCATATTTCTCTAAGTGACCCTTTTTCCTGTAGTATCCTTCCTCCATTTTACAGATCCATTGGATCTGTGCAAGGATTTCTCCCCAATGAATAGATTCCCTTATTTTCCATTTCCTTGCCATACATAATTTTACTGACATTAGTACGCTCATAAGTAAGTACATATAGGATGATTGTTTGTGTGGTATTTCGAGATGGAATAGAAAGGATTGGGGAGACACATTTATTTTCACTGTTTGGTTTACTATCATCTTATTCTGATTTTTATTATCCTAATATATATTTTTTAATCGTATTTTATTTCTAATTTTAAGGAGTTATGTTTTTTGTAATATTCACTGAGCACCAAGAAGAGAGAAACTTTTTTTTAACCACGTGGCATATGTCTGTGGTGTCTCCCAGGTGCTGGTGGTCTATGGACATTTTTAAATTAGTTTTTACCATTTATGCTTTTCCAACTACCCTGTTTGCTAGTCAACCAACATTCTCTTTTTGTCATTACATGCTAGAATCCAGGTGAGCTCTGTTGAGAGATAGAGCTGAATGTAAATCTGGTATTGTTTAACGGTATAAACCGTTTGTTTATTTAATTTGAGGTTGGATCTCATTGCAGTCATGAGGAGGCATCTCAGCAATTCATATGAAGTTTGTAATTGTAGAGATATTCAATATTTACTGTTCTTGTTTCATATTTATCTGTCAAGTGCCTTGAGTTTCCTCTTCTATCACCTTGCAATGCTGCGTTTGAACACACACCCATGTGAGCCACTCTAAGTTAGGGTCACGCCAAGTCTATAGACAGAGATCTGATACTTAACATGAATAAATGCAACAACATTTTTATTTATTAGAAATCCAACCAGATGGCCTATCTTGGGAAGATTGTTACTGCCTCATAGATGCAAGACAGTAGATGGACGGTTCTCTGATTACTAAATTAGAAATTATAATGCGCGGCCCACCTTAATTACACTTATACCCAGAAAAACAATGAAACACACAGCACTCAATCAAGTGGGGTGTTTATTTTCAACAAAGTAGCCATTTGCTTTCATGTTATTAAATACACATATGTCATTACCCCTGTAAAAGTGTAGTTTTGTAAATAAAGTTGCTTTTAATGGGGGTTTTTTTTTTTTTTGAGTGATCTTTTATTATTGCAAAATAAAGAAACACATTTTTCTAGGGCTAACAACCTGTTTTCCACCATTGCTCCAAATAACAATATGTGGTCATGCAGCCAACTTCAGATAAACCTATTCTATCCTCTATAATAATGTTCAAGTGTCTCTGCGTCCAGTCCCTGTCTCCGTGGGATTGCGCTACTGTGCATGTGCCCCACGGACAGCCGTTGGGACTTGGAACGCAGAGACTCCCTCCCGCCCAAAGAAAAAAAAAAAAAAGGCCGGTAGAGGCACTGGGTGGGGGAGATCTAAAGATCCCCCCTCACCAGCCCTCTGCTCGGCATGCTCTGCTGGATCCCGGGAGGGGGCGGAGCTAACCGGCTGAGCGGTGTAGCTCCGCCCCCACCCTGTGAAGCAGAGCAGCGTCTGCTTCACGGGGAGCAACTGGCACCATGAGAAAGTGCTGCTCGGCTCCCCATGCCTGCATTAAGCATGGGGAGCCCGAGCAGCACCTTCTCTTGCTGACCTGGGCTCCCAGTGAAGCAGACGCTGATCTGCTTCACAGGGTGGGGGCGGAGCTACACCGCTCAGCCGGTTGGCTCCGCCCCCTCCCTGTATCCACCTTTGAAGGCAAAGGAAGGGGAGGGGTGGGAGAGAGAGACAGGTGCAGGGGGGGAGAGAGAGACAGGTGCAGGGGGGGAGGGAGAGACAGGTGCAGGGGGGGAGGGAGAGACAGGTGCAGGGGGGGAGGGAGAGACAGAACAGCGGGAGGGGGGAGAGACAGAACAGCGGGAGGGGGGAGAGACAGAACAGGGGGAGGGGGAGAGAGAGATACAGAACAGGGGGGTAGAGAGAAAGAACAGAGGGAGGGAGAGAGAGACAGAACAGGGGGAAGGGGGAGAGAAAGAGACAGACAGTACATGGGGGGAGAGAGAGACAGAACAGGGGGAGGGAGGGAGGGAGAGAAAGACAGAACAGGGGGAGGGGGAGAGACAGAACAGCTGGAAGGGGGAGAGAGAGATACAGAACAGGGGGTAGAGAGAAAGAACAGGGAGGGAGAAAGAGAGAGAGAGACAGACAGTACAGGGGGGGGGAGAGAGAGACAGAACAGGGGGAAGGGGGAGAGAGAGACAGATGGGGAGGGAGGGAGAGAAAGACAGAACACGGGGAATGGGGAGAGAGAGAGAACAGGGGGGGAGAGAGAGACGGAACAGGGGGGGGGGAGAGACAGGGGGAAGGGGGAGGGAGAGAGAGACAGGGGGAAGGGGGAGAGAGAGAGACAGACAGTACAGGGGGGGAGGAGAGAGACAGAATAGAGGGAGAAAGAGAACAGGTATGGGGGAGTTAGAGAGAGACAGACAGGGCAATGAAGAGGAAAGGGACAAACATGGGAAGGCAGAGAGATACATACATGGGGGGGGGGGGGGGGGCGCCATGGGGGAATCCTGCACAGGGTGCCGGAACACTTAAGGCCGGCCCTGCTGACAGATTTCTCAAGCAAATTCTCCTGCGCAATCGCAGGAGAATTTACTCATTGCGCATGCGCACAAAGTTACAGCTGATCACTCAGCTGTAACTTTGTAAAGACTGCGCATGCGCGAGCGGAGTAATGCTACCCACCTCCCGCCCCCTTCACACCACGCTAAGGAGGTAAGTAACACGGGGGGGGGGGGGACATAAGGGGGCAACATAGGGGCAAGCAACCTGGCGAGGGGGGAGCCTTGAGGGCTGCCTCATCTTGATGGGAGTTGTGATCCCCCTGCTGCATCAATAATACAGCAGGAGGATCACAACTCCCATCAAGATGAGGCAGCCCTCAAGGCTCCCCCCTCGCCAGGGTGCTTGCCCCTATGTTGCCCCCTTATGTCCCCCCCCCCCCCCCCCCACATATGTTCTAGCGCCCGTTAATTTAACGGGCTTAATGTCTAGTATATTCATAAGATTTTTATTTTTGAGTACGGCTGAGCCCAGCTATAATGTGGGGTTCGGGATACAGGGACTCCCTCTCTCTCCGTCTGAACAAAATGCTGCCCTAAATCTGCAGGGAAGCCCCACCATGCTTCACCGTTACCTTCAAACATTCATTTATGTACCACTCTCCAGCCCTTTGGTGGACAAACTGCCTTCTGCTGCAGCCATATATTTAAAATTTCAACTCCTCAGTCCAGAGCACCTGCTGCCATTTTTCTGCATATTGACAAGCTCATGTCAAGGCTGTATCCTAGGATCGGCTCTCTATATAGGAACAAATCAAACCTAGATTCCATAGTAAGGAAACATATTGTTCAGCAAATGTTAATGCCAATCTTAGACTATGGAGATGTTGGATACGATTCTGCACCACAGACTCATCTTGGTAAACTCGATACTCACTGTACAATAATACATTGTGCCGATTTGCCCTCCAGTGTGACACCCGTCACTGTAAAATGTTAAGAATTAAACTGGCTGACGCTTGCCTTCAGACACACGCTCAACCTAGCATGCGTAGTGCATAACCATGTCTCTGGAAAGCTGACCCCCCCCCCCCCCCCCCACCACCACCTGAGCGGCCTGCTCAATCTTACTCCCTGAACATCCTACGATCTCAGATCCTGCATCAGCCCCTCACTAGCGATCCCTCACTTCAAAAAGGAAGCAGGTTGAGGTGTGTTCTCTTTTAGAGCTCCTCATATGTGGAATAGCCTCCCTGATTGTGCCAAATCATCCTCTGGTCTAAAATCCCTGAAAATGGAATGTACCTTTTAGTTTACAAATTACTATATATACTGTATGTTGTTCTTTTTTTTTGTATTAATAATGATTTACCCTGTATTTTCTATTTCCAATTTGTATAAATATATGTATGTATTATTTTTAATCTACTGTTAAATGTGTAGCTCTGTGTAATTCCATTCTGGACTGGGTTACTTCAAAACGAGAGAAATCTCAGTGTATTCTTCCTGGTAAAACACTTTCTAAATAAATAAAAATGCATCAGTTTGATGAATAATCTGCATTTTGTTTAACCCTTCTTCTCTCATATATTAAAAAGGGCAGTGATGGCAGCACATGGATTGCAACTGATGGATTGCATCTGAAAAGCAACAAAACACTTGTTTGACCTAAAGTGTGTGTGTGTGTATATATACATGTATACACAAACACCTTGTACCGAGTGGTGTATCGTGGTTTTGTGCTGCCCTAGGCAGACAAAATTCAGGCACCACCCTACCCACTCCCCATAACCCACATCACCTCATAACATTTAAAAAATGGCTGCGCCCGCTGCACACGTGCTTAGGAAGCGAACGATCGTTCACTTCCTAAGCACCTCCGGTAGCGAGGCACTTAGCAGCACCTTCGGCTGCCCCCAGAACCGATGGTGGTCGCTCTCCTGAGCGATCCCATCGGCTCAGTAGAAGGGAGCATCGGAAGTGAAAGTATTTCACTTCCGATGCTCTAGGGGGAGCCAATCAATGCCGGCACAACAGATCTGTGTGATCTGTGTGCAGGCATGTATGGTAAGTGCTCTGATGAGCACTTATCATACAGTCAAAGGCAATATTAGTAAATATTGCCTTTGACAAGTATTGATCTGCCTCCCTCACCTTACTAGTTTTAGTAAGGGAGAGAGACAGATCAGGTAATGTAAAAAAATAAAATAATAAAATAAAATATTTAATAAAATTTTAAAAACCAAGGGCTTTTATAAAAGCCATTTCCAGTGTTTAACCCCTTCCCTGCCATTGATCGCTGTGTACGCAGTGATCATACACAGCAGCACATTTTTTGCTGTCTGTGCATTTTTTAGGGGTTACATTTTTTTACTGTAATTCATTACAGTATAAAAAAGGCTCTTTTAAGAGCTATTAACCCCTTGCTTGTTGTAGATCACTGCCTAAGCAGCGATCTGACGCAAATGCAGCAATCTTGCTGCAGAAGCATTTTTACTTTTTTTAAAAACTTTTTTATTACACCCGTCACGGGTTAATTATATCCGCTAGGGGATTACGTTTTAACGTCAATTTTTTTTTTTTAGCTGTCTGAGCGCATCTATAGCGATCAGTAACAGCTGATCAGTGGTAATGGCGGTTTGGTGCTCAGATGATCATCATCATTCGCCTGGTTAGATCAATATTTCTCAATATTTGATCTGACCGGTATAGATCTGCCTCCCTCTCACTTGAGTTTTAGTGAGGGAGACAGACAGAGCTGTATAATGTGAGTTTTTAATTATAATATATTTTATAAAATTGAGACCCAAAGGCTTTTATAAAAGCCGTTTCCAGTGTTTAACCCCTTCCCTGCAATTGATCGCTGTGTACGCAGTGATCTTACACAGCAGCACATTTTTTGCTGTCTGTGCATTTTTTTAGGGGTTAATTTTTTTTTACTGTTTTTTTTTTGACAGTATATCAAAGGCTCTTTTAAGAGCTATTAACCCCTTCCTTGCCATATATCACTTCCTAAGCAGCGCATATGGTCACTGCCTAAGCAGTGCATATGGTCACTGCCTAAGCAGTGCATATGGAGCGATCTGGTCGCAGAAGGATTTTTTTTGCCATCAGCATTTTTTATTGTCACACTCGCTAGGTGTTAATTATACCCACTAGGGGATTACGTGTATTCCTTGTGAAGCTGTCTGAACGCATGTATAGCGATCCATAACAGTCGATCAGTGGCAAATGTGGTTTGGTGACTTCTCAGATGAGCATCACCATTCGTCTGGTTAGTGGTAAATATTGTTCTGACCCATATGGATCTGCCTCTCTCTCCTCACTTAGTGAGGGAAAGAGACAGATTTGTATAATATAAGTTTTTAATTGTAATAAATTAAATTAAATGTTAAACAATTGTGAGACCCAAGGGCTTTTATAAAAGCCATACCCTTTGTATAGTGTACCCTGTATAGTAACCCCTTCCATGCCACTGATCACTGCACAACAGAACATTTTTTCTTGTCTGTGCCTTTTTAGGGGTTCATTTTTTTGTACAGTACTACAAAGGCTCTTATAAGAGCTATTAATCCCTTCCTTGCTCTACATGTCAAAATTCCAAGTTTAAAAATCAAAAAGCGCACCTCTCAAATGTAGCCTTTCAACCCGCAACAAAGCTGACAAACCTATGCATGGGTGGTATCCCTGTGCTTGGGAGATGTTGCTGAACACATATTGTGGTATTGTTTGTCAGTGACACATACCGAAATATGTGAATTTGTGTCTAAAGTACAATGTACGTGGGGAAAAATGCACAATAAAATTACTACCACAAACTTTGACAAAGGCTGGTGGTATAATAGGTGCATGGAAAGAGTTAAAATACCACCATTTAAAATAGCCTAGGGTGTCTACTTTTACAAAATATATAATTTTTTGGGTAAAATACACTGTCTGGCTTAAAAAAAAAAGTCCCAAATGAAAGATGGGCTCAGGCTGACTAAATGTCAAAATTCCAAGTTGGAAATGCGCACCTTCAAAATGTGGCCCTTTAGCCACCAAACAACCCAACAAACCTATGCATGGGTGGTATCCCTTTACTCAGGAGATGGTGTTGAACACATATTGGGTTATTGTTTGGCAGTGACACATACCGAAATCTGTGAATTTATGTCTGAAATACAATATTTGTGGGGAAAAAAACACACAAAAATTACTACCACAAAATTGGACAAAGGCTGGTGGTAGAATTAGTGCATGGGAAGTGTTAAAATACCACCATTTGAAATAGCGTAGGGTGGTTACTTTAAAAAAAATATATGGGTTGATGGGGTAAAATACACTGGCTGGTTTCAAATATGTCCCAAATGGGACTTGGGTGCAGGCTGTCTGCATGTCAAAATTTCAAGTTGGAAAACCAAAAACTGCACCTCCCAAATTTGCCCCCCCCCCCAAACAACTCAACAAACCTATGCATGGGTGGTATCCCTGTACTCAAGAAATGTTGCTGAACACTTATTGGGGTGTTATTTGGCAGTGACACATACCAAAATCTGTAAATTCATGTCTGAAGTACAAGATTTGTGGAAAAAAACACAAAAAAAATTACTACCACAAACTTTGACAAAGGCTGGTGGTATAATTAGTGCATGGAAAGTGTTAAAATACCACCATTTGAGATAGCCTAGGGTGTCTACTTTTAAAAAATATATGGGTTGATGGGGTAAAATACACTAGCTGGCTTCAAATATGTCCCAAATGGGACATGGGCGCAGGTTGTCTTTATGTCAAAATGTCAAGATGAAAACCAAACAGCGCACCTCTCAAATGTGGCCCTTTAACCCCTAAACAAGCAGACAAACCTATGCATGGGTGGTATCCCTATACTCAGGAAATGTTGCTGAACACATATTGGGGTGTTATTTGGCAGTGACACGTATCAAAATCTGTGAATTCATGTATGAAATACAATGTTTGTGGAAAAAAAAAAAAATATCTACAACAAACTTTGACAAAGGCTGGTGGTAGAATTAGTGCATGGAAAGTGTTAAAATAAAATTATTTTATTATAATATTATAAGATATGATCAAAATGATGGCATCCAAGAAAGCCCTTCTTGTCCCGATAAAACCAATATATAATATGTGTGGGTACAGCAAATGACAATGAGGAAAATTACAGCTAAACACAAACAGCACAGAAATGTTACTAGCCATTGTCCAGAATGGACAAAAATGTTTCAAAGGCTCTGTCCTTAAGGGGTTAATTTAAGAAAGCCTATACACACAATCATTGCACTTCTATGAACCCACATGTTTGTTTACTTTAATGAACTCTGTGTTGCCTCTCCGTGACTCACACACAGGTTTTTCCCCCCTTCAAGAAAGCATCAGCTTCTCCTATGTGACACTGGTGCTCCTCCCACTGGAGTAATTGGCTTGCTGCTCTCAGTGATGTCAGTGCTGTAACTAAAGGAGATATCGGTGTGATGACTGCACGTTGCTCCTCTGACAAAATATTCGGTCAGTTAGCAACCTGACCATGTGCCACAACTGAGGGATAAGAGTTATGATGTCACTATAGGTAATTCTGAAAAAAAAATGGTTAGCAAAACACAATGTGCTGCATTTATTTATTGCCTTGTAACTAGTGTTGCCACATTTTCTTCAAAAAAATACCGGCCATGCTACGACCTCCATAGACTTAACATTGGGGTTACTCCAATTTTTCTTTACTGGCCTGCCGGTAAAATACCGGCCAGGTAGCAACCCTACTTGTAACCTGCAAAAATAAGACACGATAAAAACACTGAGCATTTATAAACTCAGAACAAATACTAGAGTCCATGTAGCAGTTTTTTTCATTAAATGTTTTATTATTCCTTTGTGGGCATAAGCTAGACAGACATTCCTATGAATTTGCATGTGGCTTCGTGGCTGATTTTAGTGAAAAAGAAATTATTTCAGTTACACACACTAAATATGGAAACCATTTACAGCAATTTAAGCACAAGATTATTCAGATGGTTATTGCTGGTGACCTCTGTTATCCACACATACCAATTATTTTGAGCTAATAGTAAATATGAAAGTCTAGGGGCAAATTTCGCAATTATGCTATGTTTTCATCCATCCATTTTATTTTAAACATTGCAGAACCAATCCAGCACAGACTGGGACACAACGAGCAATGAAAAAGTGAAGAAATACATATTTATTCCTAAATAACTGTCTCAGGTATAGTTTTCAGCGTTTTTTAGTAATAATAAAAAAAAGGTTTTCTGAATCAACATGTCATTTGCTCGTTCGCAAGCAAAGCTTGTTAGTTTCTAGCGGAAATACAAGGAAAGCAGCTTAGATGTGGTTCCAGAGGGCTGGCAAAAACCGGAAGCGTCTTGGCAGACATTTTTTACTCGGGCACGTCACCAATGTGCAAAAGTGGACGTTGTTATAATATACAACAGACTGTACAGAACAATAAAATGTATTATAATTATACCCACTCGTTGTAACCTGGCTTTAACGAAACAGAATCCTTGTGTGCACTACATAAAATGACCAAAAACAATCACAACAAACGGCGGGGCGCTCATAGTATGACGTAACGTTGGTCGCCGTATGCTCGCGACCTTCCTAGTATGTGTCTACTGGTTAGCGGCGGTTGCGCGCCTCATACGTCTTGGCATTTTGTGCTGGTGCTTTACGGGCTCTTTTATACGCAATCTGATTGGTTTGGGTCGCCGAGCCCGCGCGCACGTAACCTGCAGCCGAGAGAGGTAAAGGTAAGCGGGCAAGTGGAGGCTGCTGGCCGCCCGACTCACCGAAGGAAGAGGAGGTGGACAAAGCAGCGTGTGAGGTAGTGTTTGCGGTCATGCCTCTGTCCTCCGCGCCTCCACTCAGGTCCCGAGGCGCTAACGGCTGAGGAGAAGGTGCAACATCCTCTCCTTTTTTTGTTGCTCTCCAGACCCAGTGTGGGGGAAGTGTCCGTGGTTTTGGTAAGTGTGCATTCTGCTCTCTCTCCCACCGAGTGTGTTCAAGGGGCACAATGAGTCTCCCACAGGAGGAAGCAGATGAAGAGAGACGCGAGGAACACACAGGGAGTGGAGGAGGAGCCGCACGCGACGATGTCACAGTAGACACAGCAGAGCTAAAAGATGAGGAACTAACAAGCACCGCCCCCGCCGACCATGGAGAAGCTGGCAGGTCAGACAGCGCAGTTAAGGAGGACCCGACCATGTCTTCCAGCGGCGCAAACTCGGGTGGAAAACTGTTCTGGTGGTTGAGAAACCGATGTCTGGGAAGGGGCCTGTGCGTTGACCCAGCAAGGGACAATTATAGGACAATGACCAGTCTGTACAGTTCAATCCATCCAGCTGACTCTGTGAACCTGAGCACAAGGACACACGGTGCTGTATTTAACCTGGAATACTCACCTGATGGGTAAGACCATAAACATGGAGCTGACACAGATATATCATGTTTGCTTGAATTTTTGTATTGCGTGAATGAAGAGTTTTATGAGCAGGGGCTCTGGGAGTCCCAAGTTTTTTTTTTCTGAAGTGGGCCACAAAATCAGAAATGTGGTGTGTTGGGCTCATTGAGAGTGTTGCCAACCAACCTGTATTTTATAAAAATGGCTCATTTCCAAAGTTAAGTCTGTTGATGCAATAACATAGCCAGCATTTATTTTAAAGAAAAGGTGGCAACCCTAGGCCCAATTTATTTCTTTTTTTTAGTAACAGTAAATGGGTAAAATAGCTTGTCAGCCATAGTAAAAATGTTTATTTAGCAGTAATACAACATCTGTTAAAAACACGTTTAAACAAACTGTATTCAAACAAAAGTGTACGTTTATTGGTATAATAAGTGTGAGCAGTTAAGTCATGTGGGCTGCACCTTGCTGTCAAGCATTTGGCTCCTACATTGGACACTCCAGGTCTAGTGATGTACTAGAATATATCATTCAGATGTAATAAATGACTTCAAGGACACATGTTTAAAAAAAAAAAAAAAAAAACTAGTTCTGTTTAATTGAATGATTGCATCAAGTGCAGGCATTTTAAATAGAAATTCTTTAACCCCTTTTCCGATGCTAGGACGGCATAGAATGTCCAATGTTAAAGAGCTTGTTGCGGCTCCCGCTGGGACTTGCAGCGGGATCCCACCTGTCATATGAGGCCACTTTGAGTGACAGGGAATATGTGGCCGATGCTCAAAGCAAGCACTGGCTACATTTTACATGATTGCGCTGTGTCCAGACGTCCGGGTTCGGGCACGCCTCCATGATGTCACATGTGATGTCTGGAGGTATCGCAGTCTTTTGACAGGGATCCACAGGGTCTATCAAGACCCTGATTGGATCTTAGCCATAGTGTTCCTGGCTACCGATCACAGTAATGATCAGTGGCCAGGAACAAAATGTGGCGTTTTGGTGCTTGCGTCACAAACGGGTTAATGAAAGAATACAAATAAAGTACCTTATTGAGCACTCTGTGTAGCTTTTTTTAGGGGGCAGACTCTTGGGTCAGATCATCCAACATCTGACCCAAAATTCGAAACAAGAGGGCTACGATACTTTATTTGTATTTTTTCATTAAAGCATTTACATTTAAAATATCTACAGTTGACGCAGTCTTTCGGTTAACCCCTTCATGACATTGTCTGTACCTGTGCAGGCTTGCAATACATTGGTGACCATGCCCATACATGTATGGGCTGCCTTTAGAATGGCACAATTGCTTTCTTTTTGCCGTGACTAGAGCCATTTCTGCTTTGCTGGAATCTTCACAAGTGAGGCAATGTATTGTCAGTTCACACACTGACTTTGCCTCTAATTCACTCCCTGTGCTTCACATTCTTATAGTGAAGCACAGAGAGTGACCTGTAAGTAAAAATAAATTAATTACATACACATAGGTAAAAAAAAAAAAAAATTAACCCTTTCATTGCTGATCACAGTTTTTAACTGTGATCAGTTTCCTTCCACTTTATGGCCCTCATTTAGTTTTTTTTTTTAACAGATTTTTTTATTTTTACAATTTATAAAGTTTTTTTGAATAAATAAAGGTAATTTTAATATATTTATTTAATAAAATGTAACCCCTGCATGCCTGTTGCATGATTTTTACTGATCTGACATCGCACTCTTCAGAGTTTTTTTCTGTCTTTTTTGTTATGGGGGGTTTGGGAACCAATATTTTTCTTTTTTATTAGTTAGTTAATTAGGGGGGATAAGTGGGTTAGTGTTGCACTAGTTATGTAGCTTATTATTGGGAAAATAATGGGGAAAAACTTTTTTTTCCTCAAAAATTTCCTCTTTTATATGTATTTTTTAATACTAAAATGTAAATCATTTTTATGTATAGGGTATCAAAAGAAAGCTCTAACTGTCCTCTAAAAAACAACATATAACTTGTATGGGTGCGTTAAATGAGAGAGAGGAAATTTATGTTTCAAAAACCGCGTATTAAAAATTGAAAAACGCTCTGGTCCTTGGCCCAGGAAAATCCCTGGTCCTTAAAGGGTTAAAGTGACAGGTTGGTAACAATCATCACTGACCTGTTAATCACGCCCCTTAACCTATGCAAATCAAGTAATGGAGGCAAGTCTGGAACACCCAGAAAAGAGGCTGTCTAAGCTATTGCTATTTCTAGGGACATATCACAATCCATTGCCATCCTCCCCCAAATGTATGACAATGGAATGCAGTGTGTTGATCCTAGTTACCTTATCAGTTAGGCAGATCAGGACCAGTCATTCACATTGATCACATGCAAACAATATAATTAAATGACAATCCACCATTACATGACAACATCATTGAAAACTGAACACTATCAAAATCCTCCCTCCCTCTCACTGATACACTTTGATCTTATCAGAGAGAGAGATACTGTGTCTGAGGAAAAAAAACGCACACACTTTTGTTTGCCGTCTATACAAACGTTATTAAATTTTATTCAGTACACAAAGGGTTGAATACCTGCACAAACAATATATACCGTATTTGCTCGATTATAAGACGAGGTTTTTTTCAGAATTTCTTTTCTGAAAAAGACCCTTCATTTTATAATCGAGGTCGTTTTATAATCTGACCTTAATTTGAGGTCAGACTATAAGACTGGGATCCAGGTCCCCCGCAGAGCTGCAGGGGGACCTGGATCCCCCTCTCTAACAGCAGGGGAATGTCTGTGCGATGAGCGCAGACTCCCCCTGCTGCCGCCCGGCACGACCTTCCGGCTTCGTCATAAAAGTCCCGGTGGTCGTGCCGGGCGGCAGCAGGGGAGGTCTGCGCTCATCGCGCAGACATCCTCTGCTGCCCCGCTAGCCACCAGGGAGAATCGGGCAGCCGGGGGATGTCTGCACGATACGTGCAGACATCCTCCATGCTGCCCGACACCTCCGTCTATTATGACGGACCAGAGACAAAGAGAGGGGGAGAGAGAGACAGCACTAAGGGGGGGAGAGAGAGAAAGCTGGGGGCAAGGGAAAGAGAGGCAGCATTGGCACATAAAAGGAAATAAAAACAAGAAATGCATTTTTTGATATCAACATTTTTTATTAAAAAAGCAATTTACATGTTAATATATACAAGTTGAACTTTTTTCCTATAGGGTAGTCTTATATTCAGGCTTTTCGTTTTTTTCCTAATGGAATATCCAAAGTTTGGAGGGTCTTCTTATAATCGAACAAATACGGTAATATGTGAGGATTTATTTAAGACTAAAAGTGTAAAATGGATCTTGGCCCAAATGATCTTCAAAAAAAAAAAAAACAACATTGTCCTGAAGAGGTTAAAGGACAACTAAACTTTTTTGTTTCTGTGTTTTTCAGCACTGAGTTAATATTTAACTTAAGTGACCTTATTTTTTGGGTGGTGGGGACTTTTTACTTTATTTCATTCACAGCGTTCCCAGCCCCTTCTAGTGACACTATGAATGTAACATCTGAATTGCATTGCTGACAAATGTGTCAGTAATGCAGTTTGGAAGATACCTGACTGCTGAATTGTGTGTGCGTGATTTTGGCTACTTCCACCGCAGAATCATGGAAAATGTAGTAATTGATTCTGCTTTCGTGGTAAACTGTCATTCAGCATGATGTAATAGCGCCAGTATGGCAGATACAGTTTATCTCCATGTGTGTCTATTTATAAAGTTTATATTGGAGTCTGTGCCTCCTCTGCCAGTCCCGAACTTCCATCATACTAAGGCGAATGACTATTTCGCCTTATTTTGTTTCCTCCTTCTAACAGTTTACAGTGCTGGAATGTTTATACATAATCCCACTAAAACAGTCCAAATCAGCAGGAGGGGATTTTTGGAGCCAATGGCTCCCGGGGTTTGTTAAGTGCTGAAATGATCTTATAATTTATTTTATTCACATTTGCTGTACTTACTTTGCAAATGTAACGTTTGCAGGATTTCTCATGGCGATTAATTTTTACTTTAGATGGACAATCTTCTCAGCAGCAGATTAGCGGGCTCTCATGGAAATGCATGGAGCTACTTAAAGCACGTGTAGCCATTAGTTGTTCTTATGCTTCTCTATGGAGATGTACAGAGCTGTTTCACACATATGCACTCCACTGCGTGTGCTCTGTGCAGATTGACCATGCATGTATGATCTCATGTTATTTATACTCTGTGCTTCCACTTTGTTTTCATATAGTAAAGTTTTGGGCATGGCAGGTGGTGAATCAAACTTGCAGCCGGCTCCCCCAAATAAAGCATCCTTAATTATACTGATCACTAGCTCAGTGTTTGTGGAATTGTTCTGATCTGAAATACCTTGCTGTGGTTGTATGACAAATGAAACTGAAAAGGAAGTCTGTAATGGATTTTAAGGTGCTAATAATTAATGTCTTCTAGGTCTGTACTCACTGTTGCATGTGAGCAAACTGAAGTTCTTCTATTTGACCCTGTGTCTTCAAAGCATATAAAAACTCTTACAGAGGCCCATGAAGACTGTGTAAATAATATCAGGTAAGTCACCCTTTCTGGATGTGGTTGCTAAAACACAGTGATGAACCTGTGCTGCTTGGACTTGCAATATCCCACACTGCAGAGTAGACTTATAAACTCATTTTACAAACTGCTGTAATTAGATTCATAACTCCAGGTAGGAGGAAGCCCCTCTCCTTTTTTTTAACATGGTTCCTCTCCTTCTTAAAGGGCTAACTTCTATTCTATATTGTATGTTGTACATGTGCTTAATATATGTGAAATGTATATTTATTATTTATTTTTCTATAGTTTACCTTGACAATAATCTAAATTCAGTGACATCTAACAAGGAGGGATTGTAGAGAGAAGCAGGGCTGTTGCTAAAGCAACATCAATAAATCTATTTCACTTTATTTGCAGTTTTTAGGATATAGAACAGGTTTAGGAAAAGACTAATAAAACAGATCTGTTTCTATTTCTTTATTTTACCTGATGCATTATTTTTCTAAAAATATATTTTCAGACACTAGGGGGAACTGCCCCTTTAGGCTCTCATGAGCATTACCTCCACCTTGTTTTGTATCACTGCATTCAGTGTGCTCAAGTGATAATTGTGGATGAAATATTCCCTTTAATACTAAGTCTATGGATGACCAGTTCAGGTTAGTAAATACACTATGGGGGTCATCTATACACAGGCACATACACCGCACCAAATATTGAAGCTATCAGCGTGTGCCCCTATCTATAAAGCAGACTCCTCTGCTGCCTCCGCCAGTTTATTGTTTTTGGTTGTGCCTGATTAGTTGCACTGAAAAGCGCCTGATTAGTGTCGGGTCCCTCTCCCACACAGACTAGTGTTGAGATGCATAACAAAAGCTCACCGTTATACAAAACACACAGCGATTGTGCCTTTTTGTACCTTTCCTAACACTTTGCTGTACAGAGGTTTTTAAACATGACCCCCTATATATATTTTAGTAACTCACCAGCTATCCTGTAGATTAAGATAGATATTTTCCTGAAAGTGAGTGCTTTCACCTGTAGCACAGCTGCTCATTTTGCCAAGATGGAACGGATGTGTTTGCATACTGCTGCCCTCCATACAGTGATGTTGGAATTCCTAGCGCTGTGGGAAGATGATAGCAGGGTGGAAGATACCCCTCCCCATAGATAGGTGAAGGCACTTTGTCACCTAAACATTGTTTATACTGTAAATGTAAAGATTTTTTATGTGTTAGCAGAATTGCATGGAAATGCTTAAATTAAGAGGAATATATATATATAATATATATATATATATATATATATATATATATATATATAATTTTTTTTTTTTTTTACATCTGTAAACATGGTCTTGTGTTTTTTTTTCATTGCAAGTAGATAGGGGATGATTTAATATATAGCTATCCGGCTCTATTGCATGCTTTTTTATTTATTATAGAACTGTTATTTTGTTTGTGTGATTTATATATTGAAAACAATGTACATATATTCTTTGGTGCAGACATATGATTGTAAATGTGTTTTTGTGCATAGATTTCTTGATAACAGACTGTTTGCAACATGTTCTGATGACACTACAATAGCACTTTGGGATTTAAGAAAGTTAAACACAAAGGTGTGTACTCTGCATGGCCATACCAGCTGGGTGAAGAATATAGAATATGACACAAACACAAGACTCTTGGTAACATCTGGATTTGATGGAAATGTCATCATCTGGGATACGAATCGGTAAGAAATGATCACTGTTGAAATGAAAGTAGTAGTATTAATATACAGGGGGTGGTAAAAATAGTGTATATCTACCGGCCCGTCTACATTGGTGTCCATGTTTTTGTCTTTCCAAAGCCAAAGGGCCAATATATTTTGAACTGTGCAAGCTAGGAACACTGTTAAAAAAACAGTAGTTTTAATCAGGCAGAAGTGGTCTTATTGCCAATTAAAATTGTATTTAGTGTTTATTCCAAAATTAAAAGAAGTTATTTTTCAATTAAGCAGAGTATGGGAGCAAAATGCCATGTACTTTTATTACATACGATTTTTCCCTCATACATAGAACCTGTATGCTTCAGCATAAAGGCTCATTCGGCTGCTGACTGTCACTCATTGCTCCAAAAGTGAGTGTTTTAGGCCGAATCCATACGGAATGGGTATAACTTGCCCTCTTCTTATTGCCTTTTCAATCATTTTATTCTAAATATTGCTTATCAATTGTCCATCATAAATGGGAATGTGGTAATGTTGTATGAGAAAAGCTCAAACCAGCCTCCTCTGGAGCACTGGTGTAGTATAGTATATGTTTAAAATGTGATGGGAGAGTGTTTCCAGAGGAGCCAAGCTTTCCTACAAGGAAATAAAGGCCATAAAGAAAAAATATTTTTATGTAAACATAATTATAACGTGTATCGTGTTGCCTGATTTAAGACTGGCACAGCAGAAATGCTCTTAGATTGGACATGTATGTAAAGTAAATTGTGTGCTCTAATAAGCCAACTTTGATTTCTAGAATACAATGACTTATGACTACAAATAATTACTGTTGCTTAAACCAGGGCTTGACAAATCTAATATGATTTTAGGAGCCAGCAAAAAAATGTAGGAGCCAGACAATCACGCATGAATTCACTCAATTCATTAACACACACGCCTACTTCAAATATATACACATGCACCTACTTTACATTTACACAAATATCCGAACACCTCACACACACCCCTACTTTACATATACACATATAACCAAACACTCGCACACACCTACTTTACATATACCCATATATACAAACACCTCACACACACCTACTTTACATATACACATATATACAAACACACACCCACCTCACACAGTCTTTTCTTGGTGTGTCCCCCCCTCCCCACACCTCACACACACACACACACACACACACACACACACACCTACTTTACATATACACATATATACAAACACATCACACACACACCTACTTTATATATACACATATATACAAACACCTCACACACACGCGCACACACACACACACTTTACATATACACATATATACAAACACATCACACACACACCTACTTTACATATACACAAACACCTCAGACACACCTACTTTACATATACACATATATACAAACACACACCCACCTCACACAGTCTTTTCTTGGTGTGTCCCCCCCCCTCCCTGCTTCTTTACCTCATTGCAGGGGAGGGGGACATTCGTGCTGCAGCATGTCGTCATTCATCGGCCTGCTGTGTGCCAGACTGTCACGTGACGACACCCGGCACTCACGCATTGCGCGAGAGGGCGGAGCTTGTAGTCTGTGCTAATCGCAAAGACTTTACCCCCTCACGCTCTGAAATTTTTAAACAAAAATCGGATGGCAGCGGCAAGGGGACAGGGAGGGTAACTTCAGCCAGGTCTCATTTCCTGGTCACCATGGCGACCTGGCGCCTGGGGTTTGTCGAGCCCTGGCCTAAACAAATATGTATGTTGTATCCATAATCTTCCTGCTTGTACATTACTTTATAAGTACTGCTATTCTAAAACTGCCAGACTCTTTTGTTTGTAAATATGTTAATAACATAAGTGGGGGGAGGGGCACGATAGTTAATATTTCAACATATTCCTATTATTTTTTTCTTTCCAGGTGTACTGAAGATGGTTGCCCACACAAAAAGTTTTTTCACACACGTTTCCTCATGCGAATGAGGTTAACACCTGATTGTTCAAAAATGTTGATTTCTACTTCTTCTGGGTATCTGCTGATTTTGCACGATTTGGATCTAACAAAATCGTTAGAGGTTGGCAGCTACCCCATCTTAAGAGCAAGAAGAACAGCTTCCACTTCAGGTATCAGTGAATATATGAAAATCTGTAGTAATAGATTTGCAAGACCCTTTTAATGTCCTTTTTTTTAAGTTTAAATGATTTCATCTTTTATACCAAATCTTTGGACTACAATATACAAGCAACAGAATAAGAATCCATTTGACACAGTTTTTATTACATTGCATGAATGTTTATCTAACAAAATCAACGCAATGCTTGGCACAGAGCTAAAACAGGGGACTTTGACAGACTGATGCATAACATAGGTAGAATAATCAAGATTCAACATACCCAGAGAGTTATCATTAATGCTCTGTGTACACACCTATGTGATAATCACACCACATACAACACCACCATTTGGGCTTATTTAGAAAGTGTAGGAAATGGACCAGTCATCATGGAAACCAATGGAATCTGCCTTCTGTTTAGCCCATTTTTACAACTTTGCTACAGAACTGAGTTTCATACTTAACCCCCCTTGTGCATGTATGGCGGCCTAGTCTTAAACATTATATATAGTCTACTCATTTTTATTGTTTAGAAAAAATTTTTTATTGTTTAAAAAAAAAAAAAAAACTGTTTCATAGTGTGTATTTGTTTCACACCAAATTGCCACCTGCAATGGCAAAGACTTGTTCTAAAAATAAAATAATTACTTCCTTTCAAACTAAACAAAACCCGCAGTGTAATTTAATTTCCTGCAATGTTATTTGAATGGCTATTTTTTGCCAGTAACAAAGGGCGCTAATGACAATTTGTAATGACTGACTTACTATTTCCAATTGTGTATTTGTTATTTTAATTTTTAACACATTCTAATTACTTTCCAAAATATTTTAATCGTCTCTGGTTATTGATTGCACAAAATCAATATGTATCATCAAGATTATCATATTGCAATTGTTTCGCACCATGTATAATTTTTGCTTTAAGCAATACTACAGTAATACAACACATAATGTGTGTGGAAGGTTTATACAAATGCTTATGCTACCATGCCAGCTTCATATAATGTACGATTAGACTGAGGGAAAAAAAGTGGAATTGTAGCTATAACTGAGCATATTCCAGCAAAATATTAACTCTTACGGCTGGGTTTCCAACATTTATGTGTATTGTAGGCGGCCTATGTCTTGGTTTTGCATTACAATACAAATAGTCTCAGGTCAACACAGGTTGTAAGCCTATATTCTTTCCATCTGTCTGTGTAATAAGAATAGATTTGTCATCTACAGATATGACCACTTCACCCACCGCTTCTGAATCTAGACCAGTGGGCTCTCCCTGCCATCACAGTGACTTGGGCTCACTGTTCGAGAAACACAATTCACGTGCATCACAAAGAGAGGGTAGGTGTGCTTCAACCCATATTATATGTATGTATGTATGTAACAATGATTTAATGTGTTCATGCTTTTAATAAAAAATGTTTTAAAAAATGTTGACAAGACAAGATAGTTTGAGTATCCCTTATCCGAAATGCTTGGGACTGACAGCATTTTGCATAATCATTTCGGCAATGCCAGCCCTATAAATGTTCTAAATTATCTAAACCCAATGTTAGCAGTTTGCTCACACTGGATTAAGGTAATGTCGAACATTTATAGGAATAGAGCCGCTCAAATTACTTGCTTCATAGTGCCACGTAGATGATCCGCTTGGATCATGGTAGTCCCTCCCTCCTGTTGCAGCGCTCTTGGAACTACATTTCCCATGAGGGTTTGCTTCAAAAGTACGGCGCCTGGGAGGGTGAAGCAAAAAGGAGCTTCACAACCGGAGCTCCGGGAAGGCAAGTATCACTTATCAAAATGTTTTTTATTTTTTATTTTTTTCGGATTTGGATATAAATATATATACCCAAACCAAACTTGCCAAGGCAACTTATTTCTCTGAACGGCTGAATAGAAATCTAGCCTATCCGACCAAATTTTGGAGCGTCCTAAAAAACATGTATGACCCTCCATGCTACTCCGAACCTACCACAATTAAAACACCTAATGAAGTTCTAAAATCTCCAATGGCAATAGCAAATGCATTCATTAACTACTTTGTAGGATGCGCCACAGCTCTTATAGCAAATCACCACAATGAAGATCATGGCACTTTTTCTATCATATCCGATATCACCACCGATATCACCTCTGGCCAAACACATTGCTGAATTTGAATTTGCAACTATATCAGATAGTGAAATAGCAGTGCATCTCCTCAATCAAAAAATGAAATTACAGTGTGGGCCGGACCTACTTCCATCAATGCTACTGTGGCTGAGTGCGCCTGTTACTGCGCGACCCATTGCCTGCTTAATCAGTGCTTCCCTGTCCTCCGGTTATGTCCCCAAAGCCTGGAAAAAAGCCAGTTATCCCCATTCACAAAAATGGTGATGTAAACTTAGTGTCAAACTACAGGCCTATTTCACTGCTACCCATACTTTCTAAAATCTTGGAAAAATGTGCCCATGATCAACTGTGCGAGTATTATCAACGGTCCAATTATCTAACCTTGCTTCAATCTGGGTTTAGGTCAAATCACTCCACGATAACTGCCCTCTAAAGGTTGAGCAATGACATTCAGAGTGGTATGGAGAGTGGTGAACTCACAGGTGCAGTTTTCCTAGACTTTGCAAAGGCCTTTGATACGGTTGATCATGATCTTCTGCTAAACAAACTAAGTTGTTCTGGTATAAATGAGAGGTCGCTCTGCTGGTTTCGTTCATACTTGTCTGATAGATCTCAATATGTGTCCATTGCTGATACTGCCTCCCTCCCGTTGCCAATCAAGTGTGGAGTGCCTCAAGGATCCGTTCTTGGGTTTGCTATTCTCGCTATTTATAAATGATCTACCCTCGGTGTGTGACCTGGCTCATGTGCATATGTATGCTGATGATACGGTCATTTATACGTGCGGTACTCAACTATCGCAAGTGGAATCCGTTCTACAGGATCCGTTTTCTAAAGTTGAAAATTGGATATCTAGAAACAAATTATTCCTCAACACTGAAAAAACTGTGTCCATGTTGTTTGGGACAAATGCCAAACTACTTAAATTAAGCAATCCTCAATTAAACATCAAGACCAAATCCAGTTATAACCTGACCCAGGTAAATTCATATAAGTATCTTGGCATGTGGCTAGACCCAAACTTATCTTATGGTCTCCATATTGATAAGCTTGTGTCAAAGCTATTCTATATAGAAACAAATCTAACCTAGATTCCACGGTAAGGAAACGTATTGTGCAGCAAATGTTAATGCCGATCTTAGATTATGGAGATGTTGTGTATGATTCTGCCCCGCAGACCCATCTCGGTAAACTCGACACTATGTACAATACATTGTGTTGTTTTGCACTACAGTGTGATTATAACACACACCACTGTAAAATGTTAAGAGTTTAACTGGCTGACACTTGCCTCCAGGCGCACTCTCCACCTAGCTTGCTTAGTGCATAACTACCGTATTTGCTCGATTTATAAGACAGAGAATTTTTTTTCTGAAAACTACCCCTCGTCTTATAATCGAGGTCTTCTTATAATCTGACCTCAAATTGAGGTCAGACTATAAGACATGGATCCAGGTCCCCAGCAGAACTGCAGGGGACCTGGATCCCCCTCTCTAACAGCAGGGGAAGTCTGCGCAATGAGCGCAGACTCCCCTGCTTCCGCCCGGCACGACCGCCATGGCTTCTATAAAGAAGTCCCGGCGATCGTGCCGGGCGGCAGCAGGGGAGTCTGCGCTCATCATGCAAACATCCTCTGCTGCCCCACTAGGCACCAGGGAGAATCAGGCAGCTGGGGGATGTCTGCAATATACGTGCAGACATCCTCCATGCTGCCCGACACGGCAGACTATTATGACGGACCAGTTGTCCGTCATAATACACTGCCGTGTCGGGCAGCATGGAGGATGTCTGCACGTATCGTGCAGACATCCCCCGGCTGCCCCCACTAGCCACCAGGGATCGACTTCCAGGTGAGGGGGAGGGAGGGGGGGCAGAGAGACAGGGTAGGGAGGGGGGGCAGAGAGACAGGGTAGGGAGGGGGGGCAGAGAGACAGGGTAGGGAGGGGGGGCAGAGAGACAGGGGAGGGAGGGGGCAGAGAGGGAGGGACAGAGCAACAAGGGAAGGGAGGGGGGGAAGAGACAGAGCTACAAGGGGAGGAAGAGGGGAAGAGACGGAGGGGGGGGACAGAGCAACAAGGGGAGGGAGGGGGGCAGAGAGAAACAAGGGGGGGGGGGAGACAGAGGAGAGGGGGGAGTCAAAGGGAGGGGGAGAGAGACAGCTGGGGGCAAGGGAAAGAGAGGCAGAATTGCACATAAAAACGAAATTAAAACAAGAAATGCATTTTTTTGATATAATTTTTTATTAAAAAAAAGCAATTTACATGTGAATATATACAAGTTTAACTTTTTTTCCTATAGGGTAGTCTTGTATTCAGGCTTTTAGTTTTTTTCCTAAAGGAATATCCAAAGTTTGGGGGGGTCGTCTTATAATCAGGGTTGTCCTTATAATCGAGCAAATACGGTACTTCTCTGGAACGCTCCCCCCCTACCTGAGCGGCATGCTCGCTCTTACTCCATGCACTTCCTACAATCTCAGATCCTGCACCAACCCTTCACTAGCGATCCCTCACTTCAAAAAGGAAGCGGGCCGAGGTGCGTTCTCTTTCAGAGCTCCTCATATGTGGAATAGCCTTCCTGTTTCTGCCAAATCATCATGTAGTCTAAAATCCCGGAAAATAAGTTGATAATAAACGTCTCCCAAATCCTCAAAATAGATTGTACCTGTTATTAGTTTACAAACTCCTTCGTATACTGTACATGTTGTTCCTTTTTTGTATCAATAATGATTTACCCTGTATGTTCTCCTTTCAACTTGTTTAATATATGTATGTATGTATCTATTTTTAATCTACTGTTAAATGTGTAACTGTATAATTCCATTCTGGACTGGGTCCCCAGGACATACTTGAAAACGAAAGAAATCTCAATGTATTCTTCCTGGTAAAACACTTTATAAATAAAATACAATAAAATAAAAATATAAGTGTGAAATGATTTTATTGCTAATCTCACGTAGAGGTCTGTGACCTTCCCATTGCTGCCAGATTTTCAAACCAGACCTAGAGCACTTATCTCTGTGATCTGTTTCCACTCCATTTACCTTGCTGTAATCTGATAATTCTAACCTAGTACAGAGAAGAAAGTGATGAGGATCGTACAAATCTGCAAGGGGGAGCGAGACTGAGTGTGAGAACAGCTTAAAGTAGTCAAAAATACAGGTCTGAATTAAAGATGTAAAGAAGTCACATGGCAGCAGTGTTAATTTCATCAAGTAAATATTTGTGTCATAGTTTTCATCAACTGCACGTTTTCAGTGACTAAAACAATAAATATAAGTTAGTAGTTGCTCTTTTCATAAACTGACTAAAATCTTAGGGAGGGACTATTGCATTTATCTATATGGACCTCTGGTTCCCATGGATCTCTGCCAAAGCCCATACTCCTGGCTCTATCTGCAGCGGGATTGGATGAGACACAGGCTCCCTGTGCCTGTCTGCCCCCTGGAACAATGCCCTGCAAACTGCAGAGGATTCACCTGGTACTGTCTCCCCTCCCATATCCCTAGCAAATTAACTTAAAACTGCATAACAGCCTATTCAGACATGTTCCCTTCCTCACTGCTGGAGGTTTAGTAGTCTTAAACTAAACTAAAACAATTCAGACGAATGTAAAATGATATTGTAGTCAAAAGACTGACTGAAACTAACTAACACTGCATGGAAGTCCTAAAACAGCTTGAGCATGAAAAATTCAGACAAGATGTATTTATTCTTTCTTTTTATTTGTGTCAGGTGCTTCCCCTCGTAATAGTCTGGAGGTTTTAACCCCAGAAGTCCCGGGAGAAAGAGACCGGGGCAACTGCATCACATCACTACAGCTGCATCCGAAAGGATGGGCCACACTTCTTCGTTGTTCTAGCAATACAGATGATCAAGAGGTAGGAGCTTCTTGTTATGCGCTGCCATTTCAGGCTTTATGGTATCTTTTTATAGTAAACACAAACTGTGCTTCTGAAAGGTGCACTTTCTATAATCTTTACTGTCTGCAATGTTGTTTAAGGTGAGCTATTGAGCAGTACATGACCATGTTGTACCATACACCCAATATTTGCTTCTGAGTGTGAGCAAGGTTAATATTATTTAAAGATTTTGCTATCCTATAAATATAAAAAGTCGCCTGCATATGTGTAAAGAGTTTGCTATTTGCTTACTAACATGGTGACCACTAAGACACTAGGGATTATGTATGAACATTTCCACATACACATGCAGTGGGGTAAAAAAGGCATATTTACTGTATAGTGCCAATTTAAAAAAATAAATATACGCACACTTCATTGTATCAGATTGGAACCTCAACTAAACGCTGACACTTCTCAGGTGCAACCCTGACTTTCAGATTTACAAAAAAAACACCAATTAAACCATTCCATGCATTTTTTAACCCCTTTGTTGAACTCCCTGGCACATGATGCAGTAAATTCAGCATATGCAGAGATCATCGATTGCTGCCTATTGTTTGACGGTGTTGCTGTGATGCCTCAATATAGAGGCTTCAAGCAACACCAAATTTTGGCCGACACCGAGATCACTGCCGCTATATTGGAGAGCAGCATGCCCCTCCAAAAAGACACTCGCCTGTATACACCTAGAGCAATGGAAGGGATCACTTCCGTCACTCTGTTGCTGGGCTACCGCTCGAGGCAGACAAAACATATCCTAGATCTATTAATCCTAGATTTAGGATTATAATTCCACTTAGGTTTACAGATGGGTTCAGGTTCGGGACAAAAGGTCATTGTAGGACAAAAATGGTTAGGAAATAAAAAAAAAAAAACTCTACTTTTGGTTATTGACCTACAACTTGCAAAAAAACATGTAAACATGGCAAGATGGGGTCTTTTTTTACGGGTTGTAATTGTGTAAAAGATTTTTCAGGTCAAAGTTAGAAAAATGTTTTGTATCATATTTTGTGATTTAAAAAAAAAAATGTTTATCATACATTTTACATGATGAATGTAATGGTATCTAAAGAAAACAAATACAACCGAGAGGGAACACAATCTGTATATACAAAAAACTGGACTTGTCTGTCTCACCAGTGTCTTGGGTGAACATATAGGTATAGAAGATAAAGGCTTTATACGCTCAAGTAAATGGTAGCAATTGAAGGCAAATTCAAAGTGCAAATGAGCATTATTAAAGAAAAAACCAGTACATCTTAATGTGTCAGCTTTGTTTATATCTTTTATCTAGTGGACCTGTGTATATGAATTCCAAGAAGGAGCTCCAGTGCGTCCAGTGTCTCCTCGCTGCTCTTTGCGATTAACTCACTACATTGAAGAGGCCAACGTGGGTCGGGGTTACATCAAAGAGCTGTGTTTCAGCCCTGATGGACGTATGATTGCCTCACCACATGGTTACGGCATCCGTTTATTAGGATTTGATTCCCAATGCAATGAACTTGTAGACTGTTTACCCAAAGAAGCTGGAACTTTACAGGAAATTCGCTCCCTGTATTCACACAAAGATGTGGTTCTGACAACAAAGTTCTCTCCCACACACTGTCAGATAGCTTCTGGGTGCCTTAGTGGGAGAGTTTCCTTGTATCAGCCGAAGTTTTAAGTAGAAAGCGCACCGGTTTTCAGGGTCCGCATTGGAACATATACTCCAAATGTTATATTGAGTCACAAATTTTAACTAGGGTGACTACATCACAGGGATGTTTGCGTGCACAGCTTATATTGTGGCTTTGGTTTTGACAGAGCAAGTCCTGTGCACTTTCTTGCCCTTTTCACCTTTTTATATACCTGTATTCTTGATATACGCCAGCCGTTCTTCACTTTTGTGCCGTATTGCCTGTAAAACACTAAGAACATTTTTCTCCACATCATTTTATTCATTGATTGGATATACCATGTTCAATATTTGTTTGGTCCCTATTGAAAAATAACGGATTTGAAATGAAACGTGTAATTTTAAGGGAAGATGTGCTTTTGACATTAAACAAAGGGAACAAAATATCACAATATAAGTAACTTTATTTCCAGGTATAACTGAACATCTATCTTAAAAATGGAATCAAATTTTATTGATTAAAGTTGTATGTAGTTTTCAAATATATGATTGCAATATGACGATGCATAACTGACAGTGCAGTGTTTTCCCTCAAAACATTTTTTCAGTTTATTAAAATTTATTTGCCCCCAACTTTTCATTTATAAAAGATATTAATTTAGGGTTTTATCAGTCCCCAGCAGCCAGGGTGTCATGGCTTCTAAAATCGCGACTGCTGGTTCTTACCCTTTTTAATTGTGTATTATGGAAGTTGTCTGCCTTCCAGAGACTACACATTTGTCAGGAGGCGCATCTAACTATGTGCACATAGTGTAAGAAGCACAAAAGTGGGGGAGGGAGATTTAAGGTGTGTTTTCATTTTTTTTTATACTTGCAAGCCCGTGGCTGACATGTCACCTGACTTGGTTTTTCTTTAAGATATAGGATATGTACAGTGGTAAGAAAAAGTCGGTCAACCCTTTGGCATTAGCTAGTTTTCTGCATTCATTTATTTGATCTGATCTTCATCCAAGTCACAAGTATAGAACACTATGGGGTTATGTATAAAATCGGCAGCTGCACCTATGTATAATACATTTTGGTTGTACTGGCACTCATTGCTCCAAGGCAGCCAATGTATAAAAAAAAAACAAACAAACACTGGAAAGCTCCTGATTAGTTTTGAAAAATGTCAGGATTTTTAAAAAAGGTATACATAACGAATAGCGACTGATCCTCATTTTATTTTCCTGACACTTTACAATGTGGGATTTTTATACATACTCCCATTGTGTTATAAAGACAATAAAACCTTTTTTTTTTTTTTCCCACTTGTGCCTCAAATATAGAAGCACAAGTGGAAAATTAGGATAAACTGGGTTTTTGATACACGTTAATACATGTCAGTTAATCCTCTGACTAGCTGCCTGCATGCTTCCTTCTGAAGCAGGCAGCCCAGTCTGTTTGGCAAATGTTCTGTTGGTGAGATTTTTTCAAGGATCAACCGAAAATGAGGGTGTCTCTCTGCTGCTTCATACAGACCCTCTTCTGACGATAGTATAAAAGAAAAGAACCGTCCATCATTATACCATATTGTACAGAAAGGACCTAACTAGCTAAAACTGCATATAGAGAAGATGGGCACACATAAAACTGGTAATCCACAAAAAAATGGCACATGAAAGGACACAGTATGTCACTATTATACACCAAAAACATGGCGAACTGATAATAAGTCTGGTCGAGGGAGTGGTCCTCATGCTCGCCAAAATTAGTGCCCAGATGGACCACATGATGCATGCATGTGTAAGGTGGGAGGCAGGCCCTAAAAGACGCACAACCACCGACCATACAGAAAAAAAGACTGGCAGGGGAGGAGACAGGCCAGCCAACCCGCCCCCCTGAGATGCCATCCCCGAGTGGAACACCGGTGATGCCATACTTTCTGTGTGCCTTGGTAACCATAGTGTACCCATATTGCTTGCACGCCATTGACTTTTAAAGAATTTTTTGGACAGTCTCCTGTGAGTGAGGACCTACCTTTCATCTATTGTGTTGGGCGCTATTTATGAAGAACTTTTGAGAGTACCTTTGAATAACCCACTGTTCCTACTGTTACATTATATATTGTTTTTCTCCTCTTCATGTATCTGTGCTCCCATTTCTCTGTGCAGTGTTATTAATCCAAACAGAGTGTTAGTTCATGATTGCAACTTAGAGGAAGAACAGACCATATATAAGTGCTGGTAACGCCAAATGTTCACATATTCTCACCACTGTAACTACGTTTCTCTTTTTGTTTTTAACAATATCTGTGTGTGATCTCACAGCAAAGGCAGCCAGTTGAATGTGTTATGATTCACACAAGTTCATTAGCAGGTAGCTTATAACAGAGCTCAATAAATTCTGGATACCATGCGACTAGGAAATTAGACCTGGCACCCAGGTAGGGTTATCCTCACATGACGCCCCTCTCCTTGGCATCAATTTTTAAAAAAAAATATTTTCATTTTCTATCAGAGTGTGAGGGAGAAAACCACAGACGTCCTGCGCCGCCTTCTTGTGCTTTAGTGTCAGTGACATCCCTCTACTCACCAGGAGAGTGGAGATGGTCTATGCTTGTGTGAGTTATTGATAGAATTGCTCCCCCCCCCTTTGGAACAAAAACTTCTGGCGTGTGTGTATGTATGTGACTGACTGCCTCTCTATATGTGACTGTGTGTGTGTATATGACTGTTTTCCCTGTGTATATGTGATTGACTGTCTCTCTGTGTATGTATATGTATGTGACTGACTGTCTCTCTGTGAGTGTGTGTATATGACCGACTGTGTATGTTTATGTGACTGTCTTTGTTTGCGTGAATGTGGCATTGTCTGCCTCCCAAGTTTATTTTAGCCAGCTTCTAAAACTAATGGTGTTTTATGATTCATTGTTATTGCCTCAGGCAGCTGGGGGGCCTGTCAATATCTGGTATACAGAGAACAGTGATCATCAGGAGAAGCCTGCACTAGTTTATCTCTCTCTCTGCAACAGGTTAGTTAATGCAGCTGTGATTGGAGGAATGTTTGAACTGATATAATACCTGCATGTGAGTAACTGGGCATGTACGTATGCCACACCTGGAAAGACATGGCTTCCTATGCCCACAGGGAAATCATTAATAACCAAATTAAAAAGAAAAGAACCCAGGGCAGATCCCTGAGAACTTCCCATTTACCACCATTATTTTTGTATCTTTCAGCCAATCGGCACACGTTTGTCTCTAGGCCTATTTCAGTCAGTTTGGACAGTAATGTTTTGTGTGAAACCGTAGCAAAGTCCTAAATATGTCACATACACTGCAGCACCCATATCTATATTGTTACTCACTTCCTCATCGAATGCAATTAAGTTTGTTTTACAGGAACGGGTCTTTCGCAAAGCCATGTTGGCTCCTACTAATGAAAGTCCTATCCCAGAGGACATCTTGAATATATTCCCTTAGCAAACCTTAAACCGTTTCATCACCCGAGACGTGATCCTTTTTAAATATGGGCACCACCTCGGCTTTATGCCAATCTGTAGGCACCATGCATAAAATAAAAAAATCCCTGAAAATCTTGCCAGGGCCTGGCTTAGCTCTTTAACCCTTTCGTGATTCGTGGTGCTTGTGTCCCTGACGACTCAAGCAGACCCTGTGGGTCCCTGCAAAAAATTGTGAGACCTCCCGACATCACATGTAAAGTCACCAAGGCGTGCACGAGCACGGAAGTTCGAGCACATCGCGATTCAGTAAAACTTGGCCAGTGCTTGCTTTGAGCATCGGCTACATTCTTCATTTCAGACAGGTGGGTACAATAATCTGTGCTATTAGTTCAAAAAAGCACAAAGTGGTATCACACATCATGTGTAAACAGTGCAAAAAAATGAAAACTTCCCCCACACCGTTGCAGCTTCCCAAAGGATTACTCCTCCAGTACTCGTTTTATACAATGTAGAGAGTAAAGGGAGAGATATTTCCGCAAAACATATCAGGACAAGACAACATCATAGCGGACAACCTGGGCAGAGAAAAATGGTCCCAATTAGAGTGGTCTCTACATTCAAGTGTCTGCTGCACAGTCATGCATAATTTAGCACACAAAAAACACGTGTTCTAGCATCTGATTCAAAACAAGTACCAGAACATTATTTAGTATTTTTTGTAGAATTTCACTTACCCACAGTTTCTGCCTTTAAAGCAGGGCTCGACAAACCCCGGGCACCAGTTCGCCATAGTGACTAGAACATTAGACCTGGCGCCCAGGAAGGGTCATCCCCACATGGCACACCTCGCCCTGGGATAAGTTGAAAAAAAATAATAATTAATGATCGGATAGCAAGGGAGCAGAGTGTACACTGCACACACATCCTGCTCTGCCCCCTCGCCAGGGGCGTTGCTAGGTCTCCAAATGATCTGGGGCTAGAGCCCAGATGGGCTCTCACACACAAACACACACCTAAACTCTCACACATACACACTTCTCTTTTTCTCACACACACACACACCTCTCTCTCTCCCGTACACACACACACACACACTCTCTCCTCACACACACACACACACTCTCTCCTCACACACACACACACACACTCTCTCCCCTCACACACACACACACACTCTCTCCCCTCACACACACACACACACTCTCTCCCCTCTCACACACACACACACTCTCTCCCCTCTCACACACACACACACACACTCTCTCCCCTCTCACACACACACACACACACTCTCTCCCCTCTCACACACACACACACACACACTCTCTCCCCTCTCACACACACACACACACTCTCTCCCCTCTCACACACACACACACACTCTCTCCCCTCTCACACACACACACACACACACACACACACTCTCTCCCCTCACACACACACACACTCTCTCCCCTCACACACACACACACACACACACACACACACTCTCTCTCCCCTCTCACACACACACACACACACTCTCTCCCCTCTCACACACACACACACACTCTCTCCCCTCACACACACACACTCTCTCCCCTCACACACACACACACACACACTCTCTCCCCTCACACACACACACACACACACACACTCTCGCCCCTCACACACACACACTCTCTCCCCTCACACACACTCTCTCCCGTACACACACACACTCTCTCCCGTACACACACACACTCTCTCCCGTACACACACACACACTCTCTCCCGTACACACACACTCTCTCCCGTACACACACACACACACTCTCTCCCCTCACACACACACACACACACACACACTCTCTCCCCTCACACACACACACACACACACACACTCTCTCCCCACACACACACACACACACACTCTCTCCCCTCACACACACACACACTCTCTCTCCCCTCACACACACACACTCTCTCCCCTCACACACACACACACTCTCTCCCCTCACACACACACACACTCTCTCCCTCCCCTCACACACACACACACTCTCTCCCTCCCCTCACACACACACACTCTCTCTCCCTCCCCTCACACACACACACTCTCTCTCCCCTCACACACACACACTCTCTCTCCCCTCACACACACACACTGTCTGTCACACACACTCTTTCACTCACACACAATCTCTGTCACTAACATTGTCCCGGAAGGAGGAAGTCTCAGCGTGCGCGGGGGAAAAACATTTACATTGATAGCCCTGGAGTCTCGAGGCTAAAGTATACTTTAGCCCCAGAGTCTCCATTCGGGGCTATGGAGGTGGGATTCGGGGCTATAGCCCCAGTAGCCCACCCCTAGCGACGCCTCTGCCCCTCGCGCTTTAGTGTCTAGTGACATCCTGCCGGACACTAGAAGTGTCAAGACGGTCTGTGCCTGTGTGACAGGCATGGACCAGACTGGAGCAGAATCTGTGTCTTTGTGTGTATGTATGTGTATGGTGCGTGAATGTGCAGTTGTTTGACTTCTAGATTTTTTAGCTGGCTCCTAAATCTAAATGAAATTTGTCAAGCCCTGCTTTAAAGGGACAGTCTAGTCCCCAAACTTACTTTGTTGCAATTTCAAGACTACTGCTTGCATAGTGCACAGGCTTTTTTTCCAGGGTAATTTGATGAAGTCATTTTATATAAATCACATTTTTAATGTTTTACTCAAGCCCTCCCCTAGCGATTACTCTGCATGTATACTACAGGTGCTGCAGCACTGATTATATAGACACTGAGCATATAATGTTTTATTTAGTCACTTCCTGTGCTGCTGGAAAAAAATGCATTGTGTGGAATGTAATAAATCTCTTTTTAGTGATATCACCAATGTTTTGCACTATTGAGACAGGACATTTCATTAACCCCTTGACGACAAAGGACGTGCCAGGCACGTCCTGGGAGAAACTCCCTTAACGACAAAGGACGTGCCTGGCACGTCCTGCAGTGAATGAAGCGGTTTTCGCGATCAACGATCGCAAAAACCGCTTTAACAGTGCTGGTCTATTGCCTCGACATCGAGGCAATAGCCAGCACCGACATTTCTATTTTGGGACCCCCACGGAGCGATCGTGGGGAGCCATATTGACGGAGCATGCTGCTCCGTTAATATGGCTAAGCCCTCTGCCGGTCTGAGCTTCGGAAGTGAAAGTAACTTCACTTCCGTCGCTCTGAATATGCTACTTGACTGCCCCTAGTGGTAGTTAAGTAGCATTGCAATGGAAAATTATTTTTAATTATTTAAAATACATATTTAATTAATTAAAAACAGGTTATTTCGCTATATTAGCCTATAGGGTTAAAATTAAATATTTTTTAGCATAAGGGATAGGGTTAAAATTAAATTAAAGTAAAAAAATATTAAGGGATATAATAAGGATTAGAGTTGGAGTTAAATTTTGGGTTCGGGTTGGGGTCAAAAGATCAATATAGGAAAAAAACAAAAAACACTATTTTTGGTTTTTGCCCCATAACTCGCAAAAAAATACCGAAAAATATGGAAACATGCATATTTTTGAACTCGGGAGAACATTTAGAAACTATTTAGACGGGGTCTTTTTTAATGATTTTATTTGTGTAAATTATATTTTAGGTCAAAGTTAGAAAAAGTGTTTTTTTTTTTAAATTTTCATCATATTTTATGATTTTTTTTTGTAGTAAATTATAAAATATGATGAACATAATGGTATCTAATGAAAGCCCTTCTTATGACGATAAAAACAACATATAATTTGTGTGGGTACTGTATGTGAGAAAGATAAAAATTACAGCTAAACACAAACACCCTAGAAATGTCAAAACAGCCATTGTCACTAAGGGGTTAATTTCAATGAAATTATTCTCACTGGTTCCTGCAGCATAAAAACAAAACAAAAAAGGAAGTTGTCTTTTACTCAACTAGTGTTGGCAGTCCTGGCGTCTTACAAACTGCTGTAATTTCACAAATTCATCGAGGTGGAAGTATTTTATACTTTAAGCAATGCAAAATGTAAAACATGCATTTTAAAGTACCCTGAAAGCACATTAATATGCATTAACTTTTGGAAGATGCATTTTTGGCACCAAACAGTGCCTTTAAAATGAGGAAAACAGCAGGTGTGCACGACGATGATTCAATGCGAATGGTGCAAGCATAGATTGTATCTATGCTTCTCCACCGAGATGCAATGTGATATCCAATGTGTCTATTATCCTTAATGGGAGAAGCTGACAGAAATAGAACTGCTACCCAATTCTTTCTTTCTATTTTTTGCACGAGAATGCTCCTGAAAAGCAGGAACTACACCAAATGATATACAACGGAAGTAATAATTAATTTTATTTACTAGTTATGTACAACATGAACTTTAATGTAATTACCGTATTTATCGGCATATAACACGCACTTTTTCTCCCTGAAAATAGGGAGCAAATGACGAGTGCGTGTTATACGCCGATCGGTGGCTGGGGAAAAAAAATAAATCTAAAACTTACCTCGTTCCTGCTCTGTCCCCCGGTGCTCTGAAGCTGCGTGGCTGTGAGGGAAGCATTGTGAGCTCCCCTCCAGCCGCGCGGTCAATAAAGTGTGTTTTTTTTAAACAAACTTTATTGTTCCACGCGGCTGGAGGGGAGTTCACAACGCTTCCCTCACAGCCACGCAGCTTCAGAGCACTGGGGGACAGAGCAGGAACGAGGTAAGTACTGGGGTCTGGGGAAGGGGGGGAGGAGGGTGGCATACTAAGGGGCAATATCCTGGCTTATTAAAATGGCATATTGGGGGCAATATCCTGGCATATTAAAATGGCATATTGGGCTTCAAAGTTCTTTATTTGAAATGTAAGATTTTTTTCTTGAAATTTCCTTCTTAAAATGAGGTGCGTGTTATACGCCGGCGCGTGTTATACGCCAATAAATACGGTAGTTCACATGTACTAAATACTTATAGCATGACTACTTTATAGGACAACTGTACTTTATAAGCAAAAACTGTACTTATGTTTAATTGAGAGATTGCTCAAGTGTAGACATTTTAAATTGAAATGGAACAATGAAAGAATACACATAAGGTACCCTTTGACCTCTTCCTGCTCAGTTTAGGATTATCAGAACATTCCCACTACCCAAAATGCTCACCATAGTACTTTTCACAGCACCAGATAGTACCCACAGCATCCTTCACCCCCCCCCCCCATGTATGTTAGTTCTCCTCCCCGCCACCTCTCATGCATGTTGCCCCCTGCCTCCATGTGTTGGCTCTCTCCCCCTCCTATTCCATTTCTACCTGAAGCAGTGTCCTTCAGTGGGGAGCCGTGGGCAGGATCAACGCAGAGTGTTTAAACACACTCCAGTTACTCTAGCTCCCTGGGCATAGTGATTCCTATGCTCCGAGTCATCACAATAAGTGGGGAGTGTTTAACACTCAGAGCCGATGCTGCCCGCATAGAGCATGCAGCAGAACTGATTCACAGGTGGGGGCGAGCTTTTCACCTTAGAACCTGGTGCAGTCCATCCCCAGCAGGAAGGCAAAGTCTGCTCATGAGGGGGGCACGTCAATTGCCAACCCCCCACTGCCACTCAGCTGTGGGCAGGATTAAAACTGCCCGCGGGCTCCGTAGCATGCAGATCTGTGGCTGGGGTGAGGTAATAGAACAGAACAGTATGGGTTTTTCACCCATCAAAAATTGATGTCAGCAAAACAGGATTTACTGTTTAACATGTTGCCATCACTCCCTCTTTAAACTGTGCTGGATTTCCTTGAGAACACCTTGCTTTAGTTTTTCAATACAAAAACTGTAAGATCAGAAGATGCAATAAAATAAAAACAAACTCTTCATTACATGAAATCAATGCATTATAAAGAAAATCAAAATACCACTTTTTTTGTTTTTACACATTTGCAAAAATACATATATAGACACATGTAATGCACAATTGACATACTGAACATAATTGTATGATCGGGGGAAAAAAGGTCATAATGTGTACAACATTTTTTTAAAACCTCTGCAAGGCCATAAGTCATAGTGTAGCAAACAGTAGCATAATGTTCTGACTCTAAGAAATCTTAATATTGTGATTCTACTTTGCACATCTATTAGCACAATTTAATTTTACATTACATTATGCAACATTTTTTAAAAGGTCAACACTGAGAATTCAGCAACATTACACCTAGTCAACAATCAGAGACCTTGAATTACTACAAAGTTATATCCAAAAAGTTTAACTGCTCAACAAGAAAAAATATTTCATACATTACATTTATTGTACTGGTCTTTTTGTTGTTGTTGCATTACAGGTTTATATTTTTAAATAACACAAGAAACACCACACATGTGCCTTAATCCGAAACACAAAAGAAGGACAGGATTAAAAATACTTCCTCTTAAATACAGGAGGTTCTATCAAAATACCTTGGTTGAAGCATTGAACTATACATGTTGGAGTATGTATTTAAAGGTCAACTTGCTGCCTCTCCTTCCCCGAAGTAATCCCGATATGTATCTGTGGAGGTACACACTGGTCCACTCTGGGCTCTGCCTCAGAGCGAGCCAGCCAGGGTAGCTAGAAAAAGCAGCAGTACTATCATTAAACATGAATGGGCATTTCTGTAAACAAAATGTAGAAGAATGTATAATGCTACCAGACCAAAGCAAAGGAATAAAGATCACTAAATCATTGATTTTTATAGATAAAATATGCATTTTTGTTTACTCTCTGACAGTTTTTTGGGGGAGGTGGGGGGGAGCGGGTTGCAAGAATTATTTAAACCAGAAATAAATATGAGTGCACAAAAGATAATCTGGTATGTAAAACAGCAATGAAGAGAGAAAACAATATTTCCATTTTTAGGAAACATATGTACAACATATAAAAATAAAAAAAAGCGGACGATTATGTATAAAAAAAAAAAAATGCAATTAGCACCCAATAGTGGTGCTATTGAAGAGTGTAGCAATGTATAAATGTAAATTACAGACAAACGTGATGTGCACCAATCCTGCACGTCCAGGATGCCCTGGTACATTTAGCACCAGCGCAGTCATGTATAAAGAATTTAGGTGCTGAAATGTACCAAGGCTCCATGAAAATGTTGGGATGCAAAAAAAAAAAAAGCACAGTCACCTACAGAAGATATTGGCAATTGTATCTTTTTCAACATTTTTTTCTGACATTTTTTATTAGTTGCCAGTACAATGTATAGATCCTTTAGTGTGCTCTGCACCCCAGGTGTCACTAGAAGAGTACATGACTCCCATGCTTTATATGTAAACAGGTTCCTTGTTCATCTTCTTATATTTAAAAAACAAATCCATAAACCCCTTTTACTGGGGGATCAGTAAAGCAAAAATATTATCCATTATTTACATCGCTACTGAACTGCTTGTACATTCTATGTAGCATATCCATGGCAAATCCAAACGGTTAGGTGAATCTGACTTTTGCACATATGTATGAGCATCAGAAGAACCCATGTACTTCCAATTTTCACTGCCTTCAGCAACATTCCATCCATACCGACAACATCGAAGTCTGTAGAACAGGCTTGAGTGCCAAAGATAGGCACTAGGGGCTTTATTCATGTGGAAACTGCAAACGTTTGGCCAGCCAAGTAGCAGCGTTGTATAAGCTACTCTGGTATTACGTTTGCAATTCCCTTGTAAATACTCTGCAATTCCTGTAGATAATGGAAAATTTATCAAATTCCAATTATAACTTTCACTGTCACTAAGTTAATTGAAGGTGGCAGTGCTACGTTTTTGAACTTAAGGCTAAAACTGAAAAAAAATACAAATTCTAAAAATACTAGAAATCTAGCATCTTACAATTAAATATTTTTATAACCATTTAAAGCTTTGCAAAAAAAAAAAAATATATATATATATATATATATATATATATATATATATATATATATATGTAATTTTAGATCAGCACAATTAACCTGCACACAAAATCATAACATAAATGAATGGATTGGGAGCACTTGACCACTGACTAATTCAGTGATAGTTCTTAGCTTTCCTCATCCACCTACCTTTTATGACAATTTAACTCAACAGTGATATTTGGTTTTAGAACTTTTTGATCCCCCAGTGCACAATAATAATAATAAAAAAATTGGCAATGCTACCTCTTAAAAATATATATATATTCCTGTACTGCTCAGAACAGTTTTAACAGAAGCTCATACGTTGCATTAATTATCCCCCAGGATAAAATAGACCGGTGATAGTTCAAATGAGCACCACGGAAAAGATGGGTCAGCTTGCCATCGCGTTCTGTCCATATTGTCATGAGGACTTTTCCAAAGGACATAAACTCTCCCCCGATCTGTGACTGCATACGAGCTTTTACCACATTAATGGGAAAAAACAGAAACCCCAACATGGCTCCTAAAAGTCCACCACAGACAAAATCATTAACCAAGTTAGTACTGTATGTTGTAGCTTCAGGCAGGCACTGCTTTATTGGGTTACGTAGGCCGAAGAAAAGCGCATTACTGGGTCCATTTCGGATCAGTATAGGAACCAACCCACGATAATATTCCCTGATGCCATAGGGACGTAGCACTTTGAAAGCCTGAAAAGTATTTGTAAATCGGTCATGATGCTTGTAGTCCTGCAGCAAAGTTTGGACTCTCTCAAAAGGTGTGAGTAGGGCTTCTGTTGTTCCTGCAAGGACTGCTGCTACACTCCGTGTAACAAGCTCTGGGGAGTTTGTATGCCTCAGAAGAAGGCTTGAGAAATCTTCATAAAGGCCAAACATCAGGGCAAGAGTTGTAGTTTTTTGCATGAGCGGGGGTAGTATTCCACGGTATAAGTTACGGATCCCATCCTTTTGGAGTTGTCTGACAGCATCTCTGGTCCTCAATCCATACAGTTGCTGTCGGAAGAGCACTTTTTGGATGGGAAAGGTAATTGCTATATTTGTGAATGCTGCACAGTAGCCGCACACATAATGTTTCCCAGAGCTAACAGTTACTTTACAATGCTTTAAATCCTTCTTTGGATTAGTTAGAACAAGGTCGCTCTTTCTTTTCTCATGGGCTTCGGTATCCATCATGAAGTATAATAATTGCTGATTTTCACTAAGTAACTGATTAATTTACCTGTAAGATTAAAGAAAAATGCTTATTATACACATTTAATAGTTCAACATAAAACAACATTTTTGTGTTTGATTTAACCTTTAGTAAACGGTTAATGTGTTTGTTAATAGCAATGTCAGAAGATAATAAGGAGATAAGTAAATATATGACATTATCAAAGAGTAAAAAGCTGCCAACATTTAGAATTGCCACACAAATCAATGTCAATGTTAAGTCTGTATGATGGGAGAAAGGCCGGTATTTTTCTGACAAAAAGGTGGCAAACCCTATCTACATCATAGTTTGAGCCTGTGACGAGGTCTAGGACTCTTTGGCTGGGTTTAATGGAAACATGGAGATTGTTAAGAGGGTGATAAAATGAAGGGGCTTATATTACACACCAGACATTTTAAAATTCAGGAATAAGATCACACAGGCATGTGGTATTATTACCCTGGTTCATGGGAAAAGAAGTTTGAGGAGCAGTGACAATGCTCCTTGCAAATGTAGAATGTTACAAATCTTTTCTACTGCAGGTTTTTCTTATAAAATAGAAGTTAAGATAGAGTTAAACGGCAAACAGAAATATGTATTGTGATGCTAAACAAATCTGCAACTTGGTAGGTGTCAGGCATATATTTTGACAATCTAAAGGTCATTTTGCAAGAGAAGAAAACGAGCAAAGTTTTCAAGGATCAATTTATGGATCCCTACAAATCTAAAGTATACACTGCTGTTTACTAAAACCCAAATTATTTCTGGTCCCAAGCATTTTAGATTATGGGTCATTCTGGTTAACGGAACATTTTCACCAATAAAATATATTAAAACCTCTCAGCACTCACGAAATCCAGTAGTATCAATGCACATACTGTGTATTGCAATTTCATTTACTGTGATGTAGCTGTGATGTGAGGCATTGTTGAGAATTTGCTGTCGGTGCGTCAGACCTACCATTGAATTACCCTTTGTGGGCATGGGAGAACCTGAGCAGGCATGGAAAGGATATAAGCAGCTTAATGGGGCCAGATACTGAATAAATAGTTGTGCCCTTGTACAGGGAGTGCAGAATTATTAGGCAAATGAGTATTTTGACCACGTCATCCTCTTTATGCATATTGTCTTACTCCAAGCTGTATAGGCTCGAAAGCCTACTACCAATTAAGCATATTAGGTGATGTGCATCTCTGTAATGAGAAGGGGTGTGGTCTAATGACATCAACACCCTATATCAGGTGTGCATAATTATTAGGCAACTTCCTTTCCTTTGGCAAAATGGGTCAAAAGAAGGACTTGACAGGCTCAGAAAAGTCAAAAATAGTGAGATATCTTGCAGAGGGATGCAGCACTCTTAAAATTGCAAAGCTTCTGAAGCGTCATCATCGAACAATCAAGCGTTTCATTCAAAATAGTCAACAGGGTCGCAAGAAGCGTGTGGAAAAACCAAGGCGCAAAATAACTGCCCATGAACTGAGAAAAGTCAAGCGTGCAGCTGCCACGATGCCACTTGCCACCAGTTTGGCCATATTTCAGAGCTGCAACATCACTGGAGTGCCCAAAAGCACAAGGTGTGCAATACTCAGAGACATGGCCAAGGTAAGAAAGGCTGAAAGACGACCACCATTGAACAAGACACACAAGCTGAAACGTCAAGACTGGGCCAAGAAATATCTCAAGACTGATTTTTCTAAGGTTTTATGGACTGATGAAATGAGAGTGAGTCTTGATGGGCCAGATGGATGGGCCCGTGGCTGGATTGGTAAAGGGCAGAGAGCTCCAGTCCGACTCAGACGCCAGCAAGGTGGAGGTGGAGTACTGGTTTGGGCTGGTATCATCAAAGATGAGCTTGTGGGGCCTTTTCGGGTTGAGGATGGAGTCAAGCTCAACTCCCAGTCCTACTGCCAGTTCCTGGAAGACACCTTCTTCAAGCAGTGGTACAGGAAGAAGTCTGCATACTTCAAGAAAAACATGATTTTCATGCAGGACAATGCTCCATCACACTCGTCCAAGTACTCCACAGCGTGGCTGGCAAGAAAGGGTATAAAAGAAGAAAATCTAATGACATGGCCTCCTTGTTCACCTGATCTGAACCCCATTGAGAACCTGTGGTCCATCATCAAATGTGAGATTTACAAGGAGGGAAAACAGTACACCTCTCTGAACAGTGTCTGGGAGGCTGTGGTTGCTGCTGCACGCAATGTTGATGGTGAACAGATAAAAACACTGACAGAATCCATGGATGGCAGGCTTTTGAGTGTCCTTGCTAAGAAAGGTGGCTATATTGGTCACTGATTTGTTTTTGTTTTGTTTTTGAATGTCAGAAATGTATATTTGTGAATGTTGAGATGTTATATTGGTTTCACTGGTAAAAATAAATAATTGAAATGGGTATATATTTGTTTTTTGTTAAGTTGCCTAATAATTATGCACAGTAATAGTCACCTGCACACACAGATATCCCCCTAAAATAGCTAAAACTAAAAACTACTTCCAAAAATATTCAGCTTTGATATTAATGAGTTTTTTGGGTTCATTGAGAACATGGTTGATGTTCAATAATAAAATTAATCCTCAAAAATACAACTTGCCTAATAATTCTGCTCTCCCTGTATTCTGACAGGTGTGTGTGGAATTTGCAACTTGTGCCAAAATCCCCAAAATTCTGTGGATAACTGATTTCAGGATAAGGGATACAGTATTCATGCTTACAGTTCTACATACATGCAAATTACCATATGAATTGATTGCAATGATGATTTAGGACCAATACATCATTCGATAGGCTGAAAAAGTAATCTTTACCACATTATAGTGGCTGAATGTACTTCATCTTTAATATGACCAGGTATTTTTCAGACTGGAGTGATTCTTTAAGCACAAATACCAATTATATGGGTGGAATGGGGGGGGGGGGGGGGGGGGGGGGGGTTCGGGCCAACAGTGCTAAAGCCTTTTGTCTTTAGGGTGTGTAAAAAAAAAAAAATTCTATTCAGCAGCAAACAAGTAGAGAATGAAAAGCTGTAAGAATGAGGAAATCAGTGCTGTTCCAATTTATATTGCTGAATGAGCAGAAACTGCATGCTAACTCATTAGCCTTTTGTCTTTAGGGTGTGTAAAAAAAAAAAAATTCTATTCAGCAGCAAACAAGTAGAGAATGAAAAGCTGTAAGAATGAGGAAATCAGTGCTGTTCCAATTTATATTGCTGAATGAGCAGAAACTGCATGCTAACTCATTACTTAGAAATAGTTTAGAAAAACAGGAGGATGGGATAATATGAAGATGATATGAAGATGATATGAGTAAGATTGGAAATCCATTCTGACTTAAGGGTCATATAGATTTCTGACAAATGTTTCTTTTACTACATAATTTGTAAAAATAAGAATACAAATAATAATACCCTTATTAAATCTCTGGTTACACATACTTTTGGCAGGCCTCCAAATGTAGCATTGGAAACAACAGGTTTAGATGCAGAAAAACAAGCAATATGACTATGACATTTAGGTTTAATGTTAATGTTTTGGGGAATTTATTCTTTCAGTGTTTGTTTTCTTGAGCCTTGTGTTTGGTGGTCTTTTCCATCCACTATATACACACACATGGGATGAAATGCAAATTAAATGTTGCACACTGTAATAGTTCATTTGCATGATGTTCAATGTGTGCAAACACACAATTCTAACATTGTTTTCTTAATTTATGCTCACGGCTTGCGCTGTAAATGTAATATTTTCTATTCACAATGCAAACCATGTTGACAGAAGTCAATTCAGTGAGTAGTGCTGAACAGATCTTACAATATCAGCTTGGTGGCAAACCTATGTACATGCAAGGCTGTTGGTATGATACTGAATAAACAATTTAATATTGTAAAAATGCTACACCTGTTCTCACAACTGGATTTATATACTAGTCAGAACAAAAATTGTCAAATGCGTCTGTGACAAAGCCGATTTCACCAGCATTTAAACACACTTATGCTTCAATGAAAGAATACAAGTAAATTACCTTATTAAACTCTCTCTGCTCTACATAGCTCTATCAGTGGGCTGACATATTTAGCATATTGACCCAATCTTGTCAGCCCACTATCAGAACTATTCAGAGCAAATAATTACACTTTATTTTTTATGTTCTTTAAAGTATTTCTGCAATTCTCGCCAGACTTCCACTTTGTATCAGGGTTTATCTGTATTTCAAATATGCAATACACATCTTTCCCCTCCAACCTCAAAATCAGCTGTGCAAATACATCAAAACTGACTATCCATGCCATTTGAAAAATGTAAGTGCAGGATTCCAAGAAAACTCTATGGACATTACCATGTACAGGCAGCCTAAGAAAGTGAGCATGACAGCAAGTAACCTTTCCAAGAACACTGGCAATCCACCCAGCTTGGTTGTCTAGATGGCCGCAGCTTATAGAACGTGGGCACTTTTGCCTCTGCAACTACGTTTCCCATGATACACAACGCGAAGCTGGGAAGATTTAGTGCAGTTTATTTAACGCCAAGGAGAAGCCCTCACTGTCCTATCACTTTAGCGTAAAAAGAGAGAGACCAGACGTGTTGCATACGAGTTATATACCAAGTATAGCTTTTATAAAATAATGTATTAATAGAAAGAAATGTATTTCCCACTGAAGAGAGACAGGCAATGACCCTGTTTTGCCTGCACAGGTGGGTATGTGATTTTATTCACAGCTTGTGGCATATATGACTTTCAGAGCCTGAGCTCTGTGGTCTCTCCCTTTTACTTACAATACATGTCCCAATAGAAAACTGGGCATACTCCCGCAGACCAAGACGACCCGCCCTTGGCACTCACCCTCCATTCACACCGTTCTCCCCTCTTCCACCTCCACTGCAAGTGACAGTTGTGAAGCGGGCGGTGCCAAATCGTTTACTTCCGGTCGCGTGCACATACGAAGGCCCACCACTCGGCAAATCAGCAGCTTGCTATGACGAGGCAAAGCGCGTGCGCCATTTGGCTTATGCTCATTGTCACCTTCATCCGCCACCTGCCCTACATGCGCATGCGCGCTATCTGACCAATCAACAGCAAGCTGGGTTGGCAGAATGCCCTTTCTGGTCTGTGGATGCTGGAAAGTGCATGACTCATTTTCTCTGCTGATTGCTTACCTGCAGTCTGCTTTTAAATAGCATAGTTGATTCTACTCCAAGTACATAAGAAAGGAACAAATGTATAATAAATCTGATACTTGAAAAATGTTATTGGAATACCTACCATGAAAACATACCTTTTGCAGACTTTCTTCCAGGCACTGAGGGAGCTTCCTGCTAAGATGTCCCGGATAAATATAAGCATTGCCAGCATTAGTGAGTGTAAATAGGGTTGCCACCCAGTCCGTAGTTTCCGGGCAAGCCAGTAAAAAATAATTGGTTAAGTCAATGGGGGCAACAGCATGACCTTTTTTTTTTTTTTTTTTTTAAAAGGTAGCAACCCTAAGGCCTCTAACAGCCTTACTTGTACATAACTAGGGTTGCCACCCAGCTGGTATTTTACCGGCAGGCCGTTAAAAAATTGGCTTGATCCCAATGGTAAGTCTATGGAGGCACCAGTAAGGCCGGTATTTTTTTGTAGAAAAGGTGGCAACCCTATACATAACACAGTATGTTCAACAGAGAAATTACTAGTCAAACAGAGTTTTGCGGTTGGTGTCCATTCGGCTGACCAAGGGTGTTGCAAGTCCTCTGGAAGAAACAGAGGTGCACCCCTGAGATCTAGAGGGACACCAATGTCCGAAGTAATTACTCCTGTCTCAGAGGTACTATCCTCTTCGGGTTCAATAGGCCCCTGGTAATAAGCCATATCGTCTTGGTTGCAAGTATCTGACCTATCATACACCCCCTCTGACAGTCCGAATCTGAACATGCTTTGGCCCTTTTCCACTTCCACAACAATTTTGCATGGGTCATTTGCGCTGTGAGATCGCATCCTCTTCGACATGACGCTGCATGTCTGGTCTCTGTGTGGTTCCTCTTAGTGCCGAGCCTGAATGGCCCGCAGGGCCGAGGAAATGAATGAGGCCAGATTCTCTGACACCATGCCCATGGCCGAGTGGACTGCTTCACATACGGATTTAGCCATGGTGGCATCTAGCAGATACTGGAAATCATCCGAATTAAAAAACTCAGGCATGTGGTCCCCATTATCTCGGTTGGACTGAGAGCCATTGGGGGGAGGGGGCTAGGGGTAGCGTTCTGGGGGTGGCGTGCTGGGCACCCTCAGTCCCAGGTTTAGTAAGGTCCTTGCTAGTAGGCGTCTGCAGAGTGACCACTGATAATGGGAAAGTGTCCAAGAGAGACCAAGGTTAATGCAATATGATCCCAGCATTATTAGCCCACAATACTGTAGTGGCGAAAACCAGTGGGCACCAAATACATATTTATTGGGCAAACCTGAGGAAAACACGATGATGGAGCTGCAGCCCACTGCCCTAATAGTCACTTTTTCAAACCAGCACTGAAAGGCGATGTTGAGGGAGTGACCGGCTCTCTAGGCACGCAATGGCCCTGAAAATGGCGTCCGTTGCCACCTGTGGGAGAGCAGAGCAGGCTACAGGACTATGGCTGTGAGCTGTGTGTGCGCACATGCGGGAGCCAAAAATGGACATAGACGATCAGGGAGAGAAGAGAGAGGCCCTTGTCTTGTGTGCATGTGTGCCTGCCAAAATTGACCCTGTCAATGAAAATAGCCAAAACTCGGCTTCCGTCGACGGAGTGTCGACTTCCTAGCCGATTACGGCAATGTGGAGGTCCGGAGATGGTAACAGGAAAGGGAGAACGTTGCAGGTTGCAGAAGGCAGACCTGCGGCGTGCTAACGGGCCAGGGACACAACCGCCCCCAGTGGTAGAAAAGCATTATAGCACATTAAGTAGACTACATACATTTATATAAGAAAAATTGTACAAAAACCATGTTAAAGAAAAATTGCACTAATCTTGCCAAATAAAGAGGAGGACTTGATCCAGTTTAAGGGCTTTATACGGGGGAGGGGATAAGGTTGAACATTATTGTTAGTGATTGGTTTTCTGTTTTCTTCATGTTTCATGGTGTTTTTATACTCTGCTGCTGAGGGATTAAAAGAAAGTAGTGCATAATAAGAGACTCCATGTCTTTGTAACTTTACACTATATATATTAAATACAATTGTGTTTTTTGTTTTGTTAAGGAAGCCTGGTGGGACAACTCATACACAATAATACAATGGCCTGTGCATAGGGGTTGTTAATGATACTGGGAGTTATGTATACAATATCATACACTGTAATATATGGGGAAGTAAAGAAAAAAAGGCACTATTAACATTTGCAATGTAAAATGATTATTGCACTTTTTTATTCATCCTGAAAATGGAGATAGAAACGCATCTCTAGCCTGGGAAGCCTGTACCTTTACTGTCCTTGTCATTAAAAATCCCTTCTGTTGCTGTAGATTAAATTTTTCTTCAACTCTCTCTTCTGGTGATAAACAGGTAATTGGAGTACTCTTTGTGTTGCTAATTCAGCCCACGGAGTTGTAGATGGAGGAGGCCCTTGACAGCTCGTGCCTTGCAGGGCTGTCAGGCCATTAGTTTATTTGCTGCTTAATTTGCCACTGATAATTAGCTCCTTAATATGTCACTGATAATTAGATGCTTAATACGCAGCTGATAATTTGCTTGTTAATATGCCACTGATAATTAGATGCTTAATATGCCACTGATAATTAGATGCTTAATATGCCACTGATAATTTGCTCTTTAATATGCCACTGATAATTAGATGATTAATATGCCACTGATAATTTGCTTGTTAATGTGCCACTGATAATTAGATGCTTAAAATGCCACTGATAATTAGCTCCTTAATATGCCACTGATAATTAGATGCTTAATAATCCACTGATTAGTAGCTCCTTAATATGCCACTGATAATTAGATGCTTAATACGCCACTGATAATTAGCTTGTTAATATGGCACTGATAATTAGATGCTTAATATGCCACTGATAATTAGATGCTTAATATGCCACTGATAATTTGCTGTTTAATATGCCACTGATAATTAGATGATTAATATGCCACTGATAATTTGCTTGTTAATTAGATTTGATAATTAGAGGCTTAAAATGCCACTGATAATTAGATGCTTAAAATGCCACTGATAATTAGATGCTTAATATGCCACTGATAATTAGCGTTTGTCTTTTTGCCTGTCCTCTATCCCTCTGCCTGATGCCTTTTATATATTCTGGACTACAATAAAAGAAGATTTTTCTTTCATGCAACTCAATTTGGATTTACTTTATTTACCTACCGGATGATTACTGCTGACACACCCTGTTTGTTTCCTGCTTAATCCTGGGCCTTGAGTAGACCCTTTTTGTGTTCCAGCACCTGGAGGTAAAATACTACTACACTCACTACCTATCCTATTTTGGGCTTTTTTGAGCCGGTCAAAGCTGTTTGGATTCACTGATAATTAGCTCCTTAATATGCCACTGATAATTAGATGCTTAATAATCCACTGATAATTAGCTCTTTAATATGCCACTGATAATTAGCCCCTTAATATGCCACTGATAATTTGCTGCTTAAAATGCCACTGATTATTAGCTCCTTAATATGCCACTGATAATTAGATGCTTAATACGCCACTGATAATTAGCTTGTTAATATGGCACTGATAATTAGATGCTTAATATGCCACTGATAATTAGATGCTTAATATGCCACTGATAATTTGCTGTTTAATATGCCACTGATAATTAGATGATTAATATGCCACTGATAATTTACTTGTTAATTAGATTTGATAATTAGATGCTTAAAATGCCACTGATAATTAGATGCTTAAAATGCCACTGATAATTAGATGCTTAATATGCCACTGATAATTAGCTCCTTAATATGCCACTGATAATTAGATGCTTAATTATCCGCTGATAATTAGCTCCTTAATATGCCACTGATAATTAGCCCCTTAATATGCCACTGATAATTTGCTGCTTAATATGCCACTGATAATTAGCTCCTTAATATGCCACTGATAATTTGCTGCTTAATATGCCACTGATAATTTGCTGCTTAATATGTCACTGATAATGTGCTTGTTAATATGTCACAGCCAATCCCCCCTTCTCCCCTCTTCCCCAGTACTTACCTGGATGCTGCTCGTTGCCCGTTTCCTGTGCAGTGCTTCCTTCAGGCACGCTGCACGCAGGAAATACAGTCACCGGATATAACTTGCCGTCATTTCCGGCGGCTGTGACTAAAAGTCAGACAGTCACACGGGCAGCAGGGGCCCACGGGGCAGCTGCCTTGGGCCCCTAGGAATGATTTTTTTTTTAAGGAATCTCTGGCTTGCACCGGTTAAGCGAACTTATAAAATTGGAGTAACAGGTTCGCACGAACAGATCGCTCGAACCGGCTGAATCCCACCACTGGGCGGAGGAATAGTGGAGAGTTCTGGGAAACAGCCTTTGCAGTGTAATGTTCAGGTTACAGCTAGGGGGGAGTCTGCCCTGGCCAATTTATCAGGGAGGATGGGGTGTCAGCAGAGTCGTACCAGTCCGGGTCTCCTGACAGGCTGGGAGGACAGTCCAACAGGGCTGGGCAAGATAGAGCAGCTGCCCATGCCTGTTCCATGAGTTATTCCAGAGGACAGGTAATGGCTTAGCAAGGCGGCAGCTACAGCCGAGGACGTACCCAACCTTGGCCAAAAAAGAGGAACATGATTAGTGATCTGGCCCGTCATAGGCAGGTGTCTCCTAAATTAAGGTCCAGAAAGACCAAAGAGGACATCCTAAAAGCCGCCCGACAATGCCGTCCACTTCAACACGAGGGGACGGAGATCCAAATACTGCCGGACATTGCATGGGGAACCCTCCAACTTTGGAAACTACTTCAGCCACTGACGGCGCTCCTAAAAGCGCAGAACCTCCAATTCCGATGGGGATTTCCCCTCTCCATATCGGTCAAAAAGGACTCTATTACACATACCTTGCGCCACCCAGCTGATGTGCAGGGGTTCTGCGCTGCACTCTCAATCACACCTCCTGATCTGACAGCATGGAAGGAACACCTTGATGGTACTACCCCGCTGACACTAGACCCCAGGCTGACATGGAAACCTAGACCCCAACGCAAGAGACACGTGCGGCCATGGAACCAGAGGCCTCCACCACAGCAGCAGGATTGAAATACCTATGCTGACCCTCGATCGGAAAAGGAGGCAGGAGAAATTCTATGGGGACAAAAACCGGGACTGAGACCAACAAGCAGACCCTAACTGAAGGGGTGAAAACCCATATACCCACACCAGATACTGTTGGACCAATGCGAGTAACAAGGATGTTGATGTGGGATAGGGATAGATCCCAACTGCAAGTGAACCTGTATACACTCACCCTTTTATGAACTTATTGACCCACTGTATCGCTGTACTGAAGATCTGCTTACTCCCTACCGGATAGACTATTTTAATGTTACCCCCCCCCCCCCGAACTTGCAAGACTGATCTGACCTACCTGTTCTCCACCCCCCCCCCCACCCCAATTCAATACCTATAACAAATATACCCCAATCACAAGGTTCAGAATACATACCCTTTGTAACATGTGCACAATCGGATGGTGGCACTAGCTCGCCCCAGACTGATCTCCCCATTTATTTTACCAACTGAGGAAAAACCTACCCTCCTAAGCCGCTGCCACGTTACCCCTAGGCTTAGTGTGGCTAAAATCTGGGGACACTCGGAGAATCGATTGGATCTCCAGGGTTTAATCCCCAACACACAAAGCTCATGACCAATTTTAGGTCAACAGTGGACCTTCACGTCCACAGAAAAAACCCATCAAACAGATGGGACACCCTTTTCCCTGTTTTAATCCAAGTTCAATTCCCCCCGAGTTCAGCAGTATTATTTGATACATACTCCCAGAATACTGAAAAACCTTATATAAGTTTAAATGGATAAGAGACCTACCCGTCTGAGTATTTACTCAATCAATGCTAAAGGGCTTAATATCCCCTCCAAACGGCCACGACTGTTCGGAGAACTACGTGCCACTAAAGCTGACATTGCTCTTATACAAGAAACACATTTCTGTAGAACTAAGGTACCAAAGTTCCATGACCGCACCTATACTAACTCGTACTATTCCCATTCGCCTTTTAAAAAAACTAAAGGAGTCGCTATCTTTATTAGCAAAACTCTCCCATTCACGGTCACTGACACATGGTCGGACAATGAAGGCCGAGCCTTGTTTGTTAAGGGGAACATAGGGATTGATATAGTGACTATAGCAAATATTTATGCGCCTAACACTAATCAACATCTATTCATATGCTCTCTTCTCTCTAAACTAGATCAATTTGCTGAGGGGCTGGTTGTGCTGGGAGGCGACTTAAACATGGCTCTCAACCCAAAGCTGGATGTCTCCACCGGAGCAACCTCAATCAACGGACACAAACTGCGTAAGGTAAAGCAAAAGCTGCACTCATCCCAACTAGCTGATGTATGGAGAATAGCCAACCCCACGACCAAAGATTACACCTTCTACTCTCACCCACACAACAAATACTCACGTATTGATTACTTCTTCTTGTCACATAGGCACCTCCCTCTAATACACACCACACATATCCATGACATCACCTGGAGTGACCATGCCCCGATCTTAATGCAGATATCACTCCCCTCTATGACCAAACGATCCTTCAACTGGAGACTCAACGAATCTCTCCTAAAAGATAAGACACAAGTAGATACTATTAAACAGACACTAGCTAATTATTTTGTGGAAAATACAACACATGACATATCCCCACAAACTATTTGGGAAGCTACAAAGCTGTGATACGGGGTACATTTATCCAAATGGGAGCTTACGCCAAAAAACACAGAACACAGACTATTGTAGATACCTTTAGGAAGATACACGAGCTCGAAACTCAACATAAACAGACGCTTGCACCACAAATATATACGCAGCTCCTAACCCTGCGATCTGATCTAGCTATGTTATGCAACCACAAGGCCCAAAATGCCCTCCGGAGGTTGCGCACTAACATGCACCTTACACAAAACAAGCCAGGTAAATACTTGGCCAGAGCCCTAAAACACACACAGGGAATGTCATTTATAGCCAAAATAAGAACCAAGACTAATACATTAGCCCACACTACCCCAGACATAGCGAATGTGTTCAAGCGAAACTTACACCCGAGATAGCAGCCTCCCTCGACTCACCCATAACGACTGAAGCATACAAGAAGCACTCAAAAATACCCCAACGGGCAAGAGCCCAGGGCCAGACGGCTTCACAGTTAATTATTACAAAGTCTTCAAGGACTCCCTTCTACCACACCTTCTTAAAGTGTTCAACAATTTAGCAAACGGAGGAGTGCTCCCACCTCAATCCCAAGAGGCACATATCACTATGATCCCCAAACCAGGGAAAGATCCTGAAATATGTAGTAACTACCGCCCCATTTCTCTCCTTAACGTAGACGTGAAACTTTTGGCCAAAATTCTTAGTACTAGACTAGGCGAAATCTTACCCTCCCTACCTAATTCATAGAGACCAGGTGGGGTTTGTACCAGGAAGGGAAGCAAGAGATAATACGATCAAAGTGATCAATCTTATCCATCACGCTAATTCCAACTCGATACCCCTGATGTTGCTATCAACAGATGCTCAAAAAGCATTCGACAGGGTGAGTTGGCCATTCCTAAGGGCAGTCCTACGACACATAGGTCTTGGGGATACAATGTACAACTGGATAAATGCCCTATATCATGACCCGACGGCTCGGATCATGGTAAATGGAACCCTATCGGGCCCACTCACCCAGTCGAATGGCACACGCCAGGGCTGCCCCTTGTCTCCACTACTCTTTTTTTTAATACTGGAACCACTTATCTCAGCGATTAGATCCAACTCTTCCATTCACAGTCTAGACATAGGCCCCCACACCCATAAAGCGGCTGCGTTCGCCGATGACCTATTACTTATACTTACCCAACCTGTCATTTCCCTACCCAACCTGATGAAAGAATTTGAGACATATAGCTCCCTCTCATATTTCAAAATAAACATGTCCAAATCAGAAGCCCTAAACATTTCTCTCCCTGACACACAACTGGCCACTCTGAAACATTCTTTCCCATTTAAATGGAGCCACCCAACCCTAACATACCTGGGAATACAAATCCCGTCCCAAACACAAACCCTGTATACACACAATTATGTAAAGCTTCTACAAAATATTAAAAGGGATATTAGTAGATGGGATAAGAAATGTATATCTTGGTTTGGTAGAGTGGCCACTATTAAAATGAACATACTCCCAAGAGCACTATACCTCATTCAGGCCCTCCCAATATCTCTCCCCAAAAAGTTTTTCCAAGAAATGAAGACCATCGTCTCCAAATTTATCTGGAAAGGCAAAACACCTAGACTACGATATGAATACCTAACTCGACACAAAGAGAACGGGGGGCTAGGTCTACCAGACCTAGATTTATATTATAATTATTATGCTCGCCAGAATAGTTGAATGGACCCGTCCAGCTCCGAAACTTTGGGTATCTATAGAACACAACTCACTACCGGTCCCCATCCCGATAGCTGCTTGGGTAGCCCCCACCCAGCTAACAAAGGTAGACCCCTCACACCCTACCATTATTCCGACTATTAGGATATGGAAGAAGATGATGAACACTCCGGGTATAGTGAATATCCCATCCCCCTTAACTGCCCTATCCCATAACACGATATTCCCCCCCTGGCACCGTAGGGAGACCCTTTGATAGATTTTTTGATGACTACACACCATTCCCTAGACTTGGACACTTTCTTAACGACAATGGTACACTTAAGACATTAGCCGACTTGGGCAGGCAGGATCAGTCTCCTGGCCTTTCCTGGCTATATAGACAGATTAACCACCTATACCGTAGTTTGCCCCATCCCACAACAACAAAGGTCACATTGACCACATTGGAGGAACTCTGCATGACAAAGACCAGACCATGTAAACTGATATCGAGCTTACAAATCCAACTGTCCAATTTAGTATCTACCAAGAAACCATATTAAATATATAGCTGGGAAAAAGACCTTGACACTACCTTTACGGATGCACAATGGCATAAAATCGTAACCATTGTACACAAATGCTCTCCTTCTGTGAAGATACAGGAGAACGCATTTAAAATCCTAACAAGATGGTACCATGTACCCACAGCCTTACATAAAATATACGCCAATGTCTCAGACAGATGCTGGAGATGCAAAACGGAAAGGGGCACATTCATGCACATATGGTGGACATGCCCTATGATCCAGAAGTTTTGGCTAAATATTAGATCAATTATAGACAAATACTCAGATTTGCCTATCCCATACTCCCCCCTCACATATCTACTGCACCATAACACGCATCCCATATATTTATATAAGAATTCCCTCACAGCTAAGTTACTGAGTGTAGCAAAAGCTATCATACCTCCTCTTTGGAAGCAATCACGTAGTCCATCAATCCGAGATTGTCTGGCAACGGTGGCAGACATCCAAGCTGTGGAGGATCTTCTGATCACCACCCTTGGGGGAAACAAGAAACAAAAAAACTGTTGGCTCCCTTGGAATGAGTTTTTATTAAGCCAGGAATGTATAGCCCTTGCCACATAAGCATTGATATTGACAAATTCCCTTCTCTTTCTACCTATTGACATGGTTAAAGTTTTTTCTGTTCTAGATATGGAAACTATGTATCGACACTGCTTATTGTTATGTTCCTGTTTATTACCCCCTCAATCCTACCCCTACTACTGTATATTCCCAATCGCCTAACCCCCCCTCCCCCCCCTTTTTTTTCTTTTTTATATCACATCCCCCTTGCTTTTCGTCTGCTACCAGTCCAACCTGAGTGCCATCATCTTTTGGGTTGTTGGTTCGAAATGGCATTCTATGTTGACATTTGCCTGTCCATGGGATGTTCCCTTTCTTGTGCCTATTTCAAGAAATGTAATACTTTCCTGGAATGGGTTGTCAGGTTGCACGTCTATCGTCCATTATCTGGACGATTTTCTGTATTTGGGTCCAAAGGTATCTAATTGTTTGCACATTTTGCAGATGGTTGCAGGATCATTTGGAGGACAAATTGGTCTCTCTGAGGGAGTGGTAAAACAAGCTAAAAATGTCACAAATGCAATTTCTCATAGGGAGGTTAAACTTTGCATGCTGGATCATTCCGGCAGGCAAGGTTTTCATCAGGTCCCTCTCTCGGGCTACTGCGGGCATCCGGGAAGGTCACCATTTCCTGAGGGTAACACGAGCGATGAAAGCTTGGCAGATTTTCCATAAGAAATTCAATGGTCAGCCGTTTTTCAGCACTCAGTGGCATCGGTGTTGGAACTCTATAAGGATGCTTCTGGTAGTCTAGGTTTTGGGGCTTATTTTAAGGGTAAGTGGTGTGCTGCGCCTTGGCCAGAGGATTGGAAAGCTAGTCCAATGATGCGCAATCTTGCCTTTCTTGAACTGTTTCCTCTAGTGATGGCTCTATCTTTGTTGATCGGAGGGCATTCTTCTTTTCTTATAACCTAGCGTTATGGTGGTGTTTTCTGTCAACAAACTCTCAGCAGTGTTGTCTCCAGTGGTCCAGTTGTTATGTTATTTTGTTCTTTTATGCATGGAGCTAAATGTCTCTGTCAGGGCCCGGCATGTTCCTTGGTATCAGAACTTAATAGCGGACTCTTTATCTTGCTTTCAGAGCGGAAGCAGAGGCATGCCTATGTCCAGGGGTAGCATGGACAAATTGCATGTGGGATGGGTGAGATCTTCTGTGGCCCCAGATACTTGGGCTGCATATAATAAGGTGTGGCGTGACTGGGATGCTTTGGTTTTTATGGGCAGGGGGTGATGCAGGTGAGAATCAGGGCTTGGAGGTTATGCTGAGGTACCTAATGTGTTTGGGGTCTGAGGGGGCCTCCTCATCCTGGTTAGGTAGGATTATGAATGACAAACAAAAGTGACAGTGCGCTAAAGTGCTGTACAAGGTGCAAAGTGGCAAAATATATATTGCAATATGACAGACAGATCTACTGTATAAGGTGCAGATATATTGCAATGTGACAAATGTAGTTATAAAAAAATAACTCACACATAATGGTCATACAGAATAAGATGCAGCTTTCATATCCTCTTGGATATAATGCCTAATAATCTCCAAACAAATAAGAGGATATTAGGGTAAGCATAACATGAATTTAATAAGAGGTACAAAATATCTTACACTGGTATAACTTATATCCAAAACGAAATCTGCAGGCAATAGGATTTTTCTCAGACCCCAGATAGACAGTGCCAAGTTCAGCTAACGCGTTTCACCCTTCAAATGGGCTTCCTCAGAGCTGGGCAATGTCTGTAGGGCATGAGAACACAATATATATACATGTACAATGATTAGAATGATGAATATCGTCTGTGTTTGACTTCCGGTTGGACCCGCCATGTCACTTCCGGCGCGACTTTTTGTAGTTTTTGTAGTTCAAAACGTCTATCCTTCATGATACTCTATGGTTCTTCTTTCAAAAGCTTGTATGTGTTCATATTTGTGTATTTCAATGTCCTTTCTTGCATATTCTTTACAGTCCACTCGTTTTGGAGATGGTTGTTAGGCATGAAAAACGATATGGTACAGTTCTCTTCAATTAATGATTCTCATTGTGCAGTATTTGCATATTTTAATAGGAGAATGAGAGAATAAAATATACATTGTTAATACACATATTTATATATATTGTGGTATCCTATCCATATGCATGTTTATAAAGGATAATTCCACTTAAATATATTTTTAATGAAAAAATGAATAATATTAAAAAAAAAAAATAAACATATATCAAACATTTAATAAAACCTATATATCACGGGCGTCCAACTTGCGGCCCGCGGGCGAAATGCGGCCCACCGGCCAGAGAGGTGCGGCCCGCCTGAGAGTGGCAGCGGTAGCCACACCTCTCACCCGCTCCAGCAAAGTGCGCACCGGGATGTCACCGACACCCGGTGCTCCAACCCAGTCAGTGCGCGAGGGGACGGTGCATTCTCCTCTCACGCAGGGGAGAAAGCTCCGCCCCTCGCACTCTGACCCCGTTGGAGCACCGGGTGTCAGTGACATCCCGGTGCTCAGATGAAGAATGGGAGCCCACAGATGGGACAATCCCCCTCCCTGCAGATACAGGTAAACGAGCAGGGAGGGGGAACAAACCATCTAACATGCTGGGGGGGGTTCTTAAAAAAAAATAAAAAAAAAGAAGCAATGTCTATGTGCGTGTGGAAATGTGACAGTGTGTGAATGTGTGTGTGTGGAAGTGTGACAGTGTGTGAATGTGAAAGTGAGACTGTGTGGAAGTGGGACTGTGTGTGAATGTGTGTGGAAGTGGGACTATGTGTGTGGAAGTGGGACTATGTATGAATGTGTGTGGAAGTGGGACTGTGTGTGAATGTGTGTGGAAGTGGGACTGTGTGTGAATGTGTGTGGAAGTGGGACTGTGTGTGGAAGTGGGACTATGTATGAATGTGTGTGGAAGTGGGACTATGTATGAATGTGTGTGGAAGTGGGAGTGTGTGTGAATGTGTGTGGAAGTAGGACTGTGTGTGGAAGTGGGACTAATGTGTGTGGAAGTGGGACTGTGTGTGAATGTGTGTGGAAGTGGGACTGTGTGTGGAAGTGGGACTAATGTGTGTGGAAGTGGGACTATGTGTGAATGTGTGTGGAAGTGGGACTATGTGTGAATGTGTGTGGAAGTGGGACTATGTGTGAATGTGTGTGGAAGTGGGACTGTGTGAATGTGTGTGGGACTAATGTGTGTTAAAGTGGGACTATGTATGAATGTGTGTGGAAGTGGGACTATGTATGAATGTGTGTGGAAGTGGGACTGTGTGTGAATGTGTGTGGAAGTGGGACTGTGTGTGAATGTGTGTGGAAGTGGGACTGTGTGTGGAAGTGGGACTAATGTGTGTGGAAGTGGGACTATGTATGAATGTGTGTGGAAGTGGGACTGTGTGTGAATGTGTGTGGAAGTGGGACTGTGTGTGGAAGTGGGACTAATGTGTGTGGAAGTGGGACTGATGTGTGTGGAAGTGGGACTGTGTGTGGAAGTGGGACTGTGTGTGGAAGTGGGACTATGTATGAATGTGTGTGGAAGTGGGACTAATGTGTGTGGAAGTGGGACTATGTGTGTGGAAGTGGGACTGTGTGTGGAAGTGGGACTATGTATGAATGTGTGTGGAAGTGGGACTATGTATGAATGTGTGTGGAAGTGTGACTGTGTGTGAATGTGTGTGGAAGTGGGACTGTGTGTGGAAGTGGGACCAGTGTGTGTGGAAATGGGACTATGTGTGAATGTGTGTGGACGTGGGACTGCCTATTTGTGTATTCACATGTAAATGTGTGTGCATTGAATGTGAGTTTTTTTTATTGCTGCTGTCTTACTGGGGAATCTGTAAAACACTCACACTGCATGTTACAGTGATATATATATCCACACGTATGTATGTATGTATGTATGTATGTGTATATATACATACATACATTTACTTTCAAGGAAACATGAATGCGGCCCACGCACAAATAGATTTACGGTGAAGTGGCCCACTGCAAAACAAACTTGGACACCCCTGCTATATATGAAAAAAACATTTTTTTTATTTCTTGTTGTAAGGAATAGAAAAATGTTTTTGTATATAAAAATTTGACTTAAAACATGCATATAGTTTTATAGAAAATTAAAAAGATCGAAATCTGCATTTAAGCCCGTGGGTTCTAAAGTGCTCATCTTAAAAACCCACTCCATTTCTACCTGTCCAATTTTTTTTACATTATCACCACCTCTCCAATATTTTCTAACTTTAGTTATGGGCCAAAATTTTAGACCTTTAGGATTTTTTTGGTGGCATTCTGCAAAATGTTGTGGCAAAGAATATTGTGTATTGCCTTTTTTTATGTTATTTACGTGCCCCTCAATTCTTTTTTTTAGGGGTCAGATTGTCCTACCTATATATTGGAGCCCGCATGGGCATTCTACAACATATATTACATTTTTTGTGTAACAGGTTAAAAATTCTTGTATTTTAAACTCTTTAGAAATTGCGGTAGCTAAAAAGGAGATTTTGGGACTGGTATCATGATTGGCCACAAAATTTACCAGTCCCAAAATCTCCTTTTTAGTTACCGCAATTTCTAAAGAGTTTAAAATACAAGAATTAGTTTTGTGGGGGTTAAGAATGAGCCGTCTGCTTGGAGTGGGGCGGGAGGGTTTAAGCGACTTGTTATGTGTTTTATGCATTGTTTGTTCCTCACCCTATGAATGTTGGTTATTTCTAGCAGCTTTTGCTTTGGCCTTTTTTGTGGTTTTCTGGGTTTCTGAATTGGTGAGTTCATCCAGACGAGTCTTCTCTTTGGGGACGTATCTAGTGGTGATGGTAAGATGGAAATTTTATTGAGGTTCTCTAAAACAGATGTTTTTGGTTGGGGGGCATCGATCGTTTTGCATGAGGTCCTGGGGGATAAGATCTGCCCTGTCTAGCGTTTCGCCCTGCAGGTGGTCTCTCACTGTTGGTTCATGCGGACGGAACTTCGCTTTCACATTTTCAGTTTTTAAGGGTGTTTAGGTTGGGTTTGTCAGTTTTAGGCCTTCCTGAAGGTGATTTTGGGACTCATTCTTTTCTTATAAGGACAGCAACCATAGCTGTTCTAATCAGATCTGGGCATATATCAGGACTCATTGGCTGCTTCTCTAAGGGGTTCACAGGATTGGCACTCTGTGGAAGGTTGGTTTTAAAACTTTTGAGACTAGTAACATAGTATTTAACCAGGAAAGGTAAGTACAGATAGTTTCTGGTTTTCAAATATACCTTTGGGGGGTGGGTTACTTTTTTAATAGTACCCCTTTCATCAACGTCAGAAAGGTAAAAGACTTAGTTGACACCACCAAGACATGAGATTGTAATCTTGAGGGTTGATCAGATTCTACAGATGTTGCATTAGCTCACAAGCTTTCTCACCAACTTTAAATCAGTAGATAGAGTACTCCTAATGCCTTCAAAAACATCTAGAAAGTTGGGCAATACTGTGTCAAGTAATAACTTTAACACAATGTACACAATCTGATTGTCCCTGTCTGTTCTTGTTCCACTTTTTAGAGTACATGTGCATTTACACATTGGATGCTGATAAGTACAGGTGGAGGTCCGTAGACCTGTTTGTCAGTAAATTTGAATATATTTGTTTCTATTTCATAATGTACCATAAATTCGACAACAGAGGTTAAACTTTTGTGTTATATGAATTATAGCATATAGGAACCAAATATTCATGCAACATGCCCCATAACCTGCCCTCACGGTTTAACCTTCTGGCATTCCGACTCTTTAGGACACCAATCAGATGTCCCACTCCCAGGTCTTTGGGATACCAGAGTAGAAAAGATATCCGTGCTGATATGTTGCATCAGCACAACTGCAAGTGCGTAGGCTGGAGACTTGAAGTGCCACACAGCTGCTGGATAGCACTCTGTATGTAAATACAGTCACACATGCACAGCTTTATTGATATGCCCCCTCCAAGTCACTGCATCCAGAGTATGGGGGAGCTAGATGCCATGAGGTATTCTAATATATGTTTAATAGAATATGCGTTATGTGATTTTTTTTTTTTGCTTGTTGGAAGATGCTTGTGTTTGTCCTCTCCAACAGAAGCATGTGTAGAGTGCAGATCTTGGTCATGCAATTTCTAAGGTTTTAATTTTTGTGTGGGGGTAAAGAAAAGTTATGTATTGGTATATTTACTAATCAATGAACTGGGGTAAACTGAATTGCAAAATTGAGGCTAACATTTTCCAACTTGCTTATTTTTCCAACTTGGCTATTTAGATATTATTCACCTGTTTTTTCACCCAATTAAAATGTATACAAATAATTAATGCAGACTTTAATGTCAACATGAAACTTTGTTTGAAAACTGATAAAGAAATACTAACACAGAGTTCAGAGATATAACAATCACAAAATGGAAATGTTTGGACAAAAGCGTATTTACAAAAGTCTAAAATACTAACAGGGGATCAAATCCTGCAATTGAACATCTGTATTGCCTAACAGAAATAGCTTATTATCTTTTAATATACAATCATTAGATAAATAAATAAATATAATTGAGGAGTTATGCTGCTCACATTTCTACTTTTATTAATTAGAAACTGAAGAAAAATTATATAAAATCCAAATATGAGTCATATTTAAAATGACAGACACTTGACAGAAGTTCAAATATGAGTAGCACTAAAGACAGACACTTTCTAATTACTTACTAGATAATGCAAGACCCTCATATGTTAAATGCATCCAATTCTATCTTAGATGAGCATATGTTTGTGCAGCAAGTTCCTAACATACTTTGATGAGCAAAATTAGAAAATAAATTCAGACATCTGGACGTTTTCAGAAGGTACAATCAAATACAAATTTATTTTTAAAACTGCACATTTGAAGGGGCAGATAGCCCTTCTGATGAGTATCTTTTAACAAATATTGGTGAATTAAAAACACAATGCATACTTGATCTACATTTTCCTTTAAATAATCAAACTAGTTATCACATGAACCATGCTATGAAATGCCTTATATTATTAGAAGGTGTTTGGCACCCCAGCTTCCTTGATCTCCCTGAGGTTTTCCAAGCAAGGCATTTGGCAGAACGCATAGGATTGTGGGTAGACTCCCATCAGAGCAAGTGTTAAGTTGGATTTATTCCCTGTAGCTAGGGTTGCCACCTGGCCGGTATTTTACCGGCAGGCCGGTAAAAAAATTGGCATCAGGCCAATGTTAAGTCTATAGAGACAGTACCAAGGCCGGTATTTTTTTGACGAAAAGGTGGCAACCCTACCTTTAGCTTGAGTATATATCTCATCCTGTAATACAACTGTGGTTCCAGGGGCCTTAATGTAGTTCCAGTTCTTGTCGTTTTACCACACTAAGAAATGCAAGACTGTTTATTTGATCAAAGTGCCTGAATTGCACAATTTAGGTCAATGCAATCTTGGATATATTTTGAACTTGTCTCTCTTGTTCTTTGTGAGTCAGTTGTCTTCTGACATCAGCTACTTTTTTTGGTAATCACACTATATGTATTGAGTGTGATTGTTTTATTATTGACAAAACATGTGCAATCATCTCCAAAAGTCTCTAACCCTGCTGATCTACCCATTCTCAGAGGTCTCCATGCTAATATTGTAAATAAATCTATGATCTATATGTTAAGTGAGTAGTGATTTTTTACGCAATTGACTCCTTCTTTTAGCCACATTATAACGCCATCTAAATTTATTTTTTCTTTCAAATTATTTTGTGAAAGAGGCTACACTATTTGGACTACAAATCCTATCATGATGAGGCAATATCTATGTGGTGATGCATGAGCAGGATTATAATTCAATGACCTTAGTTAATTTATCTCGTGTCATTGAATACCATGCACAGCAATGGAAAATTTGGAGTTATAAAGTGGTATTCTATGTCAGTGAATTGGGCCCAATGTTTTTACGATACAAACTGTTTGAGTAGTGATTATTTATGCAATTGTTTCCTACTTTTACCCAACATTATAATGCAATCTATATATTTTCCTTCACATTTGTTGTGGCATTATCTACATTTAACCTGGTTTACTAAATTCTCTTATTTGGGTACAAATCCCATCATGACTAGCCAATTTTTAGGTGGCGGAGTATGATCGGGGTTGTAATTCAATGCTGTTACGTTTAGTAATAAAAGAGATTATGAGCCTCAAACATATTAGACATAGGTAAACGCAGCAGAAGAAAACACTATCAGGCTTTGTATTAAAGACCTCCCACTCCTCAGACCAAGCTGGCTAAGATTAAGAACAGGATAATTAGGTGGCAGCATGGGTAAAAAATAAAAGTACAGCTCCAGACGTTGTGTGTGGCCGAATGAATGATTTATTCAATATGACACAGCCACTGCGGCAAACGGTGCACACCTCATTATTAATTATACTAATATAATTAATATATTTTATGTTAATAAATTAATGACACAGAAGCACTTAACTGTGATTTAAGATGTAACATTTTGCAGCCTGCAAAGTCATTGCATGTGATATATTTCCGCACATATAAATAATGGATTGTTTCACTTTAAAATAAAGCATTTTCTTCACCCGGAAGTCACAATAATTATATACTATCATTTTATGTTTATATAGTGCAAATAATAGAATATTATCATCTATATAACATGAAATAGGTTGCAAAAATACATTAAGCATGTATTATAGTTTTATGTTTGTAGCAAAATAACTAATTTCTCAGCTTTCAACTTTACAAAGAAAAAAAAAAAAAAAACGATACCCTCATTTTGTTTCATTTTTCATCTAAATATATCCATCTATATATTTTATACTTCTTAATATCACGTCATAGTTCTTTGGTGACTAAATATAACGCTAGCAAAGTTTTACACAGGAGTAAATAAGAAAAATATTTTATAAATTAATTCTCATAACCATAATACTGGCAATATGTGATCATATGAACGTATGGCTACATACCATATCCTGTGTGTGCAAATCTCCACTGATCAACATACAAAGATATCTATCTATAAGGCAATACTGATATAATTGTGCAGAGTACATCATACTATTTGGTGCCTTAAATATTGGTATGTACATAATAGAGTTGAACAAAGATAAAACATTCGTCCTGTCAGACAGCTGAACACAGATGACCCAGTCAGACAAAATGAATATGGCAAAGTTGATGAATTATATAAGAAACAGTTATATGTGCTATACTTTTGTGCACCTATACTGTCATCTATTTTCTATACAATGAATGGCATAGGTTTCTTTTAGCTTTTGTGCAACCCTTTTTTTAGTCTCTAGTATAACTGAAAGCCTTTCCACGTATTTTGCAAAGTGGATACTAATTAAGGAATTCTACTCTTTTTGCCCGTATGGTGTCGTTTCACAGTGATATCAATGTCCTGTAGTGTTGCGTTAGGCAAAACACAGCAGCAGTAAGAGCAGTGCAATGGCGAGACATAAGCTTAAAATTTAAGTCTCTGTCATTGTTTGAGGCCTTCTTTGCAGACTGAGCAAACTGATTGTAGGTGCAGATGAGATCTCGAAGATTAGTGAGGACATCTAATTGTTGCTTACTGCAGTGAACACAACTAGAAAACTGGAGACACACCTCTGTCATCTCAATTACATTAAAAAATGTTTCTTCTGCTACTTGATACACCTCGCCTGATGATTGGTTTGGCTTCAGCACCTTCTGAGAGGTGGTCATCAGCTTTCGTGAAACAGTACAAAGGCAGGACTTCTGCTCTGAAAATACCATAGCACACATGTCCTGTGGATGTACCTTCCCTTTGTTTTTATTGTCCTCTAGGATTTTTTGCAAGTCCAGTACACAATCTTGCAGCTTGCTATAGCCATGGGGGCCATTGCTTAATCCAGCTTTCAGGAGAGTGAGAGCTTCACAGTGTTCTATCCAATCATTCTTCCCATTTGTGGCCACAAGGTCATTATTTTCCACAAACATTCTGCTTCCTGATAGAGGAGGTATTGTCCTTGGCGATGATGATACAGTTGCATCAGAAGACACAATCTCATCATCTAGCTCCATGTCTAAACCACGAAAACAACTGGTGTAAGATAACTGACAATTGCAATTCCCTGCATTTTTCACTCTAGATATATCTGGTGTTTTTGGTTCTACGTTGTAAGGGCTATATCTTCCATTTTCCATAACAGAGTCATCATAGTTCCTACTCAAGATTTTGGGAGACAAGTTAGTTAAGTTCTCTATGTCTGATTTGCTTTCTGAAGTTAGCAAACGTGCACTATGTTTTTTTTCCTCCTCATCATATGAAAGTTCAAGAGTGTCCAATGCAGTATTGGAAGAATTTCGAGAGGATGACAGAAATGTATTCCTGTCAGAGGTGCAACATCTTTCGAGTGAATCCATGTCATCTACTTCTGATTCTGAGGTATATCTTAAGAGATGTTCTTCCTCTTCAGATGGAGGGAAATCCTGACCATTGGATAGTGTATTAGCAGTTCCACCTTTACATGAGTTTATTGGGGTATGAGTAAACAAATTTGTTATACCTTTAAGATCAAAAAGTAAATCAGTGGCATGGGAGACGTCAAATAATGTCTGTGTTTTGTGCGTGTTGTGTGGAGAACTCTGATTACTATTTACCTTTTTAGGCAAAACAATGCTATCAACAATTCCTTCTTGGCGAGGTGAGTCAGAGTTTACTGTACAGTTCACGAAGGGAATTGGTTCTTTTGCAACAGATAGCAATTTCCTGCCTGTGAGATCCTTGGAGCAATTAAAACCAATATATTTATCTGTGTCTGTGCTGTGAATGCCTTTGTCAAATATGTTTTTAAATGTTGTTTTATTTTCCAGCTCATGGTTTTCTAATAAATTTCCTTCCTTAAACAAGCTGATCGAATTGCTGTCTTCATTCCTGAATGTTGCCGGACAGCGGTTTGTGCGTTCACCAACACTGTCCAATTGTAGTGATATTTGAGAAGGACTAACTCGACCACTGCATAGACCAATGTTATGGTCAGCAGTGTGCTCTCCATTGTTGGTGTCGTGTTGATGAGGTTTACAGCTTTGTTCTTTCTCTTCCCCCCCGGAATCACTTCTAAAACGAACAGCTGAGATGGACGACGCAACGGTATCAGTCACAGACTTTGTCTCCATTGTGTCTGGTTCCATTTCCATCAGATTTGGGGAATGAGTTTTGCACTTTGTGTTTAGTAGGGGTTTGTGTTGGACAAGTGGTTTGGTTTCTAACAATGCAGGTTCCCCCTCAGTGTCCTTTAAAGAAGAAACTGTTGGAGAGTGTGAACCAGTGGACATGCGGGATTCTTTTTCATAGCAACACATGGTATCTGATGAGCTGGAAGGTGACAGAGGAAATGTGACCTGAGATGTGTAGTCTGTCTGCAAGAATGACCTTCTTTTTCTTAAATGTTTTGCGGGCTTCCTTGCGTACATCTGCTTTTTACATTTATCTAGCCCATTTTCCATTGAGATAGTTTGATCATGGGATTCCTCATTGTCTGTATAAGTAAATATATCATTACTGGTAACTAATTTGGTACCTGAGGAGAAAAGACAAGAGAAGATGAGAAGTAAACAAGCTGAGGAGTTACAGAACAGAGGTATTTACCAGTTTCTATAGGCTATTATACTATGTATGCAATATTAATCAATGGGACAAAGAGGCTGTGGTGATAAAATTCTTCAATAATTTAATTTAGGGCTGATCATAATTTCTGAACACAGCTTCTGAAACGTTATTCAATCAATCAATGAACATTTATTTTTTTTATTTATATTTCAATTTGTTTCCTTGTAATTATTATTGTTTTTTATAGAGGGTAAAGGTCTGATATGATTTGTTTTAATGATTTAATATCAACAAAAGCTACAATTTCAATGTGTCTAGACTTTTTAACTTCATTGTATGTCTGTGTCTATCTGCCCATTGGGAGTAAGGCAGGAAGTTGAGGTATTGAAGATCCCAGCCACAGGTAACAGTGTGGGGGGTGAGATTGGACATTCCACTACTCGCAACAGAGATGGAGGTTTTTTTTTCCAGTCGAGCATGGGACATTTACATATGTGTGCTTATACTTGTAGGAGGGAAACCAATATAGTGTTTAGAAAGAGCATCTGGCTAAAGTAAGTCAAATCTATCGATGTGATGCACAGAAGAACAACTTACTCACATGTCCCAATGGAATATTTCTCTCCTGATTTGAACTGTACTAGTAGTTCTAATTTGTATTTTTAAAATACTAAATGTACCACTAAAATGTGGTGAATTAAATTGTTGACCAAAGTTTCATAAATGAATGAGTGGGATCTGTAGCATACTTCCTCAAGTAATAATAATAAATTTACATTTATTGTTTACATCTGAATATTAATGTATCCTTAAACCATTTTACTAGTTTTTACCTGGTGAGGTCAGAGTTGGAGTAAATCGATCAGCAGCATCAAAAAACTCCTCTTCAGAGCTACTGTCTCCAAAACCAGGTGGAGGATCCAGGATGAGCGTCTCTACCTTGTCATTGAGCAGCGAGAAATGACTTCTGCCCATTACCTTTCCTTCAGACAATAGGTCTTTCAAACAGTTGTTTTCTGGACTACTGGGAATGTTCTTGTCCACGCTGCTAGCTGGTGAGACATTGGTGCATATGCTGTAGTATTCCATTATATTGCTTTCCAAGAAGTGACATCCAACAGAGAAACCATGGGTTTCATTTTCCTCTTTGCACTCTGTATCTCTCTGTGAGCCTGTGTCCTTAGCATCCAAAGGAGAATTTACTTTGTCACCAGTGAGCTGCAAAAAACAAAGCAATGGATCTGATTCTAGCATTTCATCCCCTTTGTCTTTTAACTCTTGATTACAATTAAAAACACCCTGATCTTCCATGGATATATTTTTCACACTAGGCGTATAAAATTGAAAGAATTCTGGTCTACTTGATGAGCAGGTCTCCAAATCATCTTCTTCCAGGGCATCAATGGAATCACTTGACCAGCTGATTTTGTAACCTTGACTCTCTGTGTTGGCAGAGTCAGAGGCTTCAGAAATACTGTCTGTATCGTTAGTTTTTCCATCACAACATTTTCTCTCACCAGCTTCACAGTTATTCTTCTCATCTTGTTTTAATTCATGGATTACTTCTTCTTCTTCGTCATCATCATCAAAATTTTCTTCCTCTTCCTCTGGTAATGGTTTTCTGTTGTGGTACTTCAGAAAGTGACGATCTGATGATTGTTCCAGTGAAGAGTCAACTTCGGAAGATTCTTCTGAGTCACTGCAGGCCCTTGATTCATATCCTTTAATTGAAGAACAAAATATATAACTGATAGATAGGATCACAGAAATATATTATTATGGTGAGCCTGTGTTTAGATTCTGTTAGTATGTTAAAGGAAAATAAAATTTTGTTTAACCCTTGCTTCCTTGAAGGAAGCAACGGTTAAACAATACATTTGCCGGTAGAATTAAGTAAACCCAACGTGTATCTTAATAGATCCACGCGGGTTTACTAACTGCTGTGTCTCACAAACGTCAGCACACTCTCAGCCAATCAGCTTGTCCCACTCTTAACAGCTGAATGTGAGGGTCTCTCGCTGCTAGCACAGCGAGAGACCCTCGTTTTTGCAACTAGTTAATGTCCCCCCTGCTGATCCCATACAAAAACGAGGGTCTCTCTCTGTGCTAACAGAGAGAGCCAGTCACCGACCAGACGGCTGCCCGTTTCCTATGGAAGTACATGCTCAAAAATACACGCCAGTTCCTCCTCATACTAAGGACAATGGACTTTTCACTTGTGCTTCAATATTAGAAGCACAAGTGAAAAAAAAACTTTAGTGTCCCTTTAACCCATTACATCCACTTCCCCATCCATTTTCCTCCAGTAAAGTAAGATGTTTTTACACTGCTTTCAAGCCTTGCACTATTTAGTTTAAACTATGACCATATGTCCTTATTTTTCTCTTCTATGAAATATAATTAACTCTGTACTATGTAGAATTCCTTTGTTTATTTGAAATCTGTTACTATATCCCCAATGAAATAAAACTGATCCCTGATGACATAAACATCCCTGGCATTCTGTTGATTAGCTGTGAAATCCTCCACTCATCTGATCCAAAGCTGTGAAATGCACTAAAAATAAAAAGTTTCACTTTGGTTAAGGTCAGTTAAGAGTGCTATATGCTAAAAATAGACTAAACAGACAATTTAGTACTTAGGTGCAATCACACATTTTTCACTGCACAGGGACATGGGGGCTATTCATTAAATATCGAGAATAACACCAACAAAAATGGATCCCAGGGGCTCCCAAAATAACGCATATCCGTGCGAAAGGCAAATTGCCCTGTCCACCATAATTAAAATTATGCCAGGAGCTGCTGATGCTCCTGGCACTGATACTGATAATAAATATGGAAGCCAGAGCAAGTGGCCCTGTCTCACCCCGTTACTATTATTAGGGTTGGGAGCATGCCAAACGGCAAATTAACTGGTACAGGTGTCCTGTAATTTTTTTTATACCTTAACCCCTTAGTGACTTGACCTTTTGACCTTGTCTTTCCCTTGGTGACACGGGTTATTTTGACATTTCTGGGGTGTTTGTGTTTACAAAAGGAGAGAATATTTGAAGTTTATGATACACTAAAACGTAACTTTTATTATATGTCCATAGGATAAAATAAACAAATAAGACAGTGCATAGGTGCAGATAATTGTGTAAATGTAAAAAAACTATTGAAAATAATCCAGTTGTTAGTTTTATTAAAAGTGAAAATCAATTATAGCTTCACAATAAGTAACTGGGGTATATATATACTCCCAGTGTTGCCATTGTAGAAAAAAAACAATAGTCTTTTTTGTTGTTTTTTCACCTACAGTGACCTTTTGACCCAAACCCTAACCTTAAATGTAATCCTAATTCTAACCCTTAACTTATTCTAGTTTTAATTTAATCCCTAACCCTTATTTAATTGTAACCCTAATCATTATTCTAACCGTAGATTTTTAGCTAATTAAGTATATTTTGTTTTACATTGCAATGTTGCTGACTGCCTCTAGGATTTTTTTTCACTTCCGATGCTCTACCCACAAACGGGCAGCAGCCATATTGCAGGAGCATGCTGCTCTCCAATATGGCGCCCACGAATCACTCTGTGGAGCGATCACAGGTGGCCTGGGCACCGGATTTCAATGTTGCTTTATGCCTCGACTTCCAGGCATTAAAGCATCACCGCTTAACTGCAGGATGGTTTAGGTCCGTCCACTGTCAGTAACACTTTGCCAGACATGACGGACCTAGTCTGTCACATGTCGGCATGGGGTTAATAAAATATGCCCTGTGATGATCTGCAGCGCCTTCAGTCCTCATCAGCTCAAGGAAATGGGCCATACAAAAAATAAATCCACGCCGGCAAAAAAAAAAATTACACAGCCCTAACTCTGGCCCGGGAGGTTTTCAAACCAGCCTACTATTGGCTGGGTAAAAATCCTGCCAATATTATGGCTGGGACAGGGAGGCTTAATAGCTGACAGTCAGATCTCCAATCTTGGATTTAAGTGACTAGGCCCCCTGACTATGATATGCAAGCAAAAGTCATGATAATTCACCACACTTATGTAATGAGCTTGATCTTTCATAATTTGATCAGAATTCTGCAATTCTATTTAGGTGGAGTGATCAAGTATATATGAGGCAATGTGTGGATGATGGTTTTATGGCAGGGTGGATTGTGAGCAGGGGCGTATCATGCCCCTGAGTGACAGGTGTGCTGCCAGTCCAAAGCACAGCTGTCACTCAGGGGCACAAAGTATTTCGTGTATTTCTAGGGTTTTGTGTGCTCCCTACAGACAGCACACAAACCCCATAAATACAAGAAATACATCCGAGGGGCCAACGGCAGCTGCGATTTCGGTATCAGACTCACTCACTCTGTTTTCAAATCAACCAGCACGGTCCGTTTTAGGTGTGCGCGCCAGATTGTGAGATATTTGTGTTATGGAAAGTAACCATGTTAATGTAATAAGGAAACAAATTACACATTTGTGGTGGCTCAAAATGTCTACTTATGACTTTTTACCCCGAATCTCTCCATTTGCAACACAAAGGGTGAACGGTGAGGTGCAGGTGAGTTGAACTTTTCATGTCAATGACTTAACTATACATTGCACAGGGACAAACCTGGTGAGTTTGGCCCTGCATAAAGCACAGTTAATTCTTTAAATACTGAAAACATGTTCATCTCGCCATAACTCACCCGCACCTCTTTTCAATGAATAGCTGCCTTCATTTTACCTTCTTCAGCAGACACACGATGGACTTGGTTATTTCCAAGCCATGTAAATATAGTAGCTCCAGAATCCACAAACAGCTTGCAATATCCGGAAATAAGACATGCTATGTCCTTTGCATTGTTTGATTCCAACAACAGAGAAAGTGGCTTTGATTAAAAACAAAAAACAAAAAAGTTTAATTTTACAATTACTAATTAAACAAGTACAATTACTAATTAAAACAACCTCAACGATGATCAAATTCTCAGAATTGTGTGCTCCAGTACACCAATATTTCAGCATTGTGCTACATAAATCATTCACATTTGTAGTACAGTAATTGTTCTCAAACATATTCCCTAGAGGAGCAGCGGGTACTGAAGTCACTGCTGGTTCACATTTAGTGTTAATAGCATTCACACCATTAAAAAATTCACTGTTAGTATTAGATAAGTGTCAAATTTGTTACAGCCATTTTTAATCTTTTCCTTCAACATAAAAATATAGAGTGTACCTCAGTGGACAACACCGTCAACATAAAATTAAGTGAAATAATTTGAATCAATAAAAAATAATATTCTTCAATATTATAACTAGCAACAGTATAAATAGCAAATTTAAATAAAACACAGCCTCTTCCCTGTAAAACAGAGAAATCACATTGGCTACTATGGCTAGGAGCAAAACATGAGACAGTAAAAATAGAAAGAAAATATACATTTTAATAATGTAGAAAAAAGGAGGACAGCGCTACAGAGTAATGTTAATAAAAATAAATAATAAATGTGTAAAAATACACCATACGAAACACACAATTTGGAGGGTATTAAAATATATAAATTTAATAAATATAAAAATAAATAAAATAAATACACACAGAGCCACCTGAGTTGAGAGGTGGAAATACAGTATACAAATGAATTGAATTGTAATTAAGCAATAAAGATATGCTGGTAACAAATACAAGTAGATACTACAAGGACAAAACCAAATAAAAACAATAATCACAACAGGTAGATAGTACACACCTTTGAAGAGGGACCGTTTGGGACAATGCTGGACTCAGAGCAGTGAATGAATCCGGAGCGAAAAAAGAAGCCTGGCCAGGTCTTTTCGCAGAAGGAACAGGACGCCAAAAAAGGGACGCGTTTCGAAAAAACTTCTTCAGCCTTTGGCGTCCATGCTTTGTCCTTGTAGTATCTACTTGTATTTGTTACCAGCATATCTTTATTGCTTAATTACAATTCAATTCATTTGTATACTGTATTTCCACCTCTCAACTCAGGTGGCTCTGTGTGTATTTATTTTTATATTTATTAAATTTATATATTTTTATACCCTCCAAATTGTGTGTTTCGTATGGTGTATTTTTACACATTTATTATTTATTTTTATTAACATTACTCTGTAGCGCTGTCCTCCTTTTTTCTACATCTTTCTGTCCCTTCACGGTGCTATCCCACTGTGATTTTTTCTGGACTGGCGGCTACCTAAACCATTTTCCTATTAGTTCCAAAACTAGTCAATCTCTCGACACAAGCCAGAAGGGCCCTCTACAGATATCATCTACCTCCGTCTCAATACCTACCATCGTACGGGTTTGTATGTTTTACTACTTTTTTATTTAGTTCACTCACAGGCGCTCGGTATTTATACTTCCGTTAGGTTGTATATCACCTTTTTTCATACATTTTAATAAGAATAACAATTCATCTCATGAGAAAGATAATAAGCTCTAGTTTTTAAGAGAGAAGCGATTCCCCTGGCTCCTAATAATAACTAGTTTGTCTCCGGAAGTATAAAACTATTGTCAAACCCTGATAAACCATTCATACACATAATTAATAATTTTACACCTACAAGTTTGTGGAATTTAAAAAAGAGAAAAGGTTTGTTGTGATATGAATAAGAAGCTCAAACTTCAGCCACTTTGATGCTGGACTAATAGAAAAACAACCTCATCCTCGTTGGCCTGTTTGTGTTGGCGTTTGCTAGTATAGATAGTGGGTTTGTGTTCTAATGGTGCATTGTACATGAAGTGTGTAAGTATGTTATTGAAGCAGAGATTGGGCCTGCCATGTATGTTGACAGAGTCTGGGTTTGTCTGGGGGTGGTGGGAGAGTGTGAGTTGATATATGTATAAATGTATAAATGGGGCCTTTTTGCTGGTATGTACTAGTGCCAGAAATTGGGCATGTATTGTCATTAAATCCCTAATTTTCTGCCACCCAAGTCTCTGCTTTCACCGTGGTAAGGCACTGTAGTGCTGGAGTTGGTAATACATCAGGGAATTATGGGGTTGTAGTATGGAGGGCTGTTACCTTGACATCCTGCAGGTAGACCTTCACCAGGCTTACTTTCTCAGACTCTGGGTTCAGCTCTATCCGGCTGATGTTAACGAAATCTGCTAAGGTGGTCATGATATTCAGCTTGTTGTTGATAATCTGGCTGATGCCATATTTTGCTCCCACAAGAAGGGTCACATATGATTCTCTGTCTTGAAGCTTAAAAAAATGCATTGTGAGAATCTCTCATGAGAAAGAAACATAAAAGTAATATAGTAAGGCGATGTGTGTGCCCTGGTGGGCAAGCTATTTTTTCAATGTAGCTACAAACATTGCAAATGAGAACTGAAATTAGCTTTACAATGGAAAAATTAAGGCTAGGTGGCAGCAAGGGCAGGTTGAGGTGACACACTGATCCATTCACAGAGAATCATGAGGTAACACAGAAATTAATTATACTCAATACCTTAAGCCCATGGCTGGCCTTATGTTTTCAGGCGCCCTGTGCGGCCACCCCCATGGTGCCCCTCTCCTCTGTACCCACGTGTCTTTCTGTCTCCTCTCCCTCCTCATGGCTGTCTCTTTTCTCTCCCTTCCCTTGTCTGTCTCTTTCCTCTGCCTTTCCATGACTCTCTCTTCTCTCAACCCAAGTATGTGTCTCCTCTCCCTAAATCTATTGTTATATTTCCTTCCCCTCCACATATTTCTTCCCCCCTCCCCATATCTTTTCTCTCTCCTCCCTCCTCCCCCTCCCCATATCCATTCTCTCTCCTCCTCCTCCTCCCATATTAGTTCTCTCTCCCCCATATCAATTCTCTCTTCCCCACCACATATCTATCCCCCCATATCTATTCTCTCCTTTCCTTTTGAATGCATGTAGGTAAAGTTACCTATATTTGGTAACAATGGAAAGATAGCACTCTCAGTTTGTACTATCCTGATAATTAAATAATCATAAAGGAGGCCATTTACTAAAACTGAAATGCAAAAATCAGGCATTAACAGCTCATTTAAAAAAAATCTTTTCAACTCAGCTACAAATGCCTGATATTTGTTAGGGATAATAGTAGAAACTAAGAGTACTGGTGTTCTGACAAAAAAACTCGAGCAAATTCTACTGCACAGGCGCAGTAGAATTTGCTCATTTCGCACCACAGCGCATACGCACACAGTTACGGCTGTCAATCAGCCGGGTAATACATTGTATTATAGAATAATTTGTGGTGGATAATAGAAGTAGTTATTCTCATTTCTGGTTTTAATAAAGACACTGAATAAAGATCATAATTTTAAATTATTTGGTAGAGTTGTTATAAAAAAAAAAACTTATTTAGTTTATATGGGATAATACCCTGCAGTAATCTATCCCCACCTATATATTTACAGTTCTCCCAGTGCACTTAGAAATCGTGGTCCTAATATTGTTTATCATAATGCCCAATACACAATTCTGCCATTTAAAGGGTTACAAATACATACCATTAATGTGGCATTAAATATTTTTCCTCCATAGGTTTTCAGATCTCCAAGTATCTTTAAATAATGGAGCCGTACCTGTGTTGCAGATATGGGTTGCTAAAATGAGACAAAAGGTTGCTATAATTAGTTAGAAAATCACACCTCAAATTTATTAAATCTTGTAAAATGTTATGATAGCTTCATGTCATTACATAGCTTTATGGAATTACAATTTTATAAAATTACCAACAATAAAATAGATTGGGAAATAAAATGTAATGCAGTAATTTGTTCAAGATTACTAATCAAAGACAACCTGTCATGCACAAAATGACATATGTCAAACGAAAGGTCCTGCCTTAGGTCCCAATTCACAGTTCACATGTCCAGATTATTTTCAAATAATTTTTTATTGAGTTTTAAAAGACATAACAAGTTACAGAAATGATAAAAAAAAAAATATGTTTAAATATAGATTACAATATGGGGGAAATAATAACAAGATATACATCTATAATACTTATAATAGATAAGATATATATATATATACATATACATATGTTTTTACATAAAATATAAAAACTAATATAATATCATAAGTATATGTACATAAGATAATAGAAATATATAAAAATGCAATAAAATAAAATTATAAATGAAAAAATAAATACATTTGAAAAAAATCATGTTAGTTGACTGGGGGGGGGGGGGGGGGGGGGGGCATCCAATGTGCATATTCTTTGGGACTCAGGAGGGTAATTAGTTTTGCAGATTAATAAATATAATAATGAATTTGTTGCACAAAAGAGAAAAAAATATACAAATGATTTAACTTAATCTTCATACAGGGTGACAAAAAAAGAAAAAAAAGAAAAAAGCACTGTGTGCATCTATATATGATAGTAGCTATTTCTGATGTCTCCTCCCCCAACAGAAATGCACTCACTATTTTCAGAGCCAATAATTCCCTGGCTCTGGTGTAAATGTTAAACGTAAATGGAGGTCTCCCCTTTCCAAGGTGTCTTCTCCAGAGAAAGCACAATCCATAAACAAAATATCCAATACAACAACGGGTATATCCCAGCAATATGAAACGTATAGTATGACATAAATGAGTGTATAAATGTTTATGTACTCCAATTCAAAAGAAAAAGAGGTTAGTACTGTACTATATAGACTTTGATGATAGAAAATTAGTAAGTGGTATTAAATCAATTTGTAATATTATAAAAGAGTTGTAAGTATTAATAGGTGCAGCTGGGTATATCTAATTGGAAATCTTAACTCCAGTGAGTAGTGTGTCACATAACAGTCTGTAAATGGTATTTATTATATAGAGCAATCACTTCAAACTAGATTAGACGATGTTGAAGGATGAAAAAAATGAACAAAGAAAAGAATATGGGGGTGGGGGAGTCGGAGAGAAGGAGGGATTAGCCATATATTAAAAAAAATCAATTCTGGCCTGTGTATTTTGTAGCCAACAGATTTGTAGTGGGGTGTTTACTTTTAGTCAAAAGGGAGGAGGAGATATGAGATAACAGAGCCAGGGGAGTGAAGATCGGTAAACAGGTGAGAGTATGTCTAAAAAGAGGAAGCAGAACAGAAAGAGAGATAACCCAAAAATAGTCATGAGAGAAAAATTTTAGATACAGTATAATAATAAGGCAATAAGGTTAATAAGGAAGGTAAGAGAGGGAAAGAGGAAAGGGAAAGAATCAAAGATAACAGAGATAAAGGAATATAAGGCAGCTCTAAGGAGGATCTGCCAGCAGCTCCAGAGGTGGGCGGCAAAAACGGGCCATTATGCCATGTGGGTATTGCATGGGAGCTTGTGTTATGCCTAATATGTCTCATTAGTAATGCCCTAATATCTTGTCCTTTAGCAGTTTGAATGTTATCCTTCTTTCTGCCCTTATGCCTAATATTGGTGGCATAGTCTGTTTGGGCAGGAGTGGCCATAGAAATGCCAAAATATTAATCACGTCTGTTGTCTTTGCCTGCTTAGCTCTGCCACCAAAAAAGTACAGGTGTGCTAAATCACCTTATTGTGCTACAATTTTCTACCATGCCACGTGTGAAAAAAAAAATCATAAATGTGTAAATTAAAGAGCCACTTGGCTCATCTTCTGAAAACAGAATAGCAGAATGGAGTGTTTTCAGTAAGTTCAGTAAGTAACACACACAGAGAAGGGCTCGGGAAGACTGATATGCCTATTGTTATAGCTAGTTTTGCATTTTTCTTCATGAGATGCCTACTGCATTAAAATGTTATTTTCTTTATAGATTAAAAAACATACATACAGAGACTAATCTTACCTTTTGTCTTGGTTCAAGTATACACTGGTTTCTCTTTATGTGAAAACTAATGGCCTTTTTGATATCCTTTGCTCTCATGTTGCGAATTAACGTTGGAGACAAAAAGTTGTCTATTCCCCAGTCCTTTCTGGAGGGGAAAAAAAAGAAAGAAGGATACAATATGCCACTTTCATAGCAATTAATATGTACTGAACAATTATGGCAAAATCAAGTAATCGGAAGATGTATCATTTTGAGGATATTGAGAGGTGAATGGATCACTTCTTTAAATAGCCTTTGGTCACTGAAACTGACTTAATACCAGGGGTTCATAAATGATTGTTAAATTGTAAAATTAATATTTGCTCAATCTAAATTCATATTAATGATGATATTAAATATGTAATAATACATAGAGAGAGGCCCTGTCATGATCAGAGCTAGTCTACTGTGGTATTAAGTAGAGGCCAGACCAGGACAAATCTGGCAGGGGCACAACTGCCCCCAAGGCTGCTCTCTGATCTCATGTCATCAGCACACCGTGAGATATTATAAATCAAACATAGAAACAAATAATGTGTTGGCATATAAGAACCATTCGGCCCATCTAGTCTTCACAATTATCTGAATACATTGATTAGTCCCTAGCCTTATCATTATACATCAAAGGGGGGTATGCAATAAGATTCCTGCTCAAAAAAATGACTGGGAAGCAAAAAAAATACATATTGCTGTTTATGTTTTATGGCAATTTTATTACATCCATGTAAAGCAAGAGAACCACTGCCAAGCAATATTTGGTTGATGTTCTCCATATTCTTTATACATAGCGCTGGAGCAACCTGGAAGTTCGGGACCAAAGCACATGGTGTAAATTGTGAGTGAGTCTTCAATATACATAGTATTAGGAGATACCCCCATGTGCATCTTCTTTATAAATAACCCCCATATTATCAATACATTTTAGTGGATATCTCACACCAAACTTGATCCCCTCAGCCTAATTCTTCCTCTTCAGTTTTTATTGGAATAGGTTTTATACATTTTAGCACAACAGTTACTTTTTTTTTGTAACAGTACAGATAATGCCAAGATAGGGCGAACTGTTAGTAACAAATCAATGTTGCTCTTTCATAACTTGTTTATATTATCTATGACAAAATTATTAAACAAAATGAAGATGTTCTATATTCCATGGCTGTATGACTAGGACAACCAAAGTGCAGTGACTTTGGTGTGCTAAGCATTGAATGATGTGGTAAACTGTTCTTTTTAATCACTGCTGAAAAATGGCTGCATGAAAACCAGACTTCTGAGGCAGAGAGAGCCCTAATTTGATATTAATTTCAATACATTTAACAAATGAAGGAATAATTTACTGAATAATCAGCCTATGGAATAACAGACTGTGGCTAAGTTGAATAATTTATAAAAAATGGGGAAGAAAGATGTAGATTTCACCGTCATTATTAAATGTTTATGTCTGGCTGTATTTCCCATTGTAGTTATGGTAATCCGAAATTTTTGCTGCATGTTTCTCTAGCTACTTTTTTCCCACTCAAACTAGGAATAAGTTTCTTATCAACTTACTCTATGTACTTGAATGAGATCTTCTGAGACTGTCCACACGTGTGAATCCGCTCCTGAATGTGCAGAGCAGCCAGTCTTAATGCAATGCTGCACTTCATCTCAACCGCAAACCTTTCTTGAAGTACATCGCTGCAGCTCTGCAAGCAAAAAACACTGGATTTCACAGAAACAGCACTGTTTTCCTTTTTACAAGCATCCATTTTGTTTTTTTTGAGGTGAAGCTCAATGTTTAAAGCTGTGGTAGAAGATCATTAGCTGCTACTTTAAGAGAGACATTATTTGGTTATACTATGGGCTAGTCAAAGTGATAGCAGTTTTGTACTTGGGTTTGAAAAGGATGCCAATATCACAGTTCCTTTTGTAACATATGGTTTACAGACCTTTAATTAGCCTATGTGTAAAAATATTTCATGTTAAATTATGAGTTTAAAGGTCAACTGCCAGCAAGAAATGAAGTTATGTTTGATTGAAAAACAACATCCAGGTTTGGATATTTTAAATATAAATGATTTTTATGAAAGAATACAAATGAATTACCTTACTGAGCCCTCTTGTATATGCTTGTATAGCTCTATGAGAAGGCGGACATGTTGTTTAGAATCTTGTTGGTTCAGAAGAAGGAAGATGGTGCATCTTGCTGTACAAGCAAATAGGGCTCAGTAAGGAACTTAATTTGTATTCTTTAATTAAGGCATTTATATTTAACATGTCTACACTTTATGTAGTCTTTTAATTAAAAATATCTTAATTTTTTGCTAGCAGTTGTCCTTTAAGAGCCTTTTTATGCTGTATGTATGTGATCTTTCTGTGCACTTCACTCAAACTTATCTTATGTGTTACCTGGCGCTAACGTAAGATGGCTGCTTCCTTGTACCCTAGTTTTATTTAAATTCTCAGTTCAGGTTGCATCAATATTAAAGCTATTTGAGAAACGGTCATTAACGTTTATGACTACATGCTAACCTTTTTTTTGCCAATCTTATTGCTATTTCATTTAGCTTTTCAGTTACTTAGCTTTGCCATTTAAACTGCCTTTCATACACCTTTATGTTATTATTTTCAGAATCTAGAACTGGAATTGAAATATCCAGGGCTACATTGTCAAATTGAGAGTTGATAAACTCTTTTTTCCCTAGGTTGCCATGACAATGCCACCAAAAAAAAGTACTCATCAACTGAATAGCTTGAAGAAAAAAACAATATTGGCTGTTGTGGATACTGCAAAATATACAGGCAGGAGCTTTACAGAATATTTCACTCTCTTTAACACTTTCATGAGCACAAAAACACAAAAACTGACATACACAAATACATTCTATGTAAAGTAACTCTTTGGGTGGCAATCACAAAAGGGGGCGATTGTGAGTCAATTGAAAAAAATGATAATATGTTTGAAAATGGAGGATTGAATGGAGTAGGATGAGGTAATAGAATTGGCTAGCAACAAGCTCACAGAAAAAGGTTCAGTGGAAAAGAGAAGCATAATTAAACGAGTAAAACGTCTTCTGCAGACATTTGCATAAAACTAATTAGCAGCAATTTTCTTCTGTGAATCACAGTGGCTATGGGTTCCTCCTGAATGAGAAGGGGGGGGCATCAAGTTAAATGATAGGAGCTGAACATTAGCGAGTATGAATTAGTTCCAAATGACAGGCATTTACCTGTAAATAGAGGTATTCAAAGGCAACTGGGTCCTCTTGTAGAAGATCCAAAGGATCCTTTGGTACAAAGCAGACTCTGAATAGGCACCTATAGTCATGAGACTCTCTTTTCTGCACAACCTGAAATGCACAGATAGGATTCATATGGATATTATAAAGTAGACATCAGCGTGTGTATGTAGACTGTGATATTATCGAACATGAAGATACCACAGTGACATATGTATATATATCACATTAAACAGTACTAAAACAACTTCAGCACCACTCGAGCATAAGTGGAAGAGTGCCTCTTCTTTTCAGAAGAGTTGCTAGACTCGAGGTTAAGCTCAAATTCATTGGTTGAAAGCACAACCAAACAAAGAAAAAGAGGAGCACACAAAACAATTAAATGATATAAATCGCATATTTATTATAGCAATTTGGTTACAGCATATACATGTACACAGACTATACAATAATATACACAAAACATACTTACATAGATGTATAAATGCCGTATAAAAGACAAACAACAAGATAGCAACAGTGGAGACCTGAACACCCAGAAGTCAACCCAACATTTCGGCACCACAGGCCTTTCTCAAGGGTGACTTGAACTTATAATAAATATGAGATTTATATCATTTAATTGTTTTGTGTGCTCCTCCTATTTTTCATCATATTGTTATTATTTTGGGGGGGGGCTGTATGGATGTCCTTTTGGAGTGATGCATCTCTATTTTTGTATTTAGTTTGTTTAGGTAGTGCCTCTGTAATATTTTGTATATTCTCTGAAAACACAACCAAAACCTTCATGGATGTCTCATTAGATTTCAGCCATTTACTTGGATATCAGTTTAGAATGTTCTGCTGATCTCAGCCATAGATATACCAATACACCAGCAATGCTTCATGGGTATCTCTGATCAGTTTAATCTCTGATCAGTTCATACACAAGTTTGAATACATAATAAAATGAATTAAGGTTAGCTTGTGCTTTCCTTGAATGCACGTTCCAAAGGCTGGTGATCAGATTCCTTTTTTTAAATTACTTTTTAATGCAACCATGCAGTATATATTTTCCATAACCCATTCCCCAAAATGGGACATCTGGTCACCCTATTGTGAACTTACTTTGTTTAACAAATTATATTGAACGATTTTTGAGATTGATTGTTTAGGTTAGAGTGTCTAGGTTAATTCTGACCAGCAGGAGGAGCTGTTTCACATCATGTAAACAAGCAAGTATGCAAAAGAATTTTCAAAAACATCCCACAATTAACTGGAACACAGGCTACCAGGTCACATATATAAGGGGGTACAAAGATTAAGCTCATTCTTAAAGCATAAACTATTAATTTTGCCGCACTAACCTGTTCAATACGTTCATCCTCATGGAGAAGGTAAAGCTTTGAGATGTTGTACTGTTCTTCCAAGGCCAGTGCAAAATGCTCAATGATATTGATTGATAACTTTTCTTTTAGGGTCAAGATGATATCCTAAAGAGAACATTTGCAGCAATGTGTAATAATGATGAGTGGAGATTATTGGTGCAATAAATAACTAGAATATTTCAATTGCTTAATCATATTCAATTAAAAGTACACAAAGGGACTTATTTCTAAAGAAAGATATAGGCTAATACTGGAGGTAGCCCCATGTGTGCCTATGTACAATGGCCTAATACTGGAGGTAGCCCCATGTGTGCCTATGTACAATGGCCTAAAACTGGAGGTAGCCCCATGTGTGTCTATGTACAATGGCCTAATACTGGAGGTAGCCCCATGTGTGCCTATGTACAATGGCCTAATACTGGAGGTAGCCCCATGTGTGCCTATGTACAATGGCCTAATACTGGAGGTAGCCCCATCTGTGCCTATGTACAATGGCCTAATACTGGGGGCAGCCCCATGTGTGCCTATGTACAATGGCCTAATACTGGAGGTAGCCCCATGTGTGCCTATGTACAATGGCCTAATACTGGGGGCAGCCCCATGTGTGCCTATGTACAATGGCCTAATACTGGGGGCAGACCCATGTGTGCCTATGTACAATGGCCTAATACTGGAGGTAGACCCATGTGTGCCTATGTACAATGGCCTAATACTGGAGGTAGCCCCATCTGTGCCTATGTACAATGGCCTAATACTGGGGGCAGCCCCATGTGTGCCTATGTACAATGGCCTAATACTGGAGGTAGCCCCATGTGTGCCTATGTACAATGGCCTAATACTGGGGGCAGCCCCATGTGTGCCTATGTACAATGGCCTAATACTGGAGGTAGCCCCATCTCTGTGCCTATGTACAATGGCCTAATACTGGGGGCAGACCCATGTGTGCCTATGTACAATGGCCTAATACTGGAGGTAGACCCATGTGTGCCTATGTACAATGGCCTAATACTGGAGGTAGCCCCATGTGTGCCTATGTACAATGGCCTAATACTGGAGGTAGCCCCATCTGTGCCTATGTACAATGGCCTAATACTGGAAGTAGCCCCATCTGTGCCTATGTATAATGCACCGAATTTCTTTCGGTTTATAGACTTTCGGTTTATGGAATACATGTAATGCTATTGGCTTTCTATAAACCGAAATAGAGTCCCCATTCATAAGAAATTCTTTCGGTTTATAGAAAGCTAATAGCATTTCATACAATGTAATCGCCGAACCCCGAACTCCAACATGAAGATACAGTGGAATGTCCGTGTTCGGGGTCCAAAAACCGTAATGTTCGGTACGAACCCGAACAGTGCGGTTCGGGTTCGCTCAACACTACTGGCGAACAAAGTGAACACTGCTGGAATGTGTCCACCATGATTTCATTTTCAGAACATTACATTTTATATATATATATATATATATGAGGCTTGACTTGCCTGCATCTCTCCTCTAGGTATATTGTTTTGGTATTTTTCAGCCACAGATGCACATATTATTTATTGATGTTTATGCCTTCCAATTATCTTTGACCCTTTTTTTTAAACTTCTCCTTAACTTTACACATAAACCAAATTCCTATGGGTCTATTCACTAAAATTCGAGTTTTAGCGCGAGGAGATCAAAGCTATTTTTGAGACTCTGGGGCTGAATTTGACTTAGTCTCAAAAATAGCTTAGATAATTTCACCTCCCATTACTTTCAATAGGGAAAATTCGAGCATTGTTTTTTTTCGAAGTCAAACTCGGGTGTTGAATTTGACAAACGAAAGTCGACCCCCAAAGTCGACCTTCTCGAGCTAAAACTCAAATGTTAGGAAATAGAACCATTCGTGTTTAAAAAGTATAGTTGTGAAATGTCTGGTTGTACCTTTACAGTAGTTTTCTTTTCAAACTTAAATGCCTTTGTCTGGCCATTTTCCAGATAAACTTTAAGAACATTGGGCATAAAAAGAAGTGAATTCCCCTGCAACACAAAGAGAGAGCATTAAATGAGTGTACTGCTTTCCAATAGACTGGACATCTTTACTGGTCTAGACTATCTGTATGTCTATTCCAGGAGGGAAGCAGATATAAAATGACACACGCTTCACAAAATGCGATAACAGGAAATCCATTTTACTGTAAACTACATCTTGGTACAATGATTAGCTAATACAAATGAATACAAACATTATGGTTTGTGAAGTACCATGTGACACCGTATGCTTATATTTACTTGGCAATGTTGCAGATTATTTGCATGTGATACCAAAGGGTGATGCCATAAAAAGCAGACATCACAGACAAATTTTAAAAACATTTTTCTGTTAATCTTCGCAGTTGCTTGTATTTCTGCTAGCATAAGAGACAGGCATGGGGGACAGGAGACAGGAATGGGGGACAAGAGAAAGATAGACAGACATGGGGTAGAATAGAGAGAGACATGGGAGAGAATAGACAGACAGGCATGGGGGGACAAGATAAAGACAGACATACGGGGCAAGAGAGAGACAGGCAAGTAGCAGACAAGAGAGAGGCAGGCACGTGGAGGAAACGAGAGAGACAGGCATGTGGAGGACAAGAGAGAGACAGGCATGGGGGGACAAGAGAGAAACTGGCATGGGACAAGAGAGAGACAAGCATGGGGGACAAGAGAGAGACAGGGTTTGGGGGAGAAGAGAGAGATAGACCTGGGAGAGAGATAGACATGGTGAAAGGAGAGAGAAAGACATGGGGAGAGTAGAGAAAGACATGAGGGGGACAAGAGATAGACAAACATGGGGTGAAGAAAAGGACAGGCATGGGGCAGAAGAGAGAGAGACAGACATTAGGGTAGAGGAGAGACAGGTATGGGGGGGGGGGAAGAGTGAAAGCAATGGGGGAGAAGAGAGGGACAGACATGAATGGAAGAGGCAGAAGATCATGGTGGTACAATAAAGAGACAGACATGGGGTAAAGGACAGAGACAATGCAGAAAAGGGAGAGATATAGACATGAAAGGGGGGAGAAAGCAGACATACAGTAGAGAAGAGAGAGAGACAAACTTGGGGGGGAGACAGACATGGATGACAAGGACACAGAGAGAGACAAATGTGTAGAAACAGACATAGATGGCATGAAGGGTTGCTACCCAGCCAGTATTTTACTTGCAGGCTATTTAAAAATTGGATTGAGGACAATGTGATGTATATGGAGGCCATATCGAGTATTTTTTTTAAATGAAAGATGGCAACTTTAAAGGGACATTCCAACTTGTTTAACTCTTGCTTGCTTCCTTCCTTCCTCTGACAGCTGAATGTGAGGGTCTCTCGTTGCTAGTGCATGGAATCAGCAGGGGGGACCTAGTTAAGGTCTCTCCTGCTGATCCCATGCAAAAACGAGGGGTTCTCTCTGAGCTAGCAGAGAAAGCCAGTCGCCGACCATACGGCTGCCTGCTTCCTATGGAAGCATGGCAGCTGGCGGTCAGAGGATAATCTGGCATGTACTGTCAAAAGTTTATCCTCATACTAGGGTCAACTAACTTTTCACTAGTGCTTCTATATTAGAAGCACAAGTGAAAAAAAAAAACATTTAGTGTCCCTTTAATGGCATGGGAGAGAGAAAAAGACATGGATTTCATATGAGAGAGAGAGAGAGAGAGAGAGAGAGAGAGAGAGAGAGAGAGAGAGAGAGAGAGAGAGAGAGAGAGACGGACATGGGAGAAAAAGTTAAAGATGGAAAGCATGGGGGAGAAAGACTGACTAGGGGGATAAGGAGGAAGCTGTGAGGCAGCATGTGTATGCCCCTGGCAATCTAAAAATAACAGTATTTGTGTTGTATAAATAATGCTGGATTTGAGCATTGGGAGTGTCAGATATAGGATCCGATGCCAAATAGATTATGTACGTCCCTGATATATGTTACCCTGATTCATGTAAAAGCTGATCCTTAAGCATATGTTATCTGGTAATGCAAGCTGGAAGGAACAGCTGGCGTTAAGCATGCAGTGCCAGAAAGCCCGAATACACACAGATGTTTGGACCTCCTGGGCCTCATTAATATCTGGTTGCTGCAGCTTAATGTTGGAATGGATCCTAATACCAGATATCAGTGCATAAAAAGTGGAGCAGATGCTGTCTGTTCAGTAATAACATACACTGGGAATGTGTAAATCCATTAACTATTTTCATATATATATATATATATATATATATATATATATATATATACAGCAAGCCCCACAGCTATTGTACACTTAATTTCATCTTAGTTCAATTAAACTATGCACCTTCGAATACATTTAAAGGGACTTTATCTGCTAGCCGCACCTAGACATTGTTGGTACCGTATTAGTATGTTGATGTATATCCCTTTAATCACTAGTGCACTAACCTAATCACTATAATCCTGAGCAGATATGGTAGCATAAACGAGTACACTGAAGGTGCCAAAATGAAGGCCAGCAAAAACCAACAGGATGTTTATTGGTGGTCACAGTTATGCTACAACAAGAAAGATCTAAAATTAGGTGAAGTGGTCGTATGCACAATTAAAACTGATCCAGGACTGAAGGCCTAGAGGGTTTGGTTTTGTGCGATAAGTGAGGACAGAGTACTTGAAGCAAAATAACACAAGCTACAAGGCAAGCTTACTATCCCTAAAAGAGCAAAGACATGGAATAAAAGACCCTCCTAAACAAAGTCTTTGTGGGTGGACAAGATTTTTATCTTGAGAGCATTGAACTGGCAATGGACACAAATACATTTGAAAAGAGAGGTGTCTAGTTTATTTCTAATACAGGTGATGAGCCTGTTAATTGGTTCAGGAAATGGTGAGGTAAATATTGCATCGCCTAAGGATGTCTACAGACAGCAGCAACAGAAAGATAACAAAGTGGAAGCCTGAGGGAGAGGCAAATGATGTCAAAGGTATCGGTGTTTTGTATGTCTTCATTGAAAAAAGTATGTTTGCTTGCAATTCTCCATAACGGATCTTCACTTTAAATAAATAAACAAACCATATATGTAGGTCTGAGTTGGTAACTGTGCACACTTACCTGAGTGTGGCCATTCACAATCACTTCCTCAGCAAATCTCACTTTTACGGGATTACTTCTTAATTGTGCTCTTTTTTCTGCTGTAAGGAAGGATGATTTGGGGCTCTGTAAGTAGTGAGAAAATCAGTTAAACAGGGTAAACAAACTAAAGTGAATCAACATACAACACTCTTTAACTTACAGTAACAGGAAACAGACCTATGGGCATTCCCCTAAATAACCAAAAGCAAATATTATCTGTTACCAATAATAGTTTTATTATACCAAGTTACTACATAATATTATTGGTGAAAATGGTATTTAGTTAGATAATTACACTACATCTCCTCATTTATCCCAAGTATAGTGGGGGTAAAAGCGGGCACTGGAAAACTGGAGGCAAAGCTCACACTAGCGAAGTGCTTGGAGCAAAGCTGGCACCAGCAAGCTGCTTGGGGCAAAGATCACACTTACCAGCTTTTAGGGGAAAACCTGGTGCTGATGAGCTGTCTCAAACTGTTTGTTAGGCAAAGCTGGTATTGGCAAACTGCTTGGGACAAAGCGGCCACTGATAAGCTTGTTGGGGAAAGATGGCACTGATGGGACAAAGTAGGTGCTAGCAAAGTCTAGACAAGTGGCACTGATAAGCTGCTTGAAGCAAAACTGGCATTGCCAAACTGTTTAAGATCAAGTGGCACTGACAAGCGGCTTGACGGCAAGTGGAAAGAAGGATTTTTTTTATCCATTGAAAGCAGAATTTAAATTTCCTTGAATAAGGATTTGCCTTCTTTTGGATCAATAGTGGTAAACAAGGAATGGGAAAATGTTTGAACACAAGTATTTTATTTAACCTAACTTACTATGTAACTATGTCAATCTGAGTCTTTTGGAGTCTATGGAGTTTATTCACTGGACCCTAGATTTTTAGGAGTGGGCCAGAGATATAATAAATATCAGCTGGGAACCAAATCAGTATGCTCAATTCACTAAAATTTGTGGTAGTTTAGCAAAAACTAAGACCTTTTTTTGTTTTGCTGAGAAGGAAGTTAAGTAATCATATCATGAAATAATGATCTATATATCAATGCCCAGTTCATGAGAAATCTGTACAGCTTTGCACACAAGTTTCCAAATCATATATCTTCCTTGATTCCGATCTATCCATCCTGGTGTTTCCTCACCCATTAAGGGCTCAGTGAACAAGTTTGGTGACTGAGGGTGGAGGGGGCTAACTTTAACGCAGGGAAAATGGAGCAGCTGCCATGGGTGCAGCCAGGGCCGGTGGAAGGATTTTTTGCTACACAAGCAAAAGTGCTTTTTGGTGCCCCCCCCCCCATCCCATGACTCTCCCTCTCCCCATATTTCTTATCTCTCCTTCTACATATCTCTTTCCCTCCCCATATTCCCCATATCGCTTTCCCTCTCCCCATCTCTGCTCTCCCCCTCTTCTGTTCTCTCCCCCATCTGTTCTCACCCCTCCTCCCCCATCTCTGTTCTTTCCCCTCCTCCGCCAACTCTGTTCTCTCCCCCCTCCTACCCCCATCTCTGTTCTCTCCCCCCATTTCTGTTTTCTCCCCCTCCTCTGTTCTCTCCCCTTCCATCCCATCTCTGTTCTTTCCGCACGTCCCCAGTTCTCTCCCCCCTTCCCTGTTCACTTTCCCCCCTCCCCTGTTCTCTCCCCTTCCACCCCCCCGTTCACTCTACCCCCTACCCTTTACACTCACCCACCTCCCCTGTTCACTCTCCACCCCTCCCATTCTCTCCCCCCTCCCGTTCTCTCCCCCCCTCCCCTGTTCTCTCTCCCCCCTCCCCTGTTCTCTCCCTCCCCCCCCATACAGACCCTGGGAGGCCAGCTTGGAGAGGGGGGGGGGGGGGGAAATGCCGGTAGAGGCACTGGCTGGGGAGATGATCTCCCCTCACCAGCACTCTACATGGCCGGGGTGCAGGACCCTGGGAAGGGGGCGGATCTCACCGGGTGCAAGGTCCACCCCCTCCCCATGAAGCAGAGCGGCGTCTGCTTCGGGGAGCCGAGCAGCATGTGCTCTGTGTGACAGAGCTCAGTAAGTGATGCTCGTGCTCCCCATGTGGAGTGATAATTCAGGGTATCTGAAATCTTCTCCTTATTAGCCATGTTTGATTAGTATGTTTGATTAGCACTAATGTGAAATGTGCTCCCCTGTCTGACAGGGTGTGAGGACATGGAGATGCGGGATGGGACAGTTCATCACAGCTGCATCACCACCATTATTGGCCAGTTCATCACGCGAGAGGCTATTGCGGGACATTTCATTGCGGGATTGCTGAAGGTGAGTATTATTAATAGGGGTTCATTTTAGTATTAGATTTCATGGAGAGGGGTTAGGTATTAGGGTTCAGGGGGTAGCATTAGTATTAGGGTTAATTTTAGTATTAGGGTTTGGGGGGTTTAACTTTTGTATTAGGGTTTGGGGGGTAAATTTTAGTATTAGGGTTCGGGGGTAATTTTAGTATTAGGGTTCGGAGTTCACTTTTAGGGGGGTCATATATTGGGGGCTTTACGTTTGTAAGTGCTGACAGTTCAGCGCTTACATAGCTGCGTTCATCTTCACCGCTCACAGTTCAGCATTCAAAATGACGCTGCACTGTCAGCGATGAAGCAGCATTGAAGAAGTGTCCTAGACCCTGGAGACATGCGGCTTTATTCATGAAAGAGCTAACTGCAGAGAATAGAGAAGGGGATTGCAATTAAAGCAAAAATGGCAGAGCTTGAAGTATAGCTGAATTGGAGAATTTTGTTCTGCACATTTTGTTTTGTGCGTGTGTGAGGGGGTGTAAAGATGGTAGAATTCGATGCATTGGCAGTGGTGACATTTCAAGCTAATGTTCTGAGTGTGTAGGTGGGGTTTGAGGTAAAAGATTAGCAAGTTACCTGGTAGTTAGTAGGTTGGTGAATCATATTGCAGTAGGTGAGGCATCTAGTTTGAACTGTTACTATTAATGCCCGACGGTTCACCTACTTAATAGGAGCCGATGCATAACTTTAATTTTCTTGCTCACATTCTTTCACTCACCCTCTTACTGTATTAAAATGGATTCCCCCAGGACACCCTCCCATACCTGGTATAGAGTGGGAGACCTGGATCACACAAGATGGTCACTTGGCCCATCTATGCAGCACCTCGTCTCTGTTTATGGTTGTTCCTCTCTTAGGCTTCACCTTGTTTTCCCGTATATCTCCTACCTCACCTACTCATCCATCTTAGCCCCCCTTCTCATCTTCTTTTATTCCTTCCTAATGACATCCTTGTACTGATGTAACGAGCTTGACTCTGCTGTTATTCTATTATGATGGCTTTTTTTTTTTTTTTTACTTAATTCTAAATCTTGAAGCATACTATTATGTTTACAATATTCTCTCCACAAAGATTTATTCATCTGTGTCGATATAACTGGCCACTGTACTACATTTTATCCCTGCTCTTGTCAATAAATCTAAAATATAAATAAAAAAAGCAGTCATTGTCACAAAGGGTACAACATTTCTAAAACAGTTTGGTCACGAAGGGGTTAAGCCTTAGGAAGCATTTAAAAAAAAAAAAAAAAAAATTCTGTACATTGCACCATATTCCTGAAACCATTTAAAGTATCAGTGTAATGTTATGATTCATGTGAAACCAACCAATGGGCATCTAAGTTCATTGTAAGCTTGTGAGCAGGACTCTCTACCTCATGTACCAGTCTGTTCTAGTTTGTCTAACTTAGTATGTAGTTCCCTTCTATGCTCTGTATCTAGCGCTACGTAAACTGTTGGCGCTGTATAAATAAATGGTAATGTAATGTATGTATGATGCGGTAAGGATGATACCATGGGGGCACCCACAAATAAATGCTTGCCCTGGGTCCTGTCAACATGAAAGATGTGGAGGGCAGGACTTCTGCAAGCACACTATGGAGAACACATACATTTTTTTTAGTGCCTTTTCTTGTTATCTCAAAAAATATGTATATTGTGAGTAAACTCTGCTGTGAGTTTTATTTCATGCATTTTTTTCAAGTACACTTAAAAGAAGAAGAATTACCGAGGTATTTCGAAGTACAGTCACCTTCACAGAGTCCCCTGATTCCCTGAAATGTAAAAATGTTACTTGGTACATGACATGACAAACAATATAATCTGTTTAATATTCCTATTGATATGCCATGATTTTATATCAATACTTCATTAGGTGAGAGAGCTCATCTTTACTTGATGTATCATACTTTTCATATACACAGGCCCAGATATCACATAAACAGGTGCGTTCAGTCACCATTTGACAACCCATTCAAGTGACTGGCCTTTCCATATAACTCGTTGCAAAAGAAATAAATACATGAATTGCAGGGCTAGGCACTATCTTTAAGTTATTCAGCATTTTCTGGTAAGAGATGAAGATTGGTAATGATTTATTTCTTTACATCACTAAGAAGCCAGCCAGATCGTGTTTTAAATGTATTGTTTTTGTAATTTTTATTTAAATGCATCGCTTTCGCAGCAATAAAAGGACAAAAACAGGATAAGGCCATCTTGAACAAATTGCATGCTGGGTGCACAACTGCCACTAAGCTTTATGGACCTAAATGAAAGGAATGCTAATCAAACTTAATGGCAAATAATCATCCTTAACCTTTAATGTCTTATTGTGCTTGATAACCATTAAGCTTGTAAGACAGGTCCAGTCTGTTAGGTATCTTGTATTAGTGATGGTTAACATTTGTCCCAACAGCTGTTGTGGACTATGTCATACATACCAAGTGTCCCTCTGTCACTCTTTCAGTAGGACTGTTGTTCCTATTTTTGATGGCACAGAGATCAATATAACATATAATATGGTATACTGTGAGCCTTCAAACATAGATACGTCACAGATGATCAGTGCGTTCAGCTACTCTCCAAAAAGATTCCAAAATAGATGTCTAGTACGACCTGGATTTGTGTGATAATTAACATTTTATTTTGGAGTAAAAAACATATAGCTAGATGCAATTGCAATGTGTGTGGAAAAGCACAGCACACTAGACAGGTTTTGCATCTTACAAATGCTAAATAATAAGTACCACTTATTAACACGTAAAGCACTTCTATGGTGAATGAAGTGGTCAGCGTCTCTTCCCTTTTATGCAATCCTATTTTTTAGTAACTCAAAATGTTCATTGTGTATAAACGTATAACCGAGTTCCACACAGTGGGTGTGCGTGTCAATTGGGCAGCGCACAGTCAATAGCAGGAGAGGAGACACCACACACCAATCAGTACTGCCACGTCATAGAGAACCAGTATCAATGAGATTTCCCATTCAAGTGGCAATCGCTTCTGAACAGTGCACATTAGTAGCTTCGACCACAAGTGTTTTTAATCAGACAGAACTGGTTAAAAGTTCTTTTATAATGGTTTATTTACTCTTTCAATGGCACAGTAAATGTGTAATCGCTTGTGTAAAAAAAAAAAAAATACTGTGTTCATGTTCTAAATGCCTTCAATAACATGAATATTTACCTATAAATAAAACTTAATATTCTTGAGTTCTGTCCAGCAACTGATCATGACCCAAGCCCCCCCCCCCCCCCCAAACCACAATATAAAAACCCTATGTGTCCCTCTGTAGCCAATTGAAAAGTTGGGATGGATGCTTGCTCAAGGACTGTTATGGACGACATGGTCCACAATAGTCCACAACAACTTGACAAGGAAAGATTAGCCAGTGCTAACTTATATCACAAGACAGGGTAAATCAAAACTCCAATAAAACTCTCACAGCCACAAACACACTTTGTCTAGTGTCACAATATTTACAATGCCTGATATGAGAACAGCGCGCTAGTATTGACTTGAAATAACACTTGTGCATATTCTAATGTTGCCTGGCATGTTTTACTCATCCTTGCTTCACGTGTATATTTTCACTTCCAATAATACAGTGTATTACCTGACCATGTCTGCTGCTCGATCAACAGAAATGTTTTCCACATTTTCGTTGTTTATCCTGAGGATCTGGTCACATGGTAAAAGTTTCCCTTCGGCTGGACTGCCTGCAAGCGATAGCATTCATGTTAGGTATCAATCAAATTCTAATGGCAAAATGTATGTGTGTTATGTGGGATACAGCAGTCTCAAAGTGAACATTCCATCCTATGCTGATTGCTCCACTCTTAGGACTTTACATTGAACACCCAAAATACTTTGGCTTCTGTCAGCAGTGGGTTCATGAGAAAATAGCACTATTGTTGAAATTAGCATTGTGGATGAAACTAATTTTCTCCTGTGTAGAGGATCTGCCACACGGTCCATCACTTGGACTTTAAAATAGCATTTGAACTCATGACTTTGTGAAGCCATTTTGGTTCACTATAGAGTAATATTGCAAATTTAGATATCCGTTTACATCCTTTTACAGCTGAGACACAGCAGGTGTGGAGGCTCACCCACAGCCAGTCAGAGCAGGGATGGATCTGATCAGATTCTCCAGAGTACAGGGATCTTTCTCTGTGTTTCTGCATGGGATCAGCAGGGCAGACATAGTCAAGGCTAGCAGAGAGAGTCACTTACCATCCAGACTGGGCAGCCGGCTTCCCATAGATCATTTTGGACTTTATTTTATCTTAAATAATTATTGCCTGTCTATTTTGTGTTTTTTATGTGCCATTTATTTTTATGTATATTTAATTATATATATTTTTTATTGTTTATATGCATTAAAGATTTTTTTTTTTGCCCCGAATTTTATTGGTATTGCCGATATATTTTTCATTTTATTTAGACTGATTTTTTTTTTATTAATTCCGAACATGCCGCACGCTTTAGGGAAAAACATGGTCACCCCTGTCTAACAAACAAAGGCTCACTAAGCGCATCGAGAGAGCGTCAGTGACTCCTAGCGGTATGTCGGTCGTTTAAGAGTAGAACATGTTGTTTGTTAGGAGAATCCTTTAACATGGTAATTTGTTTAAAATACTGAATCCCTTTTTAAATAAGGAATGTGCTATTAAAGACCATGTTTCTTACCTGCAGTGACAGCTGTGACAGTAAGAGGAGGCCTACGAGATATGTCAAAGCCATAGTTGTGAAGAAGCAGATCTTTCTCTATGACCAGTGTGAGCTTTATGGAACAGCCATACTGATTGGGTCCTCCGGTCGGACCGTCTCCTATGGAGATTCTGCTGCTTTGAAGTATAAAAATGGAAACAAAATCACAGGAAATTGATATGAGTAAAAGGAAAAGAAAATGGATTTATTATTCAGGGCATGCACAAACGCAGCCTTAATATGGTAATAACATTACATACATACAATTTCCCCTCATAAACATGGAACACTTTTTATAGCTCAGTATGTCACTTGAAAGTCAAAACAATTAAAATAAATACAAATACAAAAAGCAGTTGAAGATGGGCAGATTATTTTCCGTCAACACATTCTTTGTTTCTATGTATTTCAGGCAAAATATCCACTTTTGCTTAAAGAGTCTTGGGCCCATAAACATTGTTTGCACTCTGAATCTAGAGAATACAAAAAAAAAATACATCTGTCCATAACGTTACTAGAATTCCAGGTATGGATTGAGAGAATATGTGTGATAAACATATCTGGGCTGTCTTCTGTATGACATCATGGCTTGTTATGCAAATAAACTACTTTAAATGGAAAAATATTTGCATGTGAAGCCACAAGGTGATGTCATAAAAATGATACAGCACAGGTTTAGAACATATTTTTCAATTAATCTATGCATTTGCTTGTAATTCTGGAGGATCTTCAATCCTGCTGTTCAAAGCATTTTTAGGGTTTTGTAACTGGAAATCCCAATTTTCTTATCTTCTATCCAGTGGACTAGCGGCAACAGAGAAGATAAGTAAATTAAAACATATTTTGTTGTAGTATGGGTCATTTGGTTATTATCTCCTGACACAGGTTTATTAAGTACTCCAAAGGTGGGCTAATACTCTTATTGCTGCTTCATCCGTCGTCCGATCATATTATTATGTCTCTAATGCATATATTTTAAAGTGGAAATAATGTATATGCAGCAGTATGAACCCATTTACACCAAAATTATCCTTTGAAATCCTCAGTACAAGGAGTGAAAAGTGCAAAAACTTCAGAAAATAAAATGATGTTACTTATTGAGGAATTTTATTACCTTTGATTTATAAAAAGTTTGTAAACCATTTCAAATGGCCCTATTTTTTTGTTTGTTGTTAAAATGGCCTTATTTGATGCCATCCTGCATAAATCAGTTGATAACTCCACTTAGGTGGATAAATTACACCGTCTGAGAAGGGACTACGAGGCTCCTCCCCTACCGACATCATGTGCACCCTCCACTACCCAGCTGAAAGAGATGGCAGACAGCACGCATCCCATGCATTGCCACCCAAACAAATACTTGAGAAGGAGATTGCCCATTTCACAGACTTGTCACAAACTACCCTCAGAGCTAGAAGAGCTCTGAAGGCTGTAACCTCAGCTTTGCAAAAAGCCTCCATTCCATACATCTGGGGTTTCCCATTTGCCCTGATGGTCAGGAGAAACGTGGTGCCCCACATCCACTGGCACCTGAAGGATCAACCCTCATTTCTGAGTGGACTTGGCCTACCGAACATCCCTATCCCTGCATAGTCAAAGCCTGTCTCTTTTCCAGGTCCTCTTACTGTCCTGACCGAGGAAGACTCTCAAGCTACCTTATATAATTTCGCCTGGCTCCATTTCGCAGATGAAACTGCTGTCCCTGCTGCCTGGTGCACTGTATTTAACTGTCAGCTCAGGACTCTTCCTGTGGTTTATGACTCTTTGCCCTACCCGGCTTGTCTTACCATGCTTGTTTCTGGTTCCTGGACACTGTTCTCTCTGGCCCGCTCTGTATATATATGTGTCTTTTCTAATAATATTCTTATCTGCTTACTATATGTAATGTAACCCTGATGCCACGTTTGATAAGAGATCAAAGGCCGCTGTGCCGCTAGTCTCTCTACCCCCCATCGAGGCACTCCAGTCTGCCCGTTGCCGGCAGCAGTACTGGGTTCCGGACATTTTCCTTCTAACCAGATACCTCAACTTTTTTTAGTGGCACTATACGCCGCCTGTGGTCTTTCCCACCATGGGTGTATCCTCACATTTCTTTCCTTTTCTTTAATTTCTCTTACTTACTATTCTCTTCTTATCTCTTTTTCTTCTCCGTTTCTCTCCTTCATTCTACCATTCATTCTACACTTCTACATCTCCTTCTCTTTGCTAATCATTTTCTACCTCTTCCTTTGAAACCTTGCTAAACCTTTACTGTGTACTTGTTGGATACTCTTTGATAATTGACTACAAGTTCTCCCATTGGCCTGCGTGAAAAAATAATAAAAACTGATTTACGAAAAAAAATAAAAAGGAGGAGACACGTGAGATTGAATTATTGGGCAATATAATACAGCTACATAGAAGCTGTATAATGTTATACATCCACTAGGAGGTATACACTACAGCTACATAAACGCTGTATAATATTATACATCCACTAGGAGGTATACACTACAGCTACATAAACGCTGTATAATATTATACATCCACTAGGAGGTATACACTTACAGCAGTAACTCAAACCCGCCACTGGTATATGCAGTGTTTTTTTTATTGTTCACAGTGAGCACATTTATCAGACTTTATTTACTCTTTTTAATAATATAATAAAAGTTAGGTTTTATGCATTTTATTTTATCATCATGAAACCTACAATGTATTGTGCATTTGGATGCATGTGTACATAGATTTTAACCAGATGTACCACCTTTACTATGATGTTGTGTCTGCCATCTGTTGCTACATGGCGGTTTGCAGTGAACAAATACTAAAATTACTGAAAAGCAGATTTCAAATCAGCTTCTTTTAAGTACCAAGCTGCTCAATTGACAATGGAGAAGGTGTCAGATTGGTAAGACAGCTGATTTCAAATCCATCACTGATATGATATATAGTAGAAATGATCATTTAATATGTATATTACAGTAATAGAGTGTTTTGAAAAGGAGAAAGGGTCATACAGAAATGGGTCTGACGTGATCAGAAACAAGCCCTTTGTGCAGCAAACGGTTAATGTTATAAGTAGCTTATCCTCAGCTTACCGTGATGTATTATCTCTGGACCGTCGTAGCCATCTCACTACCATCTGTTCTATTCGATGTCCTTTGCGTGTCTGGAATATGTGAGTTTCTGGATCTTCCATTTACCTAGGAGAATTAGAACATGGAATTGAATGTGTCAGTCCATCCAACTGTTAGCGGTTTATTGGGATTTATCCTATAAATAAATGCATTGTGTAAGTTAAGAACCTGACATACTAATGTCAAGTGAAGCTTCCCCCATATTTATTTTCACAGCACGCATGGGTCCACACAGGTTTGTTTTGCGCTTTGTTTTTTTTATTTAGATTATTTTTTTTTTTTTTACATTTATTAATCTTTATTATTTTAGAGCATGTAAAACAAGCAAAATACAAGAATACAGAATTAAATATAGAAAAAGAGATAAAATTCCAGTAATCTCAATATTCCAGAATACCACATTCATATTAATCTCTCCTTACTCCCCTTCCCCCATCCCCCCTCCCATCCCTCTTTATAGCAATAACTCATTCATGGAGGGGTATTGTATATATTTTATATTTGGACGGAAAGAAAAAAAAAAAAAGGGAGGAGAATAACTGTACTTTTCCCGTAGTCTCTGTCTCATCCTCCTATCCCACTCCTACTCCTTCCGGCATCAATTTTATTCAAAGGTGTGGAATCATTAATACATATTAATCCCAATTAATATACACTTCAATTTTAAGGGTATCAATATAGATCAGTCACCACTTTAATTTTATTCCTCAATTGTATCAAGCGGCCTTTAATTAGTTGCTGTTTTCCTTACTAAAATGTCGACCGTATCCTTCAGACAATCAGAAGTTTAATTGTCTGTCTTCCCTTATAAGAATAACAAATAACATATGTTAGGGGGAGGAAAGGGAGAAGGAGAGAAGAAGAGAGAGAGAGAAGAAACGAGAAAAAGAAAAAAGAAAGAAAAAAAAAAGGAAGAAAAAATAGAAAATAAAAAAAATTATGACTGCAGGTCAATTGGATTGGCAGGTGTGTGTATGGTGACTACCCTTAAGTGTGAATTATACACAATAATGTACAAAATGACCTGAATAAGACAATATCATAGGTACATGAAATTTTGTTACACAATATCCTCAAGGTTATATCACAATATCAGCATACCTACACTTTAATATACCTCAGGTTATTTTTTAAATCAATAACTCAAGATCAGATGTCAAATTGAATATCAAATGAAAACTCATTTCACTAATGAGTTGTAAACAAAAAGTTGTAGCCAAAAAAGGGGGAAGCTAAAGGAGGGGGAAGAGACTGCAGCAAAAATAGTAAATGAACACTTGTATCTTACAGCACAAATTTTCACATTAAAGTTGAACAGAAAAAAAACGTAAACATTGTTACATTTACTATTCATACCAATTGTACCCAATACATCTTCATTTAATACAAAGAAACTATTCAATTGAAAGTGAGTTGAGATAAGGTGAGATGATTTAATCTCACTAATTTACCTATATATTGTGCAGGGACAAACCTGGTGAGTTTGCTTGGAAACTCCATGTGGGTTGCTGCACAATGTATAGTTAAATTGATGAGATTAAATGTTCATCTCACCTCATCCCACTTCGACTCACCTGTTAGTGTATAGTCCCAAAAGGTATAAACACATATATACATGAATTTCTGCTGCAGCCAAGTCCCTAATCTCATACCTCCCAACATTTCCCCCTGGCGATTCGGGACAACAGGGGGCAGAATCTGGGGAGGTGACTGTCAACAATACAGAACATGTGTGATATCGCTGTCACTGTCCTGAGCTTGAAGCTGTCCAGACACAGGAGAATGCACTCAGGAGTGCAGAATTGTGGTCCTAAGCCCTTCTGTCCCACTGATCTCTACCTCTATCCTGAAAAGAGATAGAGCTCAGCGGGACAGACCTCCCAAATCAGAACTGTGCCACGCAAAAATATGCAAGTTGGGAGATATGCAATCCTGTCCCCCTATCAAAAAACGCAGGGACTTAATAAATCATTTAAATTCTGATTGTTTCAGGCTGTAAATTGTATTCCCTTGCTGCAAATATTCCTATAGGCACAATCCATACATAGCACTGGTAAATGTTTGTTAATTATTTGCCTGAAATTGTAAAATGGGCATCGGCTCAAAGGTGTAATTATCTTTTTTTCTTAATGTTTTGAGATTCTGATACTTGGTGTCAAAAGCAGGTGCCCATCGGCTAAATATGCTCTCTTAATCCCCTTATCTTTATCAACACTGTTATACTTCATCTATATCAAGCTATGTTTGAGTTTTTCTGTCTCATTCTCAAAAGATTCCAAGGAGCTGCAGTTTCTACTCAGTCTTAAAAATTCACCTACTGGGACTCCTCCAAAATCATGTCATGAGTGAGAGCGAGTAGCCAGTAATAGGGTGTTTCCTGGTTTAGGCTTCCTATAATTACTGGTGCACATAGCCCCCTGTTCCAAATTCTCATCAGTTTGAGATCTAAGAATGGAACCTCATGTTTATCAAAATTCATGGAAAATGCTAATTAAGATTACTTTTGTGAGACATCAAAAGTTCCTGACCACCAATACATATTACCAACAGGTCCTCAATATGGTGTATACACCACATTACATGAATTAATTTTCACCTCCAAAAGAATTTGCATAGGATGGTGCAATGCGTATCCCCATTGCAGTGCCATGTCTTTGGAGGCAAAAAGAGCCATCAAACAAAAACTAATTGTGAGTTAAAAATAAAATGCAGTTCAGCAAAATATCAACCTGTAAATCATCATGATCGGAAACAATGTCGTTGTGTGGTATGGACGAGTAAAGTGAGGAGACATCCAGGGTACCCCACATGTAACCACCCTCCAAAATGTGTCACATTTTTTATTTAAACTATAATGTGCAAATGCTTGCTGTACGATTCTAGTGTTCATTTGCTATTTTTTCTGCATCCTCTTCAGCTTCCTTTTGACCCTTTTTTGGCCATACCTTTTTTTTTACAACTAGTAAAATGAGCATTAATTTGATATTCAATTTGACATCTGTACTCTTCATTTGAAACCAAAAGGTGAGATATATTAAAGTGTATGGTATGTTGATATTATGATATAATCTCGAGCCCATTTCATTTAGTGTTCTTTGCACTTTTGCTGTGAGTGTTATATAACTAAGTTTCATGTACCTATGGTATTGCCTTATACAAGTTCTTATGTAAATTATTGTATATAATTCTGTGTTTCTCCCTTAAGGGCAGTCACCATTCTTTTTAATTCAACTAGCTCCATACACACACCTGCCAGTCCAAATGACCTGAAGGGCAGTCATTGGTTTAGTTGGGTGGGTTTTGCAACTAGGTTTTTAAGTATCTATATGTGCGTTTATATTCATTTTCTCATAAGAATGGGATCAGTAATTTAACTGAGCAGCTTTGTTTTCTAGAACATTCCAGCAGCATTAAAGATTACCCGGTAACATAGTAACACAGTAATTTAGGTTGAAAAAAGACACAAGTCCATCAAGTTCAACCCTTTTACCTAACATTCCCGCTTTTGATCCAAAACAAGGCGAATAACCCCTTTTTAAAACCCCTTTTTAACAATTTTTAAATGCATCTATTGTAGTTGATAGAACCACCTCTCTAGGCAGCGAGTTCCATAACTTTATTGTCCTTACCGTAAAGAATCCCTTCCTTTGCTGTCTATGAAATCTTTGCTCTTCCAACCTCTTGTTCTTTGTACATTTTCTGTTAATGAACAGGTCACTGGAGAGCTCTTTATGCATATTTTAAGTCTCTCTTCATAACAAAGATCCTCCAATCCCCTTATTAATTTTGTATCCCTCCTTTGCACTTTTTCTAGTTCCATAATATCCTTTTTAAGGCGATCCCTTTTTAAATATTGGAATTACATCTGCCTTTCGCCAGTCTGTTGGCAATATACATGAACTGCAAGAATTCCTAAAGATAAAAAATAGTGGTCTGGCCAGAATTATGCTTAACTTTCCATAAATTCCAGTAGCAGGGGCTCATCCATCGGTTCTCTCTTAGTATAAACAGAATAAAAAAAGTATTTAAAATGTCTGCTTTCTCTCTGTCCTCACTAACCAAATTTCCCATTTAGGATAACAAGGGCCCAACATTTTCTGCCTTTAGCTTTTTTTCCATTTACATACTTATAAACATTTTTGGTGTTCATTTTACTCTCCTTAGCAACCTTTTTCTCATTTTCCAAATTAGCCAATTTAACCCCTTCGCGTTTGTAGGACGTTCCATGCCGTCCTACTTTTTAAAGCCTAGAGGCTAGTAGGACAGCATGGAACGTCCTACATTAAACAGCTCATCGCGGCTGCCCTGGTTTGGGCACGCCTCCGTGATGTCACGAGTATCGCATGATGCCGGCAGGGACCGACAGGGTCTATAGAGACCCTGATCTGGTCCCTGTTTGTGTGTTCCTGGCTCCGATCGGAGACAGGAACACACAGACACACGGATGGTGCTTTGGTCGTTAAGGACCAAAGCACCATCCGATGGGAAGGGGTTAATTGCCTTTATCAAGTAAATCAAGAAAATTCCAACCTTTACAAATGAATTAAATAACAAAGGCTTAAATAACGAACAGTCATGTTTTAGTGGAGCGTCTACAGTATGTATATACCAACTTGATTTTGATAGTTGATTATATATATATCAGTCTATGTGTCTGTCTTTCTATCTATCACTGTAATCCGTTTTCTTTGAATATTTTTTTTGTATTTGATTGGAATAACTGTATATACTGTATTGTGTTTCCAATAAGGCACATAGGACTAGTCAAAGGATTCTTAATGCAGAAGGAAACATTTGCATGGGCGTCTTGATAGTCAAATGCCATTACATAATGTTTACAGTCCAAAAGACGAAAAACTATAATTCTCGACAGCTCTTCACTTTTAGGCAAAAAACATAGTTTAATAATCTTCAGATAAAAATAGCAGCACTTGTATGCTGTACATATGAATATTTAATGCTGGCTTGGAAATAGGATTTGGCAATGCTTGCACTTGTCAATTCACGGATATATCTGTGGCTTGATAATTGTCACTTAGGTAATATTAAGAACTGTTTGTTCTTATTTAGAAACGGTTATCTTCTCCACTCATTGTCCTTGCCTACAGAGTGAGGACAACTTGTTTTTCTGAATCCAATAGCAATGCTTTACATTCCACAATAGCACCAAAGGTTAGCCATTAAACAGTGGAGTGTGCTTATGAAGTACTCTTATAACATATGGTTATACAATTTACTTTAGCTGAACTATTAATGGATGATCAAATAGCATGCAGCTTCCAGTCAGTCATGTAGGTTTAATATCATGCAAGAATTTTTTTTGTGATGGTGGTGGCCAACGATAAGATATGGTATAAAGCCACGTGTTTAATGTCCATTAATACTTGTAGGTGGTGAGATAGCTCAGTGGGCACCATCTGTACAATCTGTTCAATACACAGCGGCTGCAGGTTTAATTCTTGGCAGGGACAGCCTTTTAACCTTACAAGGTAGACAAAATGAGTACTATTAAACTGTGCAATAGTAACATTCCCTGCATGTTGGGCAAGGCAACATCCCTGGACTGGAAAACCAGAACAAATGTGAATGTAACCAGCCACACAAACAGCTGCAAAGTGTGCACATTAGTACAGTCAGTCATATCACTTGTGAATGGAGGCTTGTCAATCGTTTTCTATCTACATATAGTCAATCACATCACTTGTTAATGGAGGCCTGTCAATGGTTTTCCCTCTACATATAGTCAGTTGTATCACTTGTGAATGGTAGTTTGTCAATGGTTTTCCCTCTACATTATACTTAAAGCATAATTGTCAGCAAAAAAATAAGTTTAGTTTAACTAAACGATTGCATCAAGTGTATGAGTTTTACATATACATAAAAAGACTGTAAATAAAGTACCTTATTGAGCCTTATTGCTCTGTAGAGTTCTGTCAGTGGGCTGACATCTTAGGTCAGATGAAGGAAAGTCAATCGGACCCAAGAATCTGAACATGTCCGCTTCCTGATAACGTTATAGAGGCAAAGAGTGCTTAATAAGGTACTTTACTTATTTCTTTCTTTAAAATATTTCTATTTAAAAAGCCTGTACTTTATGCAATCTTTAAATTAAACATTCCAAAAATTTTAACTAGGGTTTCTTGGTACTCTCTTGCAATACAGTTAATTTTGTTTATTTTGTATTATTATTTTGAAACATTTTCAGTAAACCTGTAGAACTAAAAAATGTAATCGAATAAACATAGGTTAACAATCGATACCACTATCAGCTACGCAGATATTTTACTACTACTACCTGCATCCCTGTCATGGGAAAGAATTCATTATCAGCTCCATGTTTCATAAAAAACTAAAAACAAATAACACTACTGCAGCATATTTTTCTATTTATTTATAAAGAAAGCAGTTTTCTTTCTTTTTTTTTGACACTCAGTCCTATGAAATCACTCAAGTTAATTGTTAAAACCGGTTGTAACATCATCATGTCGTTTGTAGCGTGAATACTTCCTGTCTATTTAATGCATGTGTCATTTAATTAAGTGATGTGATACCTAAGTAGATAAGAAGTAGATGTGGCTCTACTATGGCCACCCAATCCCTAAATAGCACACTCCAACAGACATGTGGACATACGGGACAAACAAGACATACACAACATATAAAATGATTCATTGGTAGTGAATTAATCAAACTTTCTTGAATGCTAGCGTGCCCGGAGTTTCCAGAGTTAGTATGCCTCTTCTAAGTTGTGTATTTCCCCTATTTCTTTGGGTGAGAGCCTTTGAACAGGTGTATGCACTCCATCTCTGCCTCAACTCCTTTGTCACCTGTCCTTACTATTAATTTTCCTTCATGTTTAGAACCTCCTTCCACTTCTTTTTACACATTTTATATTTTGAGTTGTTCATGCAAAACCAAGCGGCTATGCCTTTCTCCATCGTAACCTGGAAGTAGACCTGAGACCATGGGTATTGAAAGGTGTAAATTTTTCCTCCCTCACCCTTTCCCGCTTCTCCCTTTACCCCCCCTCTGCCCCCCTTTTTTCTATACATACATACACACTTACATATATTCCTACAATCACTTACACATACATTTATCCATATATTCACTTATATATACATACATACATACATTCATATGTACATACACTCATACATACACAACTATGCGCGTTTTCATTTACTATAGCTTTAACTATTGTTACACTTATGTGCGTAAACTTTAACATGCACTGTCACTTTGACATTGTGCACTTTTTTCTATACATATGATTCCATTGTCTTCCACGTACCCATTTTGTAAATATACAACATTTGTTAACTAATGTCTGCCTGTCTATTATAGGAGCCCTAGAAAATGAATAGGGGTATAACCATGTATCTTTCCTCTAAGATTCTCCTCATTTCGATGTTTTGCTACTATAGTTGTCTCTGCACGTATTTTCTACACTAATGTATCTTGTTCTATCTTCATTGCACATTTATATACGGTTTAACATCTACTTACTTGTATTATACAAATTACATCTTACTATATATATTGCTTTTTATATATGCGTAATGCGATTTATGGAGGTGGATACAGGATATATGAAGGAGGATATATAGAGGCAAATATATACATGTATGTGCTAATCAAGAGAATAGACGTCTGACACAATAAACGTGTAATTAACCTGCCATAATGCTTATCTCATACAAATGCACTTTTTTTTCTCTGTGTCTTTAAATTAACGATGCAGCAACCATTTGGTTTTTAATGTGATTCACTTGTGTTCTAAGTAATGTTCTTAAGTCGATCTGTTGTATATAATGAAGCCTCACGGGCGAAACGTGTGAAACTGCGCTTTTTTTCTGATTTTTGCCATTAAACTTTGAAGTCTGCCTATTTCATCTACTTTTTTGGCACATGGAGAGGTGCACCGACTGCTCAAATTGACCTTTCTAACTATTATTTACGGCTGGGAACGCGGTCATCGAGCTGCACTCACCTGTGCTGTTTCTTGCAGGGCTGATTGCTGTGGATTTGGGGCTGGGACATTGTATTTATTTCTGAGCCCATATTGTTGCCCACCCTATCACCTCTGAAGACTTCCAATTCCTTGCTATCATTAGCTTCATGGTTGCTAAGATGTGAAGCAGAATTTATGTTCAGATGTAAAAGAGCCAATTCGGGTGTAGCCAATACCTCTATATCTCGAATTTTCCTTATTCTCACAAAAACCTCCTTGCAGGTTTTGGCTATCATGGGGCAGTCTCACCAAATGAGTTTATAATCCCCTTTATATGATCTACAGCACAGGTTAGGAGTATTTTTTTTACTTTTTTTAGGCTAAGACCCTATAACATCTAATGTAGAGTTTATAACAGCATTCTGAGATGTTGAGGCAGTGAATATGTTTGTTATTCAGTTCCGCCGGGGTTCCATTCCAGTCCTTCAAACTGATCTCCATGTCTCCAAGATCTTGTTCCCATTTGGAGAGTGCGAAGGCTTCTCTGCATGAGTTTTTTTTATCTAAAACAAGTGGTGATCCTATACTTTTGCTTATCTTGATGTAGTAATACGATCAGCTTCTGTGGTTTTGTAGAGGTGTCAGGTCTATAGAGATATTTATTCAGGAAATTCCTTATTCTTATGTATGTAAATATCTCGTTATTCTGTATACTGTATTTCTCTTGTAAACTGTCGAGATTTTTTCCTCTTCCATCAAGTCTGTTATCCTGGTGATCCCACTGTTACTCCATGCTCATAGCTGTAAGTTCTCCATTAGCTCGGATAGGATATTCAATGGTTTGTTGCCTTATTACTATCAATCATGGCTAGTCAGTAGTATTCTATGAAATCTGTGTTCAGTGTTGAACTAAATAATGACTATAGTAGGCCATTCTGATCATTTCATGTACAGGAAACTGATTAAGATAAGTACACTTTATGCAATACCATGTCCAGAAACAAATGTAAAATTAGACCAAATGGAGTCACAAGATCACATTACATAGTTCTAAATAAAGCAATAGATTCACCTTAATCAATATGTAACATTATCAGTTCAAGATATAAAGTTTAGCTACACATTTTAAAAACAGAAGGCCACTGTACTTCAAGGCCAAAATAATTTGTGTCACATTATAGCTTAGATTAATGCTCCACCCCAAAGGAAATCAATTTGTAGAACACTGTGCGCATCTACAAACTATATTATGAAAATATAAAGCATATTCCTTTCAGGCATGTGTTATGAATTGGCTGTTGCATATTTTCCTTTAGCTGTAAATATTTTTAATAATGCTGAGGCATATTTATTGGACACCAACATGCAATGCTTTACACATTGGAAGGTTTGAACCAAATATCACATATTGCAGTTATCAAAAGGTTTGTGTTTACGTGGCATGACAATCTTACAATCTGAAATGCTTCTACTAATGTTTATGTCAGAGTTTGAAAAAAATGATCATCCCTGGAAATTTGCTTTATTTGGGCCAAAGGCTCAACTTACATACCACATATATTTTCTGTGAAAAGTGGTCTGTGTTGCCCTGCAACCTCACCTACTCTTGGCACAATATATTAAAGGCCCCTATTCTGGCACACAGCTTTCCACTTCATACACTTGTATTCCCCCATCTTATAAGTTATAAAAAAAAAAATGAGGGAAATTCAGGGAACTATCCAATCAATGTTTCCTGCTATGTTATAGGATTTTAAAGTTGTCTCTCAAGCATTATTAATTATTTATGGCATATATATATATATATATATATATATATATATATATATATATATATATATATACCTGAATTGTCATTGGGATGGGAGATCTGTCAAAAGTGAATTTAGAGGATGAAAAAAAAATTAAGAAAATAAACACTACCTTTTATTCTTCTTACTTTTAATGAAGGATATGTACGCCACTTTGCTTTCAGCATGTCCTTTTACCTCAGACTAAACAAGAACCATTAAAAGAGAATTATTTTCTAATAGACTAAAGCAAACAGTAAGCTATTATGCTTATTTACTCTTGCTGACATTGCACTGATGAAAGCTTTTCCAATTCCTTAGAGGTTCAAGCATAATTACTGACAAATGTTTGGCCGCCTCCCAAAAAAAGGTGAATTTGCGCCTATGAAATATGGGATCTGGTTTGGGTGTCTGTAAGCCTTCTTGGGCATGATAGTATCATACATTTTAGTTTGCGGAGTATTTGATTTAGCTATGTGTTGGAGAACTCACACCCATCCTAACAAAACCTTGAATTTTTGCGGTGTCTTTATTAATACCGTATTTGCTTGAATATAAGACAAGGATTTTTCAGAGAAAACGCTCTGAAAATTACCCCTCGTCTTATATTCGAGGTCGTCTTATAGTCTGACCTCAAATCGAGGTCAGTCTATAAGAAAGGGATGCCGGTCCCCCGCAGAGCTGCAGGGGCCCTGGATCCTCCTTGCTAACAGCTGGTGGATGTCTGCGCGCATCGCCCGTCGGGACTTCTATGATGAAGCCGGATCCTTCGAAGTGCCAGGCGGCAGCGGAGGATGTCTGCGCGTATTGTGCAGACATCCCCCGGCTGCCCCCACTAGCCACCAGACAGCGAGAGACAAGGTGAGGGGGAGGGAGGGGGGCAGAGAGAGACAAGAGAAGGGGGGCAGAGAGAGACAAGGGGAGGGAGGGGGCAGAAAGAGACAAGGGGAGGGGGGAAAGAGAGACAGGGGGAGAGGGGAGAGAGACAGGGGGAGGGGGGAGAGAAAGACAAGGGGGGATGAGAGGGAGAGGGGAGAGAGAGAAAAAATGAGGGAGGGAGGTGGAGAGATAAAGAAAAGTTTGGGGGGAGGGAGAGACAATGTGGGAGGGAGGGGGAGAGAAATAACACTGGGGGAGAGAGAGAGACAACGCTGGGGGGGGGGAAGGGGGGAGAGAGAGACAAAGCAGGGGGGAGGGGGAGAGAGAGGCAGCATTGGCACATAAACGTAAATAAAAACAAGAAATGCATTTTTTTAATATCATAATTTTTATTAAATATTAAAAAGCAATTTACATGTGAATTTATACAAGTTAAACTTTTTTCCTATATGGTAGTCTTATATTCATGCTTTTAGTTTTTCCAAAGTTTGGGGGGTCGTCTTATAATCAGGGTCTTCTTATATTCGAGCAAATACGGTATATGGAGGAAAAGCCAAGCTGTGCTTAAAGATCACAATTAATATTACTACATATTCTGATAGCCTGTGCAGTCCAAACTCATAAATATATGATTCAGCTTGTTTTAGCTATTATAGTAGCAAAGACTATAATTATTTTCTAAGACCAGTATATTTGTCTAACACTAAGAGCAGAGCCAAACTTATAATGGGTCTGGGCGGGTCCAATGACCCAGGCGATACTTTAAGAAAGGTGGCAAATTGCTGCCCTCAAGGTTGTCCCGTCCCCACTGGGAGCACATTGCGGGAAGTTATGACCCCAGAGAGCTGGGTGTCACATGACAACATGGTACTCAGAGCACTCGACAACAGTTTCCGGAATCAGGCCACAGACAACGATGGAGAGCCCCTTTCCTGCTATGATAGGTAACACAGCAGGGAGGAAACGGTTAAAAACTGTTGGCAGTGTCTGTGAGTGACTGTGTGTGTGATAAATGTATATGTATGTGTGGGCATGACTGCATGAATGTCAATGTGACTGTGTGTGTACATGTGTGACCCTGTGAACAAATTATATACCTCTACTTTTATATTTTCCTTTTATTAATATTAATTAGTGGATCTGATATCATATAACTTTGTAAATGACTGCTTAATTCTGTAATCTGTGAGCAAAGATTATAAATAACACAATGTAAAATTTAGAAAGATAGGTGCCCAAATAATTATCAATAAATATATATAGTGTGAAAATAAAAATGTGTGACACTGTGTGTAGGGTGGGGGAACACTATGTCTTGGGATGGCCCAACTAGGAACATTAGCATCCTTAAAAATATCAGTGTACAATACTTCACCTTTGTTTCAGGAAAATGTATGTAGCTGACTATCCCTTTAACACTCTACAGTTTTACTTTTTTACATTGTTCTTTGTAATAATGTTCTATAAAAGATTAAATTAATGGTAATGTGAAGTTTGTGGATTATTTTGAGATTTGTATGACTTGTGTTGTAAATTAAATTTGTATCTTTCCCAAAGGAACTCTTAAAATCATAAAGAGAAAGAAAAAAGAAAAAAAGAAAGGGGAGAGAAGTAAAGGAAGAGAAAAAAAATAATGTTCTATAAAAGCACACAAAGCTTATGGAAATACTGGAAAAGTACTAACAAGGCTTATAACAGAATCAATATACACCTCCATAATTTGGTGCTATTATTCTAAAAGCATATTTTCCACCCTAATTGGCAATAGGTCAAGGGGCTTGAGGGATGTTTGCTTTTTGGTATGATCACATGATCACCCTTAACTTCAGACATTCTGAGGTACATGTAGTCAGAAAACAACACACAGAAAAAACTTTCTTCAACAGGTAAACTGCAGTTGCATTCGCCACAGCAATATTGTTCTAATGTTATTTACATATACGTTATTTGTAATACTGTATATTTGTACAGGCACATGTTCTGTTTTTGTCATATATGACATGTAAGAGACTTCATGCCCCTGTGCTCCCCATCTCCTTCTTGCTAGATCATATAATAGAAAGGAAAACACTAAACTAAAAATAACTACTTTAAATTTACAGTGATAGAGTTACTGTATTTACTTGAATATTAGACACAGGTTTTTTTTTTCCAAAGCACAAGGGAAGCAGGTATATAGACATTACTGGTATCAATATTGGGTAGTATTGGTATGCAAATACTAAATGGTATTTATATTTTAAATGCATAGAATATAAATAATGACCAAAAAAACGCGGTGGAGTGCGTCAGTGGTGTCAGTTGTTTATGACATCACCTTGTAGCTATATATACAAATTCCTTTCGGTGGGAAAATTTTAATTTCCACATCATGTCATAATTATGCCATAAACTGGAGACACCACACACACATAGATTTAAAACTTATTTTTCTCTTAATTTAGACATTTGCCTGCAATTCAACTGTCAAGATGTTTTAAGATTTAGATTTTTTAAGTAACATATTTTGAATATAATAAAAATTTGATTTTTTAATCATGCACATTTATGTCAGGGTAGTACATGGCTAATTGGAGTTTAAAAAAAATTAAACTAGGTACTGGAGCCTCACTCATTCCATCAGTACAAATGTTGGGTTAGCTACCCCTTTAATGATGATACCAAGACATTTCCCAGAGCTATATAGCAGGGTACTGGCTTTCTCACCTTATTCCAAATGGTACATCGTTATGAGAAACAGTATCCCAATGAACATATGGCACAACATCTCCAAATCTCTATAATAGGCTTATAATCTATTTAAATAGTCAATATTGCATCAACCACTTATCTGGATCACTACAGCTGGCCTCATTTCAAATGCTCAGCAACTACAGAACAACTACTCATATTTATTTGTTTTACCAAAACAAGATCTGTGATGTCTTTCCCTCTATTGTCTGGATAACTGTATTATTTTGCAAATATAGATTTGGCTCACTTTTATGTAAATGAAAATGACATACTTCTTAATAACTTAGCTTTTTCTTTTTTTTTTAGAAAAGAAAACAGTGTGGGCAAACTGTCTATGTATTCTTCCCCCTCCTAATTCTCCACATAATCGTATCAAAAGAAAGAAATCCAGAACAATGGCCCAGAATGAATGCTCCACTTCTATTCTTCATGATAGGCAATTAAAAATCACATTTCTAATGCATTCAAGTGTTTCACAATATTATATATGTGCTATTAACCATGTTCAGATAAATGCATTAGAATGACCTTATCTGATTCTACTACACAGATACTGTTATAATTATTATTCCATTGCATTTACTCAACTGTGTTTAAAATGAAAATGTATAGAAATTAGTCTGCAATGTCTCTTGTAGAATAATGAATGAAGCACTATACATTTTTATTATGTATAAGCATTGTTGACAACAGACCTCGCAACTATCCCGATTTGTGCTTAACAGTCCCGATTTGGGTGTTAAAAAGGTTTAAAACCACAATCTACAGCTGTTTCTACAATGGAGATGGAGTACTGCACATGTGGATCAGCAGTGTCATGGCGCACTGACACTCTACCTCCCAAGCTCTGCACTCCGGCGTCCCGATTCGCCAGGGGAAAATTTTGGGTGGTATGTGACAATGTTGTGGCAGCTTTGGACACTTTTCATGGTGGCTGGATCTGATGATGTCTCCATAGTTTAATTTCTGGCATCAGAAACGTGCTATTTTGTGGAAATGCATGAAGAGTTCACCTAGAAATGAATTACCGTATTTGCTTGATTATAAGACGACCCTGATTATAAGACGACCCCCCAAACTTTGGATATTCCATTAGGAAAAAAACTAAAAGCCTGAATATAAGACTACACTATAGGAAAAAAGTTCAACTTGTATATATTCACATGTAAATTGCTTTTTTAATAAAAAATGCATTTCTTGTTTTTATTTCCTTTTATGTGCCAATGCTGCCTCTCTCTCCCCCCCCCCCTTAGTTTTGTCTCTCTCTCCCTCTCCCTTTGGTCTCCCCCCTTGCTTCCCTTGTCTCTGTCTCTCCCCCCCTCTGTCCCCTTCCCCCCTTGTCTTTCTACCCCCCTCCCCCTCGTTTCTCTGCCCCCCTCATTCTCCCCCTCCCCCCTTTCCTCCCCCCCCCCCTCAATTCGAGGTCAGATTATAAGACGACCTCGATTATAAGATGAGGGGTAATTTTCAGAAATCTTTTTTTGAAAAAAACCTCATCTTATAATCGAGCAAATACGGTAATTATTTGAAGCATTAACTCCACCCAATTGATGTGTTTTTTTCTAAAATGAAACTAAGTTTGGATTCTCACTTTCTCAGCAGGAGTTCTTCTCTGTGAGTTTGTTTTTTGTTAGAGGAGAAGTGAGTTAGGCTTTTATATATTTGTAACAATTTATTCTGGAGGGAATACTGCAATGTTTGTTTGTTTGTTTTTAATGATTTTAGTGCTGGAAGAGCATGGATAACATTACCCACTTCCAATTACTGATAGTGTTAATGTTACTGCACTTGTGATAGAACTTCTGGTCACTGATTGCCTGGGAAAGCTAGCCAATTGTAAAACATCAATCTATAGAACTTGTAGGCGGTTCTAGACTAAAAGGAATTTCATTGTAAACATATCATCTTAAGAAGACAATGCTTTTTGCAATAATGAAATATGCCTATTAAAGTTTGTATTATTAAGTTTAATATGCAATTTAAAAAATGTGCAATGCTCTGTGGTTTACATCTCAGTTTATGTCTAACCACCTATCCTCTAATTTTGTTTTGTGACCTCTTGTTCTATTGTTTATGCTGCGCTAAAATACACTCTCTCCATGTACCATTTTAGTACTCTCACTTTGGAATCTCTCCAGAATTACGAAGATAGACACTCCAGTATTTCGCATAATGAAGGAGATCTGATCTATACAGTGGAATGACCATCTCCCTATATTCTTCATATACAAACTAGCATCTTGGTTGCATTTTCTGCAGTTTATTTTAATATTGTCTGTCTATTAAGTTGTAAGAATTAATCATTATTATCTCCATTTGTCTGTTGTTGCATTTAGATGAAATAATTGGGTGTATCTGCACCAATCTAGTGGGAACTAAGTCAGGGCTCAACAAATCCTTGGTGCCAGGTCGCCATGGCGACCATCTTCATTGTGCCCCTTACCCCTGGGACATATATATTTTTTATTTATTTACGAGGAGAGCGGCAAGAGGGGGCAGACCATGCAGCTGCACAGACTGCCAGCACTGTGACCTCGCACATTGCACGTTGGTGTTCAAGTGCTGAGCATCATGTAACATACCAGCACTCAGCAGCATGGCACGCAAAGATGGTCTGTGCCTAGCAGACCAGGCTGCAATGGAAGTGACCCCCTCCCTGCAATGAGGTAAAGCAGCCCATGTAATTTAAATAAATAAATGGCTAAAGTGTCTCTGTGACTGTCTGTCTCTGTAAGTGGCTGTGTGTATGTGCTGTTGTCTGGCTCCTAGATTAGTTTTCTGGCTCCTAAATCTAAATAACAAGCCCTGAATTAAGTACTATCTGTGTAGATTTAATGTGGTGATTGTTTAAGTTTAATCATGAAGTTTATCCAATCTTTATACAGAATTTCTCTATTAAGCTATTTATTCCATTTCTTTATAGCTGTAAATGCTCCCTCAACTTACGTATAATAATTTATTTTTAAAAATGAGATCCACATTCAATTTTAATCTAGATTCATATTTAAATATTATTGTACGTATCTTTTGACCCTTAGATTTTTAAATAAATCTATATAAGATAAACTTGGTACCTAACTGTGGAAAAGATTTAATTTCATCACATTTCAGTAGATCTTTAATATCTTTTATTCCCTTTACGTCTCCATATCTCCAATTCTAAGTTTATATTATGTTCCACTGATCTGATAGGGATGTTAACTACTTTAAAAAAAAAAAAAAAGAAATCTATTTTTAAATCACTTCCAAAATCCCAAAAATGTTGTTATCTATTATATTTTCCACCAGAAGTTGAGTGACAAGGCTGTCATTGCAGCCGACACCATTGCTACAGGCTCACACTGCAATGAATCTTGAAGTAAAGTATCTGAATTACATATGTAGAAAGATATAGTGTTGAGAAAAGAATATGAGCTCAGTGTGCCATACATAACCATACCTCCCAACTGTCCTGCATTGCACGTGACAGTCACGATTTGGGAGCCATGTCTCTCTGTCCCGCCGTGCTCTACATCTGTACCACTTTTTGGGACATAGTTAGAGTGTTGTGCTCAATACTGCGGTCCTGTTCACATTTCCAGACACCAGAGAATGCTTACTGGGCATGCGCAGCATTGTGCCCATGCGCAGTAGCGATCCTGGCTTCAGAAGCCAAGATCAGAAATTGGTGACAGTGTTACCGCACATGAGAGGTAGCACTGTCACCCCACTCCCCAGACTCCACCCCTTGTGTCCCTTCCCCTCCCCATACTCTGCCTCTCGGTGTCCCGATTTTCCAGTGGGCAAAGTTGGGAGGTATGCATAACTGTAAAATAAAAACTGGGCAATGAGAGAATGCATTCCTCATTTTGAATTTTAAGATAAAGGACATTATCTTAGCCATCCCCCCAATCCTCAGTCTCTCCCATATGACAGGCTTCTTCACTTCCACCACATGAGGGGTCCCAGCCACTGCTCCTGAGCACAACCTCCGGCACAACACCCTTACACAGTGCACAGCCATAACTATATGATATTTGTAGATAGGAGTATTTGACACAGATGCGATTTATTCTCTGCCCAAATATAGTTAGTGACATTCTTAAGCCATAGGGTTGGGAAACAGATTGGGATATGGTAGAATGTAAACTTTTAAGACATTAATACTGCCCCACCTCGACATTTCCAAATTTTTCCTTCAAGCTTTTTAGTTGTATGTAATACTAAGGATTTATCATTATTATAATTTTTTATTTAGCCTCCAGGATTTCTTGAATGTTAGAGATACCTAAATATTAAATTTTATTAGTCATCCATTTAAATCCATGACTGGTTTTTAATATCTCTTCCTCATCTTTTTTTTTTATACTGAGGCCTAGAACACAAGTTTTATTCACATTTAGTTTATAATTGGAAAGTTGTTCATAAAACTCAATCTCAAACATTAAACCTCCAAGGTGGAGTCAGAATTTGAAATTCTCCTGTTTAGAGGGGAGTCCTTTAATCCTATTCTCTGAGCCAGAGATTCTAATGAAAGAATGTATAAAAGAGGTGAAAGGGGCCATCCCTGCCTAATTGCATTACTTATCCGAATCTTTCCATACTATTTTAAAACTACCACTGAATGCATCTTTTTCCCCAACAATGGTAAGCAAACCCGATACGTGGTTGTGGTCATTCCATTATTTATGGGTAAGCATGGCCAGAATATCGAGGCTACACCTGTCAGGTTTCATTTTTTGCGCAACAGGATATTTATTTTAATTTTATCACAACCAGGAGCCAGGAAATTGTGACACTTAAAATCCATACTGCTGGCTCTTAACCTTTTGGTCATTTTACACAGAACAGTACACTACTTACAAAGCAGCATTTCCCTGGCAGCCTAATAAACCTAGGCCAGCTATTGAATTGGTCTCTTTGGCTTCCAAACACTACAAATATTTGTCAAATCCTGTCCATAACTTCATGTTAAAATGAAATGTTCTGTTGATCTGGGGAAGATGAACGGATAAAGCCTGGGCTGATTGTTGTAACCTAAGCAGGCTTACAGTGTAAATGAACGTTGACAAACTTTTTCAATGTTTAATCTCGTCCTCGCCCAAAAAGAGAGCGTTGTATTTATTGTATTTTGTACTTTCATAAGTAACAAAATAAAAAATAATAACAATAATAAATACAATTAAATATTAATGTGTTTAGTTTTGTTATCTATTAAGTATAACATGTGTCTCATTCTTGAGAGGTTGCTATGCTGTAATTTCCCAACATTATGCATTGTATTTTGAAAAAAAAAAATAATCTTAGATTGCGACATGTTATTGTGATGTATTTGATTGCCATGCTGGTATTTGTGTTTCATTTTTCAATATGTATAATTTAAATTAATTGTTTTCCTGTGATGTTAATGTATAATCTTCCATCTTTTCCAGTGTATAAAAATCCTGGTAGGCCACATACCCAGGGACCGTTGGATGCAACATTTAATTTTTTTTAATATTTATTATTTTTCAATTTTCATTCTTATTGTGTAAAGAAAATTTACACAATACATAATACATGACTGTAAACCAACATTAAACATATCTAACAGCAATTAAACAATTAGTGCATTTTTTTAGTCTTTAATCATTTTGCTATTTTCAAACCAACAATATATACACATACTAATACAAACAGATAAGGGGAGGGGGGTAGCGGGGGACATACAACCCAGAGAGCAGACAAACCCTCCTTTTCCAACATAACTATTATTCGAGGAATATTACTTCTTAATTATGGGTTCACAGTTCAATATTCAGATTTTAAAGTTCAAATTTTAGAAGTTCAAAAGTTCAGAAGCTCAGGGGCTAAACGACCAGGAGTATAGCTCTTATAACCTTACCAACCTGTACCCTACTAATCTATCCTCCTTTCAGTTTTCGGCTGCGACGGGATAAGGTTGAGGCCACAAGAGTGTGACAGAGCAGGAGGCTGATAGACATCCTTGGTGCTGGCAAGTCCTGTGAGTGCGATCTAATAGCTGGGGTAAGTACTGGGGGCAGGTCCTGTGAGTGCTGGGGGGAATCCAATGTGCAAAGTGGCTTCTGGGGAAATTCCTGAGTCCAACATGGGTTTTAGGGCAATGAATAACTTAGATAACTAAATAGATTAAAACATATATTAATTTCTTAATTTTGGGTTCCAAAAAATAGGGCTTGTCTTATACATGGGGTGTCTTATACACAGAAAAATACGTAATTTTTTCTGTTCATGATGGGAAACTTATTGCAGCCAATAAGCCTTTGAATTTTTTTTTATGGTCCACGTCCCTTTTTATTCCAGGGCCAGGCACTGTGCATGATGGCCAACTGCCCCTGCCTCCTTTATTATAAATGGTGATTGGGTTTGGGAGCTGGTGGAGTGAATGGAAAAACTTACTACTTTTTGTGTACAAAATGTCAGACAAGCTGCCGTTCTGTAGCTAGGAATCCTGAAAGGCTGCTTTTTTTTTGCGGTAATAGATGTTTACAAAATCTGCCACTGTACTGAATTTCATCATTAGTACATCAACTGAAAAACATAGCTGATGAAGCCCACAAGATAGGCCCTGACAAACACTAGCAGCAACAGAGAAAAAAGCAATAGAAGCAATATAGAAACACTGTTCTGCTACTTGAGCAGTAGCTAATGCATTGTGGTAATCCAAATGGGTAAAGAAACATTAAAAATGCATGTAATAATGTCCCGTCAGTCATTCATCCTTCTCATCTGAGCATTTTAAAGGAAGAATGTTATTTCAGCAGATGTTTAGTATATCAAAAGAATAAGGATGATTTCCTATTATTTGGCTGTACAGTCCCTTCAATCAAAGTCAACAGTAATGTGTTTTTTCAGCACTTTTTCTTTTTTTACAGGTCATAGTGGACTGTGCATTAGTTTTGTGTGTATATATGAACAGAGGGGTGTGCATATAAACGTGTTTCTGACATATTCTTTATGGTGATGAGGGTTCAGCACGGAACCTTTGTGCAACCTTCATGAAGTCAGAATAATAACCTGAGGAAGTTATCAAACAACCAGCATTAAAGGGGCATAAGCAGAGCTCATGGCATGATATGGGGTAGGCAAAGTGTCTGTGCAAGGTTTGTGAACGACCATAGAACATAATTAACTTGGAACATCAGGACTTATATGTATTGCATTCCCCTGGAGTTGGCCCATATGGACGTATATATATATATATATATATATATATATATATATATAGAATCCAAAATAGGTAAAGAATGCACTCACAGGACTTCTGAAGACAGTCATTCAGGTTTTAATAAAGATAATCGTCAGCATAGTTGTTCAGCGACGTTTCAGGCTGTTAAGCCCTTTGTCAAGCACTTTGGATCGATATATATATATATATATATATATATATATATATATATATATATATATCTTGTGTTAAAACAAGTGGGGGATGCATCTATATTATTAAATAAAGATCTAGGGTTAGGGTTAGAGTTCTATTTAGGATTACAGATCCGTTAGGTTTAGAATTAGGGTTAGTGCAGGGTTAGATTTAGGGTAAGGGTCAAACAGAGAAAATGGTTTGGAAACAAAACAAAACTACATTTGTCTATTGCTCTATAACTTGTAAAAAAAAAAAGAAAATCATGGCATATTTCTAAACTCAGGACAAATATTAGAAATTATTTAGAAGGGGTCTTTTACAGTTTGTAATGGTAGAAAAGATTTGTCAGGTCAACGTTAGTAAAGGTGGCTTTTAAAAAAACCCCATCATATTTTATGATTTTTATAGTAAATTATATGATGAAAAAAAATGGTATCTTAAGAAAACCCTTCTTATGCCGGTAAAAAGAATATATAATATGTGTTTGTATTCAATGAGAAATAGGAAAATTAAAGCTAAACACAAACACTGCAGAAGTGTTAATATAGGCTCTGTCACCTAGGGTACAAGAATTATAAAAATGTCCAGTCACTAAGGGGTTAAATTGACTGCCACAGCTCCCAGTAAACGTCCATCATGAGGGCAAGTCATTAAAATAAATGCATATATATACGTCCTGAGTTTCAATGTAGCTATGCGCTCCTTAGCGCCATACTACATGCCGGCAGTTACTCTCAGAGGCTGCTTCGGACCCGAAGCAGCCTCTGAGTGTGCCCCCCGCGCATGCGATCACCGCGAATGTGATCGTATGCGTTCAAACACACATAGGCAGTGTTTAGATTTCACGACGTGTTAAAAATATTACAATGATCCTCTGATCCTCTCTGCCCCCCAGGGCACCACGATCACACGGTGATCATGGGTGCCATACTGGGGGAGCATGCTCCTCCAATACAGCGTGCCCAGCAGAGAGTGACTGAAGTGAGAAAGAAAATCTCTTCCGTCACTCTGAAACTGTTGCTTGACTGCCCCTAGAGGCAGTCATCAACATTACAGTTAGTTAAAGAAAAAAAGGAGAAAGCTAACCTTAGATTTACTAACCCTAGATCTAGGGTTAGGGTTCCCATTAGGGTTAGGGTTACAATTAGGGTTAGGGTTACAGGTAGGTTAGGGTTAGAATTATGGTTAGTACAAGGGTTAAATTAAGGGGTGGGGGTAGATTTAGTTAGGAAACATAAAACACTAATATTGATTATTGCCCAATTACTTGAAATAAAACATAGAAAAACAGGTAAACACTAGTATTTCTAAACTCAGGACAAATATTAGAAATATATAGATGGGGTCTTTTTTACCATTTGTAATTGTTTAAAAAAAAATCAGGTAAAAAAATCAGATCATCTTTTATACCGTATTTGCTTGAATATAAGACAAGGTTTTTTTTAGAGAAAATTCTCTGAAAAAGACCCCTCGTCTTACCTAAAATCGAGGTCAGACTATAAGACTGGGATCCAGGTCACCCCAGAGCTGCAGGGGACCTGGATCCCCCTCTCAAGCAGCCGGGGGATGTCTGTGCGATGTGCACAGACATCCTCCGCTGCTGCCCGGCATGTCCGTCGGGACTTCTATGATGAAGCCGGGACCTTCTGGCTTCATCATAAAAGTCGCGGTGGAAGTGCCGGGCAGCAGCGGAGGATGTCTGTGCGTATCGTGCAGACACCCTCCGGCTTCCTCCACTAGCCACCAGGAGATCTGGGCAGCCGGGGGATGTCTGCACAATAGTGCAGACATACTCCATGCTGCCTGACACTTCTGTCTATTATGACGGAAGCCGGGAGGTCCGGCTGTCCATCATAATAGACGGACATGTCGGGCAGCATGGAGGATGTCTGCATATATCCTTCGGCTGCCCCCACTAGCCACCAGGGAATGAGGACAAGGGGACAACGAGGGGGGGAGGGAGGGGGAGAGACAGACACAACGTGGGGGGTGGGGGGAAGGGAGGGGGAGAGACAGGCACAACGTTGGGGGGAGGAAGGGGGAGAGACAGGCACAACGTTGGGGGGAGGGAAGGAGAGAGAGTGACAGACACAACGTGGGGGGGGAGACAGGCACAACGTTCGAGGGAGAGAGACACACAACATTGGGGGGAGAGAGACAGACAACGCTGGGGGGGAGAGAGACAGACAATGTTGGGGGTGAGAGAGAGACAGAGAACACTGGGGAGAGAGAGAGAGAGAGAGAGAGAGAGACAGACAACGCTGGGAGGGAGGCAGGGAGGGGAAGAGAGAGAGACAATGAGGGAGGGGGAGAGAGACAGAGACAACGTTGGAGGGGGGGAGAGAGAAAGAAAAACGTTGGGGGGAGGGAGCATTAGGCAAGTCTGGGGAGTAGAGGCAGCATTGGCACATAAAAAGAAATAAAGAAATGCATTTTTTTTATATCCTAATTTTTTATTAAATATGAAAAAGCAATTTACATGTGAATATATGCAAGTTAAACTTTTTTCCTATAGGGTAGTCTTATATTCAGACTTTTAGTTTTTTTCATAAAGGAATATCCAAAGTTTGGGGGGGTCGTCTTATAATCAGGGTTGTTTTATATTCGAGCAAACACGGTATATTTTTAACAGTAAATTATATCATATGATGAAAATAATAGTATCAAATAAAAAGCGTCCTTAAAAAAATGCATCCTTTAAAAAAATACTTATGATTTGTGTGGGTCTACTGAACACAAAGAAAGAAATTCATAGTGCTGCAAACGTATGACAAAAACACCGTATTTGCTCGATTATAAGACGACCCTGATTATAAGACGACCCCCCAAACTTTGGATATTCCATTAGGAAAAAAACTAAAAGCCTGAATATAAGAATACCCTTTAGGAAAAAAAAGTTCAACTTGTATACATTCACATGTAAATTGCTTTTTTAATAAAAAATTATGATATCAAAAAATGCATTTCTTGTTTTTATTTCCTTTTATGTGCCAATGCTGTCTCTCTCTTTCCCTTGCCCCCAGCTTTCTCTTACTGTTGTCTCTCTCTCCCCCTCCCTTTATCTCCCCCCTCGCTCCCCTTGTTTCTGTCTCTCCCCCCCCTTGTCTCTGTCTCTTGACCCCCCCCCTCCCCTTGTCTCTATCTCTTCCCCCCCTCCCTCCCCTTGTCTCTGTCTCTTCTCCCCTCCCTCCCCTTGTTTCTCTCTGCCCCCTCCCCTTGTTTCTCTGGTTCCCCCCTCCCTCCCCTTGTTGCTCTGGTTCCCCCCTCCCTCCCCTTGTTGCTCTGGTCTCACCCCCCTCCCTCCCTCCCCTGTTTCTTGGTCCCTGGTGGCTAGTGGGGGCAGCCGGGGGATACGTGCAGACATCCTCCATGGTGCCCGACACCTCCGTCTATTATGACAGACAGCTGGTCCTTCGATTCTCCCTGGTGGCTAGCGGGGCAGCAGAGGATGTCTGCGCGATTAGCGCAGACCTCGCCTGCTGCCACCCGGCACGACCGCCGGGACTTTTATGACGAAGCCGGAAGTACCCGGCTTCATCATAGAAGTCCCAGCGGGATCGTGCCGGGCGGCAGCAGGGAGAGTCTGCGCTCATCGCGCAGAAATCCCCTGATGTTAGAGAGGGGGATCCAGGTCCCCTGCAGCTCTGTGGGGGACCTGGATTCCAGTCTTATAGTCTGACCTCAATTTGAGGTCAGATTATAAAATGACCTCGATTATAAGACGAGGGGTATTTTTCAGAACTTTTTTTCTGAAAAAAACCTCGTCTTATAATCGAGCAAATACGGTAATAGAATTCTGGTCTTCAAGGCACATCAAATGCAGCATAGAACTCTGTCACTAAGGGGTTAAACTAACAGCTGTCATTGCTGATAATGAGGCAGCCACATACCTGAAGGTGCAAATGTTTTATGTTGCCTTTCTTGCAAAATGAAACAATTTAATTGCATCTCTGTTAATATTATTATAATTGTATCCAATTTCTGCAACAAGGTGCAGTGTGTAGAGACCCTGTAGCACATTACTGCTGCAATAACATTACTGTGATCACATTTAACCACTAAGTACTTGGGGATTTATCATTGTGGATCGGCAGTTAAAGTAAATTATTTCATGATTGTTGGTTGTCAAATTGCACTGGTGAAAGAGATTAAAAAAAAAAACACTTTGTCCCACAATCAGATGGTCTGCAGTAGATCCTTTCACATGCAGAGCATATTTTTTTCCTTCACAATAATTTATTCAAAAGAACTAGGTATTTCAATTGATCATTTGAACATCTCATTAGAAACGCATGAGCACTTTCATCGTATCTGATGTAAAGTTAGATATGTCATTGTAATCACAGGCAGCAGAAACAGATTATGTGACAGACAATACTTTTGTGATTGCATATGCAGCCTTTAGTCAGTAAAGTTTTTCATATAAAAGTAGTACTGGTATTATGCATAGTGGCTGTATTGAAAATGTACTATGAACCGCCGGAACTGAGATTAATTTCTAGTTTATACACTCTAATTCCTTTGCGTCCAGTAATTTAATCACCAGGCCGGCATATTTATCTCACTACAGAAACATCATAATGTGGTTTAATAAGTTTTATTTAACCCCTTAGTGACATGACTTTTTTGGCTTGTCCGACGCTTGGTGACATGGGCTGTTTTAACATTTCTGAGGTGTTTGTGTTTTGCTGTAATTTACTTCTGTCTCATTTAGTGTACCCGCATATATCGTTTTTATCGTTATAAGAAGGGCTTTTTTGTGAGACCATTATTTTGATAATAGCATATAATTTGATGTAAAAAAAATAATAAAATATATACTTTTATTTGAAAAATTGTATACTCATGTAGAAGAGACAACAAAAAAACACTGCTAAACAGTTTCTAATATATGTCCTGAGTTCAGAAATAGCCCATGTTTTATGTTTTTGTGCTTTTTTATTCATGTTACAGGGCCAGAACTATAAGTAGTGCAAAGCTATTTTAAAATCCTTTTTTTCAAAATTAGCAATAGTGACATTGTAACACTGATTTCTGTACTAAATCCATGAATGACCCCCAACATGTACATATTTTTGAAAACTAGACCACTCAGGGCATTTAACTTGGGGTATTTTTACACATTTCATGCAGCCATTTTACCACCAATCTTTGCCAAAGTTTGCAGCAAAAAAATCTTTTTTTAAACATTTTCACATAGATTGCAATTTAGGTAAACATAACCTTAAAATGTGAAGGGGTATTTCCAAATAACACCTCAATATATGTTCAGCAACATCTCCTGAGTACAGGCATACCACCCATGCATAGGTTTGTTGGTTTGTTTTGGGGCTAAAAGGCCACATTTAGGGGGTGCGCATTTTGGTTTTCCAACTTGGAATTCTGACATGCAGAAAACTTGCGCCCATGTCCCATTTGGGACATTTTTGAAGCCAGAAAGTGTATTCTACCCCACAAAGCCATATATATTTTTAAAACTAGACACCCTAGGGTATTTCAAATGGTAGTATTTTAACACTTTCCATGCACTAATTATACTACCAGCCTATGTCAATGTTTTGGGTAGTAATTTTTTTTCACATACATTGTACTTTGGGCATGAATTCACAGATCCTGTTATAGGTCAGTGCCAAACAACACCTCAATATGTGTTCAGCAACATCTCCTGAGTATAGGGATACCACCCATGTATAGGTTGGTTAGGTTATTTGGGGGTTAAAAGGCCACAATTGAGAGGTGCGCTTTTTGGTTTTCCAACTTGGAATTCTGACATGCAGAAAACCTGCGCCCATGTCCCATTTGGGACATTTTTAAAGCCAACAAGTGTATTCTACCCCACAAAGCCATATATTTTTTAAAACTAGACACCCTAGGGTATTTCAAATGGTAGTATTTTAACACTTTGCATGCACTAATTCTACCACCAGCCTATGTCAAAGTTATGGATAGTAATTTATTTTCACATACATTGTACTTCGGGCATGAATTCACAGATCCTATTATGTGTCAGTGCCAAACAACACCTCAATATGTGTTCAGCAACATCTCCTGAGTACAGGGATACCACCCATGTGTAGGTTAGTTAGATTATTTGGGGGTTAAAAGGACACATTTGAGAGGTGCGCTTTTTGGTTTTTCAACTTGGAATTCGGACATACAGAAAACCTGCACCCATGTTCCATTTGGGACATTTGTGAAGTCAGAATGTGTATTTTACCCCACAAAACCATACATTTTAGCAAACTAGACACCCTAGGGTATTTCAAATGATAGTATTTTAACAGTTTCCATGCACTAATTCTACTACCAGCCTTTGTCAAATTTTAGGTTAGTAATTTTTTAATGTTTTGTTTCCACATACATTGTACTTCGAGCATGAATTCACAGATCCTGTTATGTGTCAGTGCAAAACAACACCCCAAAATGTGTTCAGCAACATCTCCTGAGTACAGGGATACCACCCATGCATAGGTTTGTTGGGTTGTTTGGGGGCTAAAAGGCCACGTTTAGGGGGGGTGCATTTCCAACTTGGAATTTTGACTTGTAGTCAGCCTGCGCCCATGTTCCATTTGGGACACTTTTGAAGCCTGTCAAAGTATTTTACCCCATCAAACCATATATTTTGGAAAACTAGACATCCTAGGGTATTTAAAATTGTGGTATTTTAACACTTTCCAAGTGCTAATTCTACCACCAACCTATGTCAAAGGGTTGGGATGTCATTTTTTCCCCACACACATTGTAGTTCAGGCAGCAATTTTCAGATTCTGGTATTTGCCACTGCCAACCAACACCTCAATATGTGTTCAACAACATCTCCTGAGTACAGGGATACCACCCATGCATAGGTTTGTTGGTTTGTTTTGGGGCTAAAAGGCCACATTTAGGGGGGGCGCAAATCCTACCTGGAATTTTGACATGAAGTCAGCCTGCCCCATGTTCCATTTAGAACATTTTTGAAGCCATCCAATGAATTTTACCCCATCAAACCAAATATTTTTGGAAAATAGACATCCTAAGGTATTTCAAATGGTGGTATTTTAATACTGTATATGTACTAATTCTACCACCAGCCTTTGTAAAAGTTTGTGGTAGTACTTTTTTGGGAGTTTTTTTCCCACATGCATTGTACTTCAGGCATGAATTCACAGATTCTGGTATATGTCACTGCCAAACAACAACCCAATATGTGTTCAGCAACATCTCCCGAGTAAAGGGATAGCACCCATGCATAGGTTTGTTGGTTTGTTTTTTGGCTAGAAGGCAACATTTGTTAGATGCGCATCTCAAAATTCCAACTTGGAATTTTGACATGTAGTCAACCTGCGTCCGTGTCCTATATGGGATATATCTTTGAAGCCAGCCAATGTAATTTACCCCCACCAAACCATATAATTGTTAACGGTAGACACCCATCACTCCTTGTGGCAAGGGCTCAGCAGCCACCGATACATCCCTAGATGATGTATCAGAAAGCTGACCAGGGTCAAAATCGAACCCTGAGTACACGGCCTCAGAATCAGTGCGTAAACTGTGATCTCGAGCAAAGAAGGGGTTAATAGCTCTTAGAGGAGCCTATCTAGTACTGTAATACATTACAGTACAAAGTAATTAATCCATAAAACTGTGCAGACAGCAAAACATACTGTTGCTGTGCAAGATTACTGCTTATACAGTGATAAATGGCAGGGAAGGGGTTAATACACAGTGAAAGACTTTCATAACACCTGCCAATTTTATAAAATGTTATTTTATATCACTAATACTGATCTATCTCTTTCCGTCACAAAAATGTAAGTGAGGAGAGGGAGGCAGATCAATATTTGTGAATATTGATCCGACCAATTTTGATCTGACCAGGGCGACTGGTGAACTTAATTGAGAAATCACCAAACCACCTTTGCCACTAATTCGCTGTTACTGATCGCTATGCGCTCAGACAGCTTAAAAAAAAAAAATCTCAAATACTTTTACTTTACATGTAATCCCCTAGCGGGTATGTGTAAAAAAAAAAAAAAAAATATGCAGACAGATAAAAATTGCTTTGGCGTCAATATAATTGCGTAAGCAGTGATCGACGGCAAAGAAGGGGTTAATAACTCTTAGAAGAGCCTTTGTAGTACTGTAATAAATTACAGTACAAAAAAATTAACCCCTAAAAAATGCACAAACAGCAAAAATAAATGCGCTGATGTGCACGATCACTGCTTACGCAAGATCAGTGGCAGGGAAGGGGTTAAACGCAGGGAATTGCTTTAATAATTTTTTTTCAAATTGTTTTATTATTCGTGTGTTGTGTATTTATTGTTTTTTGTACTTTTACTTACTTTTCTTACTTTGATCTGTCTCTCTCCCTCACTAAAAAAAATGTCAGGAGAGGGAGGCAGATCATAACTGGTCAGATCAATATAGGGTTAATATTGATCTGACCAGTCAGTGGGGATGCTCAGCAGAGCATCCCCACTGCTTGTCAGTGTGCCTGGCAGTCACTGATTGCCTCTGTGAAGAGGCAATCGTGTGGCTGTCAGAGAGCACAGGAAGCAGGTACTTCCTGCCTCCTGTGCTCTTGCCCTTAGAAGGGCAGCGCCATCTTGGTCACTCAGTGACCAAGATCGTGCATTTTTTTTTGGTGTTCCTGATTGCCTCGACTTGCGAGGCAATCAGAAGCACTTGCTGAGCATAGGAAGCGAAAAATTTGCTTCCTATGCTCGTTTTTTAAATGCACGTGTTTTTTTTTTTAGTATTGTACGATGCTTCCATACGGAAGCATCGTTACAATACCGCTTGAGCACTGAAAGCGGAAAAACTCCGCTTTCAGTGCTCGTTTTGTCACTAACGCCTCGGCACACAGGACGGACCTAGTCCGTCCTGTGTCGCCAAGGGGTTAAAGAATGCTAAATGTTTTACAGATCAAATAAATAAACAGCTTACTCACTAAATATTTAAAAGAAGAAAAACAACCACAACTAGTGCCTATGATTAAGCGTGGTTCTCACACGCGAAACGCGTAAGGCAAGTTCCCCTTCTCTGTGTTGTTATTTTGTTACCGGTGTTGTTTTACAGTTTTATTATTTTTGGATCAGTATCCTACTAATAAATGTTGATATATTTTATACCGAATATCTGGAGTGCAGGCGTTTGTTCTCTCCTTCTCCTTCATACCACAACTAGAGGACATAGTCTAAAATTAGAGGGGCAACAATTTAAAAGTAATATCAGGAAGTATTATTTTAACGAGAGGGTAGTGGATGTATGGAATAGCCTTCCAGCTGAAGTGGTAGAGGTAAACACAGGCAAGGATTTTAAGCATGCGTGTGATAGGTAGAAGGCTATCCTAGATATAAGACAGGGATCTGGGGACTAATAAAAGTATTTAGAAAATTGGGCAGACTAGATGGGCCGAATGGTTCTTATATGCCGACACATTCTATGTTTCTATGTTGTACATCTAGCAAAATAAACATGGGTCCAATTTAAGAACTAATCTCAGCATGGTGCTGAGGCAACGTGCACTGTTGAAAGCATAGACAGCCAACCCAGTCCATTAATTCAGAGTAATCTGACTGGAGTTCGGCAAGCTTCCCTTCAGGTACAGAATTGTGTAGACATTGAAATTATCTGGAGGGCAAGTGAACTCAAGAGAACCGAGGGAAATGTCAAGCTCACCTAAATTGAATATTCAATAGTGTTGGGCCACCTGCCACATTTGAATATCTAGAAACTACTCACATTTGCCCAGAGGCCTCACAGATTGTAACCAAATTCATCCATTCCCTCCTATAACACAGTCTAGTTTTAATAGGCCCTACTAATGCGACTCAGACTGAAGTACAATGGAGATTGGTCTTTATGGAAACATATCAAAAAATATATTCAGAAATACACATTTATATTTAAAAATTTGGTACATTTTTTAATCAATCATCCTAAAGAAAAAAGTACCAAATAGCCAAAGAAATGCAAAATATTTTTAAAAGCAATGTGCTTGTGTTTCTCCTTCCGTACTGTGTGAGCACGGTCTAATAACCCTTTAAAAAAATAAATTTCTGAGAGCCTTCCAGCAGATGTGGTAGAGGTTAAAGGAGCATTAAACATTTTTTAACCCTTGCTTCCATGAAGGAGCAAGGGTTAAACAAAACATGTCCCGGGTCAATTAAGTAAACCCGACGTGTATCTTAATAGATAAACGCGGGTTTACTAACTGCTGTGTCTCACATGCGAGACACAGCAGTCAGCACAGCACAGCCAATCAAAGCAGGGGCTCACCCCACGTTGACAGCCAAAAGCGAGGGTCTCACACTGCTAGCACTGAGAAAGACCTTATTTTTGCATGGAATCAGCAGGGCGGACCGAGTTAAGGTCCCCCCAGCTGATCCCATGCAAAAACTAGGGTCTTTCTCTGCCGACCAGACGGCTGCCTGCTTCCTGAAAGCATGGCAGCTGTCAGTCAAAGGATAAAATGGCGTGTACTATCAAAAGTACACGCCAGTTTCCCCTCATACTAGGGACTGCTAACTTTTCACTTGTGCTTCTATATTAGAAGCACAAGTGAAAAATAAAGTTTAGTGTCCCTTTTAGATTAATAGAGTGAATGAGTTTAAGCATGGGATAAGCATAAGGCAATCCTAGAAATAAGATAAGGCCAGGGACTAATGAAAGTATTACTTTACTGAGAGGGTAGTGGATGTATGGAATAGTCTTACAGCAGAAGTGATAGAGGTTAATACAGTGAAGGAGTTTAAGCATGCATGGGATAGGTATAAGGCTATCCTAAATATAAGATTAGGCCAGGCACTAATGAAAGTATTACTTTACTGATAGGGTAGCGGATACATGGAATGGCCTTCCAGCATAAGTGGTTGGTTCATACTAATGTATGTTTATGGTGTACACACAGCACTCTGACTGAAGCACCAGGTCTTACTGTATTTCATGTAAAAGTGGTAAAATGCACCTGCCTAGATGTTGTGCTGTGAATGTATCTGTTATATACCAAGGATGCATGGTAATGTTGGTGGGAACTTGGTGATATAATCTACACTGTGACAAGTAGGTGGAGTTACATTATGCTAATTATATGGACTGGGCGAAGCTATTGACAGAAGGTGTGGTCAATTGGATGCTGAGCTGCAAAGTGTCCCTGGAATTTATTTTCAAATGTTGGCAACTATTAGACTGAGGTTTATGCCACAGGGATTAACACTGCCTCAAAGTAAAGAGGTCTTCTGTGAAGAATGACAATCAATCAATATAAAAAAAAGAGGAGAAAACGGATTTATTGAACATATGCGGTGTCATTTATAATAGAGAGAGACGCTGCATTGAAGAGGATGGCCCAAGAATTAAGCTGATACCCTATTTTGCTTGCGGTATTTGCAGTAATTGTGCATTCTCTATTCCCTTATGGAACACTCTAGAGTCAGCTTTCAAGATATATTTAATCAAAATGGTTTTACATTGGCGCACATGGCGATAGTGCCACTACAACTCAAAACTCACCAAAACCTCACTTTTAATGAATAGTACCCACTAACCAGTTGGAAGAAAAGGGTTCCCGACAATCATTAACCATACTTTAGGGGTACTGACTCTTTTGGAATAAGAAATAAGAGCATTAATTTTTTTCAGAAGAAAAATCTAAATATGGTCTATACATTATTTTTCTGATATAACTAATTATCTGACTTTTTTTATGTTCGTTACCACTTTGCGCCAAATGGTGCTTTGGTTCCTAAAGGATCAAAGCACCAAACCAAGTCTTTGTGCTCCTGGCCCGATTGCAGAGGGACCGGGAGAAGGGACATACAGACAGTGTATTTAGTTATCCACCACTCTCAATGCACACTTTTTTTAACCCCTTCCCTCTCGATGGGGTTAAAGGACCAAAGTGCCATCCGGTGGGAAGGAGTTAAAAAAAAAGGGTGTACTGAACGGGGCAGCAAAGGGCCTGGTTCTGTGCTACACCACTGAATATCTAGTAAAATATAAAGGAAAGATTCAAAAAGTAGAGGGGCACTCTTCTCTTGGTGGCAGTTTGCAAATTTAACAGCATACGAAGTTTGAAGTTTCAAGTATATTTCAAGCATATTTAATCCACCAACCGGTGGAACCAACAAACATGAGATCACAGCTTTACGCGTTTAATCATAAGCAATCGAGTAAAATAATGTTGTTTCTATGACAAATTGAGTTCCAAAGTTGACATTTTAGACTCTGGTTCACTGATCTAATACATAGGTGTACTGGGGTACTAAATTGAGGATCCATAGTTGCTAAACAATAAAGAATATTGCGATAATTAGAACTTAGTTAATTTCTTATAGGATCATATGAGGGTGCTGTGCTAATTGTGATGCTTTTAATTAAAGGGACTGTCTAGTTCCCAAAATGAATCTTCAAAATGTTAAAACATATTTTGCAATGCTTAAAGTATAAAAAAAAAACTTACAGTTAGATTAATTAATGCAGAGTAATCAATGGGGGAGGGCACAGTAAAATGTTTCATCTAGGGGTAAGGCTTATTGGCATCTCGGTGCAGAATAGTTGGTGGATGTGGCTTAATGTCATGTCCCACCCTTTCCACATCTGGCGAGTGAGCAGAGAGAAAGTGTCGGTACCAGGAGACTGGACTGTGGCATGTTCTGTGATGAGACATCTTTAAATAGTTTATCACAAATCCAGTAAATGTTTGCATGAGTGACAGACAATACCAATATCGCACTGAATGTGAGGTTGTCACAAATGTTTGCTGAGAGAATCATTAATGAGATCCTGTACTCTGAAGCATTCAATATTGCTTTTCCAAAAAATGTAGAATGCTTTTTCTCCACATTGTGAGCACCCTGGGGAAAATACTATACATTTCTCATCCTCTGTTGATGGGAAAATACATACACAGATTCCCTTAAAATGAATGATATGATTATGCACAAGTACGATAGTTTTCATCACCTAAATAATTCGACATATATTCAATGTTACAAAGGATATATATTGTTTTCCTTTTCAGCATTGCATTCTGTGTTGAAGGGTCAGAAACAAAATATTCCCTGTTCACTAATTCCAATATATTGGCTTTCAAATGAAAACAAAAACAAACAGTAACAATTTGTCTATTTTGTTGTGTATTATAACATAATAATAGTCCTGCTGATACCTGGTTTACCCTGCTGTGCCTAATGTTATCCTTATCTTGGCAAGTTGGTAAAGAACTAAAACAGTCCACACAGTTCATATTCAAATGTATAGGGCAAGGACATATATACATTTTCATCAAGTCTATCTATAAATCCAGACATTGTTTGAACAAAACATTCTTTGTGTGCCCTTTTTCAAGTGGGGGGTGTGTCATGTACCCAGTGGTGCAAGATTGAGTGTATCTGAGCTTATTTTTATTACCCTGATAGTTCTTATTCCCATTACCCAAAATTGCTAGCTCTGAGGTTAGTTTGTGCAGTGGTATTCCCACTTATCTGCAAAGGGTCAGTGTGGATGTCCAAAACAGTGTTAGTTGCAGACACTGTCAGAAGCAATGAAACAGATCTCCTCGGGGGTCCTCACATTTCTGGCATTTTGACTCTGCCCCATTCTACCAAGATGGAGAGGTACATAAAAAGCATAGTGTACTATTTCCAGTAACATATTTCTCTATATAAGGTAAGAATGTATTCCCCTGAATTGGCAGAACACAGTTGTCTGTGTCTAGTATCTTCAAGCGTTAGATCTTTTATTCGCATTACGCAGGGTGAAGTTTGTTCTTTTAGCAAGGTTGTCCTACACAATGTGTAGTTAAGTTGGGGAAAAGAAACATTCCTCTCACCTCAACTCACTTTTTAGTGATTAGATCCCAGTATAGCTATAGAGTGTTCGATTTACAATACAGTTCCATATAGTTGTTTCTGAATTCGTTTTTTTTTATTGCTTAGTAGTAAATATAAGGTTGTAATAGATTTTGTTATTAACAAGCAGTAAATCATTTTAACACATATACAGTGTAGTCAGTTGGTTGTTGAACACATTCCAGTGTTGTGTTGGCATGTGGTGTTTTGGCTTCATATGGTACTCTAGGCCATTAGGGTTGCCACCTGGCCGGTATTTTACCGGCAGGCCGGTAAAAAATTGGCACCAGGCCAATGTTAAGTCTATGGAGACAGTACCAAGGCCGGTATTTTTTTGAAGAAAAGGTGGAAACCCTATAGGCCATAGACAAAGTTCTAGATTGGAAGACCTTGGATTTAAGATTCTAAAAGACATCTAAAGTTACTTCATTAGAGGAAGAGAGATGAGTCTCCTTAGAAGAAGCAAGGGTTACACAAATAGTGAGCCCTTAACCCAAGTAAACCCGACGTGTATCTTTAGAGATATATATGGGAGTTTAAGTTCGGCTCAGCCGGTGCATGCTGACAGTGTCAGTGAACACAGTGCCAATCACATCAGCCATTTGCTTGATTGGGGCTTGCTAGTGCCAAGAACAACTCTCAATTTAAAAGGAGATCAACAGAAGGGAACTATGTAAGGTCACTGACAGGGCCCGACTACCTGTTTCCCAGGGAAGCATGGCAGCCATGAAAAAGTACACACCAGTTTATCCTCATACTAGAGTCAGTGATTTTTTTTCTGTGATAGAAGCACAAGTGAAAAAATAAGTTTAACAAATCTTACCTCAGACGTTCATTACTAACATATACCTAGCAACAATGCAACAAAGAAATATGGTGAGTTGCTGCTAAAAGCGAATATAAATTACTGGTTTGGAAGACACATACCAATGCAAAAGTTACTTTGGCATGTTTTTTTGCAAATCACTTTATGACAGGCACATAGTCGCTATGTGGGAACTGTGAAAAAAAACAGAAATCAAAATCTGACACCTTCCTGAGGTAAAAAATGATGTGCACAGCCTTAATTAAAAAAATAAAAAGGAATCACATAAAAGTCATTTCCACACCACCTCGTTTAATAATGACCCACCATACTGCATAACAATGACTCACACATTTTTTACAATATAACATTATAAAAATAACATCAGGAGCAAATAACTTGCCTAAAATATCCAAAATAAGGGTATACCAAGATAACGACCACACTAACGTTAAAACTAACGCACCCATTCGTTTTCATTAATAACCCATTCCAATCTATTTATCCAGCAGCCCCTCAAATATATCAATATATACGAACTGTGACCATACGTCCTAAATGTTAATCCTTGATCCATTATTTAATAGACCACTTTATATATTCTTTACATCAGCTTTAAGCAGTGTTTGTATTCACCCAAGTTTGCCCCACAATGCTTCACTTTCTACTGTTCAGGAAGCTGTAGCTCTTTAATCTCTAGCTTTTTAATTGCCAGGATGAAAGAGAACTACACCACTTACTGGATCAACACTGCAGCATTAGCAGATTCTTCGTACAGAAGCCAGCACATGTATTTTTAATTTCCTAGCAAGCCATCCACGCTACCATTACAGAAATGGAGTACACGGAAATGTTACAGGTGATATGTTAGATAACAGATTTCCCATGTTTAACCTTCTGAGTGCCACTGCCTTGACAAATATATATTGAAACCTTCTGCACTTGAAATGAGAGACTGTTCCATGTGAACTTGCATGGCTTGCAATGTATAGATGAAATGAGTCCATTTAATTTTATATTATTTAAATGTTATGAGATTTGTTTATGTCTGTATTTTATAGCAAATGGGGGCAACTATCTCTAATGCATTTTCTGGTCACTGACCATTACGGCTATTACCGTATTTGCTCGATTAAGAAAAATCTGAAAACTACCCCTCGTCTTATAATCGAGGTCTTCTTATAATCTGACCTTCTAAAAACGGAAATAATAACCCAGATTTATTATCAATGTAAAATGGAAAGATTATTCTATCTGGATAATTTAACTTTAAATGACTATTACAACATCTGGAATCCAGTCTTATCATTATATCATTTATCATTGATAAAAATCAAATCTAAACTTAATCCCCTAATTTGGTCCACTCACTATTGGGTTCCCCTCCCCCACATAATTATTCCAGCGTGCTATTCTACGGTGTTAAGATATCCCATTGAGATTATATTTAATGAATGTTCCTCCCGGGCATTAAATCTAACATATCTCCATCCATCCTCCGTAGTTCTCGACTTCATACCAACATAGAGTCCCTGACCTCTCTACACCTAAGTTTATTGTTTGCCTGTATGGCGAGAGCCTCTTGTCTTTATAGTTTGTTTGAAGATTAAAGATCTCTTATGTAGCTTGTACTAACTATGAGACAAGTTAGCGGTGATCGTAGGAATTGTTTTAGCAATCTAAATCTTTACCGCCTATGATACAAGAATCGCAGTCCTCCACTTAAAATTCTCGATTTCCACTTAAAATTCCCGATCTCACAATTATTTGTTATAAATTTGTGCTTACCGTTGTGGCCCCGACCATATAGACAGTTTGTATATGTTTGTAATTTGTCTTTATACTATGACTTTTGTAATGTATTACTGTTTACTGCAAAAATAAAAAGAAAACTAACAATATAATCTGACCTCAAATTGAGGTCAGATTATAAGAAACGGATCCAGGTCCCCAGCAGAGCTGCAGGGGACCTGGATCCCCCTCTCTAGCAGCAGGGGATGTCTGCGCAACGAGCGCAGACTCCCCTGCTTCCGCCCGGCACGACCGCCGGGGCTTCTGTGAAGAAGCCGGGTACTTCCGCTTTCGTCACAGAAGTCCTGGCGAGCGTGCCGGGCGGCAGCAGGGGAGTCTGCACTCGTCGCGCAGACATCCTCTGCTGCCCCACTAGCCACCAGGGAAAAGCGGACAGCTGGGGGTTGTCTGCACGATACGTGCAGACATCCTCCATGCTGCCCGACACGGCAGACTATTATGACGGACCAGCTGTCCGTCATAATAGACTGCCGTGTCGGGCAGCATGGAGGATGTCTGCAAGTATCGTGCAGACATCCCCCGGCTGCCCCCACTAGCCACCAGGGAACAAGGTAAGGGGAAGGGAGGGAGGGAGGGGTACAGAGAGACAGGGGGGACAGAGAGACAGGGGGGAGGGAGGGGGGCAGAGACAGAGTCAAGGGGAGGGAAGGGGTTAAGAGACAGAGACAAGGGGAGGGAAGGGGTTAAGAGACAGAGACAAGGGGAGTGAGGGGGTTAAGAGAGAGAAAAATGGGGGCAAGGGAAAGAGAAAGGCAGCATTGGCACTTAAAAAGAAATGAAAACTAGAAATACATTTTTTGATATCATAATTTTTTATTAAAAAAGCAATTTACATGTGAATATATACAAGTTGAACTTTTTTCCTATAGGGTATTCTTATATTCAGGCTTTTATTTTTTTTCCTAATGGAATATCCAAAGTTTGGGGGGTCGTCTTATAATCAGGGTCGTCTTATAATCGAGCAAATACGGTATTATCCATTTTCTGAAGAAAAAAAATTTGGTAGCAAAATAATGAATAGTCAGTGACTTTTACAAATGTGTGAATTTCTCTTATGGGGCTATTTACTAAAAGGTGAGTTACAGGTGAGAAGAGTTGAATATTTCATCTCTCCAGTTTAACTATACATTGTGCAGGGACAAACATGGTAGGTTTCCCTGCACAATGTATAGGTAAATTGGTGATATGAAATGTTCATCTGACCTCAATTCATCTGCCACTCATTTTTTAGTGAATAGCCCCCATAGCGTGTTACTTTATATAACGCCCATTAATATGAGATCATTCTTGGCCCTTTAAGAAGAAATAATGAATAGGAGTGATTTTCCTTTATCTACCTCTGGACTTGGCATATCCACCGACTGCACATGAGTGGTTAAACCGACATGCAACATGCCCGCAAATGTGAGCCTGAGCTGACACATGCCAACCGGCTGTGCATTTCCGAACGAAAGGCTGACGAAGAAACGTGACAGGGGTCACATATTGAGACTATGATAAAGGTTTTGGCTCAAAACAATAACTTTAAATTCATACAATTTCTATCAGTTCTTCAAGACAGCTTTATTTGGATTTTCATTTACCATGCATTTATTTACTCATTCATTTAAAAATGACCTGTAAGTTGTAGATACGATCTGGAGTTTTAGCAGTTACCTGCTGGAGCTCCAAGTAAAACCATTCTCCTCTGGGCAGATGCGTGATGTTCAGATTTGTCGGTGTAGCCCTACTTTGAGGTGCAGGTCTGCTCATTTTTAGTAAGGACTGTCAACTTTAATGCAACCAATTCTGCCCATTTTGTGTTCTGGTCCAACCTACTATCACCATTGCTTTTGTGCCTCCAGGAAAAGAGAAAGATGTAGATCTCCAAGCAACTTTCTAACTCTCCAACATTCCAAGATATGTAAAGTATATTTAATTTGCAATCTAATGCATGTGCTGGAGCACTATTGTCCAGGAATTAAACAGGAAGGCAGCATTAAAATAGAGAAGCTCCGGTTGTGGGGCAAGACACTACTAGTGAGTTGTCAGATGGATGTCAGTGTGCTGATTATTTTCACACTATTTTGTAGGGTTCCTAGCTATGCTTGCAATGTTTCTGGTGGTCCTATAGCAGTAGTAGGAATTGTTTGTGGTATCTATTTTCTGGAGTTTGTGATGGACAATTTAATCATCTTTCAGAGGCCATGGACACTGGCATGCTTGTATGGGCAATAATGTGGGCAGTTCGACTAGGTAATAGAGGAAGTATGGTTTTTCACTTAGCTCAGTGATGTATCAATAGCATCATAGCCAGGAACGGATCATATGTCATCCAGAGAATAAGATTTGAAACATCCGATGCCCAAGTACTGGGAACACAGGTCTAAATGGTATGGTATATGTGGCTGGTAAATCAGTTACATCAGTGGTCAAGACAACATGGTCTCTGTGGCACGTTCATAAGACTCATTGGAGCTGAGATGTTCTAGAATCACATAAACAAATTCACATTTAAAAAAACAGGAATGCAGGTCAAAGCAGTGCTACCCGCCATGTAGTCAGTGTAGCCTGATTGCTGTTTTTTTTTTCAGTGCCGCCCCCCAAAATTTGCCGCCCTAGGCATCCGCCTAGGATGCCTCGTGGTAAATACAGCACTGGCAATACATCAAACTTGTGAATGATATGAAATATGGATTTTGATCCGTTAGTTTATCTCTGAAATGTTACTCCTTGAAGGATCTGGGTGCAATCTACATGGTGTATCATGTACAAAGTTTGTGTACTTATTATAAAATGTAATAAAAAAAAATAACAACAACAATAAAAAACACAACTCCCACCACTTTTCACTATGGACCATTAGCAGTTTTTGAATAATTACATTGATTTGCTAACACTTTTAACACAGGACACTTTGATTTATGGGCTTTAAAAACAGGAAGCATTAAAAACTTTCATTTGCAAATGTTGCTTATTAAAATTACTACTGTATCTTTACTGGAACATGTCATTAGCATATCATATTTCCCTAGTAGCTGTGATTATTCCTTCCAAACTCAAAATGGCTATTTCGGGAGTGAGAGCTAGAGATAATTGTTTGTGAATTTCAATAATGCATTTTAAATTTAAAAGTTTGTAAGCAGCACAGCCGTTGAATGAAGCCAGTGCACAATCACTGTCACTTAGCAACATGATTTGTACTAACTACCAAAGTCATTGTTATGCTGCTAGCACTTGCAATAATTGGATATTATATCAAGGCTTCCAAATACATAATACATTTACATTTCAATATAATTTCACTTGCCTAATGTGAAAATAAGTAAATATTCTAGGCGATTATTCTATTCAACACAGAATGTCAATATATTGTGCCAGGAATTGTGCATTCCTATTCTAAGACAGACAATTAGAAAATAGTAAATACAGCAAATATAAATATTGAACATTCTAAGTATTCCTAAAGCCCTTCCTGACGCTAGGACATTCTATGCCGTCCTATTTTACTGCCTCAAAAGATGTTATGATGGCATAGCGTTCAGCGTTTAACAGCTCATCGTGTCTACCCGCGATTATCTGTGCTCGGATCCCGCTGCAGGAACTTGCAGCAGGATCTCACCTGTAAGATGAGGCCACTATTGGTCTCAGACTGACAGGGAAAATTAAGCTGATGCGCAAAGCAGGCACCGGGTTCCATTTTACTCAATCGCGCCGTGCCGGAAGTTCGTGATTTTTTTGGCAGGGACCTACAGTCTCTTATCTCAACTGATGGGTCACAACCTAAAAGTGGTTTGCAAGGTGTCAGGTCCGCACTGCCTCCCGTCACCAACCACATCTGAGCCCTGGGGCTAAGCGGGTCCCACGGCCAGGATCTACTGTCTCCCGCATCTCCAGCAATCGGTCCCTCGTTCGGTGCGCGCGCGACACTGGCTGCTAGCACGCACCCACCGTAATTCTGTGGCTTTCCTTTCCCGAGCATCACTATGGAGACGGGCAGTGGGATGCGTGTCTCACACGTCATGGGGCTGAGCTACGGCCCTTTAAAACGGCAGCGCGCGCTATTCAAAATTTCTTGAGTATTACTCTTAGCTTGCTTCAGTGTTTGTTACCGTTTTCCTGGTTTTTTGACTCAGCTCGTTATTTGGACTTCCCCTGCTTCTGGCTCCCGACCCGGCCTGTTTACTCGGATCTGGCTTGTTTCCTGACCTCCCTGCTCTCCGTGCTCCCGACCCGGCTAGTTATTTTAGATATTGCTCCTTCTCTGGCTTCATTACCTGGACTCCTCCTCACCATCCCTGTTCAGGCACCTGTGCCCCCTCTCCTCATCCCTCAGACGCTTGTGCCTGTTGTCACTGCTGAAATCTGTTTAATCTTCCAATATTGTGATACCTGGCAAGGGCTGTCACTTCTGCAACTGGGGCTCCACTACTGAATCACGGTACGTACGTATTGTGGTGTTACAGTGTGCTTCAACATTGTCACAAAGTCTAACTTTTGATTGGGTTGGAGGAACAATGATGTAGCGATGCAGTCAGGGTTCTACCATGACCTCCTGACTCATGCACTTACAAGTCCTAATTTTTGTGCTCATTTACCTCCTTTAGAGACCCCCTACCTTTGTTTGCTTGTATTTCTTCCCCTCTTTTGGTGTCAGATGGGCTCTATAACATGTGCAACAAACTGTTAAAACTGTTAAATACCTGCAGTTAATTGCCTTTGAATTGGATTTGGATGACTGTTTTCTGAGGGCTGCCTCTTCTGTTCCTGTTCATCTGCTGAAGCTCATTTGAATTACTACCCTCTCCCGGAATTGGGAAACTGAACCTGAAAGGCTCAACCAGCCAGGGGAAGTGGCTTTCAACATCTCCTGAGAACTTCTAGCTACAGCATAATTACCACAGCTAAGTTGCCCTCTTCAAGGGCCCACTCCTCTTTAGTTACCATCTCAAGGGTTTGGTACTTTAGTCCCCCTCTCAATGATTTACTGCTTTAGTCACCCTCTCTAGGGATTACTGCTTTAGTCACCCTACCTAGGGTTTACTGCTTTAGTCTTCCTCTCTGGGGTTTACTGCTTTAGTCACCCTCCCTAGGGTTTACTGCTTTAGTCACCCTCCCTAGGGTTTACTGCTTTAGTCTTCCTCTCTTGGGTTTACTGCTTTAGTCACCCTCCCTAGGGTTTACTGCTTTAGTCATCCTCTCTGGGGTTTACTGCTTTAGTCACCCTCCCTAGGGTTTACTGCTTTAGTCACCCTTCTCAGGCCTCACCTTTATCTAAGGCCTCACCCCTTGTGTTCCTTTCGCTACTGCTACCTCTGCTTTTTATACAGTCCTTGCTATAGATCTTTGTTTTGCAGTTCCTAGTAAAACGATTTTCTTATACTGCTGTTCCTTGCTTAAGTCCCTTTTTGTCTCTGCTACAGTCCTTATTCCAATCCTTATTTCTTCATTTCAATATCTGTTCCCAACCTTGCACAATGAATAATACCATGCAACCAGACACCTCATCTCTCCGTGCACTGAAACTCCGACCTGACCAGGTAAAGGCCCTGATAGATGCACTTAGCGTTCACTGCCTGAAGCTGAGAAACCCGCCAAGGAACAGATGGCGTCATTTCAATAATGTCGTTGATATCTCTTTCAGTAACCCCTCTAGGTATAGTAAACAGCCAAGGCTTCGCCATTTACTTTAGGGATACAATTTCAAAAATTACCTTAGCTGGGTCAAGTGAAGTTTGTTGTGGCAGATCCAAAGCAGTGAGTGTTTATTGTACCTATCTTTGTGAGAGTGGCTTCTCAGCTGTGGTCCAACTGAAGACAACATATAGGAACAGAATGGACACTGAACACAACCTCAGAGTTGCTTTGACTACCGTCAGCTCAGACTCTGAGACACTCATCAGGAGCATCAACATTTCCTCATCTTTCCTATTAGTACTAATTAGTCTTGTATGTGTCAATGGCACTTTATTTTATTGGGTTTTTAGCTCAATAGCACTTTTAGTGTCACTTGCACTATGATTACTGCATTATTCATTTTGTGAAGAAGCGCTGTTGAATTTGACCAAGGACAAATGTGGATCTTGAGGTTAGACAGGTTGAGAACCACTGGTCTAAATCACTTTGGCTACTGAAATTCTGAGTACTGGCTCTCAATAAATAAAAAAAAAATGCATATACAATTTAAGCATAAATAAACTTGGAACAAATGCTGAATAGATGTGCAACTATATTAGTCATATACACTAACTTACTCCACTTTAAAACAATCGTTATTAAAGGCTCCCTGTAAGCGACACTATATAAATACTTTATAAATAAAGTATAAAGCACCTTTACCCGATTCCAGTGTCCACCAGACCAGGTGACTTAGACAAAAATATACAGCTAGCAGACAAGATGCCACTAACTAATATAAATATCACTGATGCAAAAAATATACATCACTAATTATTTAAATCAGTTAGTGGCGACTGGTCTTCTAGCAATATATTTTTGTCCAAGCGACCTTGCTAGGGAGACAGGTAAAGGTGCTTTATTTATGTAGTATTTATATAGTGTGGCTTACAGAGGAGCCCTATAATAAGATTTTGCTCTCTGTTTTGTTTATTTTAAAGGGTAGTCTAGGTATATATAATAATACAGTTGTACACCTACTCAGTACTTGCTGCAAGTTTATTTATGCTGTAAGTTTATTTGTATTTTTTTTTTTATTTGTGGGAAGGATTGTATGGGCATATATATTAAATAAATAGCTATTTGTACAACTAAATATTATATTAGGTAAAAGAAATTCATGCACAAATTACACAACTTGAAAATTGCTAATAACAAGCATATTTAACGGCTTTAAAATTATATTGTAGCGAATACCATGTCAATCAGCTTTAAATGCATACACTTTATATATCATGCCAATCAGCTCTTAATGCATACATTGTTCTCTCCAGCAATCCCTTTTAAGCATTAACATTTGGAAGATGCATTTTGAGCACTAGACAGTCCCTTTAAAGATGGTCATGCATACACAAATCAGCTAGGTTGAACTCCCTTTTTAAATTATCCTTTTATTTTGTGTGAGATACAGGTTCAAATTCAAGCAGTAGAAGATTGGCTTCTTGGAGTCTATGCTTGCTGGCATGACCTTTAAACTAATCGAAGCCCCTCCTATTGGTTCTGATATGACAGACCAATAGAGGAACACCACTCATACCCATGAGCAGATACTGGAAACGGCCAAAGGCTAGTCTTCACTATGTTAACACTTTAAAAGATCTAGGAAATTGCACATCATCATACTATAGACTTCATATTTGCATACACAAAAAAAAAACACAATATGCAAGACTCTTTGATGTAGCACAACAGGATGGTAATAGCAACATGGGATCAAGTAGGCTGACTGCTTTGCAAAGTGGTGGCCACATGGAGAAAAGAAGCTAAGTGATCCATTATAACTACGTCTGTTGCATTTTTATTCTAAATAAAATCAATACTCCACTCTTCTCTCTTCATAGTATTGTATTTCCCTTTAACTAATGAAGTAAAAGGAATGCTTTATTTCTATAGCATCCCCTCCCCTGAACAGTAACATTTGAGTGCCATTTAAAAAGCATTTGACAAGGTAAAGTCATTTTCCATAACTTTCATATGAAAACAAATCTATAAGATCCTGGCTTGCATAAAACTATTGCACACACCAACAGCCCTTTCATCCTAGTCATAGATGATACTGTTGGTGTATACTCACGGAAGGTCTCTTCTACAAGCATAAATGAGAGACCAAAACAAAATGACTAAATATATGAACAATACATGTTTCGGTCTTAAGGGTTACACGTACATCTTCAATCTTTATCTTTCTTATATTTCCCCACTTATATGGTATTATCCTTTTACATACTTGCACAAAGTAGCTAATGCTAGGGGAACAAATCAGTGGGTGGGTCCTTGAAAGGGATATGTCTTTGGGGGTCTGATTTCTTTCCTTGGATTTTAACAAAAGTTAGTCTTATTTGAATGGCTTAATATTCAAGGGGTAACTAATGCATGCTTTGAAGTATTAAGTCGTAAGCATGCAAGGCAGAAAATGCTTGCTATTGCATATATATTTTCAATATATGCAAAAGTTTGCAAGTAACACAGATGCTTAAAGGTCCTATAGTCTATACTATTAAATGTACTATAGTCTATACTAAGTAAGACATGCAGGGTAACTACTTATTAAAAATACTGCTGCCAAAAATGACCAAATTAAAGATAAAAAATAACTCTAACTTTTCTCCAGCTATTTTCCCCAAATTTTTGTACAGATTTTATTTTTTTCTGATTAAAATCTTGTATAACAGTTAATAAACTGACTTAACCTCTGAGTTAAAAAAAAAAAAAAAAAAGAAGCAATCACAATCGGGTTACTAAACAGTTGTCAATTAGAGAACACATTGCTAACAACACACCTGTAATCTATAAGTGGTAATTAGAAGCATTTTATTCAGAACCTTAGTTCCATACTAAAAACACATGCACCAAGTTAATTTTTTAAAAATTCATAGTTTAAAAAATATAATAAAAGATAATGAAAAATACACATTGCAAAATATAAACTAATTATAAAAAAACAAAGGTATTTTATTGACTACTGTGTTATCAAAAATGATACAAATGTAGCAACACTTAACGCGTTTCCCGTCATAGGTGATTCTTAATCATGATTGGGCATCATCTATGAATTGAAACGCGTTGTGTTATTCTGCACCCTATTGGTACTGCCTCTGACATTGTTTCAAACAATTTCAGATCAGATATTAAGTGTTCATGTTATTAACATATACATATTCTAAATCCTCTTTGCCTCTGTTTGATTTTTGTGTTTGATGGTAGAAATTTCTGTGATTAGAAGAAGATGAACTTATCTGCTTTTAGTTAAGAAATAGGTGTGATATCATTGATGTGCTGTTCACCCACCAGTGAGGTGCAATACGAGGACCTGGGAGATACCTTTTCACTATATACAGTATGGGAGATATTGATATTCTTTGTTTTAAATACTATTTTAATAGACTATCTATTGTACCCTTTTGCACCATTACACTTGGTCCTTATTTGACACTAATTACATCTAAAAACCTCCCTGGCTGTGGCTAAATATCTCATTTACTATGTAATAAGTAAACCTAGGCATACCTTTGTGACATGTAGCACAGTATGTCATCGAATGATGTCACTGGGGCACCTAATAAATTACAGCTTTTGAAATAATTGAGTCATTGCTTAGACAAGCAAGACAGCATGAATATGTGTGACTCGTGGAGTACCACGTGTGCATTTAATTTTATTGTATTAATCAATGTTTGTGCTATCATTGGCGTCTGGATATTACTGTACCTGAAACATCGTCAGCCATGCACGTCAAATGACAGCCTGATCTCCGATATACTCCTTCACATTGGAGATATCAATGAATACTTTTTCCAGATTGAGAGGAAAATGTATGTGTCACTGATTTCTGGCCAGGAAGAGTGTGACCAAGAAATTAATGAGACTTCTGATAATACAGAAAACAAACTTGTTCAGCAGATATCAGAATGTGATGCTCTGAGGCCCCTCAATGATAACGTGGACGACCCTTTAATCTCCTGCAATATCCAGCATCAGAAACAGGTTAACGAACTGCAGGAAAAAATTGCTGACCTCACAAACCATTGTGCCTCCAAAGAAGAGGAAGTGAACAAGCTCGCTGGAAGGAATGAAGAATTAATGAAAGAGAAGAAGCATCTGATCCACAACTTGGACAAAAGAGCAGACAGTCTGTCCATCATGGAGGAAAAACTTTTCTTTAAAGACAAAACAATACAGGGCTTGAAAAATAAGATTGAAAACCTTCTGGAACAATGTGCCAGCGCTCAGACCACAAACATACAAACAATAAGAGAGAAACATCTGATAATGAAGGAGAATATTATGCTACGGAGCATTGTATCAGGCAACAAACAGGAGATAGAGGGTCTGACTAACAAGGTGAAGGAACTTGAGAAAGAGTTAGGAGATATGATAGTGGAATATGATGATCCTACAACCGAAGCTGCACAATTGGAAAGGGCAATTAGCTCTCATACTCGGACGCACAGGCTGGAGGTCTATATAACTGAGGTTAAACGGCAAAAATCTCAAGGATCAATGACCGATGATGCAGAGCTGCGGAACAGAGAGCATATTCAACTTTTGCAGGAGGTGGAGCATCTCAAGGCACAACAGGCCCAAGATAGAGGACTGATTAAACATCTGGAGAATCAGCTGGGTGTTGCTCTAGAAAAGACTGCAACCTTTGAAGATATGGCTGACACCGTTTGTGAAATTGAAGATAGATTAAGTGAGGCACATGATGAGCTGCGATCAAGGTTGAGAGAAATAGAATATCTGAGGACCAGACCAGAGTATGTAGTAACATACACGGAAAGGAGTATTCGCTTCAGATGTTAGGATGAGGACACAGAAAGCTGGGTTGACTATGTGTGATTTGAAACAACTTATTCTCCACACCCCTTTTTTCCATCAATGTCACCTATTATTTCATTTATTCAAAATGTGTACCTCATTCCCAAAAATAAAAAAAAAATAAAAAAAAATCTTGTATAACATATATATAGTGATGATCTGCATAGCTATGGTCTTACTTATATTACTAAATACAATATTTCTTGTTTTAAGAAAAGGATATGGAAGCGTATATGACTCATGCCATGCCACAAACAAAATTTAAAATAGCATGGTCTCAGGCAATACCAAACCTCTTTACCCATATGTCTATATTGTTTAACATCTCCCTGAATAAATTACATGCATTTATTTTGAAATTGTTGAAGAAGTTTATGTTGTGTTTTATCTCAGGGAAAGCTGAGATAATAACATAACAGCAAAAGGTTTAGTACAGGCCCGAGGCAGGTTATGGTGAGTGAGAAGTGTGAAGAATTTCTGGTGGGTTTCTGCAATACTTAGACAAACAACAATTTGAGGCATACTACACGGAGATTCTTAAATGTAACGTTATAATGAAACTGCTGACTATTGGATATTTGTGTTGCTTTTTTGTAATATGATTTTGTAATAGATTTTGTTTGCTATGCTAGTAGACAAAGAATTGGAGGTAAATTAATTGCATCCACCCTATTAGCGAAATCAAGACAAAAAAGGGAGGAGATAGACAAATATGCTTTAAAACAGCACTGATAGTTGTCTAACTGGCACCCCATGAAAAATAAGTTAGTCAGTCTAACATGAACATGGTCCCAATATCTTCACTATGGCATCAGAGCAGGGGCGTTGCTAGGCTCAAAAATGATCTGGGGCTATAGCCCACAGCTTTAATAATACTTAAAATACAATGATGTCTCATGATCGATAGGTAGACAGACAGAGGTACAGAATGCATAGGTATAGATATAGGATAGATGTAGATAGATATAGGTACATGATGATGCATGAGTACATATATGATACAGATGCATATATAGATAAAAATACAGGATGCATAGGTACAGATTTAGGCTATATGGACAGGTACAGGATCCATAGGTACGAATATAAGCTATTAGGACAGACACAGGTGCAGGATGCACAGGTACAGATATAAGATACAGGTATAGTAATGCATAGGTAAAGGTATAGATATAAGATAAAGGTATAGGATGCATAGGTACAGGTGTGGTCAGTCTTAAATATCCTAATATCTAGGATAACCTTATACCTGTCCCATGCATGCATAAACTCCTTCGCTGTATTAACCTCTACCACTTCTACTGGAAGGCTATTCCATGCACCCACCACCCTCGCAGCAAAAAAATATTACGTTTATAATCACAAAACAAAACCTGTAAAATATTAAATATTTCCAGCCTTTTCAAAAGCTTGAGGTAGACCCCAAATAGCTGGAGCTGGAGAAAAATATAACTAGTTGCATTTATGCCAGGGCTTGACGAACTTAACTGAGTTTTAGGAGCCAGTAAAAAATCTAGGAGCCAGACAACAGCACATACACACAATCACATGCAGTCATATACAGACACACATACACACTCATACATGCAGTCAGTCACATAGACACACACACTCATACACACAAACAGTCTGTCACATTCACTCGTACATGCATACATACATAGTCTGTCACATACACTCATACATACAGTCTGTCACATAGACACACACTCATACAGTGTCAGATACACTCATACATACAGTCTGTCACATAGACACACACTCATACAGTGTCAGATACACTCATACATACAGTCTGTCACAGAGACACACTCATACATACAGTCTGTCACAGAGACACACTCATACATACAGTCTGTCACTGAGACACACTCATACATACAGTCTGTCACAGAGACACACTCATACATACATTCATAGTCTCACACATACATAGTCTATCACATACATACGTACAGTCTGTCACATACATACAGTCTGTCACATACACTCATACACACACACACATATAGTCTGCCACATACACTTATACATACACACACACATACAGTCTGCCACATACACTCATACATACATCCAGTCTGTCACATAATCATGCAAGTGGTGTATTTAAAAAAATAAATAAATAAAATGTTGCTCAATATGTCCCCCCTCCCTGCTGCTATATCTCATTGCAGGGAAGGGGGCATTTCCGTTCCGCACAGACCATCACTAACCATCATTTGTCAGGGTTAATTTCTCCATCATTTGCCAGGGTTAATTTCTCCATAAAATGCCAGGGTTATTTCCCCACCATTTGTCAGGGTTAATTTCCCCACCATTTGCCAGGGTTAATTTCCCCACCATTTGCCAGGGTTAATTTCCCCACCATTTGCCAGGGTTAATTTCTCCATCATTTGCCAGGGTTAATTTCTCCATAATATGCCAGGGTTATTTATCCATCATTTGCCAGGGTTAATTTCTCCATCATTTGCCAGGGTTAATTTCTCCATAATATGCCAGGGTTAATTTATCCATCATTTGCCAGGGTTAATTTCCCCACCATTTGCCAGGGTTAATTTCTCCATCATTTGCCAGGGTTAATTTCTCCATCATTTGCCAGGGTTAATTTCCCCACCATTTGCCAGGGTTCATTTCCCCACCATTTGCCAGGGTTAATTCATACATCATTTGCCAGGGTTAATTTCCCCACCATTTGCCAGGGTTCATTTCTCCATCATTTGCCAGGGTTAATTTCCCCACCATTTGCCAGGGTTAATGTATCCATCATTTGCCAGGGTTATTCTGCCCATTAATGTCACCCTCCCTCCACCCCCTTCCCCAGTACTCACCTGTTGGAGATATTTATATAAAAATACATGGAGGTCCTACCTTGTGCAGCCTGTTCCTGGATGGGAGGTAAGTGGCAGGTCATAGAGGAGGCTTTTCTGCAGCCCCTGGAGCAGAGAGCAGCCTCTCCACAGCAGCACAGCATCCCTCGTGGTCTGTGCTGTGATCGAGGACACGTGGGTTCCTGCCGGTCACATGGGTTGGGGGCGGGGTTATCATAGTGACAGAGCAGGAAGCAGGGGAAGCTTCACAGACTCGGGGCTATGGTCAGGAGACTCGGGGCTCCAGCCCCAGTAGCCCCCCCCTAACGACGCCTCTGCATCAGAGTATATCACCAAATCCTTTTGGAGTATATCACCCGTTTCCCGCAACCTTTTCCATAACTGAGCTTTCTAAAAATCAAAAGTCAGATTAGGTAATTTTTCAGACATTTGATGCTCAACCTGCTACGGGTCTGGTAGCTGTCCCATATTTCCAATTTCAAGTCTTCGGTTTCTGACACTGCCCATGCTTTAAACTGGGATTTGTGTTCAAAGCTCAGTAGCAATACAGTAGAGTCTATTCACTAACAAGTGAACTTGACAAATGAACTAGAAAAAGACATTAGTAGCTGAGTTGATGAAATTTTCCAACTTGCCTATCTTTTGAACTCGGCTATCAATGCCTGATTCTTTCAGTTCACCATAGTTCACTTTATAACGAATAGACCCCAGTTTATCATGTTACATGAGACAAACTGTAGATGTGTTCTGTATTGTTTTGTTGGCTCTCTGTCTAATGCTAATAGAGTAGGAACACATTCTGAAAGTTTGAGCAATGTTCACTAACGACTCTTATTATTACATTAGGAGGTGTCAGAGTGTCACTCCTCATGAATCAAACAGTAACAAGGAAATAAAGGTAAAAAACACAACTATTTATTCATACAAGTTTAGAACCTACTGACTACTCAACGAAGACTAGTCAGAATCATTTAAATACCATGCATTAACTTTGAGCCTGGAAACTTTAGGCTCAATCTCATGTGAGTTTCATTACATTGGGAAGACTGTACATCGCTAGTAGTGCTGACATACTACATTATAAGATAATTATTATTGCCTTTTTTCTCTCTTGAGAAAGCCTATGCGGATTAAAGAAAAATAAATAAATATTTTGTATGATCTTGCGTACCCTCACTATTTTTACTGACTACTGACAACCTGGAAGAAGTGACTACCACCTGACGCATTTAACTAATTAGTCCTTCAACATACCTGCCACGTTTATTATTTATCACCAAGAGTTTTACTTTCTGACCTTTTCAGTACATATTTTTGTAGTCACAATTTCCTATTGGTCACAATACAAGTTGCAGTTGTTACATGTTAAGTTACAGGTTTTAAAAAAAAACATTGCATTTATTTATTATAGCTTTTTAGTTTTTTTCTTATGTACTTTTGTGTGCTTTTTCAGTATACCTTTTCCATGCCTTTCTGATGGTGATTGATTCTTCCCACCATGAAATCCTAATTTATGTGCAGTGAGGAGTCTCCCACAGAGATGCACTCTGCACATGTACAGGTTGTCAGTGATGCCACCAGTGACATCAAATAACTATCCTGCCACCTGCCCCAAAACACTGCTTTTAAAACAAAAACATGGAGGAAGGTATTAGCTTCTGAGTGAAATGTTTGACAAAAGTCCCATTTTTGGGGGTCATGTCTCATCACACAGGACATGAATTGTCTTGTCTTTCTGAAACCAGCATTCCTGCTGACTATGCACAGTGCATGGCTTAGTATACAGGCAACACATCTATTAGACATACATATTCTAAGTGGTAAGAAAATGACTGACATCACAAAACTCCTCCCCCTTATGGCTCTGCCACCTCATGTTCAGGGACCCTAAAGTAGGCAAATAGAGTGAAGCTTAACTGATTCTCTTGCAATATAAACAAAAGTAAATATAAATAAAAGGTATAGGGAAAGAATCTTTTAAAGAGATTCCCAAGTAGTCCCTGCATGCATATGTATGAAAACAACAATACTATGTACAGGATAAACACAAATTTAGTTTGATGCCTGGAATGTCCATTTAATTATTGTGAGACCTGGGGATATTGCCAAGTAAAAATGTCAACAGAGGCACAGTTTGGCAAAAGTACTTTTTAGTTACTTGTTAAAAGCAATTATTCTGAGATTTTGTTAGGTGCTGGGTGTTCTTCGGATCAAATTGGCTGTTAGACTTCACAGCACTTTAACATGCTACAGATTTTCTTATGTTGACAAAAACATGTGTTTTTAACATGCAAATACATCAATATAGGCAAACATATGTAAGATAAACATATTAAAGGTGCATAGACTAATGCAAAATAAACAAATTGAACTTCTCAAAGACCTAAACTGTTACATGACCCTTCCAACCACTTACACAAACAAATTTGCTTCAAATTCTTTTAAGTAAAGATTAAGTCTCATTAATAGCAGCTGGGGAGAATTTAGAGCTAAATTCCAATATTTCTTTGTGCATCACTAGTTCCATTTTACTCAATCGCGCCGTGCCGGAAGTTCGTGATTTTTTTGGCAGGGACCTACAGTCTCTTATCTCAACTGATGGGTCACAACCTAAAAGTGGTTTGCAAGGTGTCAGGTCCGCACTGCCTCCCGTCACCAACCACATCTGAGCCCTGGGGCTAAGCGGGTCCCACGGCCAGGATCTACTGTCTCCCGCATCTCCAGCAATCGGTCCCTCGTTCGGTGCGCGCGCGACACTGGCTGCTAGCACGCACCCACCGTAATTCTGTGGCTTTCCTTTCCCGAGCATCACTATGGAGACGGGCAGTGGGATGCGTGTCTCACACGTCATGGGGCTGAGCTACGGCCCTTTAAAACGGCAGCGCGCGCTATTCAAAATTTCTTGAGTATTACTCTTAGCTTGCTTCAGTGTTTGTTACCGTTTTCCTGGTTTTTTGACTCAGCTCGTTATTTGGACTTCCCCTGCTTCTGGCTCCCGACCCGGCCTGTTTACTCGGATCTGGCTTGTTTCCTGACCTCCCTGCTCTCCGTGCTCCCGACCCGGCTAGTTATTTTAGATATTGCTCCTTCTCTGGCTTCATTACCTGGACTCCTCCTCACCATCCCTGTTCAGGCACCTGTGCCCCCTCTCCTCATCCCTCAGACGCTTGTGCCTGTTGTCACTGCTGAAATCTGTTTAATCTTCCAATATTGTGATACCTGGCAAGGGCTGTCACTTCTGCAACTGGGGCTCCACTACTGAATCACGGTACGTACGTATTGTGGTGTTACAGTGTGCTTCAACATTGTCACAAAGTCTAACTTTTGATTGGGTTGGAGGAACAATGATGTAGCGATGCAGTCAGGGTTCTACCATGACCTCCTGACTCATGCACTTACAAGTCCTAATTTTTGTGCTCATTTACCTCCTTTAGAGACCCCCTACCTTTGTTTGCTTGTATTTCTTCCCCTCTTTTGGTGTCAGATGGGCTCTATAACATGTGCAACAAACTGTTAAAACTGTTAAATACCTGCAGTTAATTGCCTTTGAATTGGATTTGGATGACTGTTTTCTGAGGGCTGCCTCTTCTGTTCCTGTTCATCTGCTGAAGCTCATTTGAATTACTACCTTCTCCCGGAATTGGGAAACTGAACCTGAAAGGCTCAACCAGCCAGGGGAAGTGGCTTTCAACATCTCCTGAGAACTTCTAGCTACAGCATAATTACCACAGCTAAGTTGCCCTCTTCAAGGGCCCACTCCTCTTTAGTTACCATCTCAAGGGTTTGGTACTTTAGTCCCCCTCTCAATGATTTACTGCTTTAGTCACCCTCTCTAGGGATTACTGCTTTAGTCACCCTACCTAGGGTTTACTGCTTTAGTCTTCCTCTCTGGGGTTTACTGCTTTAGTCACCCTCCCTAGGGTTTACTGCTTTAGTCACCCTCCCTAGGGTTTACTGCTTTAGTCTTCCTCTCTTGGGTTTACTGCTTTAGTCACCCTCCCTAGGGTTTACTGCTTTAGTCATCCTCTCTGGGGTTTACTGCTTTAGTCACCCTCCCTAGGGTTTACTGCTTTAGTCACCCTTCTCAGGCCTCACCTTTATCTAAGGCCTCACCCCTTGTGTTCCTTTCGCTACTGCTACCTCTGCTTTTTATACAGTCCTTGCTATAGATCTTTGTTTTGCAGTTCCTAGTAAAACGATTTTCTTATACTGCTGTTCCTTGCTTAAGTCCCTTTTTGTCTCTGCTACAGTCCTTATTCCAATCCTTATTTCTTCATTTCAATATCTGTTCCCAACCTTGCACAATGAATAATACCATGCAACCAGACACCTCATCTCTCCGTGCACTGAAACTCCGACCTGACCAGGTAAAGGCCCTGATAGATGCACTTAGCGTTCACTGCCTGAAGCTGAGAAACCCGCCAAGGAACAGATGGCGTCATTTCAATAATGTCGTTGATATCTCTTTCAGTAACCCCTCTAGGTATAGTAAACAGCCAAGGCTTCGCCATTTACTTTAGGGATACAATTTCAAAAATTACCTTAGCTGGGTCAAGTGAAGTTTGTTGTGGCAGATCCAAAGCAGTGAGTGTTTATTGTACCTATCTTTGTGAGAGTGGCTTCTCAGCTGTGGTCCAACTGAAGACAACATATAGGAACAGAATGGACACTGAACACAACCTCAGAGTTGCTTTGACTACCGTCAGCTCAGACTCTGAGACACTCATCAGGAGCATCAACATTTCCTCATCTTTCCTATTAGTACTAATTAGTCTTGTATGTGTCAATGGCACTTTATTTTATTGGGTTTTTAGCTCAATAGCACTTTTAGTGTCACTTGCACTATGATTACTGCATTATTCATTTTGTGAAGAAGCGCTGTTGAATTTGACCAAGGACAAATGTGGATCTTGAGGTTAGACAGGTTGAGAACCACTGGTCTAAATCACTTTGGCTACTGAAATTCTGAGTACTGGCTCTCAATAAATAAAAAAAAAATGCATATACAATTTAAGCATAAATAAACTTGGAACAAATGCTGAATAGATGTGCAACTATATTAGTCATATACACTAACTTACTCCACTTTAAAACAATCGTTATTAAAGGCTCCCTGTAAGCGACACTATATAAATACTTTATAAATAAAGTATAAAGCACCTTTACCCGATTCCAGTGTCCACCAGACCAGGTGACTTAGACAAAAATATACAGCTAGCAGACAAGATGCCACTAACTAATATAAATATCACTGATGCAAAAAATATACATCACTAATTATTTAAATCAGTTAGTGGCGACTGGTCTTCTAGCAATATATTTTTGTCCAAGCGACCTTGCTAGGGAGACAGGTAAAGGTGCTTTATTTATGTAGTATTTATATAGTGTGGCTTACAGAGGAGCCCTATAATAAGATTTTGCTCTCTGTTTTGTTTATTTTAAAGGGTAGTCTAGGTATATATAATAATACAGTTGTACACCTACTCAGTACTTGCTGCAAGTTTATTTATGCTGTAAGTTTATTTGTATTTTTTTTTTTATTTGTGGGAAGGATTGTATGGGCATATATATTAAATAAATAGCTATTTGTACAACTAAATATTATATTAGGTAAAAGAAATTCATGCACAAATTACACAACTTGAAAATTGCTAATAACAAGCATATTTAACGGCTTTAAAATTATATTGTAGCGAATACCATGTCAATCAGCTTTAAATGCATACACTTTATATATCATGCCAATCAGCTCTTAATGCATACATTGTTCTCTCCAGCAATCCCTTTTAAGCATTAACATTTGGAAGATGCATTTTGAGCACTAGACAGTCCCTTTAAAGATGGTCATGCATACACAAATCAGCTAGGTTGAACTCCCTTTTTAAATTATCCTTTTATTTTGTGTGAGATACAGGTTCAAATTCAAGCAGTAGAAGATTGGCTTCTTGGAGTCTATGCTTGCTGGCATGACCTTTAAACTAATCGAAGCCCCTCCTATTGGTTCTGATATGACAGACCAATAGAGGAACACCACTCATACCCATGAGCAGATACTGGAAACGGCCAAAGGCTAGTCTTCACTATGTTAACACTTTAAAAGATCTAGGAAATTGCACATCATCATACTATAGACTTCATATTTGCATACACAAAAAAAAAACACAATATGCAAGACTCTTTGATGTAGCACAACAGGATGGTAATAGCAACATGGGATCAAGTAGGCTGACTGCTTTGCAAAGTGGTGGCCACATGGAGAAAAGAAGCTAAGTGATCCATTATAACTACGTCTGTTGCATTTTTATTCTAAATAAAATCAATACTCCACTCTTCTCTCTTCATAGTATTGTATTTCCCTTTAACTAATGAAGTAAAAGGAATGCTTTATTTCTATAGCATCCCCTCCCCTGAACAGTAACATTTGAGTGCCATTTAAAAAGCATTTGACAAGGTAAAGTCATTTTCCATAACTTTCATATGAAAACAAATCTATAAGATCCTGGCTTGCATAAAACTATTGCACACACCAACAGCCCTTTCATCCTAGTCATAGATGATACTGTTGGTGTATACTCACGGAAGGTCTCTTCTACAAGCATAAATGAGAGACCAAAACAAAATGACTAAATATATGAACAATACATGTTTCGGTCTTAAGGGTTACACGTACATCTTCAATCTTTATCTTTCTTATATTTCCCCACTTATATGGTATTATCCTTTTACATACTTGCACAAAGTAGCTAATGCTAGGGGAACAAATCAGTGGGTGGGTCCTTGAAAGGGATATGTCTTTGGGGGTCTGATTTCTTTCCTTGGATTTTAACAAAAGTTAGTCTTATTTGAATGGCTTAATATTCAAGGGGTAACTAATGCATGCTTTGAAGTATTAAGTCGTAAGCATGCAAGGCAGAAAATGCTTGCTATTGCATATATATTTTCAATATATGCAAAAGTTTGCAAGTAACACAGATGCTTAAAGGTCCTATAGTCTATACTATTAAATGTACTATAGTCTATACTAAGTAAGACATGCAGGGTAACTACTTATTAAAAATACTGCTGCCAAAAATGACCAAATTAAAGATAAAAAATAACTCTAACTTTTCTCCAGCTATTTTCCCCAAATTTTTGTACAGATTTTATTTTTTTCTGATTAAAATCTTGTATAACAGTTAATAAACTGACTTAACCTCTGAGTTAAAAAAAAAAAAAAAAAAGAAGCAATCACAATCGGGTTACTAAACAGTTGTCAATTAGAGAACACATTGCTAACAACACACCTGTAATCTATAAGTGGTAATTAGAAGCATTTTATTCAGAACCTTAGTTCCATACTAAAAACACATGCACCAAGTTAATTTTTTAAAAATTCATAGTTTAAAAAATATAATAAAAGATAATGAAAAATACACATTGCAAAATATAAACTAATTATAAAAAAACAAAGGTATTTTATTGACTACTGTGTTATCAAAAATGATACAAATGTAGCAACACTTAACGCGTTTCCGGTCATAGGTGATTCTTAATCATGATTGGGCATCATCTATGAATTGAAACGCGTTGTGTTATTCTGCACCCTATTGGTACTGCCTCTGACATTGTTTCAAACAATTTCAGATCAGATATTAAGTGTTCATGTTATTAACATATACATATTCTAAATCCTCTTTGCCTCTGTTTGATTTTTGTGTTTGATGGTAGAAATTTCTGTGATTAGAAGAAGATGAACTTATCTGCTTTTAGTTAAGAAATAGGTGTGATATCATTGATGTGCTGTTCACCCACCAGTGAGGTGCAATACGAGGACCTGGGAGATACCTTTTCACTATATACAGTATGGGAGATATTGATATTCTTTGTTTTAAATACTATTTTAATAGACTATCTATTGTACCCTTTTGCACCATTACACTTGGTCCTTATTTGACACTAATTACATCTAAAAACCTCCCTGGCTGTGGCTAAATATCTCATTTACTATGTAATAAGTAAACCTAGGCATACCTTTGTGACATGTAGCACAGTATGTCATCGAATGATGTCACTGGGGCACCTAATAAATTACAGCTTTTGAAATAATTGAGTCATTGCTTAGACAAGCAAGACAGCATGAATATGTGTGACTCGTGGAGTACCACGTGTGCATTTAATTTTATTGTATTAATCAATGTTTGTGCTATCATTGGCGTCTGGATATTACTGTACCTGAAACATCGTCAGCCATGCACGTCAAATGACAGCCTGATCTCCGATATACTCCTTCACATTGGAGATATCAATGAATACTTTTTCCAGATTGAGAGGAAAATGTATGTGTCACTGATTTCTGGCCAGGAAGAGTGTGACCAAGAAATTAATGAGACTTCTGATAATACAGAAAACAAACTTGTTCAGCAGATATCAGAATGTGATGCTCTGAGGCCCCTCAATGATAACGTGGACGACCCTTTAATCTCCTGCAATATCCAGCATCAGAAACAGGTTAACGAACTGCAGGAAAAAATTGCTGACCTCACAAACCATTGTGCCTCCAAAGAAGAGGAAGTGAACAAGCTCGCTGGAAGGAATGAAGAATTAATGAAAGAGAAGAAGCATCTGATCCACAACTTGGACAAAAGAGCAGACAGTCTGTCCATCATGGAGGAAAAACTTTTCTTTAAAGACAAAACAATACAGGGCTTGAAAAATAAGATTGAAAACCTTCTGGAACAATGTGCCAGCGCTCAGACCACAAACATACAAACAATAAGAGAGAAACATCTGATAATGAAGGAGAATATTATGCTACGGAGCATTGTATCAGGCAACAAACAGGAGATAGAGGGTCTGACTAACAAGGTGAAGGAACTTGAGAAAGAGTTAGGAGATATGATAGTGGAATATGATGATCCTACAACCGAAGCTGCACAATTGGAAAGGGCAATTAGCTCTCATACTCGGACGCACAGGCTGGAGGTCTATATAACTGAGGTTAAACGGCAAAAATCTCAAGGATCAATGACCGATGATGCAGAGCTGCGGAACAGAGAGCATATTCAACTTTTGCAGGAGGTGGAGCATCTCAAGGCACAACAGGCCCAAGATAGAGGACTGATTAAACATCTGGAGAATCAGCTGGGTGTTGCTCTAGAAAAGACTGCAACCTTTGAAGATATGGCTGACACCGTTTGTGAAATTGAAGATAGATTAAGTGAGGCACATGATGAGCTGCGATCAAGGTTGAGAGAAATAGAATATCTGAGGACCAGACCAGAGTATGTAGTAACATACACGGAAAGGAGTATTCGCTTCAGATGTTAGGATGAGGACACAGAAAGCTGGGTTGACTATGTGTGATTTGAAACAACTTATTCTCCACACCCCTTTTTTCCATCAATGTCACCTATTATTTCATTTATTCAAAATGTGTACCTCATTCCCAAAAATAAAAAAAAAATAAAAAAAAATCTTGTATAACATATATATAGTGATGATCTGCATAGCTATGGTCTTACTTATATTACTAAATACAATATTTCTTGTTTTAAGAAAAGGATATGGAAGCGTATATGACTCATGCCATGCCACAAACAAAATTTAAAATAGCATGGTCTCAGGCAATACCAAACCTCTTTACCCATATGTCTATATTGTTTAACATCTCCCTGAATAAATTACATGCATTTATTTTGAAATTGTTGAAGAAGTTTATGTTGTGTTTTATCTCAGGGAAAGCTGAGATAATAACATAACAGCAAAAGGTTTAGTACAGGCCCGAGGCAGGTTATGGTGAGTGAGAAGTGTGAAGAATTTCTGGTGGGTTTCTGCAATACTTAGACAAACAACAATTTGAGGCATACTACACGGAGATTCTTAAATGTAACGTTATAATGAAACTGCTGACTATTGGATATTTGTGTTGCTTTTTTGTAATATGATTTTGTAATAGATTTTGTTTGCTATGCTAGTAGACAAAGAATTGGAGGTAAATTAATTGCATCCACCCTATTAGCGAAATCAAGACAAAAAAGGGAGGAGATAGACAATATGCTTTAAAACAGCACTGATAGTTGTCTAACTGGCACCCCATGAAAAATAAGTTAGTCAGTCTAACATGAACATGGTCCCAATATCTTCACTATGGCATCAGAGCAGGGGCGTTGCTAGGCTCAAAAATGATCTGGGGCTATAGCCCACAGCTTTAATAATACTTAAAATACAATGATGTCTCATGATCGATAGGTAGACAGACAGAGGTACAGAATGCATAGGTATAGATATAGGATAGATGTAGATAGATATAGGTACATGATGATGCATGAGTACATATATGATACAGATGCATATATAGATAAAAATACAGGATGCATAGGTACAGATTTAGGCTATATGGACAGGTACAGGATCCATAGGTACGAATATAAGCTATTAGGACAGACACAGGTGCAGGATGCACAGGTACAGATATAAGATACAGGTATAGTAATGCATAGGTAAAGGTATAGATATAAGATAAAGGTATAGGATGCATAGGTACAGGTGTGGTCAGTCTTAAATATCCTAATATCTAGGATAACCTTATACCTGTCCCATGCATGCATAAACTCCTTCGCTGTATTAACCTCTACCACTTCTACTGGAAGGCTATTCCATGCACCCACCACCCTCGCAGCAAAAAAATATTACGTTTATAATCACAAAACAAAACCTGTAAAATATTAAATATTTCCAGCCTTTTCAAAAGCTTGAGGTAGACCCCAAATAGCTGGAGCTGGAGAAAAATATAACTAGTTGCATTTATGCCAGGGCTTGACGAACTTAACTGAGTTTTAGGAGCCAGTAAAAAATCTAGGAGCCAGACAACAGCACATACACACAATCACATGCAGTCATATACAGACACACATACACACTCATACATGCAGTCAGTCACATAGACACACACACTCATACACACAAACAGTCTGTCACATTCACTCGTACATGCATACATACATAGTCTGTCACATACACTCATACATACAGTCTGTCACATAGACACACACTCATACAGTGTCAGATACACTCATACATACAGTCTGTCACATAGACACACACTCATACAGTGTCAGATACACTCATACATACAGTCTGTCACAGAGACACACTCATACATACAGTCTGTCACAGAGACACACTCATACATACAGTCTGTCACTGAGACACACTCATACATACAGTCTGTCACAGAGACACACTCATACATACATTCATAGTCTCACACATACATAGTCTATCACATACATACGTACAGTCTGTCACATACATACAGTCTGTCACATACACTCATACACACACACACATACAGTCTGCCACATACACTTATACATACACACACACATACAGTCTGCCACATACACTCATACATACATCCAGTCTGTCACATAATCATGCAAGTGGTGTATTTAAAAAAATAAATAAATAAAATGTTGCTCAATATGTCCCCCCTCCCTGCTGCTATATCTCATTGCAGGGAAGGGGGCATTTCCGTTCCGCACAGACCATCACTAACCATCATTTGTCAGGGTTAATTTCTCCATCATTTGCCAGGGTTAATTTCTCCATAAAATGCCAGGGTTATTTCCCCACCATTTGTCAGGGTTAATTTCCCCACCATTTGCCAGGGTTAATTTCCCCACCATTTGCCAGGGTTAATTTCCCCACCATTTGCCAGGGTTAATTTCTCCATCATTTGCCAGGGTTAATTTCTCCATAATATGCCAGGGTTATTTATCCATCATTTGCCAGGGTTAATTTCTCCATCATTTGCCAGGGTTAATTTCTCCATAATATGCCAGGGTTAATTTATCCATCATTTGCCAGGGTTAATTTCCCCACCATTTGCCAGGGTTAATTTCTCCATCATTTGCCAGGGTTAATTTCCCCACCATTTGCCAGGGTTCATTTCCCCACCATTTGCCAGGGTTAATTCATACATCATTTGCCAGGGTTAATTTCCCCACCATTTGCCAGGGTTCATTTCTCCATCATTTGCCAGGGTTAATTTCCCCACCATTTGCCAGGGTTAATGTATCCATCATTTGCCAGGGTTATTCTGCCCATTAATGTCACCCTCCCTCCACCCCCTTCCCCAGTACTCACCTGTTGGAGATATTTATATAAAAATACATGGAGGTCCTACCTTGTGCAGCCTGTTCCTGGATGGGAGGTAAGTGGCAGGTCATAGAGGAGGCTTTTCTGCAGCCCCTGGAGCAGAGAGCAGCCTCTCCACAGCAGCACAGCATCCCTCGTGGTCTGTGCTGTGATCGAGGACACGTGGGTTCCTGCCGGTCACATGGGTTGGGGGCGGGGTTATCATAGTGACAGAGCAGGAAGCAGGGGAAGCTTCACAGACTCGGGGCTATGGTCAGGAGACTCGGGGCTCCAGCCCCAGTAGCCCCCCCCTAACGACGCCTCTGCATCAGAGTATATCACCAAATCCTTTTGGAGTATATCACCCGTTTCCCGCAACCTTTTCCATAACTGAGCTTTCTAAAAATCAAAAGTCAGATTAGGTAATTTTTCAGACATTTGATGCTCAACCTGCTACGGGTCTGGTAGCTGTCCCATATTTCCAATTTCAAGTCTTCGGTTTCTGACACTGCCCATGCTTTAAACTGGGATTTGTGTTCAAAGCTCAGTAGCAATACAGTAGAGTCTATTCACTAACAAGTGAACTTGACAAATGAACTAGAAAAAGACATTAGTAGCTGAGTTGATGAAATTTTCCAACTTGCCTATCTTTTGAACTCGGCTATCAATGCCTGATTCTTTCAGTTCACCATAGTTCACTTTATAACGAATAGACCCCAGTTTATCATGTTACATGAGACAAACTGTAGATGTGTTCTGTATTGTTTTGTTGGCTCTCTGTCTAATGCTAATAGAGTAGGAACACATTCTGAAAGTTTGAGCAATGTTCACTAACGACTCTTATTATTACATTAGGAGGTGTCAGAGTGTCACTCCTCATGAATCAAACAGTAACAAGGAAATAAAGGTAAAAAACACAACTATTTATTCATACAAGTTTAGAACCTACTGACTACTCAACGAAGACTAGTCAGAATCATTTAAATACCATGCATTAACTTTGAGCCTGGAAACTTTAGGCTCAATCTCATGTGAGTTTCATTACATTGGGAAGACTGTACATCGCTAGTAGTGCTGACATACTACATTATAAGATAATTATTATTGCCTTTTTTCTCTCTTGAGAAAGCCTATGCGGATTAAAGAAAAATAAATAAATATTTTGTATGATCTTGCGTACCCTCACTATTTTTACTGACTACTGACAACCTGGAAGAAGTGACTACCACCTGACGCATTTAACTAATTAGTCCTTCAACATACCTGCCACGTTTATTATTTATCACCAAGAGTTTTACTTTCTGACCTTTTCAGTACATATTTTTGTAGTCACAATTTCCTATTGGTCACAATACAAGTTGCAGTTGTTACATGTTAAGTTACAGGTTTTAAAAAAAAACATTGCATTTATTTATTATAGCTTTTTAGTTTTTTTCTTATGTACTTTTGTGTGCTTTTTCAGTATACCTTTTCCATGCCTTTCTGATGGTGATTGATTCTTCCCACCATGAAATCCTAATTTATGTGCAGTGAGGAGTCTCCCACAGAGATGCACTCTGCACATGTACAGGTTGTCAGTGATGCCACCAGTGACATCAAATAACTATCCTGCCACCTGCCCCAAAACACTGCTTTTAAAACAAAAACATGGAGGAAGGTATTAGCTTCTGAGTGAAATGTTTGACAAAAGTCCCATTTTTGGGGGTCATGTCTCATCACACAGGACATGAATTGTCTTGTCTTTCTGAAACCAGCATTCCTGCTGACTATGCACAGTGCATGGCTTAGTATACAGGCAACACATCTATTAGACATACATATTCTAAGTGGTAAGAAAATGACTGACATCACAAAACTCCTCCCCCTTATGGCTCTGCCACCTCATGTTCAGGGACCCTAAAGTAGGCAAATAGAGTGAAGCTTAACTGATTCTCTTGCAATATAAACAAAAGTAAATATAAATAAAAGGTATAGGGAAAGAATCTTTTAAAGAGATTCCCAAGTAGTCCCTGCATGCATATGTATGAAAACAACAATACTATGTACAGGATAAACACAAATTTAGTTTGATGCCTGGAATGTCCATTTAATTATTGTGAGACCTGGGGATATTGCCAAGTAAAAATGTCAACAGAGGCACAGTTTGGCAAAAGTACTTTTTAGTTACTTGTTAAAAGCAATTATTCTGAGATTTTGTTAGGTGCTGGGTGTTCTTCGGATCAAATTGGCTGTTAGACTTCACAGCACTTTAACATGCTACAGATTTTCTTATGTTGACAAAAACATGTGTTTTTAACATGCAAATACATCAATATAGGCAAACATATGTAAGATAAACATATTAAAGGTGCATAGACTAATGCAAAATAAACAAATTGAACTTCTCAAAGACCTAAACTGTTACATGACCCTTCCAACCACTTACACAAACAAATTTGCTTCAAATTCTTTTAAGTAAAGATTAAGTCTCATTAATAGCAGCTGGGGAGAATTTAGAGCTAAATTCCAATATTTCTTTGTGCATCACTAGTTCCATTTTACTCAATCGCGCCGTGCCGGAAGTTCGTGATTTTTTTGGCAGGGACCTACAGTCTCTTATCTCAACTGATGGGTCACAACCTAAAAGTGGTTTGCAAGGTGTCAGGTCCGCACTGCCTCCCGTCACCAACCACATCTGAGCCCTGGGGCTAAGCGGGTCCCACGGCCAGGATCTACTGTCTCCCGCATCTCCAGCAATCGGTCCCTCGTTCGGTGCGCGCGCGACACTGGCTGCTAGCACGCACCCACCGTAATTCTGTGGCTTTCCTTTCCCGAGCATCACTATGGAGACGGGCAGTGGGATGCGTGTCTCACACGTCATGGGGCTGAGCTACGGCCCTTTAAAACGGCAGCGCGCGCTATTCAAAATTTCTTGAGTATTACTCTTAGCTTGCTTCAGTGTTTGTTACCGTTTTCCTGGTTTTTTGACTCAGCTCGTTATTTGGACTTCCCCTGCTTCTGGCTCCCGACCCGGCCTGTTTACTCGGATCTGGCTTGTTTCCTGACCTCCCTGCTCTCCGTGCTCCCGACCCGGCTAGTTATTTTAGATATTGCTCCTTCTCTGGCTTCATTACCTGGACTCCTCCTCACCATCCCTGTTCAGGCACCTGTGCCCCCTCTCCTCATCCCTCAGACGCTTGTGCCTGTTGTCACTGCTGAAATCTGTTTAATCTTCCAATATTGTGATACCTGGCAAGGGCTGTCACTTCTGCAACTGGGGCTCCACTACTGAATCACGGTACGTACGTATTGTGGTGTTACAGTGTGCTTCAACATTGTCACAAAGTCTAACTTTTGATTGGGTTGGAGGAACAATGATGTAGCGATGCAGTCAGGGTTCTACCATGACCTCCTGACTCATGCACTTACAAGTCCTAATTTTTGTGCTCATTTACCTCCTTTAGAGACCCCCTACCTTTGTTTGCTTGTATTTCTTCCCCTCTTTTGGTGTCAGATGGGCTCTATAACATGTGCAACAAACTGTTAAAACTGTTAAATACCTGCAGTTAATTGCTTTTGAATTGGATTTGGATGACTGTTTTCTGAGGGCTGCCTCTTCTGTTCCTGTTCATCTGCTGAAGCTCATTTGAATTACTACCCTCTCCCGGAATTGGGAAACTGAACCTGAAAGGCTCAACCAGCCAGGGGAAGTGGCTTTCAACATCTCCTGAGAACTTCTAGCTACAGCATAATTACCACAGCTAAGTTGCCCTCTTCAAGGGCCCACTCCTCTTTAGTTACCATCTCAAGGGTTTGGTACTTTAGTCCCCCTCTCAATGATTTACTGCTTTAGTCACCCTCTCTAGGGATTACTGCTTTAGTCACCCTACCTAGGGTTTACTGCTTTAGTCTTCCTCTCTGGGGTTTACTGCTTTAGTCACCCTCCCTAGGGTTTACTGCTTTAGTCACCCTCCCTAGGGTTTACTGCTTTAGTCTTCCTCTCTTGGGTTTACTGCTTTAGTCACCCTCCCTAGGGTTTACTGCTTTAGTCATCCTCTCTGGGGTTTACTGCTTTAGTCACCCTCCCTAGGGTTTACTGCTTTAGTCACCCTTCTCAGGCCTCACCTTTATCTAAGGCCTCACCCCTTGTGTTCCTTTCGCTACTGCTACCTCTGCTTTTTATACAGTCCTTGCTATAGATCTTTGTTTTGCAGTTCCTAGTAAAACGATTTTCTTATACTGCTGTTCCTTGCTTAAGTCCCTTTTTGTCTCTGCTACAGTCCTTATTCCAATCCTTATTTCTTCATTTCAATATCTGTTCCCAACCTTGCACAATGAATAATACCATGCAACCAGACACCTCATCTCTCCGTGCACTGAAACTCCGACCTGACCAGGTAAAGGCCCTGATAGATGCACTTAGCGTTCACTGCCTGAAGCTGAGAAACCCGCCAAGGAACAGATGGCGTCATTTCAATAATGTCGTTGATATCTCTTTCAGTAACCCCTCTAGGTATAGTAAACAGCCAAGGCTTCGCCATTTACTTTAGGGATACAATTTCAAAAATTACCTTAGCTGGGTCAAGTGAAGTTTGTTGTGGCAGATCCAAAGCAGTGAGTGTTTATTGTACCTATCTTTGTGAGAGTGGCTTCTCAGCTGTGGTCCAACTGAAGACAACATATAGGAACAGAATGGACACTGAACACAACCTCAGAGTTGCTTTGACTACCGTCAGCTCAGACTCTGAGACACTCATCAGGAGCATCAACATTTCCTCATCTTTCCTATTAGTACTAATTAGTCTTGTATGTGTCAATGGCACTTTATTTTATTGGGTTTTTAGCTCAATAGCACTTTTAGTGTCACTTGCACTATGATTACTGCATTATTCATTTTGTGAAGAAGCGCTGTTGAATTTGACCAAGGACAAATGTGGATCTTGAGGTTAGACAGGTTGAGAACCACTGGTCTAAATCACTTTGGCTACTGAAATTCTGAGTACTGGCTCTCAATAAATAAAAAAAAAATGCATATACAATTTAAGCATAAATAAACTTGGAACAAATGCTGAATAGATGTGCAACTATATTAGTCATATACACTAACTTACTCCACTTTAAAACAATCGTTATTAAAGGCTCCCTGTAAGCGACACTATATAAATACTTTATAAATAAAGTATAAAGCACCTTTACCCGATTCCAGTGTCCACCAGACCAGGTGACTTAGACAAAAATATACAGCTAGCAGACAAGATGCCACTAACTAATATAAATATCACTGATGCAAAAAATATACATCACTAATTATTTAAATCAGTTAGTGGCGACTGGTCTTCTAGCAATATATTTTTGTCCAAGCGACCTTGCTAGGGAGACAGGTAAAGGTGCTTTATTTATGTAGTATTTATATAGTGTGGCTTACAGAGGAGCCCTATAATAAGATTTTGCTCTCTGTTTTGTTTATTTTAAAGGGTAGTCTAGGTATATATAATAATACAGTTGTACACCTACTCAGTACTTGCTGCAAGTTTATTTATGCTGTAAGTTTATTTGTATTTTTTTTTTTATTTGTGGGAAGGATTGTATGGGCATATATATTAAATAAATAGCTATTTGTACAACTAAATATTATATTAGGTAAAAGAAATTCATGCACAAATTACACAACTTGAAAATTGCTAATAACAAGCATATTTAACGGCTTTAAAATTATATTGTAGCGAATACCATGTCAATCAGCTTTAAATGCATACACTTTATATATCATGCCAATCAGCTCTTAATGCATACATTGTTCTCTCCAGCAATCCCTTTTAAGCATTAACATTTGGAAGATGCATTTTGAGCACTAGACAGTCCCTTTAAAGATGGTCATGCATACACAAATCAGCTAGGTTGAACTCCCTTTTTAAATTATCCTTTTATTTTGTGTGAGATACAGGTTCAAATTCAAGCAGTAGAAGATTGGCTTCTTGGAGTCTATGCTTGCTGGCATGACCTTTAAACTAATCGAAGCCCCTCCTATTGGTTCTGATATGACAGACCAATAGAGGAACACCACTCATACCCATGAGCAGATACTGGAAACGGCCAAAGGCTAGTCTTCACTATGTTAACACTTTAAAAGATCTAGGAAATTGCACATCATCATACTATAGACTTCATATTTGCATACACAAAAAAAAAACACAATATGCAAGACTCTTTGATGTAGCACAACAGGATGGTAATAGCAACATGGGATCAAGTAGGCTGACTGCTTTGCAAAGTGGTGGCCACATGGAGAAAAGAAGCTAAGTGATCCATTATAACTACGTCTGTTGCATTTTTATTCTAAATAAAATCAATACTCCACTCTTCTCTCTTCATAGTATTGTATTTCCCTTTAACTAATGAAGTAAAAGGAATGCTTTATTTCTATAGCATCCCCTCCCCTGAACAGTAACATTTGAGTGCCATTTAAAAAGCATTTGACAAGGTAAAGTCATTTTCCATAACTTTCATATGAAAACAAATCTATAAGATCCTGGCTTGCATAAAACTATTGCACACACCAACAGCCCTTTCATCCTAGTCATAGATGATACTGTTGGTGTATACTCACGGAAGGTCTCTTCTACAAGCATAAATGAGAGACCAAAACAAAATGACTAAATATATGAACAATACATGTTTCGGTCTTAAGGGTTACACGTACATCTTCAATCTTTATCTTTCTTATATTTCCCCACTTATATGGTATTATCCTTTTACATACTTGCACAAAGTAGCTAATGCTAGGGGAACAAATCAGTGGGTGGGTCCTTGAAAGGGATATGTCTTTGGGGGTCTGATTTCTTTCCTTGGATTTTAACAAAAGTTAGTCTTATTTGAATGGCTTAATATTCAAGGGGTAACTAATGCATGCTTTGAAGTATTAAGTCGTAAGCATGCAAGGCAGAAAATGCTTGCTATTGCATATATATTTTCAATATATGCAAAAGTTTGCAAGTAACACAGATGCTTAAAGGTCCTATAGTCTATACTATTAAATGTACTATAGTCTATACTAAGTAAGACATGCAGGGTAACTACTTATTAAAAATACTGCTGCCAAAAATGACCAAATTAAAGATAAAAAATAACTCTAACTTTTCTCCAGCTATTTTCCCCAAATTTTTGTACAGATTTTATTTTTTTCTGATTAAAATCTTGTATAACAGTTAATAAACTGACTTAACCTCTGAGTTAAAAAAAAAAAAAAAAAAGAAGCAATCACAATCGGGTTACTAAACAGTTGTCAATTAGAGAACACATTGCTAACAACACACCTGTAATCTATAAGTGGTAATTAGAAGCATTTTATTCAGAACCTTAGTTCCATACTAAAAACACATGCACCAAGTTAATTTTTTAAAAATTCATAGTTTAAAAAATATAATAAAAGATAATGAAAAATACACATTGCAAAATATAAACTAATTATAAAAAAACAAAGGTATTTTATTGACTACTGTGTTATCAAAAATGATACAAATGTAGCAACACTTAACGCGTTTCCCGTCATAGGTGATTCTTAATCATGATTGGGCATCATCTATGAATTGAAACGCGTTGTGTTATTCTGCACCCTATTGGTACTGCCTCTGACATTGTTTCAAACAATTTCAGATCAGATATTAAGTGTTCATGTTATTAACATATACATATTCTAAATCCTCTTTGCCTCTGTTTGATTTTTGTGTTTGATGGTAGAAATTTCTGTGATTAGAAGAAGATGAACTTATCTGCTTTTAGTTAAGAAATAGGTGTGATATCATTGATGTGCTGTTCACCCACCAGTGAGGTGCAATACGAGGACCTGGGAGATACCTTTTCACTATATACAGTATGGGAGATATTGATATTCTTTGTTTTAAATACTATTTTAATAGACTATCTATTGTACCCTTTTGCACCATTACACTTGGTCCTTATTTGACACTAATTACATCTAAAAACCTCCCTGGCTGTGGCTAAATATCTCATTTACTATGTAATAAGTAAACCTAGGCATACCTTTGTGACATGTAGCACAGTATGTCATCGAATGATGTCACTGGGGCACCTAATAAATTACAGCTTTTGAAATAATTGAGTCATTGCTTAGACAAGCAAGACAGCATGAATATGTGTGACTCGTGGAGTACCACGTGTGCATTTAATTTTATTGTATTAATCAATGTTTGTGCTATCATTGGCGTCTGGATATTACTGTACCTGAAACATCGTCAGCCATGCACGTCAAATGACAGCCTGATCTCCGATATACTCCTTCACATTGGAGATATCAATGAATACTTTTTCCAGATTGAGAGGAAAATGTATGTGTCACTGATTTCTGGCCAGGAAGAGTGTGACCAAGAAATTAATGAGACTTCTGATAATACAGAAAACAAACTTGTTCAGCAGATATCAGAATGTGATGCTCTGAGGCCCCTCAATGATAACGTGGACGACCCTTTAATCTCCTGCAATATCCAGCATCAGAAACAGGTTAACGAACTGCAGGAAAAAATTGCTGACCTCACAAACCATTGTGCCTCCAAAGAAGAGGAAGTGAACAAGCTCGCTGGAAGGAATGAAGAATTAATGAAAGAGAAGAAGCATCTGATCCACAACTTGGACAAAAGAGCAGACAGTCTGTCCATCATGGAGGAAAAACTTTTCTTTAAAGACAAAACAATACAGGGCTTGAAAAATAAGATTGAAAACCTTCTGGAACAATGTGCCAGCGCTCAGACCACAAACATACAAACAATAAGAGAGAAACATCTGATAATGAAGGAGAATATTATGCTACGGAGCATTGTATCAGGCAACAAACAGGAGATAGAGGGTCTGACTAACAAGGTGAAGGAACTTGAGAAAGAGTTAGGAGATATGATAGTGGAATATGATGATCCTACAACCGAAGCTGCACAATTGGAAAGGGCAATTAGCTCTCATACTCGGACGCACAGGCTGGAGGTCTATATAACTGAGGTTAAACGGCAAAAATCTCAAGGATCAATGACCGATGATGCAGAGCTGCGGAACAGAGAGCATATTCAACTTTTGCAGGAGGTGGAGCATCTCAAGGCACAACAGGCCCAAGATAGAGGACTGATTAAACATCTGGAGAATCAGCTGGGTGTTGCTCTAGAAAAGACTGCAACCTTTGAAGATATGGCTGACACCGTTTGTGAAATTGAAGATAGATTAAGTGAGGCACATGATGAGCTGCGATCAAGGTTGAGAGAAATAGAATATCTGAGGACCAGACCAGAGTATGTAGTAACATACACGGAAAGGAGTATTCGCTTCAGATGTTAGGATGAGGACACAGAAAGCTGGGTTGACTATGTGTGATTTGAAACAACTTATTCTCCACACCCCTTTTTTCCATCAATGTCACCTATTATTTCATTTATTCAAAATGTGTACCTCATTCCCAAAAATAAAAAAAAAATAAAAAAAAATCTTGTATAACATATATATAGTGATGATCTGCATAGCTATGGTCTTACTTATATTACTAAATACAATATTTCTTGTTTTAAGAAAAGGATATGGAAGCGTATATGACTCATGCCATGCCACAAACAAAATTTAAAATAGCATGGTCTCAGGCAATACCAAACCTCTTTACCCATATGTCTATATTGTTTAACATCTCCCTGAATAAATTACATGCATTTATTTTGAAATTGTTGAAGAAGTTTATGTTGTGTTTTATCTCAGGGAAAGCTGAGATAATAACATAACAGCAAAAGGTTTAGTACAGGCCCGAGGCAGGTTATGGTGAGTGAGAAGTGTGAAGAATTTCTGGTGGGTTTCTGCAATACTTAGACAAACAACAATTTGAGGCATACTACACGGAGATTCTTAAATGTAACGTTATAATGAAACTGCTGACTATTGGATATTTGTGTTGCTTTTTTGTAATATGATTTTGTAATAGATTTTGTTTGCTATGCTAGTAGACAAAGAATTGGAGGTAAATTAATTGCATCCACCCTATTAGCGAAATCAAGACAAAAAAGGGAGGAGATAGACAAATATGCTTTAAAACAGCACTGATAGTTGTCTAACTGGCACCCCATGAAAAATAAGTTAGTCAGTCTAACATGAACATGGTCCCAATATCTTCACTATGGCATCAGAGCAGGGGCGTTGCTAGGCTCAAAAATGATCTGGGGCTATAGCCCACAGCTTTAATAATACTTAAAATACAATGATGTCTCATGATCGATAGGTAGACAGACAGAGGTACAGAATGCATAGGTATAGATATAGGATAGATGTAGATAGATATAGGTACATGATGATGCATGAGTACATATATGATACAGATGCATATATAGATAAAAATACAGGATGCATAGGTACAGATTTAGGCTATATGGACAGGTACAGGATCCATAGGTACGAATATAAGCTATTAGGACAGACACAGGTGCAGGATGCACAGGTACAGATATAAGATACAGGTATAGTAATGCATAGGTAAAGGTATAGATATAAGATAAAGGTATAGGATGCATAGGTACAGGTGTGGTCAGTCTTAAATATCCTAATATCTAGGATAACCTTATACCTGTCCCATGCATGCATAAACTCCTTCGCTGTATTAACCTCTACCACTTCTACTGGAAGGCTATTCCATGCACCCACCACCCTCGCAGCAAAAAAATATTACGTTTATAATCACAAAACAAAACCTGTAAAATATTAAATATTTCCAGCCTTTTCAAAAGCTTGAGGTAGACCCCAAATAGCTGGAGCTGGAGAAAAATATAACTAGTTGCATTTATGCCAGGGCTTGACGAACTTAACTGAGTTTTAGGAGCCAGTAAAAAATCTAGGAGCCAGACAACAGCACATACACACAATCACATGCAGTCATATACAGACACACATACACACTCATACATGCAGTCAGTCACATAGACACACACACTCATACACACAAACAGTCTGTCACATTCACTCGTACATGCATACATACATAGTCTGTCACATACACTCATACATACAGTCTGTCACATAGACACACACTCATACAGTGTCAGATACACTCATACATACAGTCTGTCACATAGACACACACTCATACAGTGTCAGATACACTCATACATACAGTCTGTCACAGAGACACACTCATACATACAGTCTGTCACAGAGACACACTCATACATACAGTCTGTCACTGAGACACACTCATACATACAGTCTGTCACAGAGACACACTCATACATACATTCATAGTCTCACACATACATAGTCTATCACATACATACGTACAGTCTGTCACATACATACAGTCTGTCACATACACTCATACACACACACACATACAGTCTGCCACATACACTTATACATACACACACACATACAGTCTGCCACATACACTCATACATACATCCAGTCTGTCACATAATCATGCAAGTGGTGTATTTAAAAAAATAAATAAATAAAATGTTGCTCAATATGTCCCCCCTCCCTGCTGCTATATCTCATTGCAGGGAAGGGGGCATTTCCGTTCCGCACAGACCATCACTAACCATCATTTGTCAGGGTTAATTTCTCCATCATTTGCCAGGGTTAATTTCTCCATAAAATGCCAGGGTTATTTCCCCACCATTTGTCAGGGTTAATTTCCCCACCATTTGCCAGGGTTAATTTCCCCACCATTTGCCAGGGTTAATTTCCCCACCATTTGCCAGGGTTAATTTCTCCATCATTTGCCAGGGTTAATTTCTCCATAATATGCCAGGGTTATTTATCCATCATTTGCCAGGGTTAATTTCTCCATCATTTGCCAGGGTTAATTTCTCCATAATATGCCAGGGTTAATTTATCCATCATTTGCCAGGGTTAATTTCCCCACCATTTGCCAGGGTTAATTTCTCCATCATTTGCCAGGGTTAATTTCCCCACCATTTGCCAGGGTTCATTTCCCCACCATTTGCCAGGGTTAATTCATACATCATTTGCCAGGGTTAATTTCCCCACCATTTGCCAGGGTTCATTTCTCCATCATTTGCCAGGGTTAATTTCCCCACCATTTGCCAGGGTTAATGTATCCATCATTTGCCAGGGTTATTCTGCCCATTAATGTCACCCTCCCTCCACCCCCTTCCCCAGTACTCACCTGTTGGAGATATTTATATAAAAATACATGGAGGTCCTACCTTGTGCAGCCTGTTCCTGGATGGGAGGTAAGTGGCAGGTCATAGAGGAGGCTTTTCTGCAGCCCCTGGAGCAGAGAGCAGCCTCTCCACAGCAGCACAGCATCCCTCGTGGTCTGTGCTGTGATCGAGGACACGTGGGTTCCTGCCGGTCACATGGGTTGGGGGCGGGGTTATCATAGTGACAGAGCAGGAAGCAGGGGAAGCTTCACAGACTCGGGGCTATGGTCAGGAGACTCGGGGCTCCAGCCCCAGTAGCCCCCCCCTAACGACGCCTCTGCATCAGAGTATATCACCAAATCCTTTTGGAGTATATCACCCGTTTCCCGCAACCTTTTCCATAACTGAGCTTTCTAAAAATCAAAAGTCAGATTAGGTAATTTTTCAGACATTTGATGCTCAACCTGCTACGGGTCTGGTAGCTGTCCCATATTTCCAATTTCAAGTCTTCGGTTTCTGACACTGCCCATGCTTTAAACTGGGATTTGTGTTCAAAGCTCAGTAGCAATACAGTAGAGTCTATTCACTAACAAGTGAACTTGACAAATGAACTAGAAAAAGACATTAGTAGCTGAGTTGATGAAATTTTCCAACTTGCCTATCTTTTGAACTCGGCTATCAATGCCTGATTCTTTCAGTTCACCATAGTTCACTTTATAACGAATAGACCCCAGTTTATCATGTTACATGAGACAAACTGTAGATGTGTTCTGTATTGTTTTGTTGGCTCTCTGTCTAATGCTAATAGAGTAGGAACACATTCTGAAAGTTTGAGCAATGTTCACTAACGACTCTTATTATTACATTAGGAGGTGTCAGAGTGTCACTCCTCATGAATCAAACAGTAACAAGGAAATAAAGGTAAAAAACACAACTATTTATTCATACAAGTTTAGAACCTACTGACTACTCAACGAAGACTAGTCAGAATCATTTAAATACCATGCATTAACTTTGAGCCTGGAAACTTTAGGCTCAATCTCATGTGAGTTTCATTACATTGGGAAGACTGTACATCGCTAGTAGTGCTGACATACTACATTATAAGATAATTATTATTGCCTTTTTTCTCTCTTGAGAAAGCCTATGCGGATTAAAGAAAAATAAATAAATATTTTGTATGATCTTGCGTACCCTCACTATTTTTACTGACTACTGACAACCTGGAAGAAGTGACTACCACCTGACGCATTTAACTAATTAGTCCTTCAACATACCTGCCACGTTTATTATTTATCACCAAGAGTTTTACTTTCTGACCTTTTCAGTACATATTTTTGTAGTCACAATTTCCTATTGGTCACAATACAAGTTGCAGTTGTTACATGTTAAGTTACAGGTTTTAAAAAAAAACATTGCATTTATTTATTATAGCTTTTTAGTTTTTTTCTTATGTACTTTTGTGTGCTTTTTCAGTATACCTTTTCCATGCCTTTCTGATGGTGATTGATTCTTCCCACCATGAAATCCTAATTTATGTGCAGTGAGGAGTCTCCCACAGAGATGCACTCTGCACATGTACAGGTTGTCAGTGATGCCACCAGTGACATCAAATAACTATCCTGCCACCTGCCCCAAAACACTGCTTTTAAAACAAAAACATGGAGGAAGGTATTAGCTTCTGAGTGAAATGTTTGACAAAAGTCCCATTTTTGGGGGTCATGTCTCATCACACAGGACATGAATTGTCTTGTCTTTCTGAAACCAGCATTCCTGCTGACTATGCACAGTGCATGGCTTAGTATACAGGCAACACATCTATTAGACATACATATTCTAAGTGGTAAGAAAATGACTGACATCACAAAACTCCTCCCCCTTATGGCTCTGCCACCTCATGTTCAGGGACCCTAAAGTAGGCAAATAGAGTGAAGCTTAACTGATTCTCTTGCAATATAAACAAAAGTAAATATAAATAAAAGGTATAGGGAAAGAATCTTTTAAAGAGATTCCCAAGTAGTCCCTGCATGCATATGTATGAAAACAACAATACTATGTACAGGATAAACACAAATTTAGTTTGATGCCTGGAATGTCCATTTAATTATTGTGAGACCTGGGGATATTGCCAAGTAAAAATGTCAACAGAGGCACAGTTTGGCAAAAGTACTTTTTAGTTACTTGTTAAAAGCAATTATTCTGAGATTTTGTTAGGTGCTGGGTGTTCTTCGGATCAAATTGGCTGTTAGACTTCACAGCACTTTAACATGCTACAGATTTTCTTATGTTGACAAAAACATGTGTTTTTAACATGCAAATACATCAATATAGGCAAACATATGTAAGATAAACATATTAAAGGTGCATAGACTAATGCAAAATAAACAAATTGAACTTCTCAAAGACCTAAACTGTTACATGACCCTTCCAACCACTTACACAAACAAATTTGCTTCAAATTCTTTTAAGTAAAGATTAAGTCTCATTAATAGCAGCTGGGGAGAATTTAGAGCTAAATTCCAATATTTCTTTGTGCATCACTAGTTTAGTAAAGAAGGATAATGTAAGACACAGTAGGAAGTAAGGAGAAAATATCATAATTCCTTTCCCAACAGCAGTGATGGCTAAACTTTGGCGCAACAGCTGTTATGGTCTACATTCCCTCTGACGCTCAGCCTGTCATTCGCTGGCATAGCATCATGGAAAATAGATGTTCTAGAATTAAAAATACAACTTATAAAACTCAAGACATCTTGAGATTGTTAGGTTTTTTTCTCATGCAAAAGAAACCTATATTTCGTTTCAGTGCTGTTATGCGGATTTTTCTTTAAAAAAAAAAAAAAAATAGTACACCTTAGTTTTCCTATAATTTTTTTTATCATATTTCAGCTGATGCCTGCGTCAGCAATGGCACTTTTACATCCATCCATATGCGAATGGAGTGTTATAATGACAGAGAATCAAAGAGGATATTGGGAAAAATATATATATATCTTATTGTCTCAAATGATTCTATTAAAATAAACTGTCTGGATTATTTTTTTTCAAGCTAAAATAACTGCATGTTTTACAGTGTGGATACAGATTTTCACCAACTGTATTAGACAGAGCTGCTCAGGCCAGGTCTTTCACGCTTGATTACATCAGCTATTGTCAAGGCAGTTTGCCTAATTAACACTGCTTTAAGAAGTTAACCCTTTTTAGATGCAGCCCTTCTCGCTCCATGAAGTGTTCATGTAAAAAAAGATTAAAGAAAAAAAAATAGACATACAGCTTTAAGCACTGAGATGTAATCATCCCTCAAAAGACTACTAGCAGACATTTTAACACTTTAAACCCCGTTTGAAAGTAGCAAAAACAAAATTCATATCAAAATGTATTAAAATTAAACTCACCATAATCAAAGAAAAAAAAAAATCCAATATTAATTTGGCATGTAACACCTGTATATATATATATATATATATATACACACACACACACACACACACACACACACACACACACACACACACACACACGGACATTGGCCTTTCATGATTATATGCTTGATTGATGCAGACCACAGAACAGACAGAAGAGCAGGCAGTCCAGTTAAGATAGCACTGCTTTCATAATCCACTGCCAAACATTGCATTACAGGACACAGATAAGGTTATCAGGACTGAATGAAATGGAAAGTATTCTCATCCAGCTCCCTGTAATATACTCCAGCCAGCGAAATGCATACACTGTACTTTTCCTGATCAATAATATACCGGATCCATAGTACTGCAACATTAACATTCACTTTTAATGAAGAAAATAATCCCCCAAAACAAGTTAAAACAGTGCAAGTGTGTATATTAAATAATGGAACTGTGATATTAGCAGAATTATAACACTTATTATTACAAGCGATCATTTTTATGAGTATTACCTTTTTGACGAGCTGTATATGAGCCTTGAAGACCATGCTCTGTCCTAGTCTTGGAACACAACTCTCCTACTGAAAGCTGCAGTTTGCCATCTCTCTGGTCGTCACTTCGGGATGCAGGTGATCAGACAATAGATGGAAGCAGACTGAGGTCTCTAGTGCACGTCTTAGCTGTGTTCATCCCTTGCTGAGTCCCAGCCAGGGAGGAGTCAGGGTCAGCATCCAGAGAGACAGTGCACTAAGGGTGTCAGGATGCACATTACAGCAGAAGTGGCTGTTTTCGGAGCTGTAGAGGCCAGGATGCTTGAGACTATCCCTTTAACTCCACCCAGGCAGCCAATATCCCTCTCAGCATGTTGTGTCTGCAAACATCTCTCTGTGTGCATAGAGAAAAAAATAGACAATCCATCCAAAATATGTTTGTGCTCCTCCCATACAGTTTCCCATGCATGTACTAAACTAAATATCTGGGTCAGAGTTTTGCTATAGTTGTGTTTTGAACTCTATTTGTGCAGTATGTACATTATGAATACTTGCGAGAGGACGATGTGGTTATACCCTAGGATTTTTGATGTTCTGGTATCAGTCAAAGGGATATGTTCTTTTGTTTTAGTGAAGATGTGAAAATGTAAGCGTATTGGGCATGTTGATAATCATTTTTATACAAAACCTACTGCTATGTAATGCAGATTCCTTATAAAAACCTTGGATTCATTATTTTCAAACAAATCGACAATTTGTTTTTAAAAGGACAGTGTAGGTTCCAAAACAACTTTGGTGCAATATACAGTTTAAAGTTTATGTAGCACGTGTTTTTTTTTGCAGAAAATATATGCAGGTATTCTTTTATAAAATTTTTGTTTAGATGTTGTTGATTTTGTGGACTAGTTAATGCAGAGTTCTTCTGCAGCTGTATGAAGACAAAACCACAGTAATACTCTAGGAGAATGCAATGGTCTGAAAATTTTCATCCTGGGATCTTAAGATCCTGTGGAAAGAAGAGTGCAGTGCAGAGTATGTGTCTGATCCTACTTTGCGTTGGAGTGTGAGTGCAGTGTGTGCCTGATCACAGCTTGTGTGGGAGTGTGGGTGCAATGAGTTCCACTGTGTGTACTTGATCTATTCAGATAATGTGGAACTAACTTATTGTTAGTTGTGTACCCAGTAGGATCCCTAACAGTGCAGCACGCTATCTGACATCACAGAAGAGACAGGAAATCCTATTCAAATGAATGGAGTTCTATCTATTGGTTCCTACTTGAAAGAAGAAAAAACAACCTCTCACAGCCAGGCAGAGGGCATTCCTTAACCCCTTAGTGACAAGACATTTTCACCTTGACTTTCCCTTGGTGACAATGGCTGTTTTGACATTTCTAGGGTGTTTGTGTTTAGCTGTAATTTTTTTCTTTCTCCCATACAGTACCCACACAAATTATATGTTGTTTTTATCGTCATAAGAAGGGCTTTCATTAGATACCATTATGTTCATCATATCTTATAATTTACTACAAAAAAAATCATAAAATATGATGAAATTTTTTTTCTATCTTTGACCTAAAATATAATTTATACAAATAAAATCATTAAAAAAGACCCCATCTAAATAGTTTCTAAATGTTGTCCCGAGTTCAAAAATATGCATGTTTCCATAATTTTCGGTATTTTTTTGCGAGTTATAGGGCAAAAACCAAAAATAGTGTTTTTTGGTTTTTTCCTATATTGACCTTTTGACCCCAACCCGAACCCAAAATTTAACCCTAACACTAAATTTAACCCCAACTTTAATCCTTATTATATATATGCAATATAAACGTGTTAAGTGATAGGCGCTGTTTTGTTAAGAAAAATTAAGCATAAAGTTAAGAATAAAAAAAGAAAAAACTAAATAAATAAATAAATTGTGACGTGCTGCAAACACTAGTGCAATTCCCCCAGAGTGACACAAAACAAAAGTAATAGTAGTGATAAAGTGTTGCGCAGGTCAGTAATATAAATTCAAAAAGAATGTATAAATTCAAGAGAATGCAAAACAAACATATAAGTGCTTCAATCTATAACATCAATATAGTAAAACAATCGATGAAATAATGAATAATTAATAGGCGAAAATTATATATATAAACTAAATATGAACGTAGAAATACTTATCAAGTCAAAGATTCAGTATTAAAAATATGGATTCCAGTCGGGTTGTCCCCAAGAAACTGTTTTTCTTCCAAAGGGATTGTGCATAAAAAGACAAAAAAACATAGACATACAATGGGTAGTATTCACAGATAGGGATTAGCTGTATATTTTCCCCCAAAGGAAACACACTCACACACTCTAGAGCCTAAAGGTACTGGCTCTAAGTACGTATAGCAGTTGGACTGCAAGTCCCACCATCCCACGTGTGTAGGTTTCGACTCCAAGTTCCAGTTCGTTTTATCCAGAGGATAAGTTGGTGGTAAACGAGTCAAAATGGAATATATTTAGTATTAAAAAATATATTATTTATTTGCCCCTATATATAATGAGGCTTATATTAAAAAGACATATGATTACTCAATAAAATAAGTAATTTAAAAACGGGAAAAATAAGAACAAAAGGAAAAACAGAGAGAGAGAGAGCAGGTCACCAGTCCTCCCGTGTTCAGCGTGTTTTACAGGCGGTGTGCACCCTCCGTCTGCTATCAGCGGGGACCTTGTCGGTGCCTCTCTTCCGTGATCTTTTAAAGTTCCTTTTTAAATGTCCTCAAGCGAAGCGGCGCTTTCCTGTGACGCGTTTCGTCGTTTTCGACTTCTTCAAGACAGTGACGCTTCAGCCGGAGGAGTTTCCTTTTTAAAGTGTCCGTCTGCCGTTTCCATGGCAGTTCAACAACAAGTGGGAGTGTTTTCAGCGTGCCGAAAGAAAAGTAGGCACTAATAAACAGACTAGTCGATATTCACCCAACAGAGAGACAAAATAGCATATATCACCAGCGAATATCGCTGTGTATAGACTGGCACATCAATACATAATTGCTGTAAAGTAAAAAACAGCAAAGTGCAGAACAAATATCTAATAAAACCAAAATTAAGGGGGAGGAAACGTGAGAAAAAATTGTGTATATAGAACAGAGTGAAAAAAGGCATAGGTCAGACTTGCCTCATTTCTCTATATGGCACATACCTAACTATTCCAATTTATAGACACAGATAAACCAAGATTGGCATAGGGATACATATTTTAAAAACAGTACTTTACTTAGAAATGGAAAAAGCATCACAATAGACAAAAATATATGTAAGAACATTAATAATAAATAAAAATGTATAATGTAAAAAATATATAAAAATATGCAAAAATATATATTGTTTTAGTGGTTGACCTACACCCTAAAATTATATATAGAGGTGTCCCCAATATAAAAAACCATATAAGCAAAAGCTTTTTAGAAACGGATAAGACACGACTCTTAAATGATAAAAATAATAAAAATTTCTTTGGTGACATAACAGGCTTCCATAGATGCAAAATATGTTTGGCTTGTAAAGAAACAAGTAAAACACAAGAAAAAAAGATTTGTACTTTTAAGAACCCTCACATGGATAAGACATATAAGATCAAAGAAATTATCACCTGTGAATCGAGTGGAGTAATATATATACTCAAATGCCCATGTGAGCTGTACTACATAGGAAGAACATCAAGACCCCTAAAAACTCGGATAGGTGAACACATTCGGAACATAAAAAATGGATATGAAAAACACAGTCTGTCACATCATTTTTTAATAACACACAAAAAAGACCCCTCTATGCTCCAATTCTGGGCTATCGAAAAACCTAAGACACATTGGCGAGGGGGTAATAGAATTAAAACCCTTGGCCAATCCGAAATGAGGTGGATATTCGAGCTTGATACTCTGGCCCCTAGAGGGCTTAATGCAGATTTTGAATTGTATCATTTTTTGTAAGACCGCATTTTTTACACTGTATACATACCTTTATAGATAGTCAACCACTAAAACAATATATATTTTTGCATATTTTTATATATTTTTTACATTATACATTTTTATTTATTATTAATGTTCTTACATATATTTTTGTCTATTGTGATGCTTTTTCCATTTCTAAGTAAAGTACTGTTTTTAAAATATGTATCCCTATGCCAATCTTGGTTTATCTGTGTCTATAAATTGGAATAGTTAGGTATGTGCCATATAGAGAAATGAGGCAAGTCTGACCTATGCCTTTTTTCACTCTGTTCTATATACACAATTTTTTCTCACGCTTCCTCCCCCTTAATTTTGGTTTTATTAGATATTTGTTCTGCACTTTGCTGTTTTTTACTTTACAGCAATTATGTATTGATGTGCCAGTCTATACACAGCGATATTCGCTGGTGATATATGCTATTTTGTCTCTCTGTTGGGTGAATATCGACTAGTCTGTTTATTAGTGCCTACTTTTCTTTCGGCACGCTGAAAACACTCCCACTTGTTGTTGAACTGCCATGGAAACGGCAGACGGACACTTTAAAAAGGAAACTCCTCCGGCTGAAGCGTCACTGTCTTGAAGAAGTCGAAAACGACGAAACGCGTCACAGGAAAGCGCCGCTTCGCTTGAGGACATTTAAAAAGGAACTTTAAAAGATCACGGAAGAGAGGCACCGACAAGGTCCCCGCTGATAGCAGACGGAGGGTGCACACCGCCTGTAAAACACGCTGAACACGGGAGGACTGGTGACCTGCTCTCTCTCTCTCTGTTTTTCCTTTTGTTCTTATTTTTCCCGTTTTTAAATTACTTATTTTATTGAGTAATCATATGTCTTTTTAATATAAGCCTCATTATATATAGGGGCAAATAAATAATATATTTTTTAATACTAAATATATTCCATTTTGACTCGTTTACCACCAACTTATCCTCTGGATAAAACGAACTGGAACTTGGAGTCGAAACCTACACACGTGGGATGGTGGGACTTGCAGTCCAACTGCTATACGTACTTAGAGCCAGTACCTTTAGGCTCTAGAGTGTGTGAGTGTGTTTCCTTTGGGGGAAAATATACAGCTAATCCCTATCTGTGAATACTACCCATTGTATGTCTATGTTTTTTTGTCTTTTTATGCACAATCCCTTTGGAAGAAAAACAGTTTCTTGGGGACAACCCGACTGGAATCCATATTTTTAATACTGAATCTTTGACTTGATAAGTATTTCTACGTTCATATTTAGTTTATATATATAATTTTCGCCTATTAATTATTCATTATTCCATCGATTGTTTTACTATATTGATGTTATAGATTGAAGCACTTATATGTTTGTTTTGCATTCTCTTGAATTTATACATTCTTTTTGAATTTATATTACTGACCTGCGCAACACTTTATCACTACTATTACTTATTATATATATCCCTTAATATTTTTTAATTTTAACCCTATCCCTTATGCTAAAAAATATTTTATTTTAACCCTATAGGCTAATATAGCTATATAACCTGTTTTTAATTAATTAAATATGTATTTTAAATATTTTCCATTGCAATGCTACTTAACTACCACTAGGGGCAGTCAAGTAGCATATTCAGAGCGACGGAAGTGAAGTTACTTTCACTTCCGAAGCTCAGACCGGCAGGGGGCTTAGCCATATTGACGGAGCAGCATGCTCCGTCAATATTGCTCCCCACGATCGCTCCGTGGGGCGATCGTGGGTGCCCCAAAATAGAAATTTCGGTGCTGGCTATTGGCTCGACATCGAGGCAATAGACCAGCACCGTTAAAGCGGTTTTCGCGATCGTTGATCGTGAAAACCGCTTGATTCACCGCAGGCACGTCCTTTGTCGCGAAGGTGTTAATAACTGCAAAAGTTTACAAATTCTAAAATGTATTTTAACTGTAAAGATATCTTATTTTAGGCAATGCAAAATGTAAAATACAATTTTTTAAGTACTTTGAAAGTACTTTAATGTGCATTAACATTTGGAGGATGCATTTTAGCCACCAGACAGTCCCTTTAACGTAAACATTGTGGGTTAACAGTAAAAAAAAAAAAAAAAACAAGCTTTAACTTTTGGAAGTATCTACTGGGGACAACCCAAGCACATTGTCCGGTCCCAGGACCGTCACTTACCTTGCCCAGGGGACCCTCACCAAAAGGTCCTTGATCAGCAGCCCTATAAAACCCGACACTCACCTTAATCATTGCTTGCTTGTTGAGCTGTGGTGTCTGTTCTCAGTCCCATTCCTTTACTTTACTTGATAAATATATATATATTGAAGACCTTCCTGTGTACCAACCTTGGCTTTATCCCCTGGACTTTCCTTGTTGCTCTAACCCTACCTGGACTTGCTAACCTGCTTTTTGCAACTTTGCTGCCGGCCTTCACCTTTTGGATTGGACTGACTACTCTCTTGCCTTAACCCTTTTGTTGTGTCACTCCTGGATTTACCTATTCGGTCACTCCATCTCCCCACCCGCCACCCAGCGCTACGCTTCTTATCCTTGAACCTCACAGACATAGGTAGGAGCTTAAAGATTGGTGATACTTCCACCCCAATTGTTAAAGCATACATTTTGTTAATGCTTATTAAGTCAAATACAAAATGTATTAATGTCAAATAGAAAACAACAAATATAAGTGACAAGTGTGGGAGAGTTCTATAGTGCGAAATATCTAAAATAAAAAAAAATATTAAAACCAGTTACAGTTATGATTAGTAACCTAATGATATAAAAAAATATCTCAGTAATTCTTAAAGCAGAAAATGATTGGGATACAACTATTGTTTTGGAAAGCAGTTAATTTTTCTCTCAGCGGCCCTGAAATGTCTCCAAATCTGCGTTAGTAAAAATAATAGATGCTTCACTAGATTGGGTTTAAGGAAAATCCCTTCAGTATATAAATCTGGTACTTAGTGTAATTCAGTCATTCAAATTAATACTTAAATATGTGATAATTTAAAGTTTTTATGTTAGGCTATGTGATGGGTAAGTAAATTGCTTAAATAACATTGTAATGCAAAGGGTCCAGGTGACACGAGACCCTGAGTGCCCAAGTTGAGGAGCTACAGTGCAGGGGCCTTGTGCTGGGTAACTGCACTTCCCAGGTAGCTTGAGACTCCAGGTTATTTTAGCCACATATAGAGGCCCTATGGAAGCAGCTACTGTATCTAGTATAACATGACTAGCGTTGGAGAAATCCTGCAAAGGTCCTGGAGCAGGCATAGATAAAAACTTGACAGGAAAGCAGGTTGGTGCAGGCTAGGACAGAACAAACTAAGAGACAGACCAAGCAGAGCAAATGCAGAAAAGCAACTAAGGCAGAACAAAACTGAATGCAGACTAGAGCAGGACAGAGGAGACACCAAACTAAGGATAAACAATATAAGGCACAGATATACAGATAATAACATAGATATAATGCAGGGCACAGAGAAAGGGCATTAATATAGAATATAAAGGGACAGGTTCATAAATAACTAAGACTACATACAGAGGCATTGTGTCACAACCTGGGATAACAGACCAGGGAGGATCCTCGTTGCAGGGCAGGGTGTGGGTTCTGTGTGCACCCCACGATGCATAACTGGGACTGGGCTGAGACCGGACTGGTAGCAGAGACTGGGACTGAGACAGGACTGATAGCAGAGACAGGGACTGAGGCAGGACAGGTGACAGACTGGAACTAATGCAGGACAGGTAACTGAGACTGGAACAAAGACAGGACTGGTAGCTCTCAGGACTCGGGCCTGTGATAACTGTCACATTCAGGTATGAGGTTGGAACTGCTGTGCAGACTCTATATAGGTCTTTTGTAACGGACCCTGGCAACAGAACAGAATATTCTGCCTGAAGGAATTCCACCTTATGGTTTCGTTCCCCCAGGACTTTTGCACTCTGAACTTTTACCAGGATACCGAAACTAAACCCAACAAACAGGAAGCTGGATATGGAATACTGGATCAAGGCGAAGGTACAGTGACTAGGGCAGAAGAATAGTCAGACAGGCAAAAGATCGGGGCTGGCAGCAAACAAACGTCAGGACGGGCAAACAGGTCAGGACAGGTGGCAAAACAGACAATGTAAGGGCTAGCAGGAGTCGGCAACAGATAATCAGAAGTACAATACACAGGGCACTATCAGGCAGCAACCAAAGCAATGCAAAGGCACTGATTGCCATAAGCTGCTGGTTTGAATAGGGAAGGGCTGAGGATAACAAGGCAGCTGACAACAGGAGTAGAATGGCCACACTACAATAGCAGCCACTAGAGGCTGAAGAGAAAACAGCCACAAACCCAGGTAAACCATGACAAAGTGCTAAGGAACACAAGAAAACATTCCAAGAAACAAACAAATACAGAAACTACTTTAACACTAGAGATGGTAAATGTTAGGGGTTTGGTTACTTAAGGCCATAAGATTCAGCTGGCTAACCACATAAATGTACCTCACAATTAGGCAAGTCCCTAATGCAAAGAACTAATAATATTAATTGGCAGAAGTTAAAGATGTGCATATCACAGAGATACACACAAGGAATACCTGTAGACTGAACTGCACAGGACTTAGGACTGCAGAAGCTGGAAGGAGCACAAATGGGATTGCACATTTATGCATAGCAGAGAAACTAGGCACAGAGAAACAATGAGAACTTGGAATGGAACAGAACAATAAACAGCAAGAAAACCAGAACTGGACCACAACAGAAGAACAAAGGAAAAGAAGCAAGAAACAAGGAAAACATATAACAGGATTCTATGACAGGGCTGGAACACTAAGACATGGAGAACTACAACAGGGCATCCCATTTAAGCGATTCTAAGACAGGTCATCCCATTGAAGGGACTCCAAAACAGTATACAGGTCACCCCTACTATAGGGCTGGAACCAGACTAAAGCCGGATTGGGCAAGTGCCGCTCTATGGCCAAATGGGCAGGTGCCATATTGGGGCCAACCAGGCAGGTGCTGCTCTGTGGCCAAACAAGGTTCGGGTGCCACTCTGTGCCCAGACAAGGATACAAGGAACAGGGCAGGAATACTAGACAGGGCAGGAAAAAAAGCAGAATGAGCATAAATAATAAGCAGGAAAGCAAAGCAAAAGGGATACTGTACCCCTACTGCTGTACTTATTATTATTTATTAATTTTGGGAAATATGAAACATGTTGGTAGGGAGCCTCTCACTCTTACATAAACACCACTACTGTTTAGGATTTGGAGGAGAAACAGTCTCCATGGAGTGGGTTAAGCCACAGGGCTGATCCAAAGTAAGGTACCAAGGGCTGACACAGAGCCATTGTCAACATCCAAGTGAGAGCTTGGAGCAGAGCTTTTGTATCACTGGAGTGAAAATGAAGTTAGGTAAGCCAGGGGTAAAAGAGGAGGACAAGTAAGTAGGATGTGGTAAGGTCAGGAATTTGGAATTAAGTATCAGAACAGGAACAACGGCACTATCAGAAGCATGAAGTAATATGGTTATAGTAACTGTATCAGGATGTGAATGCTGAGTAATGGAGACTACTGTAAAGGGGCATCCACGGGGGGAGGGATAGGGGAGGCACTTGGATCTGCTGCAAAGGGATGGAGAAGCAGTAGGCAGCTTAGGTTAGGCTATCTAGATATATTGATCAAAAACACCTGTCAGATAGGGAATTGCAGCAAAAAACGTATTTTTAATTTTATACACCCCCATGTCAGAATGGTTTGGTCTGCTCTCTGATTGGTCTCTTTACCACAGAGCAGAAGGGATAGCTGCCCTGAGTGGACACACTGCAGGATCTACTGGTTCTGCTACTTGAGCCCTACAGTTTCTGAATCCTTTTCTTTATATTGACACTTGCCAGGTTGGATGACATTATACTGGTTTAAATTATAATTCATTTTATTCTTTCCCTTACTCACCACTATACCCCCATGATGTTAAGCAAGTAACATTACTAGTTGCTAACTGTGGATAGGGCTGTGTGAGGTAGTGGGGGAAACAGGGTTACAGTAGGTCTACAATACAAACACTGACTTTTGTTGACTGCATCTATAATAATATTCAACCAATCATATTACTTGCTTAACTTTATGGGATTTGTAGTTACAGACTGGGATTATTACACTGCACGCTAAATTGAATAAGAAGGCAATTGTCCCTCACCCACTGCCAGAGAGTGTGGGTATTTGACTTGACGGACTCCCCAACACAAACAAGCCCAATGCAGGGAATGCACCACATGTTTCCTCTATTTATTCAAACACAAACCAGTAACAGATCGGCTATTCTTACATACGGGACAGCAAGGCTGAAAATAACATTTAACCTGATATTTTCTTATAATGTATGTGAAAATACAAGTTTATTATTTTCCTATGTCTTTCTTTTCCCGCCAAAACTGCATTTAAAAGAAGTGGAATTCATGGTGTCAGAATGAGATGGATTGTATCATAAAGCACAAATCAGCAAGGCAGTTTCCAACAAAATTTAATTAGCAATGAATTTCAATAGACTTGGATTTCGTTGCTACAAATAGATGTTCAAGTGTGCTGGCGAATGTCCAATTGTTCAAGGATAAATCTCACAGATAGTCCACACATTTGACAAGGAGTGTGTCTGAAATGTGTATCATTTGCTAAGCAGGCATGGCCAATTTGTGGTTACACTGTTAATAAAAATAGCCTCACAAAGCAGATATATTTGACTTCTGAAATAAATGTATTATTTTTACCTAAATATTTTTCTATATAACAAAATGGTCATATTTCCAAGATTTATTGACTATTTCATCACAAACATACAAATAATAATGACATGGTCTTATAGGAATTGATTCTAAATGAATGCATAAATAGCTCATTAATGGGAGTCAGTTTCATTAAATCTGATCATTTGATATATGGGCTTTTTTTCAGCGACTTTACATAAATGAAAACTGACAGTCGTATTAGATGAACATTTGGTAAAAATATACTCAATATGTGGCACAATTGCAAACAAACACCATAGTTTATAGTGGCATTTACAAGACTTTTTTTTTTTTTTTACGGACAATTTAATGATGTCTTATGGCTCATCACAGACCATGCCCCTGTGTGCTTGAACGGTGTGCATGAATAAATTCAGAATGTAGTTATGTTTTTTGAGCTATTTGTTAATATAAAAAGTATAGCAATATCACAGTGCTTATTGAAGGTTGAAGTTAAATCAAAAATAATGTTTTTAGACTTCTAGAAAAAGGCAAGAATAATATAAAAGAAACATCTTTTATTAGTCCCAAGGCATCCATTGTGGCCCATCAGTTACAGAGAGGCCAACCAGCCTAGGCAGAAAAAATTCAGGCACCCCCCACCCACGTTGCACACCCACGACATGCCCCTTCACCCCCATTACATGCCACCATCACCCTCTTTACATGCCCCCACCACGTCCATTAAATGCCCCCATAACCCTGATTAAATGGAAGGAGCTAAAGCTTTCTCAACGGTGGGGGAGGGAGTGAAAACGTTTGAAGCACCAGAAGTGTGCTTTAACACCCTCTGGCAAAGTGCTGCCCTAGGCGAGTGACTTGTTTGCCTTGTGGAAGATACACTACTGCCTGTAGGTTTAACACCATTTATTTACTGCCAAATTCAGGCTAAATAAAGCACATTACTTTCCAAGTGTTTGACGTTAAATCTATATGGGAAACACTTGTATCTGGATAAAAAAGATAAAAAATTATATTTAAAAACAAGTACAACACAAGCCTCGAAATGTATATGCATAAAAAAAGCAAAGGAAACAAAGAGAGATTCCATGAAGTGAAATATCTAAAGATAATCTTACATAAGAGTGGGTGGTTGATACTTACTCCATCCATTAAATGTCCCTTAATATATCCAATAGAATGAAGTTTTCACCTACAAATCCTATTTATTCGGTTGACGTTAACTCCATCCAATGACTGTTCTCATTTGAAATCAGTTTGGTACTTAAAGGGACAGTCTAGTCCCCAAACTCACTTTGGTGCAAGATGCAGATTACTGCTCGTATAGTGCACAGGTTTTTTTTTCCAGTGTGATTTGATGCAGGAACTCTGCAAAAATCACATTTTTAATATTTGACTCAAGCCCTCCCCCATTGATTACTCTGCATGTTTACTACAAGTGCAGCAGCACTGATTATATAGACACTGAGCATATAACGTTTTTTTCCCATTTAGTCACTTCCTGTGCATCTAGAATAGAGTACATTGTGTTGACTGTAATGGACTTTCTCTTGTACACAGTGGGATCTCTTAATAGTGCAACACATTGATGACATCACTAGAGAGAGACAGGAAATTCCATTAATTTGAATGACATTATTCTCATTGATTCCTGCAGCAACAAAATAAAAGGAAATTACTTGTACTCGCAACATTTTTTTTTATTTCACAATTTCATCTAGCTGTAAGTAGTTCATATTTTACTAGTACTCTGAAAGCACATTAATATGCATTAATATTTGGAAGATGCATTTTGAGACAAATATACAGAGCCTAAACATGGGGAAATAACACCTGGGTAGCCTTGTGCTTAATGATGCAGGGTCACTCAATGTGTGACGTTGCATAATTTTGCCCCTTTAGGATTCCCCCCTTTTTCGTCCCTGAACCTTATATGAAGTATTGCTTGGTGGAACAGTGCCTTTAATCCATCAGTTCTAAAATCTAATCTTTTTTATTTTTTTAGGTTGTCTTTTTATTTCAGCTTTCATTTGGGTACAACACAACATGCGTAACAAAAAAAATAGAGAATATCCCCAAGACCCCCATCCTTTCTCCCAAATCGGCCCCCATCTCAAAGTTTCACAATTCATACATAAGATCACAGTAAGTCAAACAGGATTTCAGCTGTGTAAGATTTTGGTCTCAGGCCTTCCCCCTTCCCTTAATTTCCCCTAACATAACTAATTAAACTAGAAAAACAAGTAAACCAGGTCATTCAGTAGACAGTCCCCTTGGGGTAGTATTAAATGTACTTCTCTCTGCTGCGGTCAGTCATTATTTGTTTCAGTTTATGTACAAGGTATATGCCTCTTTAACATTTGTGAAGTGTACCACATTGTGTCTTGGAATGTGTTTTTAATTTGTGTTTTTTTACTGTCTTCCAATGTTGCAATAAAAGGTTCCCAGTGTTTAAAGAACTTTTTTGTGTCTCTTTGTTTAATGTAGTGTCCAGTCAGTCCATTCTAAATAAGTGGTGTAATTTTGTTAAAAATAAGGCCATTGTAGGAGGGTTGCTGGCAATCCATTGCCATAAAATAGTCCTTCTTGCCACCGCTAGGATGATGCAGATTAAATAAATGTGTCGACCAATGGAAGTGGATGTGGTCACAACACCCAAGATAGCCGCCTGGGCTGGAAGTGTGTAGTTTTGGACTCCAACCATGTTTAAGAAGTCCAAAAGGTTGGGATCTTCACACAAGTCCAGAAGTTATGTACCAAGTCTGACCCAGGTGTGTTGCATTTGGAGCAGGCCATCTGTCTGTATAATGTCCATTATGTATTGTCCATGAGGGGATGAATAGGCTTGGTGGATAGTCTTAATATGTCTGCATAAGAATTTACTGGTAACAGTTTATGGGTGAGGTGAAAGGGGATGGGACAGTTCATCGTGGCTGCATTAACCGTCCCCTCTAGCGCGATGGCCAGTTCATCACACAAGAGGTCATCGCGGGACACTTCATCGTGGGATCGCTGAAGGTGTGTATTATTAATAGGGGTTAATTTTAGTATTAGGGTTTGGGGAGTTAGGTATTAGGGTTCGGGGTGGTCACTTTTAGGAGGGGTTAATTTATTAGGGGTGGTTAATTTATTGGGGTGTGTACGTTTGTAAGTGTTGAACTGTCAGTGATTACATAGCTGCGATGAAGAGACCGCATTCATCTTCACCGCTGACAGTTTAAACTGACGCGCTGAACTGTCAGCTGTAAAGCAGCTGTGAAGATGTGTCCTAGACCCAGGAGAAAATGTTTGTGACAGCCATTTGTCCACGCCACCTGGTGATTGATTCTGCAGTAAGGCTTTGTAAATGGTTTTGGTTGGAATGTTTTGTGTGTTTGAGTTTTTCCTTGCATGTCATCAAGTTTGATAACTTTTTGGTGTCTGTTATAGGCACACATTTTATTTTGTGCTAGTTTGTTTATCTTATACACAGATATCACTTAAATAGCAATATATATTGGTTTATATGTGTGGGGTATATGCAGGTGGCTGGTGGTCAAAGCAACAGTGTTTCCAGGTAAACATACTGGCTATAGTTCAAGACTGGACTGTAAACAACATGGATTCTGACAGTTTGACAGTCTGGTCACCTGACCAGGGTTACTATGTGAAAGCTGTACCAACAAGGGCTTCATGTGAAAAGAGATGCATGTTAAAGAGATTTCAGAACTCTCCTGAAGCTGCAACAATGGACATCACATAAGGAGTGCTGAGGCCAGTCTTTCCACCTGAGTTCTCCTGGCAACGTAACATCTAAAGTATCAGCATGTATATTTTATTTTACTTTCTTTTACTTGAATAGAGTTAACTATTCTTGTTTCTATTAATAGATTGAGTATTTTAGCATTGTTTATTTGTATAACCTATAGTAGATATTGTTGTAGAGTTATCATTAAACTTTGTTATGCTTTAACCTATTCAAGTGTGTGGATATTCTGTTATTTAGTTATTGAATATAACTCTCTAATAATACCTTATGGAATAATATAATCGTTGTATTGCTATATTATTTCCATTTATAAATTTGTTGTTGAGGTAATGCTTATTTGGTTTCTATTGTTATTGTGTAACCATGGGAACCAAACTGTAAAGTGTTAAACAGACACCAATTGATACCATATCTGGTATTAATTTAGACAGAGCATTTACTAATCTTCACCATTCCAATACAGTGTCAAAGTCTACAAACCATGTAAGGTTACATTCACCTCGAGAAGCCCATCTGATATATGGAATGGAGGCCCCCCTTCTTGAAACATATTACAAAAAGGTTGATAGACTGAGAATTTCCATTGTAACCCCAATCTGAGTCTTACCATCTTTCAAGCTCTTATGGTGGAAAACAAAGGGTTGTCTTGAATGGATGGGTGTAGTAAAGTCACCGGGAGGACTTGTAAGGCTACTGAGGGACTGAAGTTTTGGTCTATTTGTGTATGTGTTTGAGTGGGATACCCAGTCTAGGGCTTAGTGATAGAGGGTGGCTAGGTTGTAATTTTTGATGATTGGGAGGTTGTAGCCAAAGCTCCATTTCGTTTGGTATTAAAATGTAATAGCTATTTTAGATTGTTTGTTTGTCCATATAAAATCACGAAAGAATTTGGTTAAGTGTTTTTTGTCTATTTGTTAGAGTAGCAGGGGTAGGGTTTGGATGAGATATAGTAGTTTTGGGAACATGACCATTTAATAGACATGTGCATTCATTTTCGGACGAATGCATTTTCGGACGAAAATAGCATTTTCGTCCATTCGTCCATTCGTCCGAATAACGAAAAACGAAAATGTTAACTAACGAAAGCCGAATGAACGAATGGTTAATAAACGAAAATCATTCGTTCATTCGTCCATTCGTGCTATTGGCATTCTAAACCGAAATAGACATGAACGACTTTCGGTTTATGGAATGCATGTAATTCTATTGGCTTTCTATAAACCGAAATAGAGTCCCCATTCATACGAATAGGTCAATTGACCTATTCGTATGAATGGGGACTCTATTTCGATTTATAGAAAGCCAATAGCATTACATGTATTCTATAAGCCGAAAGTCTATAAACCGAACGACCTTCGGTTTATAGACTTTCGGCTTATAGAATAGCAATAGGATTACATGTATTCCATAAGCCGACAGCCTATAAACCGAACGTTCGGTTTATAGACTTTCGGCATTTAGAATGCATGTAATAGTACTATTGGCTTTCTCTACACAGAGACAGAGTCTCCATTCATAAATTTTATGAATGGAGACTCTGTCTCTGTGTAGAGAAAGCCAATAGTACTATTACATGCATTCCAAATGATGAAAGTCTATAAACCGAACGTTGTTCGGTTTATAGATTTTCGGTTTATAGAATAGCAATAGGATTACATGTTTTCCATAAGCCGACAGCCTATAAACCGAACGTTCGGTTTATAGACTTTCGGCATTTGTAATGAATGTAATCGTAGTACTATTGGCTTTCACTACACGGACACAGAGTCTCCATTCATAAATTTATGAATGGAGACTCTGTCTCCGTGTAGTGAAAGCCAATAGTACTACTATTACATGCATTACAAATGACGAAAGTCTATAAACCGAACGTTCGGTTTATAGTCTGTCGGCTTATGGAATACATGTAATCCTATTGCTATTCTATAAACCGAACGTTCGGTTTATAGAATAGCAATAGGATTACATGTATTCCATAAGCCGACAGCCTATAAACCGAACGTTTGGTTTATAGACTTTCGTCATTTAGAATGCATGTAATAGTACTATTGGCTTTCTCTACACAGAGACAGAGTCTCCATTCATAAATTTTATGAATGGAGACTCTGTCTCTGTGTAGAGAAAGCCAATAGTACTATTACATGCATTCCAAATGATGAAAGTCTATGAACCGAACGTTGTTCGGTTTATAGATTTTCGGTTTATGTTTAAGTCAATTAATTTATTAGTTCAAACGAAACGAATGTAACGAAACGAAAATGTTAAACGAATTTAGTCCGAAACGAATGTAGTTATGAATGAAATTCGTTTTAGACTAAATAAATATCATTTTCGTCCGAATGAACGAAAACGAAACGAAGATTTTTGTTTTGCACATGTCTACCATTTAATTAGAGCAATTCTACCAGAAACAAGTTAGGGGTAGTTTCATCCAATTTTTCAATGACGTTGTCAGTTTTCAAATTAAGGGAGTGTAATTTATCTTATTTAGATTGGTTAAGTTCTTTGGGATTTGGATTCCTACATAAGAGAGCGACTTGACCTCCAAATGAATTACTATATTAGGTGTGTTTAGGGGTTTTCACTGAGTAGATAAGCAAAGGGCTGAGGATTTAGTTTTATTGATGGCAAGCCCTGTGATTGGGCTGTATCTGTCGATTAAGTTAAATGCATCAGGTATCACGGTCTGAGAGTGTGTTAAGTATAGGAGAATGTCATCTGCGAAAGCAATAGAGAGGGGATTTTATGGAAGAACTGGGAGACTTAATGAGTTTGGAGAGGTATGGACCCCATGGGAGGCGTATGTTAATACTTTAGATTAAGGACTTTTTGTACCTGGAACGAACCTGAGCGTGCCCCTAGATAACTCGGGAAACCCCCCCCCCATTGGATGCCCTCGTTTGGGCGTCACAGGGCAGATCCCACAAATGAAAGGAGAGTGAATGCTGTGAATGATGATGAAACATAGATGACTCTGGCCACATATTCAATCAGAGCTCCAAGGGAACAATAAGAAAGGGATTACAGGGAAGAGTAAAACTAGGAAGCACTGGGCAAGAGTAGAAGGAGAAAGAGATGAATGAGACCACAAGATGATAGATAGGGAGAAAGCATAACAGTAGAAGAAGATATAGCATATAGGGGAAAGTACAGAAAAATTTAAAACAATAAATAACAGGAAAAAGGAAATAACATCTTACATCTTCCACGTAGCACACACAAATCTCCTTGAGTCACACAAATATCTAGGACTAACTCCTATTAGAAAATGGCCTAAATATTTGATCCTCCAAAATAAAGTGACAACTATATATTTGCAGTCTAATCGAGTGACATAGCTAGAGCTAAAATTTGGTAACGATAAAAATTTTCAAGAGTTTATTTCTGTATTGAACATGTAACAGATCTAATTGGTAAATCAAAGAAGTAAAGACTTTATACAGTAAGAAGGGAAGGATTAAGAGGAGGAAGGGGAAAGAAAAAGAGAAGGGGAAAAAGCTGTGGATAACATCTGATTTATCAAGAAAAGAAGGTGCTTTATTATGAGATAATAGTCTTTCTGGGTGGATACGAGGTAGATTCGCAAGAAGAAGAAACTATTATTAGAGTAGATGCAAGGGTCAGATGCATGGGTATTAGCGGGTGTGTGTTGATGTTTATAATGTATGTATACTTGCATAATTTACGAATACGAAATGTGCTAATTATTTACTGTAATTTTGTACTTTGCATAATAGAATTAAAAAAAGAATGTTGGTGTTTTATGGTACAAAAAATGGTCAAATGCCTTTTCTGCATCAAGACTTAACAGTGTGGCATCAGATGAGGAACCCTGTCTCCTGGCTTTTGTCACCACTGCCAGTACCATCCTAATCCCCTTCACTGGGTGTCTGTCACATAAGAAGCCCAATTGATGCAGGCTTATTAGGCCAGGAAGAATAGATTGGAGAAGATTAGATTACATTTTTCCTGGAATTTTTATGTCTTAGCTTAGGAGGGTGATGGGTCGGTAGGAGGCATGGGCATCCGCAGAAATTTTTTCAGGGGGGGCATAATTTTACCATCATCCTTTCTGCGCCGCGCCTCTTTTTGACAAGTTATCATGAAGTGGAGGAGCTTTGTCATTATCAGTGAAGGCATGCAAAGGGTTGATAAACCCTGCACCAGATACAGATCCACAGCACCAGATATAAACCAACCACACTAGATATAGCCTCACTGCACCAAATATAGATCCACTGTGCCAGATATATACCCACAACACCACATATTATCCCACGGTACCAGCTAAAAACCCATGACACAAGATATAAACCACAGCACCAGATAAATATCCAGAGCTCTAGCTGAAACTCCACAGCAACAGATAGAACAACATAGCAAAGATATAACCCCATAGCACCAGATACAACACTATAGCACACAATATAACCTCTCAGCACCAGACACAACACTATAGCACACAATATAACCCCACAGCACCAGACACAACACTATAGCACACAATATAACCCCACAGCACCAGACACAACACTATAGCACACAATATAACCCCACAGCACCAGATACAACACTATAGCACACAATATAACCTCTCAGCACCAGACACAACACTATAGCACACAATATAACCTCTCAGCACCAGACACAACACTACAGCACACAATATAACCTCTCAGCACCAGACACAACACTATAGCACACAATATAACCTCTCAGCACCAGACACAACACTATAGCACACAATATAACCTCACAGCACCAGACACAACACTATAGCACACAATATAACCCCACAGCACCAGACACAACACTATAGCACACAATATAATCTCTCAGCACCAGATACAATACTATAGCACACAATATAACCTCTCAGCACCAGATACAATACTATAGCACACAATATAACCTCTCAGCACCAGATACAACACTATAGCACACAATATAACCCAACAGCACCAGATACAACACTATAGCACACAATATAAGCATACAGCAACAGATACAACACTATAGCACACAATATAACCCCACAGCAACAGATACAACACTATATCACACAATATAACCCCACAGCACCAGATACAACACTATAGCACACAATATAACCCCACAGCACCAGATACACTATAACACACAATATAACCCCACAGCACCAGGTACAACACTATAGCACACAATATAACCTCACAGCACCAGATACACTATAGCACACAATATAACCTCACAGCACCAGATACACTATAGCACACAATATAACCCCACAGCACCAGATACAACACTATAGCACATAATATAACCCCACAGCACCAGATACAACACTATAGCACACAATATAACCTCACAGCACCAGATACACTATAGCAGACAATATAACCTCACAGCACCAGATACACTATAGCACACAATATAACCCCACAGCACCAGATACAACACTATAGCACACAATGTAACCCAACAGCACCAGACACAACACTATAGCACACAATATAAACACAAAGCAACAGATTCCCTAAACACCCAAATTCCTAAATCCATGACATTTCTTTATCTCTTTCCCCCTTTTTTATATGTTTTATTCCTCCATGTTTGCCATCTCTTTCCCCATCATTGTATGTGTTTTATTCCTCCATGTCAGTGACCTCTTTTCACCTACATTTTATCTTTTCTGCCCCATGTCACAATTTTGTCTGTATTCTGCTCCAATCAATCACCTCTTTTCATCCTCTATTATCTTTTCTGCCCCATGTCATCCCATTTTGTTTGCAATCTGCCTCCATCTATCACATCATTTTATCCTCCATTATCTTTTCTGCCCCATTCACTTGTCACCATGTTGATGTGAGCAGAGCCTGGTCAGAGGAGCTGCTCAGACTGGACAAATGGAGACCTCAGGGAAATGGGAGGGACCTCCTTGGATTTTTCCCCACTCTACCATGTACCTTAAAGCTATTATAAGCTCTTCCTACCTGTTACAGAGGCTCAGCTATGGTCTCTGAGTATCTTCCCCTGTTTCCTCCATGATGTTGCACTGCAGGCTCTCTTCTGTCAGTCATGCTGCCACATGGAGGGCTGAGGGGCGGGGCTATAACTTCATATCCCCGGGCACCCCTGTCATTGGCTCTCCATGCAGCATGGCTGACAGCTGCAGAGACCTGCACCAATGTGGATGGGATGACCAGTATTACAGCAAGCAGAGTTGCAGAGAGCAACAGCTTTGGGTGCCACCTCCTACCCCAGCAACTGGTGTGCAGTCCCCTAGGGACAACTAGAGGCTGCACACTGACTAAAAATAATAATAATAATAATATTTTTTTTTTTTTTAAAGGCGAATTGCAAAAATCCAGGGGGGGGGGGGGCAAGCCCCCCCCCTTGCCCGCCCTGCGGACGCCCATGGTAGGAGGGTATCAAAGTTGGGTCTTTCTTCCGCTTGGTAATCAGGATAGTCCTGGCCGCGGTCGAATTAGATAGGTCAACATCGTCCTGTAGAATACTGTTATAAAGGGCTGGGAGGGTACCCACTATGTGGGGTTTGAGGATTTTATAAAATTCTGCCAGGTATCTGTCAGGACGGGTCTTTTTGTTGTGCAGTGAAGAGGTGGTTTTTTGGACCTCCTCTTCCTATTCTACTTTTCTGGTTAGGGGGCAGTTTGGTTAGCCTTGCCTTGGTCAACGTCTCCAACCCTAGGTTAAAGTCATCTGGTTGGTCCTTATAAAGAGCAGAAAAATCATAAAATGATTTATTAATGCATTCTGGTGATGTTTCTATCGTGCTCAAGTGGGATTGAATGTGTGTAATGCTATGTTTTTGTCATTTCAGTTTGGAAAGGTTAGCCAGGAGTCTGCCAGATCTATTGCCCCATTTAAAGATGGCTGATCTTCTTAGGGACCGGGAACCATACAGAAACAGAAGGTAAAATTCAAAAATACCTTTACTAATAATAAATAGCAAAAAAGGTAAAAATAAAACGCAATATCCAGGAAGAAAGCTGGGGTCAGGAGCCAAAGAGGGTAGTCAGACAAGCCAGATTCAGGAGAATGGAAATAAGCAGAGTCAGGAACAAAGCCAGGAATCAGGAACCAGAAGAGAAATCAGCCGAGCCGGGTCGGGAACACAGAAATCACAGGAATCACAGGAAACCAAGAACAGCACTTGGAAGTAAAAAACAATGCAAGGGCAAATGAGCTACTGAGACTAGCTGCTTAAATACCTGTGCTGAGCAGCAAAGGGGCTGGATAATAGCAGCCAGGTGAGTAACCATGGAAACAGCTTGTTAATTCCAGCTGGTTAACTCACTGAAGGAAAGGGTTTCTATTTGAACGAGCAAAGAAACCCTGACAGATCTGCTATAGTCTATTCGTGTTTTGCTCTAGTGAGTTTTTTTAATTCTTGATAATGGGTCTTTGTGGAGTCATTCGAGTTATTCAAGGTGTTACATTTCCTGGTCCAATCCTTTTTCTTGATTATCGTATAAGAGATGACATGTTCCCTAAGTACCACCTTAGCTGTTTCCCAAAATAGCAGGGGAGAGTCCACATCATCGAAAAAGTTCGCCCATGTAGTCTCCATGAATGATGTTAACCGATCACCCATCAGATATAGAGGGAATTGCCAGTGGCGAGTGTACTTATTTGGGATGTTATGGTCTAATATGACTTCAATTGAGGCATGGTCCGAGAAAACTATTTTGTGCATTTGATTATTTACAATATGTGGGATAAATGATGAGGAAGTTAGGAAATAGAAATAGTCAATACAGCATGATGTGTGATGGGTCCTAGATACATGAGTCTTTAACTTCACGAGTCCACCAGTCATAGGTTGTGTGTCAACAAATAAATACCTCCCATATTGTCCTTCATTGGTTGTCTCTTCCCACTCAGTATGTCCAGAGTTGGGTCTTGTGTTGTATTGAAGTTCCCTCCTATGATAATATCAGAGATATTAGTATTACTGAGCATGTTGAATAACTTGAAAAAAAAATAATTATTATGAACATAAGGGGCATATATGTCCAATAGTAATAAGTTTGTGACCAATTGACATGTCGTGGAAAATATATCCCACTTATGGGTCAGTCGTGACCCTGTGTTTAATATAAGATAGAGATTTGTGCAGTAAAATTGCCACTACTCTGGATTTTGTTGTGTATGGCACAGAAATGCATTGCCCAATACATCTATCCTTAAAAGTAGAGTTATCAGTATCCTTTCAATTAGTTTCTTGGATAAATGTAATTTGAGGGCCTAGGTGTCTAAGATAGTTGGTGACTACTTTTCATTTCACCAGGCTGTTTAGACCATTGACATTCCAGGAACATATTTTCACTAGGTGCAGTTATTGTATTCGGGTATTTACTGTAAGCAATTTGGGCTTTAGCCAATACCCTTCTTGACTGAGCTAATTGTTAGTGAAGATGAAAAGTGTTGGGTCGCAAATATATGTAGGAGCCCATAAATCGTGATCTCCTGGTCCTGTGTGTTGTGTGGCGGTGGCTTGAGGAATAATAGAGTTTGACAGGTAAATAACTTGAAGACTCGTAAGCGACCATAAAATTCAATATTTCAGTGTCACTGTGTCAACGATCATAAAGGCTGGGATAAGTCTGCATAATAAAGTATGCATAGAAGTGAAGTTTGAGCTGGGGTAGCACAATATTGAAATAGTCTTAGATACGCCGCTATTCCAGTAACAAGCGTTAATGTAGTAATATTTTTTACCATGTGATAAATGTCAGATCTGATATGAGGTGGCAATAATGAGCTATGTTTAAATTGTTGAGGGGCTGCACCATGGCGTTCGGGTCTGTTGAGAATGGTTAAGTGGACACACAATTGTCATGACAAAGCTGCCCAGGCCTTTAGAAGAAAGTGATGACATTTATTATGGTATTTAGTATTAGTCATCAGACATATATGAAGGTATAGGTTTGTGTATACAGCATTTGCAAGATATGTGCGTGGTAAAACTCTCCACTACGTGGATATCCAGCCCAAGATGGCGCCTGGCGGGAAAAATGGTGCCAACCAGTGTAAGTTATTTTATGTTTGGTGGCCCTCTGAAAGTCTTCCAGTGCCGGGGTTACTCTAAGACGTAAAGAAATAGTATAACTCAGCTTTTGTGTCTGTGATTTTGTAGCTTCAAATGGAGGGGGCTGTATTTCTCCACTTGGAAAACCAGGACGGGACTTCTCTGCATCTCTGCATTCACGTCCAGTTAAAATGTCCGCTCTGCAGGGACTATCCGGGGAAAGATGTTTTTTCTCATGTTCGGATCTCCGGTGAGTTTGGCGGTGGGGGCGAAGTGTTTTGCAGCTTGCACCAATTGGGTGGGTGACTCTGTGGCTGTTGGGGCAGAGAGCTGCACTTGTCCACCCGCTTATCCCTTGTGCGGCATCTTGGTTCGGAGACCAAAGATTCCCCAGATGAGGAAGCACTTAGTCCACAAATGGAGTCATCAGTCAGGAGCTCATCTAAAATGTGGCCATGTCGGTTAGGTCCGCCCCCAGAATTCCTAAAATTTTACCTTAATTGGAGGTGTACTTATTAAAAAAAACATGGAATGAAAAGTAAACTGTTTTCAATTAGTAGGTTTTTACTTCATTTGGACCATGTACATAGCAATAAGGTCATTTAAAAGCACTGAAATTACTGAAATTACATAATGTTTTAAATTAATTTAAATGTAGAACTAAAATGTTTATCCATAAGAAAGTGCACAGTTAACTAATAATTCCCTCGGCAAAACTCCCTCCTACTCAAATGTTCCTGTAGGCTACTGTCGAACTAAGAAACCTTAATAGAAATCTTGACTGACAAGTAGACAATGTATAATCATAGCCCTGTCAACAGTGTATACTTCATGCTCTAATCTAATCAGACAATTTCCCTGTTCCATAGACTGTATTGGGTTTCTATTGTCAGAGCATGGTATGTGCTTTTTAAATAATTTTGTAGATGGGTGCTAGTTTACACACTTGTATTTTCATCCATCTTTTTAAACAATCTATATAGATGTTGTAGTTTTATCGCCGAATGCCTATGAAATAAATTCCTCTGAACCCTTACATATTCATATAGGCTTTGACATTTTACTGATATCATGGATGTATCTCATTGCAGAGACAACTACTCACTAAGGAAAGAAGAGTTGGAAAAATTATCCCATTTAGCTACATTAGTCTAAAGTTTGAAATTATTATCTCAATTCCCCGAAATGCTCTCTTGAGTATACTCTCAATTAAGATTTGTATTTGAAAAGCTATAGTGAATGATTTGAAGGTCACTGTGTGACCTCATTAACAGATCAAAAGACATACTGAGCTTGTGTGACTGTAAGAGGACAAATAATAGCAAATAATAACAAATAATGAACACTATTGCTCTTGTCCAGTGTAGATTTATGGCAATCTTAATTTTCACGTTTTTTCAATTTATTAGAAATTAGTTATTTTCTAACCTGTGTTAATGACTCTGATGCTCAGTCCTCAGACTGTGAGCAATAGATTTCAAAACCGTAAGTGGCAACGTTTCGACCCCTAATGCTTGAGTAAGACCCTTAGGGTTTGAAACGTTACTACTAATCGTTTTGAAATAAATTCCTCATCATTTGAAAGTTGCAATTTTATTCTATTTGAGGAGACCAGATAGAGCCCAGCTTGAGCACCAATACAATTAGTGTGCTGTCTACCATCAAAGTGTAACTGGATAAAAGGAATTATGCTGTGAATGTAGAGAATAAAAAAAAAATATTGAAAATGCTCCATTGTATTATAACAATTTTTATAATACATTGTATTAGAAAAATTGCAATCAAATGCCTAAGTTAGGAGAAATATTTGGTAAATATGGATATTACTTTTAACACAGGCTATAGTGTTACATTTGAATTGTACTCCTCTATGTTCCAACACTCCTACTTTAGAGCAGGGGTCTCCAAGCTACAGCCCGCAGGCTGTTTTTATCAGGTCATTTAAAAAAAAATGAATGAAGAAATGCTTTCCAGCAGAGACACTGGCTGGAGAGATCAAAAGATCTACCCTAACCAGAATCTCCACGCAAGAAGGCAGCATGGTGTCTGTGCAATGCAAAGACATGCTTCCATGGTGCCTCTCTCGCGTACCTGCGCACTGATCTGACGTCAGAGCACCAGCGGTCACGTGACCTTCTGGTGCGCAAGCCAGATCAGTGTGTGGGAGTGTGAGAGGCAGCATGGAAGTCTGCTGAAGCAAAGTAAGTACTGGTGAAGGGGAACTGGCTGTGGCATATAATTGGGCATACTGGCTGTGGCATATTATTGGGCATAGTGGCATATTAATGGGCATACTGGCTATGGCATATTAATGGGCATATTGGCTGTGGCATATTATTGGGCATAGTGGAATATTAATGGGCATACTGGCATGGCATATCAATGGGCATACTGACTGTGGCATTTTAATGGGAATACTGGGGCATATTAAGGAGCATACTGGCTGTGACATACTAATAGGCAAACTGGCTGTGGCATATTAATGGTCATACTGACTGTGGCATATTAATGGGCAAAGATTGCCATATAAATGGGAATACAGACTGGTATATTAATGGGCATACTGGCTGTGGCATATAAATGGACAAAAAGTGCATATTGGCATACTGACTGGCATATTAAAGGGCATATTGGCTGTGGCATATTAATCGGCAAAGAGTGGTATATTAATATGCATACTGACTGCAGCATATTAATGGACATACTGATTGTGGCATATTACTGGTCATTGAGTGGCATATTAATCGGCATACTTGCTGTGGAATATTAATACGCATATCTGGGTGCTGGGGCTGAGTCCTGTTAGTGCAATTTGGGTACTGGAGTAAGTCCTGGGTGCAATGTGGGTGCAAAGAAAGGAATTAAAAACAAGAAATGGATTTCTTTTTTTTGTTTATTAGTTCTTTTATTTTAAAATTAGAAAGGAGAAAGAAAAAGACATATAATCAATTTCAAATTATTTCACCAGATACAACAAATTTCTATTATAGAATTTTCTCCCTACTCCTAACCTAATTCGACCAGATTTTCTGTAAAGCTTCCAAACATTCCAGAAAAAAAAACCCATTTAAAATCATGATAATATCTTCACAAGCTTTCAATACTATGAAGAAAATGGATAATTTGTTTACAAACAAACAAATTGAAGATGTTTACATCTTCATTTACAATCAACTTACATTCGTTCCAGTCACTCTCTTTTCCGGGATTTTGCTACGGCGTCGGGGGAAGAATGGGAGGCGGGCCACCAAGAGGCGAAATAATCCAATCAGTGTTTCTTTTAAGTGTTCAGGGGGCCCATATCTGTTGATATCTATCGAAACTTCCTGTTCTACTATAGTGGCCTGCTTCCATCTTTGATTGAAACTCTATCTGGTTTATAATTTCCAACCAGTTTAATCCCCCTTTTTTTTCCAGTTTCCAGCGATGCATATTTTTACCGCTATCAAAATATGAATAATTAAATTTCTCTGATTATTATTTCCAGGTAACTGTATGTTAAAAATGAAATTTTCTGGTTTTAGGATGAAAGTAGTGCCTATAAGATCCTTCAGAAAATTTTGGAGTTGGATAAATGTAGGTCTCAGATTTGGGCATTCCCAAAAGATATGTGCTAAGGAGCCTCTGTTAGTTTCACACCTCCAGCATAGATCTGTAATTGCTGGGTTGATCTTATGCTGTCTAGTTGGAACCATATACCATCGCATATTAATTTTATGTTGAAGTTCCATCAGATTAATACTATGTATATTTTTTTTGTCAGTTTTATTGCCTGATGCCAGTCGTCTAGTGGGATGGAGATCCCAAGATCGTGTTCCCAGTTACTCCAAGGAGATGGCTTCTCCAGTGGTTGTAAGCCTAATAGAAAACGAGAAACCCCCGAGGGTACTTTTTTTTTAAGTGCAATGCTATAAGGTCACTGATGGGGCCCTTCTCTGTTGTCAACCTTTTGTGGAGGTAATTTTTTATTCTCAAATAATTGAAAACCTCCTTTGAGGTAAGGTTCCAACTAGATTCCAATACGTCAAATGGATATAGAATGCCCTGTGATGCTATATCAGCAACAGTGGTTATGTTATTTAATTTCCAGAATGATAAATTGATATTACCTATATCCAATTCTAATGTATCTATTGGTGTGTCGGAAGAAATTTGATCACTGTTGTTACAAATATTCTTTCTCAGATTAGCAATGGTAATACACTGGTTTTTGATTATTGAATTATTAAAGAGGCATTTCTTATTTTTAACCTTTTGACTCCAGAACAGGCTAATTGGTTTTATTTGGCCCATCTCTGATCTTTCAATATCAAATAGGTGGATTTGTTGAGACGTTATCCCAGGCTAATGCATGGGCAGTCATACAGATGCTATGCAATCGGTGCACATCTGGAAAGGATATGCCCCCTGATTTAACTTCTCTTTGTAGTAGTTTTAACGCAACCCTGGGTTTTTTACCCTGCCAGATGTACTCCGTAGCAAGCCTCTGTATGTTATTTAAAATAGTTGGATAAACTCTCAAGGGGATATTTCTAAATAGATAGGATATTTTGGGCATTGTGTATGCATTCATTACTTCAACTCTCCCAAGCCAGGATATTTCTTTGCCTTTCCAGTCTTTTAAATGTGTCTTCATTTCTTTAATTTTTGTTTCATAATTCAGGTTTATTATATCCTCTATTTGTGTCGTCAGCCTAATGCCCAAATATTCTATATATTTTTTTGTCCAATCAAATCCAAATTTTGATCTGATAATTGCTGTCTCTTCATTGCCAACATTGGATAAGATTATTTGAGTTTTATTAAGATTTAGTTTGTAATTGGAATATCTGCTGAATTTAGAAATTAGATCCAATATATTAGGGATAGACCTGATTGGATCTGCAAGGGTTAACAGAACATCATCTGCGTACAAGATGACCCTGTTATCTATTGAATTAATGGTAATCCTTTTGATTCCTTTAGACCTTCTTATCATGGTAGCAAGTGGCTCTATAGACAGTGTATATAACATGAGGGCCAGTGGACAACCCTGCCTGGTTCCATTTTTAACTTTGAACCAGTCTGAATGAATTATGTGTCCCAAAACTTTTGCTGTTGGTGTTGAATATAATATCATATTGCCATCCCTGAATAGGCCCTCGATGCCGAAAGCCCCCATTACCTCCCCAAGATAGAGCCAACTAACTCTATCGAAGTCCTTTCCGGCATCGAGGGCCATCAGGAACACCTCGTCTATTTATGTGATAGATAATTTTAAGTGCGCGTCTAGTGTTGTCCACTGTTCCCCTACCTAAAACAAATCCGCTTTGGTCCTTATGGATCAAATCTGGCATCACCAGTTTCAGCCTCTCTGCCAAGATCTTTGAATATATTTTAATATCCAAGTTTATAAGCGATATTGGCCTATAACTTGCTGGTGACGTTGGATCCTTATTAGGTTTAGGTGTGAATGTGGCCTGGAGTAATTCTTCAGGAATATTGTCTTTCTTGGTTAATTGTGTGAATAATCTTAATAATAAAGGCGCCAATTGTTCTCCAAATTTAAGGTAATACAGGGCCGAGAATCCATCTGGTCCAGGGGATTTACCCCCCTTGAGGGAGTTAATATTATCTCTAACTTCCTTAATAGAGATTGGATAATTAAGAAAATCTTTTTGTTCTTGCGTTATTTTGGGTAACTCCAGTTTATTAAGGAAAGCTGCAATCTCTGTTCGTGAATGCATTGTCTCCAATAGATTATAAAGGGCACTATATTAGTCTTCAAAGGCTTTACCTATTTGTTTAGGGGACAATAGAATTTTATCCCTTACCACCAATTTTTTTTATTATTTCCCTTCTTTGCTTATTTTTAAGCTTGTTAGTTAAGAATTTACCTCTCCGATTTGCACCATAGTACCATTTTTGTTTTAGCATGATAATAGCTTTATTAGTTTTTTCGTATAATCTATCCCCAATAAGTCTTCTCACTGTTTCTATCTGTGGTAACAGGGAAGAGTTCGAGGCCTCCCAGTGCTGTCTTTCAAGTTTTGCTAATTCTATATATAATTTGTTTATTGGCTCTCCTCTTTTCCTTTTTTCTTCAGCTCCGATTTTTATCAGTAATCCACGTACATAACATTTTAGGGTACACCACAGGGTTGCATCGGAGACCTCCTCGTTATCATTCAGTTCCAATTTTTTTTTTATCTGTGATATTAAGTATTGCTCTGTTTCCTTTGATTTTAATAGGTTTTCATTTAGTCTCCATCGATTTCTTATTCTATAATCTGGGTTATTTGTGATTGTTAAATAAATGGGAGCATGATCAGACCACGATATCCCCCCTATTTCTGTTTGTGTGATTTTTTCTAGTACATCTGATCTTGTAAAAAAATTGTCTATCCTAGTATATACTTGATGTACCTGTGAATAGAAGGAATATTCGCGATTTCCTGGGTGATCTATTCTCCAACAATCAAAAAGTTGATTTTTATATATGAATCTTTGAAGCGCTGTATGGGAATGATTATCTTTTTGTCCTCTGACATAATTCTTGCTTCTATCCAGTTTATTATCTAATATACAGTTAAAATCACCTCCAATTATGAGTAATCCAGATGATACTTCATCTATTCTAGTCATAAGATTTTCTAAAAATACACGAGGGGTCTGGTTGGGGGCATATACGTTAACCAATGTATAAACAATATCATTTCCTTTGGCTATCAATATTATGTACCTCCCTTCTTTATCTGTTTCACAAAAAATGTGTTCAAGAAATGGATTTCAATAAACTTTTTATTACTTATGTTATAATTATAATAATGTTGTTTTCTTTGGCATCTGAAAATGTGTAAAATGTACAATGTGGCCCTCCTTCAGAAAAGTTTTACAGACCTCCCTGCTTTAGAGTGTATCAGTCTCCTAATATGCAAATTACATATTTCACATTGAAAAGCAGGTAATTTGCATATTAGTACACAGGTGATGTCATAAACAGGAGACCACAGACACATTCAAAACATATTTTCCTTCTAACTTAGGAATTTTCTTGCAATTTTGCTAACACACTGTACAGATCATTTTCAATATTTTTTTTATTCTCTACATTCACAGTAAAAACAATGTTTAGGTGATACAGTCCCTTTAACTAGATCAAGAAAATATTGCCAAATTTATCTCAACACCACTGTAAGCCTGGATTTTCTCCATGGCAACAGACAAAAGTCTTGAACACTGTACCGGTAAATACAATTGATGGACAACCCATGACACTTATAAACAATGAACATTAGTGGGAAACAAATAATTTATTGTCCTACTAATTAACTAATTCCAAATATATTATACGGGAATTAAATGAAAACACAATTTGTACTTTTGAGATTACTAAAGCCAGATGTGTTTAAATAGGTACACAAATGACTTCAATATTAGTTTGTAGAATGACATAATGGTCCAGATTCAACTGCCCCATTAAATGGAAAATTGGCGTTAATAATTACCGTATCAACTGAAAAAATGGGCAATACACACAATAAGATGACTGCACCCCATACAAATACCGGCCATGTCCTCCATACACTTAACATTGGTGTCAAGCCAATTTTTTGCCGCCTTGCTGGTACAATACCGGTCAGGTGCCAAACTTTCCAGGTGTACATGAAGAAGCCACGCTAGGCAAAATGCATACGCCATGCCCCTCCTCTCCGCGATTTCGATCTTTGAGCTTTGTTCAGCTGGACACAGCTGGGCTTAGAAACTTTTGGCGATTATGCTGGCAAGCAAATACAACTCCAAAGTGAAAGGTTAAAGATATACCTTCTGCGATACGCAACCCTGTAACACCGCGAACAGCTGGTTTACATACGCACAGTGGGAGTTACTTAATCGTACTCACTTGATCTTAAGTAAGCCTTTCTATTGCATTTTTTTATTAAATATATTTGTTACTGTGTTACACCATCGTGGCTTGTTTGCCTTATTTTTTCTTACATATTTTACTACACCTGCGCTAACAAGCTGTAAGGAAGCTATAAAAGGATATAGAGTTCCATCTGTGATGTTCCATTGAGATCTCCATTAAACGTTCAAAGAGAGCAGTATATTGTGGAATTCCTATCATCCATAAAGAATCAGTTACAACAGAGAACACTATTGTATGTTTTTTCTTTTGGGTACCAACACACTATTGAGCTTATTTCATCTAATATAAGTATCTACCAAGCGTTGTTCGTGTCAGGTAGTTTTATTACAGATGTGAAGTTTCCTATGTCACCATAATTTGGTATATATAGTCCATCGACAGCACTTCACATTTTGACATTTTTATTTTTAATTTGTTACTTTTTTACTCTGTGCTCCTCGTAAACTTCTTTTTTTAACCCTTCCAGACACTGACAGTGGAACAATATAACTCCCATTATCATTATATAGTGAGTCAGACACTGATGATGATACAGCATAACTCTCATCATTAAATAGTGATCCAGGCACTGATGTGGGGGTTAAGATCTCTTCTCGTGGCTGTTTCACAGCCAACAAATACTAAGAAATACTACCCCCCCTCCCCCAATAAAGTACTGTATTTGCTCGATTATAAGACGAGGTTTTTTTCAGAGCAAATGCTCTGAAAAAGACTCCTCGTCTTATATTCGAGGTCGTCTTATAATCTGACCTCAAATCGAGGTCAGACTATAAGACTGGGATCCAGGGCCCCCGCAGAGCTGCAGGTGACCTGGATCCCCCTCGCTAACAGCCGGTGGATGTCTGCGCAATGCACGTAGACATCCTCTGCTACCGCCCACACGACCGAGAGAGACACAATGGAAGGGAGGGGGGAGAGAGAAACACAAGGGGATGGAGGGGGGAGAGACACAAGGGGAGGGGGGGAGACACACAAGGGGAGGGGGGAGAGAGACACACAAGGTGAGGGGGAGAGAGAGAGAAATGTTTGGGGGGAGAGATAGACAAACGTTTGGGGGAAGGGAGAGACAACGAGGGGGAGAGAGTTAACACTGGGGGAGAGACAGAGACAACACTAAGGGGGGGGGGGAGGAAGAGACAATGCTGGGGGAAAGGGGGGGGGAGAGAGACAAACCTGGGGGGGGGGGAGAGAGACAAAGCTGGGGGAAGGGAAAGAGAGAGGCAGCATTGGCACATAAAGGAAATAAAAACAAGAAATTCATTTTTTATATCATAATTTTTATTAAATATTAAAAAGCTATTTATATGTGAATATATACAAGTTGAACTTTTTTCCTATAGGGTAGTCTTGTATTCAGGGTTTTAGTTTTTTTCCTAAAGGAATATCCACATTTTGGGGGTAGTCTTATAATCAGGGTCGTCTTATATTCAAGCAAATACGGTATATTGTTTTTCTTTTCTTTTTATTACTGTTCTACAACCAGGGTCTTCTAGCCAGCTTTTCTCTTGTATATATTTCTTTGTATATACTGTTCACAGTACACAAACATCTACAAAATTATAAAAAATCTATATGTATTAATGGAATACATTTTTTGCTCTCTTTTTTAAAACATAACTTTTAAACTTTTTTTGCTGGCTTTCTTGCAGGGATCCTCTTATCCTGCTGAAAGTGGGTGGTGCCCATCTCAGTAACCTTGACCTGCGGCTTATAATGCAAAATGCAAAGGAGCTTAAACACTTTGCAATTAAGGACGTTGTATGCCATCATCAAATACAGGGCTCAACCTCGGTTAGGACGGCATTGAACATCCTTTTCTTCTGCAGCTCAGTAAGATTCCCTCTGTCAGATCAAGCCACTCTGAGTGGCCTCCACCTGAAAGGGTAAATGTACCCAGCGCTCAAAGTGAGAGCCGGTTACATTTAATTGAATTGCATAATGCTCGAACTTTGGTTTTGTGATGTTTTGGCAGAGAAGCACATGGTCTGTAAAGACTCTAAAAACCCTGATCAGGTCTCTTCCTCTGTGTAACTGCCTCCCAGTCACTTTGGACAAAAGCACCATTAAGGCAATAAGGGGTTAAAGAACCGCAACATCAGGACTGAACCTCCAAAATAACCACCCCTTTTTCTTCTGCTGACTTTCACATAGTGGCCAACAGTCCCAGATTTACCATGAAAGTCCCATTTGCCCTGTGAAATTTGGGTATGTCTACTGTGTATGCACAGGGATTGACAAAGTCAGCATGGCATATTATTTTCATCATATCATATCATTTACTAGGCAAAATCCTAAAATATCACGATATTTTTATTAAAAATAACACATTTTCTAACTATGACATAAAAATCTTTTACACATCTACAAACACAAATAAAAACCTTCTAAATAGATTCTAATGTTTGTCCTGAGTTTAGAAATATCCCATGTTTACCAGTATTTCTGTTATTTTTTTGTAAGTTATAGGGTTAGCTTGGGCTTTTTATCACCTGCAATGTTCTTTAGAGGCAGACTAACAACAGCAACACAGCAGTGGAAGTGATCTATGATCACTTGTGGAGCTCTTGTTGGCTACAGGGCAGCACCATATTGGAGGAGTATGCTGCCCTGTGGAGTGATGGTGGAGCCATGGGGGGACACATTTTGGTGTTGCTTGATACTTCCTTATTGAGACATCATAGGTACACTGGCTAAGTGGTTTATCACTGTCTATGTGGTTCACCGTATGACGTACCAGGTATATCCATTGTTGCAAAGGGGTTAATCCATTTTTTGTATAACAGACACAGCCTAAATGGAAAGAAGGGAACTTCAGTTTCCTTGTATGTACATCTAGTAGGGTGGAGCTTAATCTCGTTTGACAACACATAACCCTGCCCAGTTGAGGCTCTGCCTTCTTCATGTCACTGGACTCCAGCCATCAAAGTTGGCAAGTATGCTATAATGATGTGCAGCCTCAAAGAAATGAAGTCTCGCAAGTTTTCACTTGACTGTGCATTCACGCCCTTAAGTGTGGAGATTCACTTAAGTGTGCCTGTATTTTAGTGACTATTGGAAAATGTTTGGAGATTTGCCAGCACATAAGAGGGTGCAAGTCATTAGTAATGCAAATTAGTAGGAAGCTCATCCACTTTGCATTAAAAGAATAACAAATGCTACTAGGCAAAATGGCAGTTACCTCAAAACTTCTGGAGACAAATGCAACATGGTAATTTATTGGCTGAATGACTGTATCTGATAACATTTTGTTTTGTCATCATTTGTACTGTGAAGGCAAGAGCATTTGGTTCTTTGGACATATATTAATTTATATGCATCATTCTGGTGAAAAACTCCCTCCAAACATTATAAACAAATTTAAATTGTAAGCACAAAGCATAATGGACTTCTAAGTACACTGATGGATGTGTTATTAATTCCATTCATTATGCACTTTGCATTTGTCAGTGTATAATTCAAAATGCATTATATGCCTTTAAAAATGTATTCTAATTTAGTATATTTTTATAGCTACATAAATTCTTTAAAGAAATTCATTGGCAAATAGAAACGTTACTGTAGAGTGACAATAAAGTACTTTATAGTGCTGTTTCACATTTACCTGTGTGCTCTAAAATAAAAGGGGATCAGGAAGGTGCAGAATCAAGAGCAACTGTCTACAATTGAGAAAACACAATATCATCATAGTGGATTTGTAGGACACTGAGTGGCAGTACACTCCCACACAAATGTGTAACTGGAACATCACATCAGTCTTGGAAATAAGACCAAAGTAGATATATTTTCTAGATTTGAAAAGATATATTTCTGATCGCTGAATAAATAAACCTGTTTTTAAATAATGGTTGATGCAATTTTTACAGAATCAACTCATTGTCATTTCTCTCCTTGGATTAATAATGTGCCAAAGAGTAAATTTTGTAGAATAAAAATAAATTCTACTGATGATTCTTCATATAAACCAAAAATACTAAATGTAAGGCTGACTGTGTTGCCATGGGTTATAAGGAGACCCATCTTGATAAGGTAATAGCGAATGTTAATAATATAGGTTGAAATTAGCTACACAGGGGTACCTACCTATTATAAGACAAAAAATTATCTTAGAGTTATTTGTGAACTGTATCATGTCGGAACATTTGGGGACTTTACACGGCTATCAGATTATAATGGGACAAGAACCAGTAAACCCAAAATGGATCGCAGCCACCATGTTTTAAGTTGTTTCCCTGTTTACTCAATAAATCTGAGCGTGTCTCTAATCAGTTTAACATTCTACTCTTCAGACTGTGATAACAGTGCAGAGTCACATTCTGTTGGCTAAGCTAAAAACTGGGAGTAAAATTCAATACCAGCTTTATCTGTGTAGGAGATCTTTCTCTCTCTCTCTTTCTCTACATGTGTAAGGACAGGAGAGCGGCCCATTTAAACACACACCCAGATGCTGATTTATAAAGACATTTACTATGAACTTAGTATTAATTATGGTCATTTTTTATTAAGTGGGATATATTTTGGATGAAACTTAATTAAGTGTGTTAATTCATTTTAACTTTCTTGGATGTTTGATAAAAGTATCCTAACCATTCAGGTTACTTCAAGTTCATTGGTCTTACTACAGGTGGTCTGGATTTGTGCATGATTCAGGTGCTTTTTCAAGTAACAAGAGCAGCTTTAAATTGTTTGTATATGCTTCAGGAGAATTGATATGTGAGTTATATAAACAAGCGGTATATCTTGCATCTGTCATAGAAAAGATATATTTCATATGATTTATCCCAATTATATTGATACGGTGCTGTGTTTTTAAATTATTTTGCTTATTTATTGATTTGTTACTATTTTTAATAAATTATGCACACAAATTTTTAATATTGAGTCATTGGGATTTACTTTGCAAAATGTCCGTAACTTCTCTATACATCACATATTCTTTGTGGGTTAACAGGAGATATGGCCTCTTTAAACACCCATTACAGTTTCGTGCGCAATTATTTGTTCTAAATTATATGTCAGGATTCCAAATATTTTCCTGTAGATTGTTATAACTTTTTTCAAATGAAGTAATTCCCAAATATCCAACAATCAAAAGAAATGTTATCAAAAGTGTCATGCAACAAAATAAAAAAATAAATATAACGCACACCAGGAAAATGTGTAAACAAGCAATCATGATTGTATCAATGTCCCAAGAAGAAAAATTGCACAAAAATATAGGGGTACATAATCAAAGATTTGCCAACGCACATTTCAGCTATTCAATGCTTTGTCATGGGATTCCAAAAGCATGTAATGTGTGCTCCCTTGATTCATTGAGCAGGTTAAGTGTGATGGATGTTTAAAGAGGCTATATATACACAACAATGCAAGTGTGCCACTGAGTTAATTAACATACAAAAAATACAATAAGGTATTTAAAGTTACAAGTATATATAATACATTTTCTGGCACTTTATTAAATAATTAAGTAACTAAAGTAATACATAAATAATTGTATATACAAATAAGTAATAATTTATAGAGAAAATGTATTGGAGGTTTAGAAACACAGTAAAAAATATACTATAGCATGATTGAATAGAATCTCATACAAGAACAATAAGCCATTAGTATTTTAAATGTACTTCACTAGTAATAAACAACTTTAATCAGTGGTATTGCTAAGATACATTATTTTGCAGCAATTGCACTATACTCAAATATAAAGTTTTGCATTGACAATTAGATAATCTCTGTAGATTGACTTTTTTGAGGAACAAAACTTCCAGGGAGGTGTCATCAGAACCCTTCATAAACATCAGTATAATTGAACTCAAGGTTTGTTGCACGACCATTATCAAGATGAATTTTAACAATACAATCTACACGATTTCCCTCTCCACTGAAATGTCTGGTTTATTTAATCTGTCTGGTAGTCTTTTCTGTAAAAAACGTTTCGAGTTATTGTAAAGCTTTGTTGTATAGTGGTTAGACATTGTTAGACAAATTAACACCTGCACAGCTAAGACACAAAAATATGGGTGAAAAATCCCTATAGCACTGCCTTGGAGGAGTTCCAGAGAAGCAAGACGTCATCAATGTGTGCCAAATTGTCATTGACAAAGTTGGCCCACATAGAGGACAAAAAAGACTGAAAATTGGAATTGAATACAAGGTAGTTATGCAATCTTCATAGGTTTGGCCCTTAAGTTTAGGAGTCTAATCAGTAGGCCCCGATCTGAACTAAATTTAGGCCAGATCGAGACTTAAATTATTGAAAAATGTGCAGTTTGGCTACTCAATATGGCCATTTTTTTGCTGGCTTTTGGCCACAATTGGTTCTGGTGGGTCAGTCAGTGAAATCCTATTTACTGACTTCCCCTGAAGTTGGCCCAAAATGAACTTAAATTGCAGAATTATGGGGAAATTCAGTTCTCCGATTTTAGCTAGAGAATTGAACAGAAAGTTGTAGAAGATTTATAGTAAACTTATTTCAAACACAAAAACATTCATATACAAATGTCATATGCATTATAATAATATATTTACATTAATATACAAATTGTTCAATGTTAAACAAACTTATTTAATATTATTTTATGTAAATTTTATTTAATTTTATGTATTTAATTAATGTATCCCTTTTTTTTTTACATCTTTTCTGAAAATTCAATTTTAGTGCTGATTTGAGATCACTTTGGCAATCTCTGAGTAGCCAGAATTTGATTGGGTCCAAAACTCGGAGCACTGCATTTTCTCAAGAATATCAGAGCTACATGAGTCAATCCTTTAATTATTTATTCATTTATTTAATTATCATGTGAATGGTGAGTGCGTGTGAATGATGAGTATATTCTCTTGTGCCAGTATTAAGTATGTGCCAAAACATCAGTTAAATACAATGGTTGATACACCCTGGTAAATGTGTTGGTTATTGTCCATGTGGTGTTGATTGTTGGATATTGGGTATTACTGTGTTCTGTTGTAATTTCATGGGACACAGATTTTTTAATTTTACATAGTGCCTGCTACGAAAATAGTTTGAACAACAATACGGAAAATATTATTTTGCTAAAGATGTGTAGACAACCAAATCACTTCAGGAGTGTGTATTTATGGAGATGAAAATTGATATATGACGCCATCTAGTGGCCAAAATAAAATAGACAATTCACACTACAATACTGGTAGTTGTCTTACCCTGTGGGTAAAATGGTGAAATATCACAGGACCTTGCGACATCACTTATAATGTTGAGCAGGTGTGCTTAAACCCGGAAGCTCAGGCATGGTGTGATGTGGATGAATGCAACCTGTGTTCATGCTGATCATCTGTTACCCTGTCTAACTAAGGCCATTTCAAGTGGCCTCATCTGACACGTGGATTCCACTGAAAATAGAGTTTCCTGAAGATAAATGCAGGGCATTCTATGCTGTCCCATGGGTATAAGAGTTTAGTATTTTAGTATGGTGTAGAACGTCCTACCGGTGGGAAGGGTTTAATAGGTAGAATATAGATGAATATAAATATTATTTTGGCTCCATTATATATGCAGAACAACAGCCTTCTGTTTGATTAAAATGTAACAGGAAGGTTTATTTCCTCTTTATTTCCTCTTTAACACGCAAGACACGTAGAAGGAAAAGGGCTGTACTAAGCAAGAAGAGGTTATGCTTAAAATACAGTTTTCAAATGTTGTAATGCACATAATTGCAAATAGTACCATTTGATAGACTCCAACTCCTTCCATCATCTAAATCAAAGAACATTCAAGGGTCAATGCAAAATGCGCAGATCAGCCCCAAAATGCAGGGCTACCTTAACAAATGGGCAAAGTAGGCACTTGCCCTGGTTAAGGGGGCCCCTCTCGCCCAATATGCCCCCCAGCACCAGCCGGCTTACTGTTAGTGCTGCCGCATATGACAGAAAGCCATATCCGGCAGTTGTTTGTCCTTCCTCCATCAAATTGGCTGTGGCATATTAATGGGCAAATGAACAGTGGCAAATGAATGGGCATACTGGCTATGGCATATTAATGGGCATACTGGCTATGACATATTAATGGACATACTGGTTGTGGCATATTAATTTTGCAAATTGACTGTAGCATAATAATGCACCGGTGGTACCCCCCTAGTCAGTGGCCCGCGGGCCTCCTGTTTGCCACCCCTGCTCTACAGGAAAGAAGCCCAGCTTCCAGAAATTTTACAGCCAATTACTATTCTGGAATCTGTGTATAAATACTCAGCACATGCAAAGACCACCTTTTGGAGCATGACTTACCGCCAGCAAGAACAAAAGCCCCAAAAGTCAATTTGGCCAGCAATGGCAAGCCAAAAAGCAGGGTGTGAGGGGGTGGGGGTGGATCAGGACACTGATAGCAGGAGAGGGGGAGTTTTTTTGGCGGAGAAGAACATGACACTAGCTGGGAAGCTGTGCCAACACTAGCACTGGATGATAGGGGCAGCAGTCAAGAAGACATACCTGAGTAGGAGGAATAACATCTGACAGGATGTCGTGGATTATGTCAATGGAGTTAGTAGGAATGGCCGGTTCATGGAAGTGGTTTAGAAAAGGTAAGTGCATTTAAAATACTTATACACTATACATAGCCAAATGCAAAATTGCACCAAACACATAGCTCACACACCTGTCGTTCGTGTAACACATTTATTAGCTGAGTCAAGGATAGCAAGGATAGTACATGCTGCATTAGGCTGTACATGTTAAGATGTCTGCCACGTATGTAGAAGTTTCTATTAGAGAACTGGATCTGTGCAGAGAATGTTAGCAGGAGAGAGGGTGGGCAAGCAGCACATTGCTGCAATCAATATGTACAAACAAATTCTGCAAGTAGCTAAGGACAATAGGAGTTGCAGTACATATCAATGCCAGTATAATATTAGATATGTGGTAGCACATGTACATCTGTGTATCTATATCTAGATATCAATATGTACATGCATGGATAGATGTCTATAGATGTTTATGTTTAAATAGGATAACATGTACAGATGATAGTAAACCAATTGAAATGTTCTACTCATATCTTTCAGATTCTCCGGTATGAAGAAGCATGTGAAGAGGAAGTTAATTCTGAGCAGAAGTTGAATTCTCCTGCTCAGGGTAGGAGAATTAAAATGGGTGAAATTTGGCTATTATCCCTGAATCTGATTTGTATTTGGGGCTGATCATTGCATATTGGATATTTAAAATTGTATGCTTTTTATGGCGAAAATATCACAGAAAACCTCAGATGTTTTGGTTTCTGAATGGCCCGTAGAGAAGAATTTGACCTGAATTAAGGGATATTGAGTAGCTACAGATCTGTGAAATTCAACTAAAGTACCTGATCCGAACCCAATTCGGATAACATCAGTGTATACTTCAGTGTTGTAAAGCATTTTATAGAACATATATAGTGAAATAAAACCACTTGAGACAGTTATGGGAAATATATTCTAGCTTAGTACATAAAAGAGAAATATATCTGAGTGTTAGTATGTATTGATTATACTGGCTTTATGAAAAATTATGGTTTGAAAAGAAATCCTATCACATCAGAGAATAACAATAAATATCCTACAAAAGAAAACTTATGTTGTTGATTATTTTATATATCTATATATATATATATATACACACAAGTATTTATTGTTCGGTAAAGGTGATAAATCTATAAATTTATCGGAAATAAGCTACACATGTATACTGTTATTTTACCAGAGATATCTATAGAAATCCAAACAGATTCCACACACTCACAGGACTTGGTACAGATATAATTGATACTTTAATTACTATATAGACATAAAATCTAACATGAGTATCCTATCTACGTTTCGGTCCGTACTGATAAACTTTAATAAAGACAATTAACTAGACATATACAGGTACAATATACAGAAAAATAAAAAAACGCAATTACTCACCACACCAATGTGTTAACTCCCCCATGTTACCGGAAAACAAAACGCTTGGTGCCGTTAAGCACAGAAAGACAGTGCTTAGTATGCGCAGAATCACCCAAGTGAAAACAGCGTAACCATGGTGACCTAGATGCATACGAACTGGCTTCTTTCGTGTGTAATACCAGCCACATGGAGCCAGACAAATAGTGTTGAATTGCATACGTAAAAAGAAATGCACAGCAAGAGCCTGTGAATTCACTCATGGCCAAAATTAGGAGAAACCTCAAAGCGAATTATTTGTTATACATAGTGACAAAAAAATGTATTCCCTTTATGTATTTAAATGTTTCTATCATATCCCCCCTGTTACGTCTTTCCTCCAAGCTATACATGTTAAGATGCTTTAACCTTTCCTGGTAAGTTTTATCCTTCAACCCATGAACCAGTTTAGTAGTCCTTCTCTGAACTCTCCCCAGAGTATCAATATCCTTCTGGAGATACGGTCTCCAGTACTGCGTACAATACTCCAAGTGAGGTCTCACCAGTGCTCTGTACAATGGCATGAGCACTTCCCTCTTTCTACTGCTAATACCTCTCCCTATGCAACCAAGCATTCTGCTAGCATTTCCTGCTGCTCTATTGCATTGCCTACCTACCTTTAAGTCCTCTGAAATTATTACTCCTAAATCCCTTTCCTCAGATTTTGAGGTTTGGACTGTACCAAATATTCTATATTCTGCTTTTGGGTTTTTACGCCCAAGGCGCATAATCTTGCACTTGTCCACATTAACTGTCAGTTGCCACAGCTCTGACCATTTTTCTAGTTTAGCTAAATCATTTGCCATTTGGCTTATCCCTCCATGAACATCAACCCTGCAGCAAAAAGACATACTTTGCCAACAAGACCTTCTGCAATATCACCAATAAAAATATTAAAGACAATGGGTCCAAGTACAGATCCCTGAGGTACCCCACTAGTAACAAGCATCCTTGCATTAAATATATTTCATTGACTACAACCCTCTGTTGCCTGTCACTCAGCCATCATGTAATCCATTCAACAATATTGAAATCCAAACTTAAAGATTGCAGTTTATTGATAAGCCTTCTATGTACTACAGTATCAAAAGCCTTACTGAAATCTAGGCATGCAATGTCTACTGCACGACCGTGATCTATTATTTTAGTCACCCAATCAAACAAATCAATAAGATTAGTTTGGCATGATCTCCCTGGAAAGTAAACCAATGTTGTCTCTGATTTTGAAATTCATGTGATTTTTTATGTTCAACAATCCTATTCTTTAAGGTTTCCAATATTTTCCCCACCACTGAAATAAGACTTACTGGTCTATAGTTTCCTGCCTCCTCCCTACTACCTTTCTTGTGAATGGGCACAACATTTGCTAATTTCCAATCTTCTGGGACTACTCCCGTTAACAATGATTGGTCCCGTTAACAACGATTGGTTAAATAAATCTGTAACTGTTTTGCTAGTACACCACTAAGTTCTTTTAATAACGTTCTTTGTATCCCATCAGGGCCCATTGACTTATTTGTCTTTACTTTAGACAGCTGAAGTAAAACCTCTTCCTCTGTAAACTAACATGCATCAAAAGACTCATTAGTCTTTTTCCCTAAAGGAGGTCCCTTACCCTCATTTTCATTTGTAAAAACTGAGCAAAAATATTCATTAAGGCAGTCTGCTAAGCCTTTATCCTCTTCTACATAGCATCCTTCTTTTGTTTTTAATCTAACTAATCCTTGTTTTACTTTCCTTTTGTCATTTATGTATATAAACAATTTTGTATCCTCCTTTTTCACTGACTGGGCTATTTTCTCTTCTGTGTGTGCTTTGGAAGCTCTTATAGTTTGCTTTTCCACTTTCTGCCTACTCTTATAGGTCTTTCTATCTTCCTCACTCTGAGTTTTTTTTTTACTCAGTAAAAAAGTATAGTATAATTACTAAATGCTAGCTTTTTGTTTTATACTATTTTGGCCACCTCTTCAGAGTACCACAGTGGGTTCTTTAATTTTTTGCTCTTACTGACAAGTCTAATGCAATTTTCTGTTGCCCTCAGTAATGCAACTTTTAGATAATCCCATTTTTCCTGGACTCCATTTGCATTGCTCCAGTCTGATAATGACTCCTTTACACATAATCTAATTTTAGAAGAGTCGGTATTTCTAAAATCTAAAACTTTTGTTTTTGTGTGGTTTGCGGTGTCACTGTTCTTATATTAAACCACACTGACTGGTGATCACTAGATCCTAAACTTACACCTACAGTAATATCTGATAACAAGTCTCCATTTGTGAACACTAAATCTAATATGGCCTGCTTTCGAGTTGGCTCCTCAACTACTTGCTTTAGAGATAATCCCAGTAGGGAGTTTAGGATATGCGTACTGCTGGCGCAAGTAGCTATTTTGGATTTCCAGTTCACATAAGGAAGATTAAAATCACCCATGATGATCACTTCCCCCTTCATTGTCATTTAGCTATTTCCTCAACTAGTAGATTATCTAACTACTCTAAATGTCCAGGGGCCTATAAATCACACCTACCCAAGCTACTGTATGATTACCAAATTCTAACGTAACCCAAACTGACTCTATGTTCCCCCATGTTGTTACCAGAAATTCAGAGAATCCCTTCTAGTGTCAATTGAACTCAATTGGTGCATGGTCCGATAGCTAAATAGGGTGTATTGTTGTATTGTATATATTTGAAAGTAGGTTTGGTGAGATGAAACAGTAATCTATTCTAGCAAGGGTGCTGTGGGCTCCAAAAGCAAAAGGAATGCCCTTTACCTGGGAGTGAAGGGTTCTCCATGTGTCAAAAAGCTGTACCTGTTGTTTGAAACCTATAATACCCTCAGTCAGGCGTGTCACATTTTCCAGAGTTGCCCCCTTACAGTCTAAGTCAGCATCCTGCATAGTGTTTATGTGACTTCAAAGGATTAGATCTGTGATTGACAAATGAGTTAGTGTTTCAAACAACATACCATAGAAACCATCATTCGGCATATTGGAGGCATATATGTCCACCAACCAAAACTTTTTAAGGCCAATTGTAAGTTAAAGAATGACACATCTGCCTTCAGAATCTAACACTATAGAATAGTCAATCGAGTTATGAAATAGTATAGTGACCAGGGCCGGCCTTAGGGGTGTGCGACCTGTGCGAGCGCACAGGGCGCAACACTCCAGGGGGCGCCCTCCCGTAAAAAAAAAAAAAGTTTTAAAAAAAAAGCCGGTAGAGGCACTGGCTGGGGGGAGATCAAAAGATCCCCCCTCACCAGCCCTCTGCTCGGCATGCTCTGCTGGATCCAGGGAGGGGGCGGAGCTAACCAGCTGAGCGGTGTAGCTCCGCTCCCACCCTGTGAAGCAGAGCAGCGTCTGCTTCACGGGGAGCCACTGGCAGCATGAGAAAGTGCTGCTAGGCTCCCCATGCCTGCATTAAGCACGGGGAGCCCGAGCAGCACCTTCTCTTGCTGCCCTGGGCTCCCTGTAATGCAGACTGTGCTCTGCTTCACAGGGTGGGGGCGGAGCTACACCGCTCAGCCGGTTAGCTCCGCCCCCTCCCTGGATACAACTTTGCAGGCAAAGGTGGGGAGGGGGGAGAGAGAGACAGAACAGAGGTTAGGGGGGAGACAGACAGACAGAACAGGGGCAGGGGGGGAGAGACAGAACAAGGCTAGAGAGAGATAACAAGGGGAGGGGGGAGAGAGAGACAGAACAGTGGATGGGGGAGAGACAGAACAGGGGAGGGGGGAGAGAGAGACAGACAGAACAGGGGAGGGGGGAGAGAGAGACAGATAGAACAGGGGCAGGGGGGAGAGACAGAACTGGGGGAGAGAGAGATAACAGGGGGAGGGGGGAGAGAGAGCCAGAACAGTGGATGGAGGAGAGCCAGAACAGTGGATGGGGGAGAGACAGAACAGGGGATGGGGGAGAGACAGAACAGGGGAGGGGTGAGAGAGACAGACAGACAGAACAGGGGCAGGGGGAGAGACAGAACTGAGGGAGAGAGTCAACAGGGGGAGGGGGAATAGACAGAACAGGGGAGGGGTGAGAGAGAGACAGACAGACAGAACAGGGGCAGGAGGGAGAGACAGAACTGAGGGGGGAGAGAGATAACAGGGGGAGGGGGGAGAGACAGAACAGGGGAGGGGTGAGAGAGAGAGAGACAGACAGAACAGGGGCAGGGGGAGAGACAGAACTGAGGGAGAGAGAGAAAACAGGGGGAGGGGGGGAGAGAGAGAGACAGAACAGGGGGAGGGGGGGCAGAACAGGGGACGGGGGGGGGAGAGACAGACATAGCAAGGAAGAGGAAAGGGACAAACATGGGAAGGGAGAGAGACACATACATAGGGGGGTGAAAGAGACGAGGGGGGCGCCACGTGGGAAGCCCGCACAGGGCGCCGGAAAACACTTAAGGCCAGCCCTGATAGTGACACCTCTAGACTTTTTTATTGTAGGGGGCTAATATACAGTCTTTTACCCATGAGTTACGTTTTATCATCAGTATCCATCCAGTGCGTTTCCTGTAGGCACAATATTTGGGACATCAGTTTTTTAAATCACTTTTATTAAGGATCAACCTTTGCTATTAAGACCTTTAATGTCCCATGACACGCATTTAACAGCATTGTTAGTCATGACTTCCAGTAGTCACTGTTGGATTGTTGCTGTGGCTTCACTGTTTCCAGATTATTAGTCAGTCTAAGGTTATTACGTCTGCTGCAATTTTTAAGTCTTCCACTTTGTCACAAAGCGACTGAATCAGGGTAGCCTGAAAGACAACTTAATCTTGTAATTGTATCACCACATCTTCCAGGCCGTTGTGACGTTCTTTAAGCTCTGTTATCCTAGTAGTGTTGGCTGTAAGTTGTTGCTGTGTCTACAAAAGTTTTGAGTTCAATAACATGTGTACCCAGGAGTGGCCACATGGTCTTACCAACCTCTGTGGCCTGAGAGTGTGGTGTAGGAGGTGTCATAGGACAATTGTACTTTTGTAATTGTCCTACAAAAGTAGGTTGACAAGTGCCAACTGAAGAGCCTTTTTTTTCTTTAGTTTAAGGCTGTGGCTTATTAATGGCAAAATAATACTGGCAAATTGGCTGTGGCTTATTAATGGCAAAGTAATACTGGCATATCACTGGCCAAATTGGCTGTGGCTTATTAATGGCAAAATAATACTGGCATATTATTGGGCAAATTTGATAATAAAGGAAAGGTCATTGATTCATAAGAGTATGTTTGGTGATATTGTTATAAAATGAAAGAAAACCAGTAGACAATAATGCTGCATTCTGAAAAGCCAATTACAGCTGTATATTTATTTATATAAATATAAAGCATATTTCAAATAATTTCCGTTATCATTTTTGCATTTTTACAAAGCTCGACTATGTATACACTACTGTTCAAGAATTTGGTGTCACTTACAAATGTCCGTGTTTTTCATGAAAACATATCTCAAATGAGTCACAAACTGAATAGTAAATCAAGACATTGACAAGGTCATAAATAATGATTTAAATTATAAAGAAGGTCAGTTTGAATGTTTTTTTTTTTTTTTAAATCAGCACAATAGTTCCCAGCTACATATTATATTCATTATGACCACCTGCCTAATTTTGTGTAGTTCTTCCTTTTGCCACCAAAGCTGCCCTGAACCATCGAAGCATGAACTCCACTAGACCTCTGAAGGTGTGCTGTGGTATCTGGCTCCAAGATGTTAGCAGAAGATCCTTTAAGTCCTGTAAGTTATGAGGTGGGACCTCCATGGATCGTTGGACTTGTATTTCCAGCACATCCCACAGATGCTCGATTGGATTGAGATCGGGGGAATTTGCAGGTCAAGTCAACACCTTGAACTCATTGTTGTGTTCCTCAAACCATTACGGAGCAATTTTTGTTTTGTGCCAGGTTCAGAATTTCACTTTAAGCACCCGAGTTTGATGAAAAAACCCCCAGGTTTGCATTTTCCCCATTAAAAGTAATTAGAGGCAAAATGATGAATAAAAGCTATTTTTGAGACTACAATATTTTCACCTTGTGAAAATCAGCGCCCATCCCCCTGGTACCCAAATGATGGCCTGTGAAATAACAATGATTACCTGTTCCAGGGTCCAACATTCATCGGCAGTGCCCTTGATCCTCATCTTCCGGCCGAGGAAAAGGACTACTAATAAAATGCCAGGGGTAACTAGCCCTGACTCCACAATGTATATTTTAGGTGGCTGGGAACACTTGCCCAGCTCTAAGCCCCATTTTTAATATGGGAGGTTTGGGCTACGTGCCATTTAATTTTCGCGGTCCCACTAGACTATTTATTCATTTTTCATTTTGGGAGGAATTAATATGGAAATAAACTTCTATCATCCCATAGAAGTCTATGGAGCTTTGTGTTTATAAATTCCACTAATTTAGCTTGTTTCACATTAACACCTTTAGGACAATGGTTTTCTTTGTTTTGATGTCCGTTCTGGACATCGCTTTGCATAGGGTGAGAAGGCATGATTGACAGAACAGTGATGTTTGTCACTGGCTTGCACACATTAAAAATGCCTACGGCGTTCTGAACAGAGATGGGGGATGAGGGGGAGAGAGAACAGAGATGAGAAGGAGGGGGAGAGAGAACAGAGATGGGGCATGAGAGGAAGAGAGAATAGAGATGTGGAGGAGGGGGAAAGAGAACAGAGATGTGGTGGAGGGGGAGAGAGAACAGGTATGGAGGAGGAGGGGAAGAGAGAGAACAGACATGCGGGAGAGAACAGAAGAAGGGAGAGAGAAGAGAGATGGGGAGGAGGAGAGAAAGAACAGAGATGGAGGAAGAGGGGGGAGAGAACAGAGATGGAGGAGGATGGGGAGAGAACAGATATGGGAAGGAGGGAGAGAGAGAACAGAGATGGAGAAGGAGGGAGAACAGATATGGAAAAGAGGGGGAGAAAGAACAGAGATGGGGATGAGGGGGAGAGAGAACAGTGGTGGGGAGGAGAGGAGAGAGAACAGAGATGGTGAGGAGGGGGAGAGAGAACAGAGATGGAGTGGAGGAGGAGAGAGAACAGGTATCTGGAGGAGAGTTAGAGAGAGAACAAAGATGGGGAGGAGGGGAGAGAGAACAGAGATGGGGAGGAGGGGGATAGAGAACAGAGATGGAGGAGGAGGGGGAGGGAGAACAGATATGGGGAGGAGGGGGAGAGAGAACAGAGATGGGGAGGAGGGGATAGAGAACAGGGATGGGGAGGTGGGGGGAGAAAACAGAGATGGAGGAGAGAACAAATATGGGGAGGAGGGGGAGAGAGAACAGAGATGGGGAGGGGGAGAGAGAAGATAGAGGGGGATGAGGGGGAGAGACAACAGGTATGGGGGAGGAGGGGGAGAGTGAGAACAGAGATGGGGAGTAGGGGAGGAGGGGGAGAAAGAACAGATATGGTAGAGGAAGGGGGTGAGAACACATATGGGGAGGGGAGAGAGAACTGATATGGGGAGAGGGAGAGATATACGGGGAGGCGAAGGAGAGAGAAAGAGATATGGGGAGATGGAAAGAGAGGCAAAGAGATATGGGGAGGGGAAGCATGGATATTCGATATGAGGAGGAGGAGAGATAACACATAGGGCTGGGAGAAAACAGATATGGAAAGGGAAAGATACATAAAATAGGGGGTTGGAGAGAGACAGCCATGAGGAGGTAGAGGAGACAGACAGACATGAGGGGAGGGGGGCGTCATGGGGGTGGAACAGGGCACCTGAACACATAAGGCTGGCCCTGGTATCAGCCATCTGGTTAAGTTGTGAGAAGGGGTTACTGTTATTGTCTCCCAAGTGAGGCATATATAATTGTGCATTGTCAGCACTGCAAGTACAAACAACCAACTTGAACAATTAAACCAGTTTAACCCCTTGCCGACATTGAACGGACCTACTCTGTCCTGCAGTAAAATGAGTGGTGTTTTATGCCTCAAGGTTGAGGCATAAAGCATCACCGATAACGAGTGCCCAGAGCACTGACGATTGCTCCACAGTGCGATTTGTGGGCGCCACATTGGAGAGCAGCATGCTCCTCCAATATGGCTCTGCCCTGTTGTGGGTAGAGCATCGGAAGTGGAAAAAATGTTCACTCCCGTCGCTCTGATGCTGTTGCTTGACTTCCGCTAGAGGCAGTCAGCAACATTGCAATGTTTTAAAAAATATATATTGGGTAAGGGTTAGAATAATGGTTAGGTTTACAATTAAATTAGATTTAGCATAAGGGTAAGGGTTAAAATTAATTAAAATTAGAATAAATTAAGGGTTAGCATAAGGGTTAAATTTAGGGTTAAATTTACGGTTCGGGTTAGGGTCGAAAGTTCACAATAGGTGAAACCCCCCCCACTGTTTTTGCTCTATGACTCGAAAAAAAAATGCAGAAAAACTTGGAAACAAGCATATTTCTAAATTTGGGACATAATTTAGAAACTATTTACGGGACGGGGTCTTTTTTTAATGATTGTATTTGTGGAAATAATTTTTTAGGTTAAATTTACATTTTCATTACATTTTTTTGTAATAAATGATAAGGTATGATGAACACAATGGTATCTAAAGAAAAACCCTACTTATGGCGATAAAAACAATCTATAATTTGTGTTGGTACAGTATATGAGAAAGAATAAAATTACAGCTAAACACAAACACCCCAAAAAAATGTCAAAACAGCCCATATCAGCAAGGGAAAGACAAGGTCAAAAGGTCTTGTCCCTAAGGAGTTAAACAAGCAAAACAACATTCCAAATAGACTCAAAAATGAGTCTATTCTCTGGACCACAAATGCAGGGGGAGAAGAGGGCATTGAGGGTAATAATACCCCCATCTCGACCAAATATACAGTCAACATTAGGTCAGTTGGGTATGCTGCATCAGATGTAATCTGAGAAACACATATGCAAGAGGATGTGTGAGGGTGTTAGTCTGAATGTGTGAGGGACCAACTTAATATGAGTGAGTCTAAGTGTGTTGTAGAAAATAGGTTCATTTGTAAGGGGGCAGTGACATCTAATGGACAAAATGTGTATAACACACTTTAGTACCACTACTGAATGTCAGATTTGCTGAGTGAGACTGTCACTTGGGTGATTTTAAGAATGGTGATATGATCACTGTGGTTACCCCCCCCCCAGTCCCTGCGGTAACAGTTCAATGATTGTCAAACACATGCACAGCATAAAAGGTACTTAGTTGTATTAGTTTTCTCTGGGCATACCCTGTTTTCATAGATGCAGTCTGATTCGTTTTGTTGTCTGCCCTTGTACGTGTCATATTTTGTGGCTTGGGAAGCCAAGGTTGGTTCATGAATTGCACTGATAGTCCCTTGAAGCCCTCCAGTTTTGTGCAGTCAGGTAGTGTGACAAGCGTGATCTGCAGTTGCTCACAGAAGCGAGATACGTAAAGAGTCGGAACAATGCGCGTGGCCCCTTAAAAAACAAAATCACTGGCCCCTTTGGGCTTGGGGGCAGCGATATGCCCCCAATCCCTTAATAAAATAAATTAGTGGCCCCTATTCCCCCTCACCTCCTCCCCATGTCAGGGCCTGGCCAATTTGTGAAATGGAAATCTCCATTCCAGCTCATCCCAAAGGTGTTCGATGGGGTTGAGGTCAGGGCTCTGTGTTGGTCAGTCAAGTTCTTCCACACTAAACTAATCCAACCATGTCTTTATGTATGTTGTGTTGTGCACTGGGCCACAAGCATGCTGGAAGAAAAGGGCCTTCCCTATACTGCTCCCACAAAGTAACATTTTCCAAAATGTCTTAGTATGATGAAGCATTAAAACTTCCTCTCACTGGAAGTAAGGGATCTAGCCAAATCCCAGAAAAACAGCCCCATATCAGTATCTCTCCTCCACCAAGCTTTACAGCTGGCACAATACAGTCAGGCAGGTAACGTTCTCCTGGCATCCGCAAATCCAAAACTCAACCCATCGGCCTGCCAATCATTTAAGCATGACTTGTCACTTTACAGAACACATTTCCACTTTTCCAGTCCAGTTGACCCATGTTTTTGATTGGAACACCTGAGTTCAATAATTAAGAGGCGTGTACAAATATGTTTGTCTATTTTGTGCATATACATATGGGGAATTATGCACTAAAGTGAGCTGCTTGTGAGTTGAGGTGAGATGAGCATTTTTTCAATATTTACAGATTTAACTATGCATTCTGTGGGGCAATTGGATTCCCTTCTTGAAAGGAAAAAATTACCAGGGCTATTCACGTAGATATTACCTCATTCTCACAAACACCCTCATAAGAGAACAAATTCCTTTGATTTACCTTCCAAGGCTTCTACTGACCTAAGTGAAGATAAGAAATAGAGTTTGAGTATAGATTCTGATGGAAATTCCAATTCAGAGGTGCCAGTAAATGTTTTGGTTAAATTCCTACCAAAACTTCAATGCTATCCATTTGTGGCTTTTGAGCTGAAAAGCTGAGGTTTACTCTAAATGGAAGTACTTATAAGCATCTCTGGTTGGTCAAAGAAAAAACATTATTATAATTGAACTTTTTACATATGTAATACAAACATTATTGAAAAAATCGGATTCTTGTTTTTATTCCCTTCCTTTGCACCCACACTGCACTCATAGGACTCAGTTCCAGCACCCAGATTCACACTCACGGGACTTAGCCCCACTCACAGGACTCAGCGCCAGCACCAAGATTTGCAATCATACTACTCAGTCCCAGCACTCAGATTTGCACTTAGACCCACCCCTAGCACCCAGATTTGGACTCCGGGCACCACCTCTCTTTGTGCGTTCCCCATGCCTCTGTAGAGTCTGATCCTTGTGAGGCCATGATACTCAGTGAAGTGTTTCCTGGCTCTATCTTCATTCTAGAGCAGGGGCCTCCAAACTTTTCAGTACGAGGGCAAAATTGTACATGTGAGCCAGTCAGATGGACAGCGGCAGGGGGCACATTTTTTTTTTTTGCCCCCCTCCAGTACCCAGATTTGCACTCAGGGTTCAGTCCCAGCACCCAGATTTGCACTCAGGAGTTTGCCACAGCACCATGATTTGTACTAGGGCTTACACCCAGCAGGATCACTAGGTAAGATTATCTCTTAACTCGATAATGACAGGGGCATGATCGGACCATTCGATATGTCCCAGTCGAGTGCTCACGCATCCCTGCAGTATCGTGCCCGGCATTAGGAAGTAATCAATTCTGGTATATGTGGAGTGAACTCCGGAGAAGAAGGTGAAGTCTCTCTCCTCCGGGTGCTGCACCCTCCATACATCATACAAGTTATGCTGGAACAGACATTCTGAGAATTTCTCAGATTTTCTCCTCATTCTAAGTTCGTTACGACATACCCCTGTTGCTCTTCTGTCCAAATCATAATCAGCGATAGCATTCAGGTCACCTCCAATTATTAATCTGCCTCTTGATATCAAATCTATATCACATAAGGAAATCACATTTACAATAAGACACATGTAAACAGGCGAGGGGCAAACTTTGTAAATTATAACACCTTGACTGCGGAGAGTATCGGGAATAATTCCCTTTTTTAACCATATGCAAAAATTCCTCCTGATCTATAGAGAGTTATAGCACAGATATGATATCACTACACATTCATTCACTCTTAATATATATTGACTAAGATGTTCACCCCATGTATATCCACAATAATAGGTTACAATTACACTGGCAGTGGGAACGTTTGGGTACCTAAGAATTATTATTTTTTTTTTCTTTTCGATCATAGACAGTGTCTTGGTATTTTTTTTTACTCGTACTTACCCTCCCTCTCTTCTCTCCGGTGACGCCGGTGCTGTAAGGGATCGTTGCTCCTTGAAACATGATGACGGCACTTAATTAATCATATCGAGATACTGGGGACATACTAAATTTTAGGGGATTAAACGATGTATACACCAGATGTTGAAGACAGCTTGGGTCATTACCGCTTCTCCAGTTCTTTTTCTTTCTTTTCTTTCTTTTTTTTTTTTGTGGGCCCTACACGCTCTTTCCCTGTTGGTACAGGGAACTTTTTCTACTTCCTTGAAGGGTGGAGATGGTAATCTCACCTCTAAGGGATAATGTTTGTTTGTTTGCGTATGAATGCGAATGGGTGAGTAACCATGGCAGGAGAGGGACCGGGGGACGGCGGATCGGGGGTCAGGGGGGAGAGGTGGGCCTGACGCGAAATAACATTAACATCTCTTAAAATAGTGTCTATCAACTCGCATGGTCTGAATTCCCCCCATAGGCGTGCCTACCTGTATGCCCTATTGGAGAGAGAAAAAGCCGATGTGGCTTTCGTACAGGAGACCCATTGGAATAGAAAGCAGGGATCCAGATGGCAGTATAAGAAGTACCCCTATATATATATGTCTTCTATGCAAACGAAAAGGAAAAGAGGAGTGGCAATAATTTTGAATGCCAGAATTAAATTTGAGTATAAACACCATGAATGGGATTGTGAAGGGAGACGCTTGATTTTGGTTTGCAAAATCAACGACATCATGTATACCTTGGTGAATCTATACGCTCCATCAGACGCAACAAATAGATTCATTAATGCATCCATGGAAAAAATAGATTTGACATCTCTTGCAAGTTTTAAATGATAATCCCTATAGTGTTGTGCTCACTTTGCTACAGTGTGCAGGCGACTCTTTGCATTGTAGATGCTCTCTTCCTGCTTACGCGGTGGAACGCATGTGTCACTTCCGATACGCACACGTGACAGGAAGTAGGAAGTAAAAACGCACCTGGATGCAGTAAGGAGGAATTAAAGGGGGTACTTAACGCAGAAGACTACAGAATCCAGGATAAAGCCATTTCTCCTGAGGAAGCTGGAACTACACTCGGTGAAACGCTTAGAGAAGGCTACTACCATCTACACTCTGCAAGGGACTATTCTCTAGACCATTTTTTTTTGCTGTTTTAGCCCAAGTTGTGTGTCCTTCTACTTTGTAAGTTGCTCCAATAAAGGAGGCTGTTTTTATATAACTGTACTGCCATGTGTGCCTTTTTTTTCTTTTGCACAGAGGCACCTTCTCCAGACATCCTGGACCACTGTTGGTTTAATGATTAACACTCACCTGGGTTTCTGAGTGTGATATTACACCATTTGTACTGTACTTATTCCACTATGATTTTCTTTGTGTTTATATTGTTTCATGTGTAAATCCAGCGCTGCCCCACTTCCCTATCTATCTCTATATATAAGTACTAAGAGAAGTACTTGAAAGCAGCTGCATATTTTCACGTACGAAAAAAGTTAATTTATTTTTCACAGAGTATTCACTTCACCTTTCTTTTTAGTTTACACTCCTAATTAGTGTTGAGCGAACCCGAACCGCACTGTTTGGGTTCGTACCGAACATTACGGTGTCCGTGCCACGAACCCGAACCCGAACATTTCACTATATGTTTGGGTTGGAGTTCGAGGTTCGGCTATAAACCGAAAGTCTATAAACCGAAAGTCATTCGGTTTATAGTCTTTATAGTCTTTCGGTTTATAGAATACATGTAATGCTATTGCTATTCTTTAAACCGAAATACAGTCCCCATTAATACGAATAGGTCAATTGACCTATTCGTATGAGTGGGGACTCTATTTTGCTTTATAGAATAGCAATAGCATTACATGTACTCCATAAACCGAAAGTCTATAAACCGAAAGAAATTCGGTTTATAGACTTTCGGCTTATAGAATACATGTAATACTATTGGCTTTCTATCAACCGAACTAGTGTCCCCATTCATAAGAATATCTTATGAATGGGGACTCTAGTTCTGTTTATAGAAAGCCAATAGTATTACATGTATTCCATAAGCCAAACGTCGGGTCCCCATTGACTTCAATGGGGTTCGGGGTCAAGTTCGGGGACTTTTTTACGAAGTTCGGCCGAACCCGCCGAATCCGAACATCCAGGTGTCCGCTCCACACTAGTCCTAATCCAACTGAGCTAAGTGTTGATTCAGCTTCCTTCGGAAAGTATATGAAGATTAATTAATATTTTTTATGTGCACATTAGTGTTGGTATAATTGTTTTACCTTATTATTCTGTTTGTTTTATAAACCTTGACTACGGTGAGATAAAACATATAGTGCTACACCCCTAGACACGTTATGTCAGAGTCAAGACTTAGAAGCCATTATATCCATAGCTGAATGTGAGACCAGGTCTCATCTAAATGTTGCAACTACACAAATAGAAAATACCGTATTTGCTCGATTATAAGACGACCCTGATTATAAGACGACCCCCCAAACTTTGTATATTCCTTTAGGAAAAAAACTAAAAGCCTGAATATAAGACTACCCTATAGGAAAAAAAAAGTTTAACTTGTATATATGTAAATTGCTTTTTAATATGTAATAAAAAATTGATATTATACAAATGTATTTCTTGTTTTTATTTCCTTGCGGCCTCTCTCCCTCCCCCCTCCAGTGTAGTCTCTCTCTCTATCTCCCCCCTCCCTCCCCTAGTCTCTCTCTCTCTATCCCCTCTCTATCTCTCTCCCCCTCTCTCTATCCCCCCCCCCTCTCTCTCTCTATCCCCCCTCTCTCTCTATCCCCCCCCTCTCTCTCCCCCCCCTCTCTCTCTCTATCCCCCCCTCTCTCTCTCCCCCCCTCTCTCTATTCCCCCCCTCTCTCTCTCTCTATCCCCCCCCCTCTCTCTCTATCCCCCCCCTGTCTCTCTCTATCCATCTCCCCCCTTTCCCTGGTGGCTAGTGGGGGCAGCTGGGGGATGTCTGCACTATACGTGCAGATATCCTCCATGCTGCCCGACACCTCCGTCTATTATGACGGACAGCTGGTCCGTCATAATAGACGGAGGTGTCGGGCAGCATGGAGGATATCTGCACGTATAGTTCAGACATCCCCCAGCTGCCCGCTTTTCCCTGGTGTCTAGTGGGGCAGCAGAGGAAGTCTGCGCGATGAGCGCAGACCTCCCCTGCTGCCGCCCGGCACGCTCGCTGGGACTTCTGTGACGAAAGCGGAAGTTCCCGGCTTCTTCACAGAAGCCCCGGCGGTCGTGCCGGGCGGAAGCAGGGGAGTCTGCGCTCGTTGCGCAGACATCCCCTGCTGCTAGAGAGGGGGATCCAGGTCCCCTGCAGCTCTGCTGGGGACCTGGATCCCAGTCTTATAGTCTGACCTCAATTTGAGGTCAGATTATAAGACGACCTCGAATGTAAGACGAGGGGGATTTTTCAGAGCATTTGCTCTGAAAAAAACCTCGTCTTATATTCGAGCAAATACGGTAGTATGCTTTTACATAGTTTACTTAACTTTTTTTTTTATGTACAAGGCTTTCCTATTTTGTATCTAAGGTGTATTTATATTATATACAGTCTGCATATTCATTGTTCTTATGTCTCTCTATTTCTCCTATATGAGTTATCTCATTGAAAGAAATAAGATGGATTTGGCTTCTAGTGGCATATAAATGTCACATAAAAAAAGATAAAATTATTGCTCATAAAATCAGGAGTGGTCATTTATTAAACCTCAGTTTTAAAAAGATTGATTATACTATTTATTACACTATTGGATCATATATGTTTTTTCCCATAATGTACTTTATGGGACAACATTGTTGCTAACAATTAACAATTTGTGAGTTATGTAATTGAGTGTTGTATGTTGGTTGCTCAGTACACTAGTTTTTGTTTTTATATTTGATGTCTGTAGTTTGGGAGCACTGTATGTACATTTGCACACATTTATTGTTTTTCTCTCCTAAGAAGTGCCTTTCATTTAATTTACACAATTTTGTATATCCTGGCATGCAGCTGATGGGGCATGTCCTGCGGTACTGGAGTAAGTCCTGGGTCTGCAATGTGGGTGATGTGGCATGTCCTGAGGGTAAGTTATGGTTGTGCAATGTTGGGGATGGGGCATGTCCTGGGGTGCTGGGATAAATCCTGGGTGTGCAAAGTTAGTGATGGGACTTGTCTTTGGGTGCTAGGGTAAGTTCTGTGTGTGCAATGTGGATGATGGGGCATGTCCCAGGTGTGCAATGTGAGTGATCAGGCATGTCCCAGGTATGCAATGTGAGTGATCAGGCATGTCCTGCGTGTGCAAGGTTGTGTTATGGGTAATAAGAAAACAAAAGGAGAAATGAAGTGGGGGAGATAGGGGCCCAGACCATTTGGTCGGTAAGGTCCCCCACAATTTCTGTGCATGTGTACTTATAGAAGCAAGTGTTGCTATTAATAACCCTGCCGAAACTTGTCTTTTTCCTAATACTAATGAAACAATTCCTGCCCATGATTTTTGTGTTACATGTCATATATTCCAACATGTTCTGGTTCCTTTCGTGCTTTGTCTATTACAACCTGTTTATCTTCATTTGATTATGGCCAAACATTTACTCAGGCAACCTATTATCAGTTTAATGGATTACCAGTATTAATAAACATAGCAGTGGTTATGGCTACATTACATCACTATAAGTTTAATCATGGTGGCTGCATGCACTGAGCATGTTTTTTTTTTTTTTTTCAAAGGGACATAACTCAATGGAAGCATATCCAGCATACATTCAATCATCTTTGACTATACTTTAGCTCTTGTTATGCCAGGAGCTGTTGATACTTTGGTGAACACTTTGGAACAAATAAATACTGTTCTATCTGCTACTCTTTACTTTATTAAATACACACATTACTGTAGTCAGACTAATTGAGGCCTGGTAGATCACTGCCGCTGTTTGTATTCCAAGATAATATAATTGATCCTGTTCTATGGCAATTGTAATTTTACAACTATATTTACTTATTTCCCTGCAGGATTTCGGTAATCATCCTTCATATAATAGACTTAAAGCCCCAGTACACCCAGCATGTCCTACTTACTGCTAATTTTGTCAGGTCTGTAATTAATAATTGTGTTCAATGTTGATAAATATAATTGTCAATGCTCTGTCTACTAATTGCTAATTTAAAACTGTTCAAGGTTTATTTATGTCTTAATAACAGCAATCTAATCTGTTATTACTTGTCTTGTGATCCTACCAGCACAAAATGACAAGTAGGAAGAAGATATCTGGTGAAATGAGACTTCTAAGTCGAACTCGGCATCAAAGTTTGACCTCTTTTTACATTCAATGGGGAAAATTTGAAATTAGATTTTTGTCTAAGTCAAACTCGTCCTCGATGGCGAGATGGGAAGTCAACTTTGACTTTGGCGAGTGGTGGCGAGAGGGTCTGAACTCTGATGATAATTCACATTTTTATTCCCTTCCCGACACTTTACAGACACTGAGGGATTTTATACATGACCCGCACTGTATCCGTTCAGTCTCAATGTTCTTATTTCTTGTATCAATGATGTTTGGTTACTTCCTCAGTTGCACTTACTTACTTATTTAGTAAGACACATCACACTGACATGCCTCTGCATGCTTGCTCAGTGTGTCCAATTGGCTTTTGTATAGTAGTTTGCCATTAGAAACCCTGCCACAGAAAAGAAAATCAAAAGATAGCTTTTTAGAGCCAAATGTATGTCTTATTTGGGGGATGAAATTCAATAAATTGTCTTTGATTCCGGGAGAATTTTTAAACATCAAACAATGAATTGGCCAGGGTATAGTAAAATATTTAGCTCTATTGACTTGAGCTCAGAAGGGTGGATGCAAATAGTAGTTTGATGTTGATAAATCCTCACTGCCTTAATACACTTTTAAAATTACATTTAATATGTGAACAAATGGATATTATACAGTTCTAATCTATTAATGCTTTTTAGTAACCTATTTTGTTAACTTTAATATTATTTTGTTTAGGGGAGTACATATATAATAACATAAAATATTAATAGCAAGTTATTGTTATTACTACATGGTTTTAACTATAATGATATGCATAGATATTAGACATGTGCAAAACTAAAATTTTCGTTTTGTTTTCGTCCATTTGGACGAAAATGTTATTTATTTCGTCTAAAACGAATTTCGTTCATTACTGCATTAGTTTCAGACGAAATTCGTTCATTATTTTCGTTTCGTTTAGTTTCGTTTTATTCGTTCCTTTTATAGAATACGTGTAATACTATTGGCTTTCTATAAACCGAACGAGAGCCCCATTCATAAAAATTTCTTATGAATGGGGCTCTCGTTCGGTTTATAGAAAGACAATACTACTACAAGTTTTCTATAAGCCGAAAGTCTATAAACCGAAGGTCGTTCGGTTTATAGACTTTCGGTTTATAGAATACATAGAATTACATGTAATTCTATGTATTCTATAAACTGAAAGTCTATAAACCGAACGACCTTCGGCTTATAGACTTTTCGGCCTATAGAAAACTTGTAGTAGTATTGTCTTTTTCAAATTTTAGTTTTGCACATGTCTAATATATAACATAACATTTAGTGGATTACTACGGGTTGGTTCAATGTGGCTAGTATGACCATTGTTACAAACTGCAGTTATATGCACAAAGCAAGCGATATAGTTTTACATGTTAAATTTTGGGTGCTTTTGTTGTTTAGCATGTTTAGAAAATTTAAAAAAAAATATAGTTTTGTACAATTTTTAAGTCTATATTTTCAGCTTAAGTGTGCAACATGTGCATATATATGTAACATATATGCATATATGTAAATATACACAACAACTTGTATCACAGTTTAAAAAAACAAAGTAACCTGGACATACCAACAAAGCAGAAAGTTTTAAAAACACTTTTAACGTTTGCCCACAAGACACTTGCCATAGTTGCATTCTCTTTAAATATGTCTCTTTTACAGTATCATGCTTGATATACATTAGACCAAAATGCAAGCAGATGGTATAGTTGTAAATCAACAAAAATCAAGAGTCCAAGTGTATGGCACTTTACTTATCTTTTTTTAAAGGACAACTAACATAGACGCATGAGTGAAAAAATGAGTTGTCCCTAGTGTGAGGATACATTGATGTAATTTTGATAGTCCATGCCTGTCTATTTTTTGACTGGCAGCTCCCATGCTGGTTGTTGACTGACTCTCCCTGCTAGTGCGGAGAGAGACTCTCTTTTTTCATGAGATCATCAGAGTGTCATGGTCCCCTCTGCTGATGCCAAACAAAAATGAGCATCTCCCCCTGCACTAGCAGAGAGAGATCCCCAGAAAAAGCAGACCCCAGAACCCCAGTCTCCATCCTGGCTGTGTCTCAGCTGTCTTTTAAGATACACATCAGGTTTACACCAGAGAAGCAGGACATATTTTTTAACTCTTGCTTCCTTCAAACTGCCTATCCCTGCAATATAAACTTACTGCATATTTTTGCATATATTTGGACATTGTTTGTATTTTATCACTTTATCTTATATACCTCATATACCACAGATTTTTATGAATTACAGTTTTTTCTTCACCCATTTTATTATTATAATTATCATATTTACTACTGTTATTTTAGGGGTTTATTATTTGGTAATATAAATGCATAGCTGAATGGCCAACATATCGACAAAAAACTGCTGACTTCACAACCTTTATATTTGAGCATGTAGATTTCATAGAAATAATTAATATACTCAATAACTGCTTCTTTGAAGATTATGTTTGTCTCTTGTTATTGTATATTGATTGATATCATGAAAAAATGATCTCTGCTTTTAAGAAGAAGGAACACTCTACGACTTTGCCACTAGGTGGCACCATATTATCAAATGCATCCACTACAGTTTCAATGTACTGTTCTTGGCAAACAGTACACTATAACATTTTGAAAAACAGATTTTGCTTAAAAATAAAAACCCTCCAAAGTTATCATTGATGTCTATTTTTATATGTATTATCGAGTATCACAAATCACACAGTATCAAAGTCAATGCCCCCTTCCCCCCCGTTATACTGGCCATTCAGTGTCATCTGTTATTTAATGGGTGAGGTAAAATAATTACCACATCCGTAAAAACAAAAAACCCCTTATACTAAAAATGAACTGTGTAGTAATATCCGCACAGTACACTGGGACTGGGGCCACCGACTATGCATGTTGTTCTTGTTCATTTAATGGACTCTTGTTCATTTAATGGGACTTGGGTCCCCTGTATTTGTAAGCCCAGTCTCCAGCTTCATTTAATGAACAGAGATCTGGTTGTAACTTTGAGGCAGGAACCTGGACAAGATGCCCCCTAATAAACTATGGGACAAGGGGCTGGGCAAAATGCATCCAGACACCCCTATAACTCATTAGGTCATGGGCTGCCCCAAGTGCCCACCCTCCCTTGTAATCCATGTGAACGGGCTGCCGCAAAGACTCCCAGTTTCCCCTAACTTGCTCACTCGTGGAAAGAAATTACCTAAATAAATGTACAGTGCCCATCACCAATGCCCTCAATTCCTCATCTTCTGCCCAGGGAAAGGAGCCATCCAAAAATAATCCTTCTAAAAAAATCAGACTGGTCAGCCAATCATTCTCCTTAGGAAGGTCGCGTCTGTTCAAGTTTGGTGGTCAAGATGAGCTCTCATCTATGATGAAGTTTTTTGGCAAAACGCGTGAGGCATTGTTCTTTTCGTATAATGTTGCTTTTATGGAGACTAAATAAAGATTACACTTTTATCAAGCTTCAGCTCTTTGCAGAAATGTATTCACACGTGCAGTACAGGACAAAGTGTGCCTTATACTCGCTTGTTTTGTTCCCTACAGACTTGCATTTACGACGAGCAATGCCCCGCAAACATTAAGTATAGATGAGTGTATACCCTTTAATTACTAGGGAGAGTATTTAGTTTTGCTGAAAAGCTTTTACAATGCTTTTATAAACTTGCATTCCATACATTTCAAGGTAAGTTAATATTTTTGTCTTTATTTTTATTTTTTTAAATTGCTTATCTTTATGCTATTTATGACAGACCTAATTCTTCATTAAATGTCATGAGTCATTACTATTTGTGTTATTTTTGTTTATTCTGTGTAGTTCACAGACCAGGTGTCAAAGTCTTGGTTAACGTCAACAAGAAATTATTTCTCCATACTCCATCTCTTTTGAAATCTGAGCAATTTCCAATGCTTGGACATCAATATGGGGGAATGGGTAAAAGGCGGATCTGCCGGATCCAACCGGATCCTCCCGGATCCAAACATTTTCACTTATAAATGTATGTTATCGTTGCATATTCAATATAAATAGATCTGGATCCTTCCAGCTCTGTGCATATTTCACTTTTACACAGCCGGATCCACGCATATTTCACATTTACACAGCTGGATTCACAAATATTAGACATTTACACAGCCGGATCCACGAATATTTCACATTTACACAGCCGGATCCATGCATATTTCACATTTACACAGCCGTATCCACGCATATTTCACATTTACACAGCCGGATTCACAAATATTAGACATTTACACAGCCGGATCCACGAATATTTCACATTTACACAGCCGGATCCATGCATATTTCACATTTAGACAGCTGGATCCACGAATATTTCACATTTACACAGCCGGATCCATGCATATTTCACATTTAGACAGCTGGATCCACGAATATTTCACATTTAAACAGCCGGATTCACAAATATTAGACATTTACACAGCCGGATCCACGAATATTTCACATTTACGCAGCCGGATCCATGCATATTTCACATTTAGACAGCTGGATCCACGAATATTTCACATTTACACAGCCGGATCCATGCTTATTTCACATTTAGACAGCCGGATCCACAAATATTTCACATTTACACAGCCGGATCCATCAGGGGCGTCACTAGGGTTGGTGTCACCCAGTGTGGAAACTCATGGTGTCACCCCCCTGGATTTCCTCCATACAATGCCAAACAGATTCCTTAGTAATGCCAGTTAGATGGCCTATTAACTATGCCACACACAGGAGCACATAACTATGCCACACACAGGAGCATGGGTGTAGGAACCCCCAAAAATCTGGGGGGGACAGCATTTTTGCTCGCCGGGTATAGCAGCAGTAAAAATAAAGCTTGTCACAGTGTATATTATATCACCAAGTTCCCACCAACATTACCAGCATCCTTGGTATACAACAGATACATTCACAGCACAACATCTGCATCAGGCAGGTGCATTTTATCACTGTTACATGAAATATAGTCAGTGAGCTGTGTGTACACCATAAAACATACATCAGTATGAACCTACCACTTCTGCTGGAATGCCATTCCATGTATCCACTACCCTCTCAGTAAAGTAATACTTTCATTAGTCCCTGACCTTATCTTATATCTAGGATAGCCTTATACCTATCCCACGCATGCTTAAACAACTTCACTGTATTAACCTCTACCACTTCTACTGGAAGGCTATTCCATACATCCACTACCCTCTCAGTAAAGTAATACTTTCATTAGTCCCTGACCTTATCTTATATCTAGGATAGCCTTATACCTATCCCACGCATGCTTAAACAACTTCACTGTATTAACCTCTACCACTTCTACTGGAAGGCTATTCCATGCATCCACTACCCTCTCAGTATAGTACTTTCATTGGTCCCTGGCCTTATCTTATATCTAGGATAGCCTTATACCTTATCTTATATCTAGGATAGCCTTATACCTATCCCATGCATGCTTAAACTCCTTCACTGCATTAACCTCTACCACTTCTACTGGAAGACTATTCCATGCATCCACTACCCTCTCAGCAAACAAACATTACATTTCTGACCAGAAAATAAACTGTAAAATATTAAATATTTCCAGCATTTCCAAAAGCTTAAGGTGGACCCCAAATATATGTATTTATACCAGGGCTTGACAACCTTAACTAAGTTTTAGGAGCCAGACAACAGCACATACACACAATCACATGCAGTCATATACAGTCAGTCACATATACTCATACATACAGCCTGTCACACATATACATACTGTCACATAGACACACACTCATACATACATACATACATACAGTCTGCCAGGCACACACTCACACATACATACAGTCTGTCAGACACACACACACTCATACATACATACATACATACAGTCTGTCGCAGACACACACTCATACAAACATACATACATACATACAGTCTGTCGCAGACACACACTCATACAAACATGCAGTCTGTCAGACACACACTCATAGATACAGTCTGTAACATAGACACATACACTCAGAGTCAGTCACATAGACACACGCACTCATACATGGTCTTTCACATACACTCATACATACAGTCTGTCACAGACACACACACTCATAATCAGTCACATATACACACAAACTCATACAGTCAGTCACAGACACACAAACTCACACAGTCAGTCACACACACTATATCTCATTGCAGGGAAGGTGGTCATTTCCGTTCCAGGTTTGTCTGTGCCTCTTACAAAGGCACAGACCATCATTACTTATTAATTACATTATTTTGCCCATTCATTTGTCAGTTTTATTTTGCCCACATTCATTTGCCAGTGTTTTTTTTTTGCCCAAATTCATTTGTCAGGGTTTTTTTTGCCCACATTCATTTGCCAGGGTTTTTTTTTTTTGCCCACATTCATTTACCAGGGTTTTTATTTTTTTTTGCCCACATTCATTTGCCAGGTTTTTTGTTGCCCACATTCATTTGGGCAGTAATATTGTGCCAGCCAGATGCCCAGTAATATAGTGCCAGCCAGAGCCCAGTAATATAGTGCCAGCCAGATGCCTGTAATATTATTCCAGTCAGAGCCCAGTAATATAGTGCCAGCCAGATGCCTGTAATATTATGCCAGTCAGAGCCCAATAATATAGTGCCAGCCAGATGCCTGTAATATTATGCCAGTCAGAGCCCAGTAATATAGTGCCAGCCAGATGCCTGTAATATTATGCCAGCCAGATGCCCAGTAATATAGTGCCAGCCAGATGCCTGTAATATTGTGCCAGCCAGATGCCTGTAATATTGTGCCAGTCAGAGCCCAGTAATATAGTGCCAGCCAGATGCCTGTAATATTATGCCAGCCAGATGCCCAGTAATATAGTGCCAGCCAGAGCCCAGTAATATTATGCCAGCCAGAGCCCAGTAATATTATGCCAGCCAGATGCCCAGTAATATAGTGCCAGCCAGATGCCCAGTAATATAGTGCCAGCCAGATGCCTGTAATATTGTGCCAGTCAGATGCCCAGTAATATAGTGCCAGCCAGAGCCCAGTAATATAGTGCCAGCCAGATGCCCAGTAATATTATGCCAGCCAGATGCCTGTAATATTATGCCAGTCAGAGCCCAGTAATATAGTGCCAGCCAGATGCCTGTAATATTATGCCAGTCAGAACCCAGTAATATAGTGCCAGCCAGAACCCAGTAATATAGTGCCAGTCAGAACCCAGTAATATAGTGCCAGCCAGAGCCCAGTAATATAGTGCCAGTCAGAACCCAGTAATATAGTGCCAGCCTGAGCCCAGTAATATTGTGCCAGTCAGAACCCAGTAATATAGTGCCAGCCAGAACCCAGTAATATAGTGCCAGTCAGAACCCAGTAATATAGTTCCAGCCAGAACCCAGTAATATAGTGCCAGTCAGAACCCAGTAATATAGTGCTAGCCAGAACCCAGTAATATAGTGCCAGCCAGAACCCAGTAATATAGTGCCAGTCAGAACCCAGTAATATAGTGCCAGTCAGAACCCAGTAATATAGTGCCAGTCAGAGCCCAGTAATATAGTGCCAGCCAGAGCCCAGTAATATTGTGCCAGTCAGAACCCAGTAATATAGTGCCAGCCAGAACCCAGTAATATAGTGCCAGCCAGAACCCAGTAATATAGTGCCAGTCAGAGCCCAGTAATATTGTGCCAGCCAGAACCCAGTAATATAGTGCCAGCCAGAACCCAGTAATATTGTGTCAGTCAGAGCCCAGTAATATAGTGCCAGTCAGAGCCCAGTAATATAGTGCCAGCCAGAGCCCAGTAATATTGTGCCAGTCAGAACCCAGTAATATAGTGCCAGTTAACCCCCTCTCCCTCTCCCTCTCCCTCTCCCTAGTACTTACATGAATCTGCTCCGTGTCCCCCGCCGGATGTCTCCTCCGTGCAGTCTTCCCTCTTGCACGGAGGAGGGAAACAGTCACCGGATGTGACGCAACGTCACATCCGGTGTCAGTTTTTTTTTTTTTTTTCCGGCCGTCGCATCCATCGGATGCGGCTTGCCGGAAAAAAGCGGCAAGCAGGGGCTGTGGGCCCCGTTTGCCTCGCGTTCTGGGGGGGATTTCACCCTACCTGTCCCCCCCACATTTTTTCCTGGGGGGGATCCGTCCCCCCCATCCCCCCCGCTTCCTACGCCCATGCACCCATAACTATGACATACACAGGAGCCCCATAACTTATGCTACACCAGGACCCCATAACTTATGCAGCACCAGAGCCCCATAACTTATGCAGCACCAGAGCCCCATAAATTATGCCACACCAGAGCCCCATAAATTATGCCACACCAGAGCCCCACTATTTATGCCTCACCTCTGCCCAATTAATTATGCCACACACACAGGTGCCCCATAATTATGCCACACACACACAGGTGCCCCATAATTATGCCACACAAAAGAGTCCCTTAATTACGCCACACAAAAGAGTTCCTTAATTATGCCACATATGGGGCCCAATAAATATGCCACACACAAGTGCCCCATAATTGTGCACACATGAAACCGCCATTAATTATGCAACACACAGGAGCCCCACGAGGTGACACTCTTACAATTATAGATACCAGTAATATTGTGCCATTCAGATCCCAGTAGTATTGTCCCACTCAGAGCCCAGTAATATTGGGCCAGTCAGAGCCCAAAGATATTGTGCCACTCAGAGCCCAGTAATTTTGTGCCAGATACCAGGAATATAGTGCCAGTCAGAGCCCAGTAATAGTGTGCCAGTCAGAACCCAGTAATATTGTGCCAGTCAGAGCCCAGTAATATTGTACCAGTAAGAGCCCAGGAATATTGTGCCAGTCAGACACCAGTAATATAGTGCCAGTCAGATACCATGAATATTGTGCCAGTCAGATACCAGTAATATAGTGCCAGTCAGATACCAGTAATATTATGCCAGTCAGAGCCCAGTAAGATAGTGCCAGTCAGAGCCCAGGAATATTGTGCCAGTCAGAGCCCAGGAATATTGTGCCAGTCAGAGCCCAGGAATAGTGTGCCAGTCAGAGCCCAGGAATATTATGCCAGCCAGATGCCCAGTAATATAGTGCCAGCCAGAACCCAGTAATATTGTGCCACTCAGAGCCCAGGAATATTAAGCCAGCCAGAGCCCAGTAATATAGTGCCAGCCAGATGCCCAGTAATATAGTGCCAGCCAGATGCCCAGTAATATAGTGCCAGTCAGATGACCAGTAATATAGTGCCAGCCAGAGCCCAGTAATATAGTGCCAGCCAGATGCCCAGTAATATAGTGGCAGTCAGAGCCCAGTAATATAGTGCCAGCCAGATGCCCAGTAATATAGTGCCAGCCAGAGCCCAGTAATATAGTGCCAGCCAGATGCCCAGTAATATAGTGGCAGTCAGAGCCCAGTAATATAGTGCCAGCCAGATGCCCAGTAATATAGTGCCAGTCAGAGCCCAGTAATATAGTGCCAGCCAGAGCCCAGGAATATAGTGCCAGTCAGAGCCCAGTAATATAGTGCCAGCCAGATGCCCAGTAATATAGTGAAAGTCAGAGCCCAGTAATATAGTGCCAGCCAGATGCCCAGTAATATGTGCCAGCCAGAGCCCAGTAATATAGTGCCAGCCAGATGCCCAGTAATATTGTGCCAGTCAGATGCCTGTAATATTGTGCTAGTCAGATGCCTGTAATATTGTGCAGCCAGAGCCCAGTAATATAGTGCCAGCCAGATGCCCAGTTATATAGTGCCAGCCAGATGCCCATTAATATAGTGTCAGCCAGATGCCTGTAATATTGTGCCAGCCAGAGCCCAGTAATATAGTGCCAGTCAGATGCCTGTAATATTTTGCCAGCCAGAGCCAGTAATATAGTGCCAGTCATAGCCCAGTAATATAGTGCCAGCCAGAGCCCAGTAATATAGTGCCAGCCAGATGCCCAGTAATATTTTGCCAGCCAGAGCCCAGTAATATAGTGCCAGTCAGAGCCCAGTAATATAGTGCCAGCCAGAGCCCAGTAATATAGTGCCAGCCAGATGCCCAGTAATATAGTGCCAGTCAGAGCCCAGTAATATAGTGCCAGTCAGATGCCTGCAATATTGTGCCAGCCAGAGCCCAGTAAAATAGTGCCAGTCAGAGCCCTGCTCGTTTTAAACCCCCCTCCTCCCCCCCTTCCCCATCACTTAACCAATGGCTGCTCTGTGCTCCCGGACGGACGCCTCCTCCGTGCAGTCTTCCCTCTTGCACGGAGGAGGGAAACACAGTCACCGGATGTGACGTAACGTCATTTTTTTCTTTTTCCGGCGGCCGCGTCCAGCCAGAAAAAAAGTTAAGCAGCGCGATGCGTGGGGGGGGGGGGGGGGGGTTGGGGTGGGGCGGTGCCGGCAGCACGGGTGTCACCCCCGCTGGCATCTACACAGCCGGATTCTTGCATATTTCACATCTATACAGACGGCTACCCAGTTTAACCATAAGGGCATGTTTTATTCTGTATTATTATCTGTTCAGATTTACTTGTAGTGCCTGCTGATTTGCCCATTCCAGTGTAGGTCTGGCTGGCCAATAGGTTATGATGCTGGTAGGGCACCAAGCACAGGTTTGTTTGTGGAAAGCCGGGAGTCATTATATGCTAAGATATTTCAATGAAGAGCAGTTTCCTTTATGTTAAAATCTGTATCAGATCATATAGGAAAAACTGCTTTTATTGTCACATCATAAAAACAAACACAGCCACGGACTGGGTGAGAAGTCTGTATTATGATTAAGCGTAGTACCTATGATTAACCACAGATAGCCTGAAGCGTGTGAGGTGCTCCTTGCTGATTCACATGTCACGTGCTTAATTATAGGCAATCGTACGTGACAATAACAGTCATTTTGGTCATCATATGGTCTGGTATTGCTTTTTATGTTAAGGAGTGAGCCCTTTGTTCAATTATCCATATTGTACTGGTTTGTGCATGGAGGGCCTTTTGATACCGGGAATGAACCTGTAGAACTAAGGCCTAGCGAATGCACGCACACTTTCTCAAGTGATTTTACATTGGAGCAATGCTTTTTCCTCTCAGCGGCACCATTTAGCAGTCAGCTACCTATGTTTAATCATTTTTCTCACTGACCTCTGCTTATCTTTATGTACATATCATTTTGTGTTCACACAATCCATGGAATGTAATACATTCGTTTTTATAAATCACTTTACACATTTTAAATGATATCCTGTGTGTGATACTGCGCTCTTTAACATTGTTATTTCCTTACGTTTGGTGTCATACCTTGCGTTAAATGATCCTAACCAAATATCAATAGGTTTGCAGGTACAAAACATCTCTTAACTTGTGGCTGCTTTGTGTTTTGTTTTCTTGCGTGGAGTCACAAAAATCCTTGTAAGACCTTGTTTAATTGGTGTCTGCGTCTGTAGGATGGAGTGTGTTTTCTCCCTCCCTGTTTATATAGACGGCAAAAGGAATCTAGTTGACCTTAAGCAGAGCATATCCACCTTCATGGACTTGTTCTCTTAAGGAGGGAACCGTTAAGGCTCCCATCTCTTTGTCAAGAGCACTAACACAGTATTGACTGTACGTGGAGTAATGGCAATATTTGGATTTATTACACCTTCCTGCTATTTTTATTACGCTAACATTGGCTTTCTTGACTTAATCACCACTACTTTAGCTCCTTGAACAGACGCTATAACAAAAATAACTGTTCTGTATGTCATGCGGGAAAAACAGGGCACAATATGTAGGTGAAAAATATATATTTTATAGTCCTCCTTAGGACACATGAGTTAAAATGCCACAGATTTGTGAAGTACACAAGAAACGAAGAATTAAGGGTCCATTAGCAGAATTCTATTCCTGTTAAGCAATACTTTTCTGGAGGACAAGTTAATTCAGTCTAACAATACATGCACAAAATTAATTCTCCTTTATTCTCCTAAGAAATAAGGATACTGGAGAATAAAATAGAGACTGCAGAACATTTGTGATTCTATGTAACATGATGACTTCCATCCAAATCTCAGGTTTGAACCATATACCCCATCATAATACAAATCACCCAACTATCATGACTTCATTAGTTTGGTGTCCTGTTTCTCTGGGACACTGGAAGAGAATGACCTGTATGGTGCCATGGTGAGTAACAATGCTGTAACTCCCCTTGCCAAGCCACGCTCCTAGTGTCTTGCATTGCCAGTGGGTAATGTTGAAAGGTATGATATTTTGCAAGCGCTTTTGCTAATTCATCTGATGCAGAAAGGAAACTTGCACTTGAAATACACTCACCACAAAAATTACGTGCATGAGTAGTAAAATCTTTAATGCTGGCGGAGAATGCAACACTATTTAAAGCAACTCATATACTCTGTTGTGAAATACATGTAATAGATAAATAGGTGTTCAAACCTCAGGTCCACAGAATTGCATTACACACAGAGTGTATATTATATATTTATTTGTTTTAGATCTTGTGAGCTGATGAAAGGGTTTTCACTAAGTCTGATAACTTGGTATGGATGAGGACACTTTTAAATTTCCTTTGGATCCCTTGTGGCAAGCTGGGCATGTAAGCAAGTGACACACCACTTACTTTCCCCCTTAGTTTCAAAGTAAATAGGTTATCATGTCTATATATTCTCAGTAGCAGGGACTGTGTCTTAAGGGTAATTTAATGATATCAAACAATTCTCAGATTTCATTGGTAACAAAATAATCAGTTTAAATCTCATGCCACTGTGAGATTGCAAATGGGAGTCCAACGTGCAGAATTACAGTGTGCCAAAGGGTTTTCCATTTTACACCAAATGTTACCATAATCCTGTATCAAAACAAGACAATAGAGGGTGCTGGTGCAGAAAGATTACAGGGTCCACTCCAGCGTTTTACCCCAGCCAAATGATGTGTTGAGCATCATGGAAAAAGTAGACCACAGCACTAGAAGGCAGTGTTGCTTAACCCTACCAACTGGAGAAAGCATGTCTAACCCCTAGGAAATGCTAACCTCCCTTTTTTGTGCCTTCTGTTCATGCACTGGAGGTGGAAGTTCTTCTGTCCTGTAGGTTGTCAAATGCAGTGAGGTCATATGCCAGGTCATATTGTTAATATTCAGATTCTTTCTGTATTGTGATGTAAATAGTGATATGTAGGAACTCTGGTACAAATCACGTAGAACACCAGTATAACTGCCCATGACATAATCTCAGCTGTGCGTTTGTGCTTGGGTAAAAGTTCCAAAGCAGTTGATACATATTAAACACATTTCTCAATTTGGAATCAGTATCATTTATTTTATTACAAAAAAACAGCAATATAAACATTTAAAATACTAGTTTTACATAATATTGACTAGGTACGATGTAATTCTAAATTATAAAGAAGAAAATGTTGTATACAAGACCTCTAAAGAGGCTGAACACAAATTACTTTCACATCAGTGGAATTTCCTTCTGTGATTTTTACTGTCTGATGGGTTTTAGTTTGCACTGTGCTTACAATACACAGAACAGATGATGAACTATAAGAAAGCCTTCTCTTTCCTCTATTGCGAGGCATGCCAATCGGCTGGATGCGCTTTCTATGCCTGTTTATAGGTTTGCCGTCTAAAGTGCCCTGGAATCCAAAACAGCGCAAGAATAGGATTTGTGCACCTTGTCTGAACTGCAAAAAAGCACATATTTAGACACTTTAATCGTTATTTCAGTTAGAGCTGTTTGAGTGGTTTTAGGATCTCTGAAGGGTTTTCAGTGAAGAAGAACTGACAAATGAAGTGCAAACGTTGTAAAAACTATTCTGCTTGCCTATTTTCCAACTCAGTTATTAATGCCTGATTTGTGTATTCTTGTATTGTTCACTGTCAGTGAACAGCTCCTGTTGAATCAAAGCTAAACCATAAGAAAGGTTGTTGAATATAACTCTACCTGTTAAATAGTAATGTCAAGAAGTGAAAAGATTTAATAGGGATATTATGCACATAACAGAAAGATGCCCACATATGACATGAAAGTGTCCACTGATCTAATGATGATTTTTTTTGTTAAAACATTTTTTATTGAGTTTTCCCAAATACATGTTATAATATAACATTACCAAGAGAATTAGTACATTTGAAATAATAAACATTGTAACATATGATAATTGGGGAAAGTAAATAAAACATTTCTCCGGTTAAGAAAAAGCAACAAATACTTAGAATGAATCATAAAATGTATGTTATTTTGGAAGGCCAGGTGGGGCCATATCTATACATTGTGATGCCATCTTATCTCCCTTTTTATATCTTTCCCATTCATTTCTCAATTGTATATTAGATTCAGATTGTACCCGGAATGAGAGTTCATATCTCATATTCTCAAATAGAGAGAATATGACTTCTTTTATATTAGGAACGACAGGCAAATTCCAATATCTAGGGATGGACATAGCAGCAGCTATTAATATATGGCCCAGTAGGATACGTTTCGGCTTATAGATATTGCTTGGGAATCTTTTTAAAATTGATGATTGTTTTTGAACTTACATTTAGTATTCATTGAATGATAACTTTAAATATGTTAGTAACACTTGATACAAAAACTGCACCAACCATTACTACAAAAATATACCTTGTATGAACTGTTCATGTTTAATTGTATCTTTTTATTAAGGGTCAATATCTAATTGTAATAAATTACATATATTTGTTTATTTTAGAGAGAATAATGGATTATTACAATGAAATCACAATTGTTACCTTTCTGAGTGATAATTACTTAAATAATACATCAAAGCAGTATGTAGACATATAAGGTGTTAAACATCTTAATTCAAACTTTTAGCAAAACACGCTAGTTATTAGATTCATGTTATTTGCTATACAACATGTATTTACCTTTTTGGTCATAAATATGTAGATCACAGGATTAGAAAATATGTTTGATCTTGCAAAGAAAGATAGTATAATGGAGTTTGTTGGAGTGATTAAGCTGCCGTAGCCAAACGTTGCCAAAAGCCATGACAGCAGATGTGGCATCCAGCAAAAGAGAAATGCCAATATCATTAAGCAAAACATTGTTGCCATCTTTATTTCATAATCTCGAATTTTGCTTACTTGGCTATTCTGAAGGTGTAGCCCTCTCCGGAGCTGAAAGGGGAAAAAAAATAGTAATTTACCATAAATCTCAGGATAACAACACAGTTCCATTTATATTAATGTGTAGTCAGTGAGCTTTTGAAGATTTTACTCATCAACTCATCACGATTGTTAGAATCCTTCCTAACCTGGGGAGTGTGCCATCCTATAGGGGCAGGCTCACACACAGAGGAGGACAAGCGGGGGGGGGGGGGGGGGGGGGGGGGAAGTAAGAATATTCACCAACGTTGATAGAGCATGTATATATTTAATGCCTAAATTACCTATGAATAAGATCTAGTTGAGCTCAAAATGCAAGGGAGATTTTAAGAGGAATCTGATCACGAAAGGTTGGGAATCCCTGCATTATACTGTAAGTCCATTTACTCATCTTTTTCACCATCTCTACTTTGTTATCTGTAACATTAACTGTACATTTTTTAATATTTATTTTATTGGCATCAAGTAATCATATTACATGTATAGTAAAACATATTTATCCAACGCTGATATAAAACAAGTTTAATGGTACTTTCAAACTTACAGCTGGTGTAATGGACATTGGCTCAAATGCAAACATGTTTAATCCATAAAGTTCAGTGTTATAAAGCAGAAATAAAAGGAGAAGGAGAGACAACGATGATTTGTGTATAGGGAGAAGAGAAAAGAGAGAGGGGGCTCTACAAACAATGGAGCTTCTAAGTAGAAGCTTTGCAGTAAGTTCAAAGTCTTATTAGTGACAGGCCAAATATCATAACACCCCACCATAAAGAAAACCTAACAATCATACAAAGGTAGACTGCTAAGATGAGAGATATTTGGGGTTACCAAGGGATGTAACACCCTGGCAGCACAGATTCAACATTCTTCAGACTATAAAAAGCATCTTGTTGTCTTTGGCAATGGTGAGTGTCTGGGGTAGCCCCCAACGATATTTGATACCTAGTTGATGCAACTGGGTGGTCGATGGCGATAGGGACCTTCTCCAAGACGGTGTGGTTGGGGGTCATTTCTTTTATAGCAATCTGGCCTTGTTTTTTACCCAGAGTAACAATTGCACCATGATGTTCTGGGGATCATAATGAGGACCTTCACAAACCTTACAGTGGACACTGATGTCCTTGTACGGATATCCTGCCTATACCTGCAGGAACCTAGGAATATATAAAATGAGGTAGATGCAATACTCCCCGTTAATGAAAAAACTTGTGCTCACGGTAAATTAACAGGCTTTGAGGATTCAATGCCTTCCGCTAACACCAATAATGGGTGCTGCACTATCATTACCATACCTGTTAATAAAAATTACAGCATCTGCCAAAAACCTTAATACTATGTATAGAGGTTTAGCGGAGCCGTGAAAAAAATTAAATAAAAACACTGCTTTATGCGATAATGTACATGGCAACATAGATGAACTCTGATTGTGATATGAGTTTTTGGGAGGAGTGTGTTTGAAGCCAACACTATAATATAATCTAACAAGTAGGCCCAAAGGGAGCTATGATGTCAACTTAGATGTAGCCAGCTATTCGATGGCAGGACACTCCCAACTAAGTTATGCCAAGAAACTTCCAGCAAGGAAAGTTAATTATGGAAGGATGGAAACATGAAAGGCTAAAGAACTGAGCAAGGAAGCTAGGCTGAGAAAGCTGTGAAGGTCCCCATCTTGCTAAAAAGTATACTACATTTTAATATGTAAAGGACGGCATTTTGTAAAAGAAGCCATGTTATGTTGTGAGTAATCATCTGTATGACAACATGGACGCTGAAATCAAATAAACCCATATTCCCCTTTTCTATGTTGATGATGTATTTTGGGGCAAAACCAAAAAGCTTTGCACCATGCTGGATTGATTGATTGAAATTCCTGCTGCAACACTATTGAAAATTGAAGAGACATATAATCCTATTGTCAAATGACAAGTGGTTCTTTTCTCTGTATTGTTTTCCCTGTCAAAACTGAATAAAAAATTGTCCATGCTGTCGGATGTAATAATGTTTTAGTCATGTTATTTAGATGCATCTACATTTCTAGGACAGATTTGCTATTTCTGTAACAAGAAATGTGGAAGATACAAATGAAATCAATTTGCACAAGAGAAGCTGGGAGCTTCACCATGTAGATCTACCACTTCAACAATACTCACATTCCACATATTTAAGATTTTCCATTTGGTTTAGACTTACCTTTTGGATTTCATATAGAATGGTTCCATAGCAGTACAATACAATATCCAATGGAATTATGACACAGACAAAAAAGAAAACAAGTACAAATGAGTTCTCATAAGGAGTGCTTGGAATCAAATTCAAAGAACAACCAAGTCCATGGACTTCAATGGTATATCTATTCCATCCAATAAGTGGTGCTGAGGCCCAGACCAGTGAATAAATCCAGATGCATGTGATTGCTCTCCAGGACCAAGAAAAATCAATGACGTTCTCATTTACCACGTGAATGTACCTTTCGGATGCAAGAACTGTAACTGTGAACACTGAGACAAGTCCTGCAATAATAAATAAATAATGGTAAATACATAATATAACATACAGTACGTTAAAGTGGCACAATATATACGACAATAGGAAACACATCACTGCTAAAAGTGACTGCCATTTTAAATTAACCGAACGCACAGACTCTTTCCATAAAAATATTTTTAAAACCACACAACAGTTGCAAACATGTTAACATCTGTAATGACGTAATTACATGTCTTTTATATTACATTTATGTGAATTTGCACATTAAATACATTTCATCTAAATTACATATAACATGAAACTGGCATGGTTACAGACATGAAAATGCACGGATAACAATAAGCAAATGGCCTCATTCTTTCTGCTAGAAAATGGCAGCATCCTTGAACAGTAACTGTACATAAGGACTTTCAAGATATTCTCGATGTAGTTTTATAAAAACAAACATTTGATGTAAAGTTCTCTGAGAAGACAAAGTTAAACATTTAAAATAACTGTCAGTGGTGGAAACTAAAAAAGCCCATAAATCACACGTAGGTTACATTTATGAAAAACATAACTTGGAACAATCATTAACCTTCCAAATGTAGTAATATGCCACCTTTAGTTTTAAACTTACCAAACAGAAGTTTGGTAAATCCATCAAACTCACAAGTTGTGTCATCCCAGATCCACTGCCTTCTCACACAGGCCATAAAGGTAAAACTAGCTCCAAATACTGAGAACAAAAAATCACTGAGGCAGATATTAACCAAAAGGAGATTTGTAGGAGTCCTCAGTTGTTGGAATTTGTAATAAAGGACTAACGCTAACAAGTTAGTAGACGATCCTAGAATTCCAAGACTGGACACTGTCAGAGCAAGGAGGTCGTAGGTTTCATCTGTGAAGAACTTCTTAATGTGTCCATTGTCACTGATATTGGTGTGAGACATGCTGGAACCCAAGTGTCTTATTCATGGCTGAGATGACGGAGTTGCATGTAACATTTAATTAAAATCAGGTTGTTTTGTGACTGAGAACATGCTAATGTCTCTTTTTAGACCCTTGTTAATCCAGTAATAGTAGTACTCTTTTGTTGCTGGGTGAATAAGCTGATTAAATGTAGCTTCAGTATGACATGGATCATGATGTATTAAGGAATGAAGAATATCTATTCATTTTTTTGTGGCCTTTTCATACACAAAAGTAATAAAAACTACATATACAGATTGAAAAATTACCAGCAAAATTGCTGCTGCTCATGCGATAATAATTTACCATCAAGACTATTGCAACCTTGCCTTGACTGGTCTTCCACTTCCCAGATGCCCTCCCCCCTCCAGTCTAAAATGAACACTGTAAGTAATATCACTCCCATGGACATCTTTATAGTGGGTGCGTGTATCCTGCAGGATTCAGCATCCTGTTCTTTTCACAACATTTTTCTGGGGCTACCATGTGCACTAGTGGACTTAGTTTCCAGACCTTAAAAAAAAATTGTAAAATAGACTTCCATTATATCACTTTATAACTAAACTAATTTCATAACATACTTAGCTGCTATTAGCCCTGGCCTATACAGGAGTTCGGAGTGCATGCCTAGCTCACAGCTCTGTTTTTTTTTTATACGGGGGAGGGCTATTTGCCCTGGTCTCCCATATATTTTCTGGATATTTTGAGTCTTCAGCTTAATTGATCCTTATACTGTATAACTATTATGCTCCTTTTAATCTCTCTGCTTTTGCCATGTTTAGAAATTGTAAATCACCTGACAATTTTTATTATGGAGCTGATAGTCTCTCTCAAACAATACTCAAACAAATTCCTTAAACATTTACCATACATAGATTCACATATCTGTGTGCTGCCAATTTACATATAGATGTTGTCAGAATACTGAATATCTGCAAGTCAATGTTCTAAATTAGATCCTTGTCTACAATCCATGGGATGCAGGACAGAGACTCCTACCAGCATTTTTGTTGACATAAGTATATTCAGTACATAGCAAGATGCAGTTAAAATCTAAATATAATAAGTAAATTAAAAATATCTATTTTCATAGGAACACTTTGATTTGTTTTAATCTTTTGCAAATAGGTTATAATGACCAAAAAAAAGAAATCTAATTTACAGGCGTGGATGATCCGTGTGCACCGCACCTCTAGCACGGCACTGTGCTGTATGTTTGACAGCACACAAACCCTCTGAGCTGACAGTACACAAACCCCGGAAATATATGACGGCAGCAGCAAATTCGGCATCAGAGTCAATTACTCTGTTGCCAATTCGACCAGCACGAAAAGTATATGCATTTTCATGTATACTGGGGCAAGTTCTGGGTGCAATCTGGCTGCTGGGATAAGTCCTGGGTGCCAGAGCAAATCCTGGGAGAAATCTGGGTGCTGGGGCAAGTCCTGGGTGCTAGGATAAGCCCTGGGTGCAATCTGGTGCAGGAGCAAGTCCTGTGAGTGCAATATAGATGCAGGGGCAAATCCTGTGAGCACAATCTATGTGTTGGGCTAAGCCCTGTGTGTGAATTCTGGGTGTAGGGCAAGTCTTGGGTGCAATATGGGTTCTGGGTAAGTGCTTCAGTATGGGTGCTGGCGTCATTCCTGGGAGCTGGGGCAAGTCCTATGAGCGCTCTGTATGTGAGGAATGCCCTGGGTGCCATCTGGGTGCTGGGGCAAGTTCTGAGTGTAATCTGGGTGCAAGGGTGAGTCCTAGTTTTAATCTAGTTGCTGGGGCAAGTCCTGTGAGTGGAATGGGTGCTGGGGCAAGTCCCATGCATGCACTCTTTGTGATCTGGTAAGACCCGTGGGTGCAATGTAGGTGCTACAAGGTGTTGTTGTGGCAAGTTATGTGGGTACAATCAGATGATGTTGGAGCTGTGAGTGCAATGGCAAGGAAAATGGGGGCAATAATGAAAGGAGAACATATGAGAAGGAGGAATGGAATAAAAACAAGGAATACATTTTTTCAAAAACAATTTTATCTGATAACTATACCTTAGAGATGGGCAAAATGAAAATTTTTGTTTCGTTTTCGTCCATTTGGACGAAAATGTTATTTATTTAGTCCAAAACGAATTTCTTATATTGCTGCATTCGTTTCAGACAAAATTCATTCATTATTTTCGTTTCGTTATATTCATTCGTATGAATGGAAAATAATTTACCTATTGGAGAATTCAGTTCAAAGAGTCCCATTAATACGAATTTCATACGAATTTCATTCATCCCCTACCTTATGCTATTAAGCTGTTGAAAGTCGTCTCTTTCTTTAATCCGAATTCCCCAACCTTATACTATGTATTGAATGAACATAGGTGTAATGTTCATTCCATTCATACGAATTGAATGGTGAAATTAATGAAGCAATGGACGAAAATGGCCTCACTTCAATAGCATAAGGTTGGAGAAATTTTCGAATTTCATCTCTTACCTGTTGAAATTTGGCTCTAAGTGGTTGAGAAATTCGGATATAGAAGATTATGGACATCATTTTGTTGAAATCAAACAGATAGAAATATAGAAAGTCAAATTTTAGTGGTACAGATGTAAACCCAAAAGTACGATTAAAATAATATTAATAAAAGTGTACAAAAAAAAGTTGTCCGTTTCACACATTATTTGTTGGCTTTAAAGGGGCAGTAACCTTTATTAAGGCTACTTTGTATTTAAGTGTGAATGCAGAATAAAAACGAATCTGATGACTACTGAATGTCTGATTATCAGACATTCAGTATTCATCAGATTAGTTTTTATTCTGCATAACATTATGCTATGCAGAAGAAAACTGATAAACTAACGAAATCTGAATGAACGAATGCTAAATGAATGAAAATCATTCGTCCATTCAGATGCTGACAGCCATTCTGATATGTTGAATTAGAATTTCGTCACAATTTTGGCTTAAGTTATTGTATGTAATGCTATCAAAATAGAGGTGAAATAGGTCAATTCGTATGAATTTCGACTCTATTTCACCTCTATTTCTGTTTATGGAATGCTTATAGCATAACATACAATAACTTAAGCCGAAATTGAGACAAAATGGCTGTCAGCATCTGAATGAACGAATGGACGAATCATTTTCATTCATTTAGTATTCGTTCATTCGGATTTCGTTAGTTTAGCAGTTTTCTTCTGAGTCAGACATTCAGTATTCATTTCAGATTAGTTTTTATTCTGCATAACATTATGCTATGCTGATAAACTAACGAAATCTGAATTAACGAATGCTAAATGAACGAAAATCATTAGTCCATTCGTTCATTCTTTCATTCAGATGCTGACAGCCATTCTGATATGTTGAATTCGAATTTCGTCTCAATTTCGGCTTAAGTTATTGTATGTATGTAATGCTATTGGCATTACATAAACCGAAATAGAGGTGAAACAGGTCAATTCGTATGAATTTCAACTCTATTTCACCTCTATTACGGTTTATGGAATGCCAGTAGCATTACATACAATAACTTAAGCCGGAATTGAGACGAAATTCGAATTAAACATATCAGAATGGCTGTCAGCGTCTGAATGAACGAATGGACGAATGATTTTAGTTTATTTAGCATTCGTTCATTCGGATTTCGTTAGTTTATCCTTTTCGTTATTCGTTATTCGTCCGAAAACGAATGCACATGTCTAGTATACCTTACCATGTGCTTCTGAACACAGAAGGTTGGCCCTGAATATTGCCCATTTTTTTAATCAGATAGGCCTCATGTTATACACACAAACCTGACTTTAGTCTAATTTATGTACAGTTGCCACCTTTGTTTGAAAAAAAAAAACCAGCCCTGTTTTTGACTTCATAGAATAAACATTAGTCTTGAGACAATTTTGAGTGTGGTAACCCTAATATTTTGTGGAAAACCATAAATAAATGTTTAGCTATTTTATGCATAACTTTAAATATTAGTACAGCAGCTATTATTATGTACAAGTTTAGGATTCTAAAGAATTAATTGGATCATGTGTATCATACTTAAATAATATGCTGTCCTGGCTATAATTCAGCTCGTAAATCCATTTTAAATATATTTATTTTGCTCTTTAGCAATGATCGATTGTGAGCAGTTCAAAATTATTGTTAAAACACTGTTTGGGTCGTATATGAATAGCCAATAAATTGAAGCTGTTTACAGGCAGATTACTAATAAGCCTGATGCTCCAGTTGATTGGGCTGAGGTAAGCTGATTTTGAGAATAGTATTAAAATGATCAGTATGTGTTGCAAGACTTTTCAATTAATTCTTTATACAACATAATAATTGCTGAATCTGTAGACAGGATTTGGCATAAATAAAAATAAAGGGCTTTATATACTAAAAAAATAAGTAAAAAAGCGAATCACAAAAATATATATTAATAGCTGTACTGGAAAAAATCCTCAACTTTTCTATCTTTCAAGCTAAGATATTAATGATGACAAAATTACTAATTTCAGTGTTAGAATTGAGCAGAGGAACACAGTTAATATAGACACTCAGAAAGCAAAGTTTCTAAATACCTTCGTTGAGGTAAGAAGGTAAATCCAAAACGACTCACACCGGGTAAAAGTACAAAAAAAAAATAACTTTATTACTTCCAAATAAATATTCTATGTTTGTCTGCAGAGGGAATTTGAATGTCATTTACACTTCTGGAAAATCTAAGAAGTGCTCTGTGGTGTTTTGTTTTTTGTAAAGCTAAGATATTAATGCCTGATTTATGCAGCTCACTTTTAGTAAATATACTTCAAAGATACCAAATCTTTTTTTTTAGTGCAGAACAAAAAACTGAAAAGAAGAATATTTATTTTACATGGTATGACATACACCATTATTTGGAGAGATCAGAGAGAGAATTTGTAACTGAAGTGCATGACCTAACTGATGACCTTACACGTCTCACCTGTATGGCTTCCTCTCAGGTCTCAGAGTGCAACAATAAAAGAGTTCTTTCTAGATCTTACAAGTTCAATAGTATTGTGAGCTGTGTGTCAGGTAGCAACAAGAGTAAAGGAAGAGAAATAAAGCAATTGGTGCCAATTCAACTGTGTATCATCTATAAAATCGTATATCTATATGAATTATCACAAACTGGCAAGTATAGTCTGTAACTTAGAAAAACCTGTTAACAGTTACAAATTCCTTCCTAAGATATACAATATAAGATAAACCAAATGACCTTTAAAGTTTGACTCAGGTAGCTCCGATTTTTTCAAGAGAAAGTGGCTACGAGTTTCGTACCCAATCAGATCACTTCATTGATCTGTGTAGCCCTCAAATTTGGACTTCTCAGAGACTACCAAAGTGATCTTGAAATGACATGAAAATAGGCCAATGTGCTGCAATAAGAACTTCCTTGCTTTCTTTTTAAAGTTGAGATCTTTAAAGGGTGATCACCACAATCTCCACAGCAGGGTTTTTAAGTTATATAAAGGTTGATTGGTGCACAGGCTTGTGTGTGGCCTGCGGTGTGCAGTGCATATGGGAGGCCAGGCAGCCATGACCTCAGGTCTGATCTTCTATGATCCAACCAAAGTCTAGGTAAGCTATGGCTACACTTAAAGGGAGTTCATCACCTAAACCTTATATTTACTGGGAAAGTTCTATACATCATGTTATCAAAATTTGAATCAAATTGCCTAAATTAGGCACAAATGTGTTTAAATATGCCTGTGGAGTCTCCTGTTTATGACATCATATGTAGCTAAATATGCAAATTACACATTTGCCATTGATAACCAATGCATTTGCATATTAGGCCACAGTTGATGTCATTAGCAGGAGACTCCACAGACACATTTAAAGCACGTGTCTCTTAATTTAGGCATTTGTTAACACAATGTAAAGATTATTGTCAATCATGTTTTATTCTATACATTCACAGTAAAAACTAGTTTTAGGTGATCCAGTCCCTTTAAGTGCATCTATGAGCTTCAAATAATCAAAATGCATAAATATGTACATTAATGCAAACCTCAAAAAAAGATTTATTATAAAATAATTTATTGAATAGTACATAAATTATACTGTGGGGCTGATTTTGAACCACACAAAAAACTGTATATATCTTGCAGCTTTTGTATTTAATTTCTTTTTCCATTTTAGATTTTTTGGATACTTTCAAACAGATGAGAGCAGTATGAATGCAAACACGGATGTAGACACAAAATCTTCTTTTTATCTAAGAATAAACACTTGAAAATGCAGGTACTGAGGAAAAGTCACGTACGGAGGACGTATCTAAAATCCACACATGTTTTATTTAAAATGTTGTTATGATGATGTTTGCGTAAATAACAGTTATCTTTTTTAAAACCGGCAGAGGAAGGAAGAGACTAGATGCAATTCAATGCATTGGAATAATCCCACAATTAGATGCTGTGTTAACTGCTTCTAAGAAAGGAACCATATCGCTATATAATAGCCAGGTACATCAATGATAGCCTTTTTTGTTGGTCACAGCATAAAAAAATGATTCTAAAAAAAATATCTTTGTGGATACACGATGGTTTACTATCTTCTGTGTCTCACATGCGAGACACAGACAAATGCAAGGGTCTCTCGCTGCTAGTGCAGAGAGAAATCCTATTTTTTGCATGGGATCAGCAGGGAAGACCTCTGCTGATCAAATTTCTCACATTAAAGCAATCACATGTAGAGCAAAAAATGTAAAAGAGCATAGTGCAGACCGTTTTGATACATTTAAAACACTGTTATGGTTCCACCTATTGATCAACTCATAAAAACACATAAAAGAGCCTCTCATTCCAGGTTCAAAAGAAACAGGCCCCGACAGAGTTAATGAGCACCAGCACTCTGGAGGACTGCAAACATTCACCTGTAAGGACTCAGAAAACAGGTAGACGGAGTGCAGAGAAACAGAGAGGTAACCAGAGTTTAGGAAGAGGTAAAGATATCTGTAAAATATCTGCTTACATGTAAAATACTTGAAGTCCAGCGCTTAAGTCTTAACTCCCCTCTACAAAGTCTCCTAGTAGACCTATTTGGCACACAGCAATAAGCGGTCTCTAAGTCAGCAGTATGTGTTCTATAAGATATATCAAAACAGTCTGCACTATACCCTTTCAGTTTTTTTCTTCTCTTCTTGTGGTTGCTTTAATGTGAGAAATTTGATGCTGTGCTTTTGGAACATCAGATAAGTGTCTTTATATTTGTGCAACCTCACCCTTTTCACTACAAATCATTGTAAAATAGACTACAAATGCTAGTCAACCACATTGGTTTGGTCATATCATCGGAAAATTAATCTCAAAAGTCCCACCATTGACTAGTTGACTATTATTACCAGCACAGTGCACTTTTGAACTCTGTGTCTACACAGGCGCTATGCCCCAAGCCCTGATTAAAACATAACTAATGGCCCCCAGAGCTAGGGGATGCCAATATGCCCCAAGTCCCAATTAAATAATTACATTTTCCCCATTCCTCTCCTTTTACTACTGGCACAATAACATAAATAAATTAAATTAAGCCCTTCCTACCCTTCCATACCTCTACCTTTTCCAGGTAGGGATGATAATGTAAAATAGCCCTCATAACCTGACAAAACACCATTTGAGTGCCATGAGGGTGGGCAGTGAAAGTCCCCTGGCACACAGAGGGCGACCTGTAAATAAAATATTACCTATATCCAGGTTCCTGTGGCGATCAGTGATGTTTGTCTTTTGAAATACCTATTATAGGGCAATAATTGAAAGTAGCATCTTGCTTTTTCATACCATTTTATCCCACAGTGACTATTGACCCAATTTCTGACCCCAACCCTAAATCTAACCCTAACACTAACCCTAATGTATCTCCAACCCTAACCCTAGTGTAAATCTCACCCTAAAACTAATTGTAACCTTAATCCGAGATATTAGTTAAAAAAGGGGGCAGTCTAGCAACATTCCTAGACTGATAGAAGTGATGTTGATTGCTTCCAAAAGCTCTTTCACAGTACATGGCAGCTCCATAGTGAAATCACATTCTGCTTCTCAATATGGGATTGCACCCTGGGGGCCAATTCTGGATGTTGCTCAACGCCTTGATGTCAAGCATAGGAAGCAACTTTTGTTCACTTCAAATGATCATGTCAGCTCGTTTTTTTTTTACATTATGTGTCTGGCAAAGGGGTTAATTCCACAATAATGTACTGTATTTTGTTAGTCAAAGAGCTTTCTAAATGCCAGAAAGATATTAAGTTACACAGCACAGTTTTTAATAACATCTTATATTACTTATATTTTTAATATTCCAGGAACAGGTGCTGACCCTTGACTTGATTTCTAATTATATTAAAAAAATAATCTGGATTGTTGTCTTTAAATGTTACATGGGAGATGTTGCACTAATTCCACTAATAACAGTAAAGCTTAAACCACGGAGGCCTAACAATTAACACCATCTGTCAATGTGTAGTATAGTTAATGTATTTGAAAATAATAAAATTACTTTACAAATGTTTATAATATAATTTCCACATCATTATTTATCTAATTACCCCATCTTTAGTAACTATTGAAAAAAAAAACCCCTGTTACAATTCAGTGGTGATATCTGTAAACAAATTGTACTGTAGTTTTAGGAGAAGATTACACAATGAATAAAAAAGTTGCAAAAATTGTGCTCGGCAAAATAAGGAGACTTCGGGACAGAAGATAAGCGACATATACCTTTAAATGTACTGCGTTTATTAAAATGTAATAATTTGGTGATATTTTGCTGTGTTAAATTTTCTTCTTTTTATTATATAAACATTCCACAAGTTAGGAAAACCTTTTTTACATTCTTCAATTTTGTATATTATATTATTTATGTATTGACCGTTTTTTGGCCACACCTTTTATTTTGTTATGCTTGGGAATGTTTTAAGACAACAGGAGATTTATATATGAATAGTATATATGCAACAGCACATTTTAGTGCATGTTGTGCATTCATATTCTACTTTTTAGGCACAATTTATAGTTGTAAGATGTAGGTTGTAAGCATGACCCATCAAATGTGTCTTTGTGTATTCATTGCATAAAGATTCAGTTGGAATAAATCTGCATGTTTGTAATTAATAGACCTATCAGGAATTTCTCGGTTTCTTTTGGAGTAGCAACATTTGTGTACTGTGTCAAAGAAAATATAATTGCTACAGCAGGTAAGTCCATTTTTTTTTTGTTGCTAAAACCAACAGTGTACACAAATCAGGAATGGCATAAAATATACCTTAAAAATTAATAATGTGGGTAATTGCTCTCTATGTGTGGATTGATTGTATCTACTCAACATTGTTCATATTTTATATTACTTTTATGCAACGTGTCTGGAGAAATAAAAATTAATGTAAAGAAGGAGGAAGGGTATTTTTGTTAATGAAGGCACATAATAACTTCTACCTGCCTCTGGAGCAACGGTACCCTCTAACTTAGCATGTTTTATCCAATTAGCCAATTTAGTAAACTTGTACCTCAACACTTAATTAAAGTATTCGACACGGGACTGACGCTCCTGCTGGTACATCAATATCATCTGCATTTTTAATGCATTAGATTTTGGCAGACATCTGTGTAAAATTGGAAATGTTTTCCCAATTGTGAACATATTCAGAGGTACTGGGTAGCTCGCTATTCGGTTCCCTATGTGGCCCCAAAGTGTCACAACTAAATCCGTTCTTCGGAGGCACAATTGGGGGGCAGAATATTGGGGGATATTAGGTTGAGCCCCTAATGTCAGTGATTCTATAGCTTAAAATGTATCTGGACATATATGTTCTACCAAAAGAAGAAAAACAAAGAAAGAATATGGGAAAATGTTGGCAGAAACAAAATTGAAACCTTAATTATTGTTAAATTTATAGTGGCCCATTATAGGTTCTAAAGAAATCATACCACCAATATGCTAAAACATGTAAATAAATCGGGAGTTCCATTTTATGCTTCATGCTTCATAGATTTATAGGTCATCGGGAAACCTAAAAAGAAGACAAACATTAAAAAGATGCATTTTAACCCTATTAAAACTCAAAAATCCCTAATGCGGTCTTAAAACATGGAGAGAGACCAGTGTCCTACATCACTTCAAACTTTGGGGAACTCTCACATAACAACCTATAGAAAAAAAATACTGAAACCTGCAGCGGGATCTCCAGAACAGCTCATCACGGGGAGCTGCGATGACCTGTTACATGCAGAACGGTCTATGCTGTCCTGCAGGCTTTTGCTGTAGAATGTAGCCGACGCTCACTGCAGTGGCCATGATGAGCTATTTATTGTTGGACGTTCCATGCCATCCACTAAAAAGTAGGACAGCATGGAACGTCCTACAAGCGGACGTTTAGCTATTCCCTAAAATTTGAATTTGGAAGTTGAATTTTTATTTTGAGTCAAATTCAGCATCCGAGTTTGAATCTTCCCCACTGAAAGTAATGGGAGTCAAAATGTTTGAAGCTATTTTTGAGACTAAGTAAAACTCAAGTGCCAAATTTGACTTAGATTTCCAGCTTGTTCCTTACATTGCAAAGTTAATCTACATTAACCAGACACGTGTGTACAATTACTATTGAAACAAAACCCACCCAAATAAGTTTTATGGGTCTATTCACTAATATTTAGATTTTCGAGGTCAACTTTTTTTTTGAGACATAGTCAAGTTCCCCATTGAAAGTAATGGGAGGGGAAATGTGTGCTTGTTTACAAACCCACTTTTAAACAAATACTTAGTATTCGGTGTTATCAGCGTGTGTGCCATCTTTAGACATCACCCTCACTGTTTTTAAATGTGTCTGTTTATGACATCACCTGTGGCTTGATATGAAAATGAACTACTTTCAATAGAAAATTAGTAATTTGCCTCTCAACAGAAGACACCACAGGCATATTTAAAGCATTTCGTCCTCTTAATGTAGGCATTTGCTTGGATTCTGCTAACACAATGTATAGATCATTTTTGATCATTTGAAATCACAATGTTTAGGTAACTGGTTACTTTTAACACCTTATTTAACAACTTGAAATAATATTCTTCAATGTCTGGGCCCAGTAAAACCTTTATAAAATTGTTTAAAAACAATTTGCAACAAAAAAAATCCTATAAAGAAAAGCAAAAACGACAAAAAGAAACTGGTGACTACCCATTGTATACAAAAGCACAAATAAAACCTTGGTACAGCTGCTATTATTACTGATACTTATTTACCGCTCTGTGTCAATTTTTGTACTTGCTCAGCCAAAAACAGCTATAAAGGCCATCTTTAATTTTATATATATATATATATATATATATATATATATATATATATATATATTATCTCCAAGCCTGTAGTTTATTGTGTATTATTGTTCTATGTCGATATAACTGCGTACTGTACTACATTATATACATTATATATATAACATATAATAAGAAAATAAAATCTCTTTGTAAAGGCCAGAAAAACAGATGTTGATTAGCCAGTTCTGGTTTCTTTTATTTTATTCAGATGAGTTACTGTCGGACTCTTTAATTTAATAATCAGAACCTTAACAACTGAGTGATTTTTTTAGTTGCCAAGAAACAAATCATCCCCAAACTTCCATAAAATAACCAGAACATTTTAAGGAATGATAATATATTAAGCAGTATTAATAAAGTCATTAAATATTAATTTACAACTTTAGTTTTCTTCTTAATAGAAAACCACCAAACAAAATACATCTCTTAACAACACATGTTTGTCAGTAAAGCTTGGAGGAAAGACGTAACAGAGGGCATATGATAGAAACATTTAAATACATAAAGGGAATCCACACAGTAAAGGAAGAGAGTATATTTAAAAGAAGGAAAAACTACCACAACTAGAGGACATGGTCTTAAATTAGAGGGGCAACGATTTAAAAGTAATATCAGGAAATATTACTTTACTGAGAGGGTAGTGGATGTATGGAATAACCTTCCAGCGGAAGTGGTAGAGGTAAACACAGTCAAGGTTTTTAAGCATGCGTGGGATAGGCACAAGGCTATCCTAGCTATAAGACCAGGAACTGGGGACTAATAAAAGTATTTAGAAAATTGGGAGACTAGATGAACCGAAGGGTTCTTATCTGCCGACACATTCCATGTTTCTATGTTTCTAAGTACTATTCTCAAAGTATTGTTTGTTTGGATGTGTTAAACATAGAAAACAATGTGTTTCTTGCAACTGGAATTTTAAATGAAACAATAAACCTGTATAACATCACAGCAGGAGCTGTCCAGCACAAGTAAGAACTGAAGCACAAAATAAACAGTGCATACATGTAGTGCCTAACTATGGAAGGGACATAACCATTACAATGTTCTATTATCCCTCACTGGTGTATGTGGAGAGGAAAGGAGTATCTGGCACCACAGACCAACCTTGTCATGAAGCTACAGTTCTGTGACATGGTCGTCTTTAAGTCTCAGAAATAAAGAAATGTTAATGGACGCTACATTGTTCGAAAGAAGGACTTGTGTTTCTGTCTGATTAAAAGTTGCTGAAGAGGGTTTAGTCCCTCGTTACTCCATCTACTCTATCACTATGTAAAGAAAATTAAATAAAGGATCCTTCATACTAAAAAGCTAAATAAAATAAATTGAGTCAAATCTTTCTGTAGCACTCGATCTGAATTCAACTACGGGGGCTAAAATACTCGCACGCTACATGATGTTTTAGGAAAACCCAATGTTGATTTATAAACCTTAGATAAGATAAGAAAAATAAGCATTACAGTGTTGAAATGTAAAAATTCCCCACAGTTGTGTATATTATTTACAGATGCTGGATGAACGAGGAACAACAGATTTTAATGGATAATTTGAAAAAAAAAAAAAAAAGACAAATAAATGCTATACTACTCCTCTATTCAAGGCAACAAGCTATAACCATGCCAAGGTAATTATAGTATTTTTTGAAATAGACATAGGCCTCACAAAGTGCAGTAGGCAAAATGTCAAACAAATAGAAAGGTTTTCTCTAATAGTTATTTCTAGGTAGAAGACCTCAGTTCTTCTCCTTAGCCTGTATTTAAAGCATGGTTGCCTTGCTCTATTGTTTGCTAAATCATAGTGTGTTTGTCTCTTAAAATATGAAATGAATAGAATACATATAACTAGCGGGGATAGGCAAAATGCCTGTACCCTTGTCTATGTCAAGGTCTGTGAGGACTAATAGAATATTCATTACATTTTCTGTCACAAAGTTCAGTAAATGTCCACTGTTAACAATGTTGGTATAATCTGTGGTAACTAGTTTTCTTTTGCTGGCTGCAGGGCACCACCATATTGGAGGAGAATGGTGTCATCCAATATGGCACTAGTGTTCACTCTGTGAAAAATTTTGGTCATAATTGTGTTCTCAGAGTGTACCCATTTTAAAATGAATTAAAAATGCTGAAATACAGTAGCATGTTTTTTGTCTAAGAGGCTGGGCCATCCAAAGTTTGCGCTACCCAGTTTTATATACCTGCCTTGACGTCAAGATGACCATGGAAAAATAACAGTTTTTAGAAAGGTATGATAATATTATTGCCTTGGTAGACTTAATTATTGGACAGATTCATTTTTTTTTTTTTTACAAAGTAAAAATAAATGAAAGTACACTGAGTGTAAAAAGAAAATTGTAATTATTAATATTTCACATACTTTTCAGATTTAAAAGAAAGACAATCATTGCTTCAATAGAACCTTGTCCAGTGGACTTACTGGATTTGAATGTCAAGTTTTTAAAAATTCTTATCATCTACCAAGGTAGGTTATATTTTACACAAGCTGTGTGATGTTTGAAGCGCTATGGATGCTGCAATGTGGTGCTATGGATGCTGCAATGTGGTGCTATGGATGCTGCAATGTGGTGCTATGGATGCTGCAAGTTATGTGGGTATAACTGGGTATTCTGTTTACATGGTTAAAAAATGCGCTGGCTACGTATAATTACCAATCCAGTGCAAAATTCTAAAAAGCAGAGTCGTTGTCATGGAAATATATGGAATGCTCAGGCTGGTTGCCCTAGAATTGCAGTATTAATAATCCCCAATGTCTTGCATGTCTTTCATTCTATAATGCAATAAATCACCCTCCCATAATGCATTCACCCACATGTACTTCACGATTGTGTCTATATATTTTTTCCTACCTTATCTGAGAATTCTTATCTGAGAAATGTATAATAAGATGCAGCAGATACAGGATAGTATATTATTTTATAAGTATTTGTCATTGGTGTGTCGTGTTTGTGTCACTAAAACATATGAGGTCTATATGCCAAAATGGCTGAGCTGGAAAAATAAGTGCTTTGGCCTTATACAAGTTGGCTGAACCTAGTTTTTTGTTCAGTAGACACCATGTCATTCATTTCTTCTTACTCATTTTTAATGTCAAATACAATTTTTACACAATTTGAGTTTACAGCACCACCTAATGGTTATTTATAAATACTACAGCTGACTCTAAAGTGTTAACTAAAATGTTAGAAGGAATCTCCGTAATTGTTATGTAATCTTATTATTGTTAATATGGTTTGGCTTGCTTTCTAACGTTCCACCTAGTTTCGTGTAGTACTGTAGGAAACATAAATACACTGTGTATGCTTTGCATACAGTACCAGTTCTATTAGATAATTGACAATGTTTTCATCAAATAAGTTGTTAAAAACATGTTGAAATATATCATACTTAACCATTGGGATAATCAATACAATTTCATTAAAATGGTCATTTTGGAACTAGACATCTTTTCTCTTGGCTTAACACTAAAGAGGAATAATATGTTTTAGGAGAATAATACCTGTTTATCCTTTCACAAAAGCGTTCAATTATTGTATAAATACTGTATATAAATATTTGCAGTAAACATACTACAGCAAAAAGAAATAAACCCTGTACTGTATACATATATACGGTTTACATTTTTGTTGCTATATTTGTAAAAATAGTTATACTTTTTCATTAAAGGACAATTAAACTGAAACTAACAGAATTTGGGTACAAATTAACCAAAGAATTGGAAGCATTTGGAACAGAACATTTTCGCAATGAAAACCATAGAGTTTTGGGTATTTACCCACACTGATCACCCCTGAACAAGCTCCGAATTCAGGGAACATAGGCAGAATTTTTCCATCGCAATTCTCCAGATTTGAATTGGAGAATTAAACTTGAAAGCCCTCTAAAATATAGTACAGCAGACTTTAAAGTGTGTTTTTCACATGGATATATGCCCTAATATCATTTATGATACAAAAATCTATCATTATATTATTTGGTCAAAAGATGATATTTGGAAATATATGGAAGGATTGCCATATCAAAAAACACATAAAAAAGTGTTAAGCAGCGAAATGCAGCACAAACATCAATTAGTAACAACAGTAATATGAAAGGAGTACCCATGTAGAATTACACAACACTTTGGAAATAAAAGGGTATCATGAACTGTTGGACGTGTGGATTGACCTGAATAACGACACAGACACAACAAGATCAGTTTCATTTATTATTTTCTTTTTTCATTTCTAATTACATGCATTAGACTTAAATGCCATTCACTAAGCATTCAAGAGTTTGAGATGTGGTAAAGGCAAGCAAAATTAAAATTGGACTTAGTCTGAAAAACCTTCCTCCATTAAATTGAATTCCCTCCAGCATTTAACGGGTATGGTAAAATCATTACCACACCCGGTAAATTAAATGGGGGCCTCACCCATTTAAATACCAAAAGCTGCTGGATTGGTCACCAGCCCCCTAATGAATATTGGGGACAAGGGCTGGGCCTGTGCAAGATGCTCCCAGCCCCATAATACTACTCAAGATACCCCTGGCACCCTAAGAGTAGCAGGTTTTTTAAACATTGTTTTAAAATACTGCACCTGTTAAAGAACACCCATTATTTTACTAGGTGCGGTAATAATTTTACTGCACCTGAATTCATTTCACTGCAATGCGCCAATTTTTGGGGTGCATCAAAGCAGCATAAGTAGCATTTTTCTTGCATTCAATGAAGGTTGAATTTGAAATGGGAGTGCGAGTTGGACTGTAGAGGAGGGGAGAGGGAGAGCGAATGTAATTTTGTGAGTAGCTCAAGGCGGTCGAGTTGGGAGCTTGAATTTTACTTTTTACACCTACAAGTCACATTCTACCAAAGCCAACTCAACAGCCTTGGGAATAATTTGAATTTTAGTGTATAGGTCCACCTATGTTCATAGCACCTCAACTCACCTAACCTCATGTCAACTCTCTTTTAATGAATAGCTCCCCCATGTACGCTATACAGAATTCCCATAGAAAAAAAAATAACCCGCCATTCTTTCTTCAATATGAATATTGCTGTTAAATTGTGAAAGCTGAAGTATTTTCATGAGATTTCACGAGTTAGATTTCTCATTCATATACATCATGCCTTTGATTACTTCAGTTTTATGTCATTATGCTGCCCTCTGCTGAATTTTTCTGCAGACACATTTATTTGAAGTCTTTAAGGAGATGAGAACATGTACCTTTTTACCTTCTGGCTTAGATACAGAGGAAGGTTTTCTCAAAGTCTAGTACATTAAATACATCATTAATATATAGGGTGGTGTATTAGAATGTTATATGTATGTGTTTGCATTTTAATTAGAGGATACCTCTTTAAATTTGATGCACAGTTTGATCGGCTGCCTTAAGTTTGCCTATGTTCGAAGGGATTCAGCTGACAATCATGTAACCGACTGGGGCTAAACAAATTTACTGCTGAACACATGGAGATGGTAAACCTCTCAAGAACTGTTTGATAGAATGTTCTACAAAGCAATTCTAGATAGAAAAGTCAGTCAGCAGACTTCTGTGTAAAGTTCCCTTCTGCTCCCACCCAAAACAACAACAAAATGAGGTAGGACCACTGGACATAGAAAAAACAAACAAAGTATGTAAATCAAAAATAATATTATGGTGCATGCAACGAGGGGTAGTCCCACACCACCCAGGTAAATGAGTCTTTACAAAAAGGCAGCACACCAAATTTAACAAACATAACAAATAACCTTTAATATAATCATTAAAATATCAAGACAATATAAAAATACAAATACACAATAGAATAATACCAGTCAAATATAAACCAAATCCAGGCTGATAAAAGTAAATATATCACACAAATGGAAAAGTAAATACATATAGAGCAAACAAAGGGGAAAATAAGCAATAGCTAAATAAACTTACAAGGATGCAGAGACCAGGTAGAAAATACCCCAAAAGAACCCTCCCCCCAACGTTTCGGCTGAGTGCCTTCTACAGGAGGAGCTAGCTTTTTTCCCTTTGTTTGCTCTCCCCTATTTGGTACTATATGTATTTACTTTTCCATTTGTGCTATATATTTACTATTATCAGCCTGGATTTGGTTTATATTTGACTGGTATTATTCTATTGTGTATTTGTATTTCAATATTGTCTTGATATTTTAATGATTATATTATTATTAATGTTTGTTAACCCCTTGGCGACACAGGTCGGACTAGGTCCGTCCTGTCTGCCGAGGCGTTAGTGACACACGACGGACCTAGTCCGTCCTGTGTCAAAACGAGCACTTAAAGCGGAGTTTTTCCGCTTTCAGTGCTCAAGCGGCATTGTAACGATGCTTCCATGTGGAAGCATCGTACAATACTAAAAAAAATGCCCGTTGGCATTTCGATCGCTCCGGAGAGCCTTTAAAACACGTGCATTAAAAAAACGAGCATAGGAAGCAAATTTTTCGCTTCCTATGCTCAGTAAGTGTTCCTGATTGCCTCGCAAGTCAAGGCAATCAGGAACACAAAAAAAAAAAAGCACGATCTTGGTCACTGAGTGACCAAGATGGCGCTGCCCTTCTAAGGGCAAGAGCACAGGAGGCAGGAAGTACCTGCTTCCTGTGCTCTCTGGCTGTCACATGATTGCCTCTTCACAGAGGCAATCAGTGACTGCCAGGCACACTGACAGGCAGTGGGGATTTTCTGCTGAACATCCCCACTGACTGGTCAGATCAATATTAACCCTATATTGATCTGACCAGTTATGATCTGTCTCCCTCTCCTCACATTTTTTTTAGTGAGGGAGAGAGACCGATCAAAGTAAGTAAAAGTAAAAAAAAAACAATAAACACACAACACACAAATAATAAAACAATAAAAAAAAAATTATTAAAGCATTTCCCTGCGTTTAACCCCTTCCCTGCCACTGATCTTGCTTAAGCAGCGATCGTGCACATCAGCGCATTTATTTTTGCTGTTTGTGCATTTTTTAGGGGTTAATTTTTTTTGTACTGTGATTTATTATAGTACTACAAAGGCTCTTCTAAGAGTTATTAACCCCTTCTTTGCTGTCGATCACTGCTTACGCAATGATATTGACGCCAAAGCAATTTTTATCTGTCTGCATATTTTTTTTTATTTTTATTTTTTACACATACCCGCTAGCGGATTACATGTAAAGTAAAAGTATTTGAGATTTTTTTTTTTAAGCTGTCTAAGCGCATAGCATTGCTCGAGATCACTGCTTACGCACTGATTCTGAGGCCGCGGACTCAGGGTTCGATTTTGACCCTGGTCAGCTTTCTGATACATCATCTAGTGATGTATCGGTGGCTGCTGAGCCCTTGCCACAAGGAGTGATGGGTGTCTACCGTTAAAAATTATATGGTTTGGTGGGGGTAAATTACATTGGCTGGCTTCAAAGATATATCCCATATAGGACACGGACGCAGGTTGACTACATGTCAAAATTCCATGTTGGAATTTTGAGAATCGCATCTCACAAATGTTGCCTTCTAGCCAAAAAACAAACCAACAAACCTATGCATGGGTGCTATCCCTGTACTCGGGAGATGTTACTGAACACATTTTGGGTTGTTGTTTGGCAGTGACATATACCAGAATCTGTGAATTCATGCCTGAAGTACAATGCATGTGGAAAAAAAACTCCCAAAAAATAACTACCACAAACTTTTACAAAGGCTGGTGGTAGAATTAGTACATATACAGTATTAAAATACCACCATTTGAAATAGCTTAGGATGTCTATTTTCCAAAAATATATGGTATGATGGGGTACAATTCATTGGACAGCTTCAAAAATTTTCCAAATGGAACATGGGCGCAGGCTGACTACATGTCAAAATTCCAGGTTGGAATTGCGCACCCCCTAAATGTGGCCTTTTAGCCCCAAAACAAACCAACAAACGTATGCATGGGGAGTATCCCTGTACTCAGGAGATGTTGCTGAACACATATTGTGGTGTTGGTTGGCAGTGGCAAATACCAGAATCTGAAAATTCCTGCCTGAACTACAATGTGTGTGGGGAAAAAATGACATCCCAACCCTTTGACATAGGTTGGTGGTAGAATTAGCACTTGTAAAGTGTTAAAATACCACAGTTTTAAATACCCTAGGATGTCTAGTTTTTCAAAATATATGGTTTGATGGGGTAAAATACTTTGATAGGCTTCAAAAGTGTCCCAAATGGAACATGGGCGCAGGCTGACTACATGTCAAAATTCCAAGTTGGAAATGCACCCCCCCCTAAACGTGGCATTTTAGCCCCCAAACAACCCAACAAACCTATGCATGGGTGGTATCCCTGTACTCAGGAGATGTTGCTGAACACATATTGGGGTGTTGTTTTGCACTGACACATAACAGGATCTGTGAATTCATGCTCGAAGTACAATGTATGTGGAAACAAAACATTAAAAAATTACTAACCTAAAATTTGACAAAGGCTGGTAATAGAATTAGTGCATGGAAAGTGTTAAAATACTATCATTTGAAATACCCTAGGGTGTCTAGTTTTAAAAAATATATGGCTTTGTGGGGTAGAATACACTTTTTGGCTTCAAAAATGTCCCAAATGGGACATGGGCGCAAGTTTTCTGCATGTCAGAATTCCAAGTTGGAAAACCAAAATGCGCACCCCTTAAATGTGGCCTTTTAGCCCCAAAACAAACCAACAAACCTATGCATGGGTGATATGCCTGTACTCAGGAGATGTTGCTGAACACATATTGAGGTTTTATTTGGAAATACCCCTTCACATTTTAAGGTAATGTTTACCTAAATTGCAATCTATGTGAAAAATAAAAAAACAAGATTTTTTGCTGCCAACTTTGGCAAATATTGGTGGTAAAATGGCTACATGAAATGTGTCAAAATACCCCAAGTTAAATGCCCTGAGTGGTCTAGTTTTCAAAAATATGTACATGTTGGGGGTCATTCATGGATTTAGTACAGAAATCAGTGTTACAATGTCACTATCGCTAATTTTGAAAAAAAGGATTTTAAAATAGCTTTGCACTACTTATAGTTCTGGCCCTGTAACATGAATAAAAAAGCACAAAAACATAAAACATGGGCTATTTCTGAACTCTGGACATATATTAGAAACTATTTAGCAGTGTTTTTTTGTTGTCTCTTGTACATGAGTATACGATTTTTCAAATAAAAGTCATAAAAACTTTTTTTTTTCATTTTTTTGCCATATTTTATAATTATTTTTACATCAAATTATATGCTATTATCAAAATAATGGTATCAAAAGAAAGCCCTTCTTATGAAGATAAAAACGATATATAGTTTGTGGGGGTACACTAAATGAGACAGAAATAAATTACAGCAACACACAAACACCTCAGAAATGTTAAAACAGCCCATGTCACCAAGCGTCGGACAAGCCAAAAAAGTCATGTCACTAAGGGGTTAAACCTGGTGTGCTGCCACCCAAAACAACACCACAAATACAGGGGCAACCAGTCCACACTGTATTCTTCCACCAAAGCTATGCATAGTAATAGAGTAGAAGTTAAAAAAGTGGAAGGGTTGGCGCATGTTCCTCCTTTTCCACTTACACATGTTCGTGTGTTGAGGTTAATCATGGGTGTGCACAGGACTTTTTACAGGTGAGGCAAATTATCCTCCCCTAAAATAATGGTTGGAGGCTTTATAGGGAAGATGACTGTGGGGATGGTGGCTAAACTTTGGCATACCAGCTGTTTTAAACTACAGTCCCTATGATGCTCAGCCAGCATGATTCTGAACACAATGGGAACTTTAGTTAATTATAGCTGGGATGTCAAAGATTAGCCAACACTGTACCAATAAACTATGATTCTTATTAACATTAAGCCAGCAATATGGCTAGCTGGATATCAAGTAGACATGTGCAAAACTACATTTTTCGTTTCGTTTTCGTCCATTCGGACGAAAATGTTATTTATTTAGTCTAAAACGAATTTCGTTCATTACTGCATTCGTTTCAGACGAAATTCGTTCATTTTTTTCGTTTCGTTTTATTCGTTCGTTTTATAGAATACGTGTAATACTATTGGCTTTCTATAAACCGAACGCGAGCCCCATTCATAAGAAATTCTTATGAATGGGGCTCTCGTTCGGTTTATAGAAAGACAATAGTATTACACATATTCTAGAAGCCGAAAGTCTATAAACCGAAGGTCGTTTAATTTAATTAATCAGGGTGGAGATTAAAAAAACATAGCTTGCAGTGAAAATACAATGAAACAAATATAGGGGGGAAAGATTCATCAAAGGATGAAGTATAACAAATGTATACATGCCAAATATAATCAAACACATCATATACTATCTTAAGTTAAATTTGTCAGCTGGGTGTTGCTTGAAATCTTACCTTAAGGGAAAGCATGAAGTGTACTGTAACAATGCCAAGCTCCCGGACCATGTTCAACCATATGTACCCCCCCAAAAAAATCCTTAAGTACTGATATCATAACATATCTGTTTTTCTATGAAGGAGTTAAACATAAGTGTATTAGGTTTGCAATATATTTTATTGTCAAATTCACTTTATGTAAATTACATCTATTCTTATTCATATTTAAAAAAAAGTTATGGAAAGCTTTAACGTGTCAAGCCAATTCACATCAGGTTAGTTGAAGGTGTAATGTGACAGATGCATCTGTCAGTGTTTTAAAGTGACTCCATTGTGGGAATTGTGCAGATGCCTCCTCTAGGCCCCCACCCCACATGCTTTCATCTGATGACATGATGAGAGTAATCCTCACAGCAGTCCACTGTCCTGGTGACTGAGGTGGGGTGATGAAAGAGAACATTCTGTTGTTGGGCCATACGTTGATTTAGACGTTGTGTGACCTGACAGGAAAAAGGCTCACAGACTGTGTCTCAAATCCAACAGAGAGGAAGGTCCTCTCTCATCTACTTGCAAGGGGAACAGATGTTTTAAGTGGACTGAGGCAAGTTCTTCAGTAAAAGAAAGGTCATGAATTCATGAGAGTTATGTAGGACACTAAAGACCAAACAAAGCATTAAATTACTACATTGTTCAAATAAATTTACATTTTAGATTTTCATTTAAAAAATGGAAATAAAAGAGATCAGTTTGACAGAATCCACTCGTAATATAATTTATTTTCAAATAAATGTTCAGTGATATGTTTTAATCCTCTATAATAAAGTAGAAGTGTCTCTGCGTCCAGTCCCTGTGTCAGTGGGATTGCGCTACTGCGCATGTGCCCCACGGACAGCAGTTGGGACTTGGAGCGCAGAGACTTCGGTCAGAACAGGTGTTCTGACAGATTTCTCGAGCAAATTCTCCTACGCAATCGCAGGAGAATTTACTCATTGCGCATGCGCACAAAGTTACAGCTGATCACTCACCTGTAACTTTGTAAAGACTGCGCATGAACGAGCGGAGTGACGCTACCCACCTCCCGCCCCCTTCACACCACGCTAAGGTGGTAAGTAACACGGGGGGACGGGGACATAAGGGGGCAACATAGGGGCAAGCACCCTGGCGAGGGGGGAGCCTTGAGGGCTGCCTCATCTTGATGGGAATTGTGATCCCCCTGCTGCATCAATAATACAGCAGGAGGATCACAACTCCCATCAAGATGAGGTAGCCCTCAAGGCTCCCTCCCTCACCAGGGTGCTTGCCCCTATTTTGCCTCCTTATGTCGTCCCCCCCCGTCCACATATGTTCTATCGCCCGTTAATTTAACGGGTTTAATGTCTCGTTAAATATAATTATTCTGGCTTATACGATATTTGAGAATATTAAGTATAGAGGCTCTCCTCAAAATTATTGTGGAGAGACAAGGGGTGGCAAGAGATGGCAGCACTAATACACGTGTGGCAATACTGACCTGTACTTTGTCAGCCAACTACATGTGTACAGTTGTGTCAACAGGTAAAGTGGGTATAAATTGCCCATGTGTTGCTGTGTTGCCACAGGGTGACTTAGATATCAATCAAGCACTGTGTATGTACAGCACAGTGATTAGTCATTATGCACATTGGGAAATTAACTTCTGTTTTCCTAGAGAATTGTTACACTGGAAGAAACATTCTTTACTATGGGGCAAATATCTGACCCATTTAATGCAGGGAAGCAAGCATTTTCATCTGAAATATACAGAAACTGGAGCGCTGGAAATGTGTATTAAATTAAATAATATGAAATAAAAAATGAATAATGGAGGAAAATAGAAGAATCATAAAAGATAAACTATATATATATATATATAAAAGACACAACAATACTTATATAAGTTATAAGTGAAAAATCTTCCTTTTGGGTCGGTCTCAGGCAGAGATAAATATATAGGGAAAGAGAAAGCAAAACATGCACATAGTGTTATCAACTCAAAGACAGAGAAATGTATCAAACCTGTAATCCAAATACATGAAAAAATGGTAGAGAAATATATATATGTAACAATATACAAAATTGATATAAAGATATAAATAAAAAATGTGTACAAATATACAGCTGTATTAGTGCTATTTAACAAACAAACACATAAGACTAGGCACAGATAAAAATAAAAAATATGTAATATATATGACGATAAAAACAATAATAATAATAAAATAATCTCTGTGTCTGAAGGCTTACGGGAAATGATGAAAGTTAGAGGGACGGCCGCATCCACACTTCCAATATTCAGATGATGAGTCCTCCTCTCGGCACTCTCGCCGCACACAATCAACAAAGGAAAAAGCCAACAGGGGCAGAGGACCATCCGTCAACGAATAAAACAATTCTGGACTCCAGATAAGTGTTGTGTAGAAACATTTAATATTTAATCCATCATACAGAAGGCTGTAATAGAGAGTAGGATATACCTGGTGGGATAAAGTGCTACTCGTTTCGCGCCTATATGCTGGCTCATGCCTCAGACGAAGCGCCAGCATATAGGCGCGAAAAGCGTAGAGAAAAAAATAGAAAGCTTTCATGTAGAACCTTTAAAAATTAGATTGTTATTAAAAAATAAGTCACCATTCTACCTAACTCAAAACAATAAACTCTATGATTGTGATTATGCCAAAATGCTGTATGTGAGTGTGATGCAAATAGTTCAGAGATACTGACATACACAGTAAGGATGAGGTGAATAAGAAATTATGTTTTTTTATTGTGAGTTCAGTTATCTGCAGACATCAGATGTGAAGGACAGATTAGGCAACCTTCCTTCACTACCGAGTGTGTGTATATCCACTTCATCATCACTTTGCCATCTTTCAAACCTCTTTGCACATTGAGGTGTTTCTGCTGTGGTTATAGCTACTGTGTTACCACTAATGAAGTACTTCTCAAGGGCAATCCTATTGGGATGTGTCTAGTGGATGGCTCAGTGTTGTAATTAACAGAGCTAAATCTCTATGAATTTTATGTATCTCCTCCAAGGTATGTGTTTGATATGTGTCATGTTGGAATCATTTGCAAATACTGGTACTGTGTTGTCTCAGTTGATTCTCTACCATCACCGTGACCATGGAGAGCTCCTGATGTGTCCAGCTGATTTTCAACATCTGAATACTTCACACTGAGTAAGATGTTACCTACTTGTTCAATAGATTTATCTAAAAGACAGGCAATTGATTTTCTTTTGCTTTTGCTTTTTACTTTTTTTGGTATCATGCAGCACATGCATTCTACATTTAGTTTTTTATTTATTTATTGATCATATATATTAAACCCTTATTGATGTATCTGAGTATCTCCCAACATATCTATGAATGTAGTGTATGTACCTGCTGCTGTGTTTGCATCAATTGCCTATTGAGATCCCTGGGTAGTTGTTGGAGCCATGAGGTTGCAGAGTAACATCTCATACTCCTTGAATTTGGATGGTTGTTGCTTTGCCACACCTGTTTGTAATGTCTTTTTACCTTCTTCATCACCTGTCTCCTAATATCTAAGTACCTGCAATATGACAGCAGGGCATGATGAGTTATGTGTGTCATTATGCTGAACTGTTATGTTTGGAATGGAATGACGTGTACGCATTGTGATGTTTCCTACCTTTTCTTGACAACTAATATTAATCTGTCCTGCATTCTGACTGTGTTGACACTCGTGGTGATAGTATTCCATAGGGTAATTCTCCTTCTCATTGGTAAAATTTGGACAGTTCCTGAAAGGGACCGACCACGGGGTAGTCTGTTCAGCCACCTCTAAGACCTGTAACACCAGATTGATGTGAACTACCGTGCTGATGATGAGACCAGGCAAGGCCTTGGAGAGCAAAGGACGACGAAGGAAAAGACTAGACAATGCTTCTGATTTTAATTGTTTAGACAAGCGTATATAAACGAAGATAAAAGCATTAGTTACTACAATATAATTGGTTATTCTAATATGCAGAAAGGCGTGTTTTACAAGAAAATGCACTTAAAACGTCATATGTAAAATAGTGATACACAAGTCATTCTTATGGAAATTTACAGAACTTTCAGAGACAACTTGTTGATGTTCCAGAAACCTCTGTTCTAGCCTTGGAATAGTAAGATAAGACCATTCTCATAACAATTACGCTACTGGCGTGATCTGGCCTTCCAGAAACTGCTGCAGACATCAGCTTCTTAGACACACTGTCGGCTTTTAACCCTCACAGATCCAAATTAACCCTTCAGTTCCTTAATTAACACTGTATTTTCCTCAAAAGTACATGTTGTGCCTGTTTGCATTTTACAGCTTAACACATCTTTATTTCCACTCTATTTGTGCAGCTAGAGTTGTGAAATAATTATAATTATACAGCAGGGCAAGTCCAGTCCGCTACGCGTTTCAGCCTTCGTGGGGTGATGAAGGGTGAAACGAGTAGCGGACTGGACTCGCCCTGCTCTTCTTTTATGTACATATATTGTATATTTTATTTTCCTTCTGTAATTCATCTGTTTAACTTACTGGGCAAGATTTTCCCTGCAGCTGTGTGGCGCCCACTACGTGTGGATTACCTCCATGTAAGCAGATACATCTTTTTATTAAATGTATACATATATTACTTGCTAATTGCAAAGTTTCCTCCTGATCCCTCAGGATATTACCTCACACTGTCACCTAATAATGTGTTATATGTGTTAAGGCCGTTTGGCCTGTATTTGTGGAAGGGGCTGGAATTAATTCACTCCCCTATATAAGGTACAACCTTACCTGTCTTCACACTGTTCAAGGTCAGCGTCTGAATGACCCTCCCACCCACTCCTCTTTTTCAACACTTTCCTTTTTCAATTCTATCTTACTTTATTTCTTCAGGCCTACTGTATCGTCGGTATCGGCACACCACAACCGACTTTGCTCGTTTGTACTATCTTACGTTCTCACTTGAACCTACTCCATATACGGCTATATTGGCGCTTACACAAATATATATATATATATTTTGTTATCACATATATTCTTTTACCACAGTTTGCTTAAAGCGCACTTATTGCTCTTTATTTGTATACATTGGCTACCTGTAATTTTCAACATTCAAAATATAGAATTGTATTGCAATATGGGCATTTCTGTTTCTTTTTTCAGTCTCTATAACCATTCTTGGACCTCGTAACCCACAATAGACTTGGTATACTTCCCTTCTACCCAGAGAAATAGAACACATTTCCACTGTAGCATCTTTCTGTTTCACATAGCTCAAATTATGCATTGCAGGCATTTAAAAATCAAAAGTATATATGACGCAAAGGGGTTTTACTCAATAGTATTTTAGTTACAGAGTGGATTAATATCTCATTGCCCTCTACCAGTGTTATACCTCTTCATTAAGGTTTTGGCACAAATTTCCAGCTAAGACTTTTGTTATCAATCATATTAAATATGATGTAGTAGATTTCAAGTGTACTCTGCATGTAAAATACATGTCTTTATTTGTTATAAATCCAATTAATACTTTGCCAAAAACATGTTGTTCTGATTCAAGAAAAAATCAGTCTCCTAAATGAATGTTGCCAGATAATTAGCTGGGAACAATGATATGCCAAAAACAATGACTGATACAATAAATGACCAATGACAGATACAATCAATACAGTTTCCATTTCAAATGGGAAAATAAAGCTCAGAGGTTATTTAGTTTCACAGATTATAGAATTATGAAATACTATAATAAATAATAAAAAAAATAAAAACCTTCATTATTGGATTCTCACAACATTGATCTTTTGTATAAACCCTGCGAAAAAGACTAAATAAAAGACTTCCCTATAGGAATAAGTTTTATTTATAAATGTTAATTCACATATAAAATTTGTTTTCATAGTTAGTAAAAATTATAATTGAATAAAAATGCATTTCTTGTTTTCATTTCCCAGTCTGGGTCCATGACAGTTGTACATGGCTGCTTTACCGCTGACAGGGCGGCGCGGCGGTTTTAACACTGAACTGTCAGTGGTGAAGATCCACACAGCCACTTCATCACGACAATGTAAGCGCTGACAGTTCATCTCTTAACTGTCAGCGCTTACAAACATACAACCCCACCTAATAAATTAACCCTCCCAATAAAAGTGACTCCAAACCCCCATAGTAACCCACCCAACCCTAACAATACCCCGAACCCTTATACTAACATTAACCCCCCCGAACCCTAATACTAACATTAAACAACCTGAATTAAATTTTAATGACAACATATTATTGATATTTATTTAAACATCCGTATATATACCTAAGGAAAACGCAAGTAGAGCAAGTGATATGGTTATTTCTACTCTATTTTATGTCCATGCACCACTCATGGACCCAACTACCGTCCCCAGAAAGTCACCCACTAACTTCTGCTGAAATGTCACCAGGAATAAAAAAAAACGGCAGTGTTTTGAGCAACTCAGTATAACGTGAGTTCGTTCAAAGATAATCCTTAAAGAAAAAGTTTTGCACAACAGCACTATATTTAGAGTTGGACTTGATAGAACATAATACCCATAAAACCAATGCTCATGAAATGTTTCTGTATGTTAAATGTCTTGAGTATTTTACATAGGACTCTGCTGTGTTCATCTTCATCAAGTTTTAGGAATGTTAGCTGGTCCCTAAAGTTTTGGATTTAGCACCTATTAAAACAGTGAAGAATTCCAAAGCCTGGAAGTATGTTTGTCTGGTTCCTGAAATCTTGAAATATGTGTCAATCCATGACCTAAGATGAAATAGAGCCACAACTAAAGCTGTATCTCTGTAATGCTTGAAGATAAATGAGAGACTCCAAGTGGAATGTAAGAAATTGATGAGACGTGTAATGACTGAGCAGGTGTAAAGTAGTAAAGGTATAAGAAGTAAGGATATAAAGAGAGCAGGTTTGAATGATATATCATTTGTGATGACTGGAAAAGGGTGTGAAGGTCAAGGCAAAGAAGACAGCATTCAGTTACTACACATGTCATGTTTCATTTTACCGTTTATCCTCTCAAAGGCAATATCTTCAGTTGTGAGTGAGAACGGTGAGTGAAAAGATACCAGTTAATGCTTGTGACTTATATTCAATGAAACTTTCTCGGTTTGATTTAAAAAAAAATTGACACTGAAGTGAAAAGGCATACTGTTTGTTTCCACTAATATAGTGAATTCCAGCAATTATTACAGTCTATTAAATAAGACACCTTTATGGTCAATCAATTGCAGTTCTAATTAAATATTATTAACAGACTATTCAGTTAGCATATTTCTACATTTATGATTATCACTAGTAAAGTTGTAAGACATGCATGTGTTGTGTCATCCATGATACAATTCCTTAATGAATTCAGTGGTGGTGTTTTGCTTAGGATCCAGGTATTGCCAGAACATTTTGATGGATCTGGATTTTCAATATCCCATTCCAGTAGTTATTTTTTGCAGCCATTTTTTTTAAATATACATGTTTTTTAAGATTATTGTGTGGCTCAATAACCCATATTATGTATATATTCAACTCCAGAATCTTCTGATACACGTGGATGGATCATTGCTTGTAAGCCCACATTTGCTTGAAAGTCAAGTGTCCACAGAATTGTCCCAAAATGCCTGTGAATTATTTACATGAACATTAGTGAAATTCAAATGGGCATACGTGTTAAATTAAAATGCCTGCAGATCCTTTAGTGTTACCCTGGGTTTTGTTGTGACTTTTGTGGATGATGATGGGATGACCTTTCTTAGGTAAAAGGTCTGTGCTTTGAACTTTTTCCATTTAAGACCTTTCTGTATGACAGTCAAGGATTAGAGTCCTAAATTATTTCCAATAGTTTCATAACCTTGTCTAGATCTGAAAAGCAGCAACCATTCTATTACTGGGCTCCTCACAATTATGGAACAACATACACCTGCATTTTAACGGTCAAGCTTAGCAGGTAGTGGACCATTTTTAAGGTGGGGCCTCTCACACTAACTCTTGCAGACTAACCTAATTGCCTGAGAGCACCTGATATGAATAATTGTCTGTAAGTGGGCTACTTTTCCTCATATATTGCATGTTAAATATTATTTTTGTTTCCCTAATATTTAAAACATTTTTTTTCACAGCACAAAACGTGCTGGTTTTGACTCAAAAAGTCATGATTAGGGTTGGCATCCAGCCGGCCAGTAAAAAATTGGCTTCGGGCCAATGTTAAGTCTAGAAAGGCAATGGCTGTCAGGTATTTTTTTTTTTTTTTGAAGAAAAGGTGGCAATCCTAGCTATGGAATGGCCATAATAATTCTTGAGTTTCACAATTGTTTTTCTCCCCACTATATTTATTACTATCAATTTTATAAGCAAGATTTCGATTGAAACCTGATGCAATATTAAATGACATTTCTCTTCTGTTTTCTTTGGGTTTGGTAAGAGAACAATGTATGTATAAGGCTTATTTTATTCCAAGTAAAATAGTAAAACAAAGACTTGTGTGATTTTGCATCTGGCAAAGTCACATTTTCCATAGCAGAGTACTGTATTACTAAATATGTCATGGGTCACCCAGCAAAATGAGGTCACAGAACATCGATACACTCAATTAGAAGGAAAACATATAGTATGAACTTGGAGAAACTGGGTGGTCCCAAAAACTAAGGACATTTACTCTTCGATGAGCAACAACCATCGGCTTTATCAGGGCACACATTTTTAAGAATATCATAAATTAACTGCCTGGGTCATTACATGTTGATCAGTTGTTTGCTCATGCGTTCCTTACCCATCTAACTTTAACAGAATGAGAATATAACAGTAACAATAATATGTTATACAAAAAGACTGATTGTAGCTAACTTTTATTAAATATGAATTTTACTTAAAATAGTGAAAATATCTAAAACCAAGTATCAGTATGTTGTACCGTTCAGAGGCAACACTTTTTTTTTTACAATGTCTGCGGTGTTTGAGTTTAGCTGTTGTTGTTTTCAGGAAAATTATATGATTATATGATATGAAGGGCATTCATAGCTTTTGTCTCACCAATTTTCTCATTAGTTAAGCTATAAATAAGTAATGTATCAAAACATTGTTGAAAATATTGTTACGTCACTGCTGTAGTGGAGAAATAATGTCACACTAACAGTCACAACTAACTTGTATCTATCTGGCTGACTATATACTGATTGGAGCTACACTGTACGGCTTTATCTAGCTAACTTTATAATGATATGAGCTATTGGCCCAGATTCAGTGGCCCCCATTAACAAAAAAAAATTACTCACCAGCTAAAAACATCCATGTTTTCTCTGGAGGTTTAGTGGACCCATTAATAAATACCAATTAATCCCTACCTCCCCCCACCATTATCTTGCCCTGGTAGGAGAGGAGGATCAAAAATGTCCCAAATCTGAAAACAAAAACACCATCTGAGTGCTATGAGGCTGGACAAGGAAAATCACCCCCTACTCACCTGGCACATAAAGGGTGCCCTATAGGGAAAAATATACCTATATCCAGGTTCCAGCAGCAATCCAAGATGCCATGGATCCTCAGCTTTCGGTCCAGGGTCATCCATATAAAAAAAAAAAAAAATATATATATATATATATATATCTCTAAAAAAAGTATCTCTAAAAAATTTGTGCTGGCAAAAAAACACTTGCTTCTATCTCTTTTCTGTCTGCTCGCAGTGTTATGACTGACAATGACATAGCAGCCCTGTCCCAGACTACTGTTGGCTTTGACAGAGAGGCATTGCCTGCTGCCCGTTGCCTCATGGAACCTATCATTTTATTGATTTAGTCACCACTTGCATGGAGCCAGCATCAGACCAATAGAGGGCCATATTTTCATTTAATGGGGCCAGCAGGAGGCTGCTGGCACCACGGGAGGGTGATCATTTTAATTTATTGGGGGGGGGGGGGGCACTAGTGACTGGCGGTGGCTCTGATACCCCCGGTCGTGTAGCATAAATGTAAGATGGAAAAATGCTGTTACTCCCTTAGCACTTTAATGCACTGGTTATTTGCTGTTCTTGTTGTAGTTGAAGTAGTCTAAATGTCCTAGATACGGTATTTAACTAGCGCCATTAAATCTACGCCATTATGTGATACCATGCTATGCTGTTACATATCTATGTAGCTATGAAAAAAAGAAAACAGGAGTAAAAACGAACTGTAGACAGCAGATAAGCAACAAAAAATTAATAAATAGAAAACTAGTAAAGGTAGTATGAAAAATGTGGGACAAATGGAAAAAATTAGAGCAAGAGCACAATAGATATAAGAAAAAATATGCAAAATAAAAGAAAAGAAAAAATGAAAAAAATAGAGTAGAGGTGTAGTGGTTAAGACAGGCTCAAAAAATAACTGAACAAAAGTACGATATAGGTAAAGTAAATGGCCAACCACTGCAAAAAAAATAACAAAAAGGAGAAAAAGTAGAAAAAATAATAATGATGTGGGAAAAGAGAGGTCCACAGGTAATGCCTCTTGCAAAATAAATCAAGGGAACTGCATCAGTGAAACAAGAAAAATAATAGTCAATAGATAAAGCAGTTTAGTAGACTTGGCACTTATCGCACCCAGATGTAGGAATACCGTCTATCTTGATAGTAAAAATACAGGGTCTGTGAGAGTTCATGAGTAGTCTTTGAAAAAACTTTTAGATTGAAATAAACTTGAAAAAGATCTTGCTGATGCAGGGATGCTCCAAAGGGTAACTGCTGAGGTCTTTTAATAGGCACGGGGGCGACGCGTTCGGAGTGTAGCTCCTTCAATGACCACGCCGACATGTGGTTTCCTTAGTGGTGCTCTGTGCAACATATGCCGGTTCTGGGGTGCTGTGCAGACCATTGTTTTAGCATATTTATGAAGCCTGACCAGCTTTTGGGCGTGCACTCCACCCACTCACAGGTGCTCTGTGTATGGTGTCCAGTGAGATTTGTATAAATTCTAGTTCAAGACAGATTGTCAGAGAGATTCATTCCAAGTAACTAGCTAGAAATACAGTTTGGAATACTTTGGCGTGGTGGTGGGCTAAGCAAAATATGGCCATATATTGTGACTAAATCTCCAATATTTTTTCATCTAAGCTAGGTGCTTTTTAAAAATATTTAAAAATTATTAAAAATGTTTAAAATTATTAAGATTATATGTTGGATGGGTGCACACAGCATTTATTGCCTTTATGTGTGGAGAGCTGGCCTTATGTGCTAGTGTCTGGGGGTAGCGTCATACTGTGTGCGCCGACGGGCGCATGGAGGACAAGCCCAGGGGGCGTGGCCGTAGGCGGGATGCAAGTTACGATCCTCCGTGAGGAGGATCAGCTGAATTGAGCTGATCAGCTGGCTTGGCATGCTGACGAGAGGCTGTGCAGACAGCAAACCTGTGTAGCCACTGCTATTCTACAGAAACATACATAATAGTAAGGGAAGAAAACAAGTGAATAATAAAGGAACAAAAATAAAAATAAAATGCAAATGGAAGTAAAAAAACGTGGAGTACAAGCTTGCCTACAACACAATGGGGATATGCACCAGGGCTAAGTAATTGGCAAAAAAGGGGAAACAGGGGGAGAGAACACTGATGGGGGTGGGGGCAAGGGGACAAAACAAGCCCAGAAGGGGATATGTAAGGGAATGGCAGAGATACAGAAGCAGTGTGTACATATAGAGGTGAAGGAGGAATGAGGGGTACAGACAGGGAAGAAAGGGAGGGAGAAGAGAACAGGAGGGGGAGAGGAGGCAAAAAGAGGGGTCAGTGGTGCAGGAGGGATAAAAAAGTGGGGTAAAAGAATGATATATGTATGGAGAGAGGGGGGAGATTCGAGGGATGATTGTAAAAGGGAAGGAATAATTTTAGAGAAAATGGATCAACTCATAGTCTTCAATAAGCCCTCTAGGGAAGATGGTATCCAAAATGTTAATCCATTTAGTTTCTTTTTGTTCTGGGGAGGCTGCAGCATCTAGAACTTGAAAGCGACGTTGTGTCTTGCTTCTTTGAAATGTTTGGCCCCTGGTACCTTGCTGGTATTGCCTCCTGCCAGGGCTGTCCTGATGGATGTTTTATGTTCAGAGATCCTCTTCTTCACTTGTCTGGTTGTCTGGTTGTCTCACCTACGTACAGTAGTCCACATGGGCATTTCAGAATATTGACCACATAGGTGGAATCACAGGTAAAATAGTCGTTGATTCTATATTTGTTGCTACGGTGTGGGTGGAGGAAAGAGTGGCCTTTGATGACACTGTTGCATTGGTTGCAGCTAAGGCACGGGAAGGTTCCGAATTTTGGATCTGCGGGGAACCTACTGTTCGGTTTCTTGCTGCCGACATCTGACGAGACCAGGGAATCCCTCAGATTATGGGATCTTGCGTAGGAGAAGAGGGGTGGGTTGTGGAGGGACACAGGGAAATTGGAGTCTGCTTGTAAGATGTGCCAGTTTTTCATAATGGCCTTTTTGATTTTCTGGCTGGCCTTGGTGTAGGGTGAAATGAAAGGTACTCGGGACATAGCAGTGTCCTTGTTTTTGGGCGTCATAAGTTGATCCCTGGAGATGTTGTATAGACGGCTTCTCTGGGTCTGTAATAGCCTGTGGTCATAGCTGTGGTCAGAGAATTTTTTAGCCATTTCGTCCAGTCGAGTTTCAAGTAGTACTGGGTTGCTAACACTTTTGTATCTGCTAACTATAGCCTGATGGAAACTATAAGTGATTGAGACTGCGCTCTAATCACCAAACATGAAATGTAGTGAACTAACATATAAACTGCACAGTAAATAGCACAATTCAGGCTTTGATAGCTGAGTTGCAAAGTATATATCAGAAGAGAAAAAAACATAATTTCAGTATCTTCGAAAAAAAAGTGTAACCACAAAATTGTAATCTTTTTTAATTTGTTGAATTTTGTTTTTAAAAATGACAGTTTTCCTTTAAGTTCCGGATTATTCAATTGTTCATCTATTCCCTTCATCCGGCAGCTTGTCTCAAGTTATGTATCAAACCAACACAAGCAATGAAGAACTGAAAAAATAGATATTAGTCAAGATGTTTTTTTTCACACATGAAAACAATTTAATGTGTTCTCGGCATGCTTTTGTCACATTATTTTGTAGCAATATTACAATATATCTGTGACATGACATTCCTTGGACTGAATTTTACATGTGCTTTTATATCTTTTTCTCACTGTGCTTTTTTCTCTTCAGGGAGCTGCAAAGTCCAAATGAAACCTGCAGGCTCTACTGTTGTCCTTGAGACTCTGAGACATACCTTGACAGATTATTGGAGCAGTCTGGAAGACACATCTAATGAGGGAACACTGGCAGTATTTGGCTCTAAACACATGGCCTTCGGCCTGCTTCTGTTCTGCTCCTTTACTCCTTACAAAGGTCTGAACTCGGGGAATTGACTATTGACAGCTTTTCAGACAGTGAAAAAGAAATCACTGTTGTCGTGGATTTTCTTCTGCCATGGCCTGAGGTGCTGAATTTCTTGGGTTCATTTACAGGTTTATACAGACTTAGGAGCGACCAATTAATTGATGTTACAATCCACCTTCCAAATTATTTCTGTTATTATACTCACAAAAACACAACCTCATATTGACCTTTTGTTACAGAACTTGCTTGACACAGAAGAAATTGTCTGGAATGCAGAACAAGTGATCCTTAAAATACATGTGGGAGTTTGGCTATGTAATACATAAATAATGAGCTAGTGGCTAGTATGCAGTTTATATTAAATGTCATATAATAATATAAACTTGTCATCAACATGTAAAATCGATGTTTCAGTGTTCTCACCATAGCTAACTACAACATATTTATTTTATTTTATAGTATGTAAGAAGCCACACCAAACCTCATAGAGGGTCATGTACTAAACAAGTGCAGAGGGGAAAAAAAAGTATAATAGTAAGGAACAATTGTGCGAATATTTGTAACATTTTGCGTTTTTTCCCCCTGTTTTGCGCCTCTTCCGTTTATTTTAATTTAGTGTGCATTTTTCCGGTTGAGCAAATATATTGTAATATTACATATTTGCGCATGATAAGTGTTTGTGAAAAATCATTTTTATTTTGCATGTGGAACACCAGCTTTTAACAAGTGCTAATAAAAAAGAGAGAGAATATATGCGCAAACTTGTCTGGTTTTATTCGCAAATATTTCTTTTTATATTCACAATTTGCTCATTTGTACTATTTGAGTGTTAATAGGTTAGTATATTGCTAAAGGAGCAAAGGCTGAGTATGACAATTGTAATGCATAATGTGCTCTCTTCACAATGGCAAAAGTGAAACGCTACTTTCCGCGGTTCACACATTTGTGTTTAAGCATTAGCTGCCTGTGTAGACCCGTGTGGTGTCTAATACAGTTCAGCGCAGCCATTTCCCCCCTGACAGTTCTGCGTGGCAGTTTGACAGTGGCAATTTAAGCACTGAAAGTTCAACGCTGAACTGTCAGCGCTTACAATCAGAGCAACCCCCCTAATGAATTTAACCCCCAAAAGTTACTCCTCCTCGAACCCTAATACTAACCCTCCCTGAATCCTAAAACCAACCCCAAACCCTAATACTAATACCCCTAACCCCTACTACTAACACTAACCCCCTAAGCCCTAATACTTACACTATCCCCTAATACTAACACTAACCCTTAACCGCTTTGTGACACATGGTGTTGCGTCCCACATTACACAAGCACCAAAACGTCATGTTTTCTTCCTGGCCACTGACCACAAGGTGATCGGTAACCAGGAACACTATGGCACCCTGTGACCCTGTGGGTTACTGACAAAAGAATGCGATACCTCCGGATGTCACATGTGATATCACGGAGGTGTGCCCGAACCCGGAAGTTCGGGCACAGCATGATTAGGTAAAATGTAGTCTGTGATTGCTTTGTACTCAAAGTGGCCTCATCTAAAAGGTGGGATCCTACTGCAAGTTCCTGCAGCGGGAGCCGAGCACAGCTCCTCACGGGGAACCGCGATGAACTGTTAAATGCAGGACTTTCTATGCCATCCTAGCGTCTTCTAGGTCGGGAAGGGGTTAGGCCCTAATACTAACACTAACCTATAAGCCCTAATACTTACCCCTAAGCCCTAATTCTAACACTAACACTAAACCCTAATACTAATAATACTCACCTTGTACGCGATCCTGCGATGAACTGGCCCACGAAGAACTCTCTGCTATGACCTCTCGCGTGATGAACTGGCCATCGTGCGAGTGGTCGCCGTGAAGCGGCTACATTGAAGGAGCCATGAAGAAGTGTCCCATCCCCCCTGTGTACACTCAAAATTACCAATATGTACACCTTAAAACTGTTGTATTGTCAAAACACCTTTGACAATACAAAACAGTACTATCAGGTGCATGTAGCTTTATACATAGATTCTCATCTATATACAAATAAATAAATGATGATCATACCAGTAAATTGTGCAAATTAGAAAATGGGTATAATATGTTATAAGAATAACCAATAATTATGCTTGATGTATAAATAGTGAATAAATAAGCTGCCACATAAATAAAATGTAACAAATAAATGAACGTGATTACTAAACAAATGTAAAAGAAAGAAAAAAAATCTATAGAAATATCTAAATAAAGGATGTGATTTATATATCCAGTTAAAAAATGTGACCAGAAGTTACACTGATGAATGTTTAACCCCTTAGTGACATTACTTTTTTGGCTTGTCCGACGCTTGGTGACATGGGCTGTTTTAACATTTCTGAGGTGTTTGTGTTTTGCTGTAATTTATTTCTGTCTCATTTAGTGTACCCCCACAAACTATATATCGTTTTTATCTTCATAAGAAGGGCTTTCTTTTGATACCATTATTTTGATAATAGCATATAATGTGATGTAAAAATAATTATAAAATATGGCAAAAAAATGATTTTTTCAAGAGACAACAAAAAAAAAACACTGAAAAATAGTTTCTAATATATGTCCTGAGTTCAGAAATAGACCATGTTTTATGTTTTTGTGCTTTTTTATTCATGTTACAGGGCCAGAACTATAAGTAGTGCATATCTATTTTAAAATCCTTTTTTTTTTCAAAATAAGCAATAGTGACATTGTAACACTGATATCTGTACTAAATCCATGAATGACCCCCAACATGTACATATTTTTGAAAACTAGACAACTCAGGGCATTTAACTTGGGGTATTTTTACACATTTCATGTAGACATTTTACCACCAATTTTTGCCAAAGTTTGCAGCAAAATATTTTTTAATTTTTTTTTCGCAATGATTGCAATTTAGATAAACATTACCTTAAAATGTGAAGGGGTATTTCCAAATGACACCTCAATATGTGTTCAGCAACATCTCCTGAGTACAGGGATACCACCCATGCATAGGTTTGTTGGTTTGTTTTGGGGCTAAAAGGCCACATTTAGGGGGGGTGCATTTTGGTTTTCCAACTTGGAATTCTGACATGCAGAAAACCTGCGCCCATGTCCCATTTGTGACATTTTTGAAGCCAGAAAGTGTATTCTACCCCACAGAGCCATATATTTTTGAAAACTAGACACCCTAGGGTATTTCAAATGGTAGTATTTTAACACTTTACATGCACTAATTCTACCACCAGCGTATGTCAATGTTTTGGGTAGTAATTTATTTTCACATACATTGTATTTTGGGCATGAATTCACAGATCCTGTTATATGTTAGTGCCAAACAACACCTCAATATGTGTTCAGCAAGATCTTCTGAGTACAGGGATACCACCCATGTATAGGTTGGTTAGGTTATTTTGGGGTTAAAAGGCCACATTTGAGAGGTGTGCTTTTTGGTTTTCCAACTTGGAATTCTGACATGCAGAAAACCTGCGCCGATGTCCTATTTGGGACATTTTTGAAGCCAGAAAGTGTATTCTACCCCACAAAGCCATATATTTTTTAAAACTAGACACCATGGGGTATTTCAAATGGTAGTATTTTAACACTTTCCATGCACTAATTCTACCACCAGCCTGTGTCAATGTTTTGGGTAGTGATTTTTTTTCACATACATTGTACTTCGGGCATGAATTCACAGATCCTATTATGTGTCAGTGCCAAAACAATACCTCAATATGTGTTCAGCAACATCTCCTGAGTACAGGGATACCACACATGTGTAGGTTGGTTATATTATTTGGGGGTTAAAAGGCCACATTTGAGAGGTGTGCTTTTTGGTTTTCCAACTTGGAATTCTGACATGCAGAAAACCTGCTCCCATGTTCCATTTGGGACATTTTTTAAGCCAGAATGTGTATTTTACCCCACAAAACCATACATTTTTGCAAACTAGACACCCTAGGGTATTTCAAATGGTAGTATTTTAACACTTTCCATGCACTAATTCTACCACCAGCCTTTGTCAAATTATATCTTAGTAATTTTTTAATGTTTTGTTTCCACATACATTGTATTTCGAGCATGAATTCACAGATCCTGTTATGTGTCAGTGCCAAACAACACCTCAATATGTGTTCAGCAACATCTCCTGAGTACAATGATACCATGCATGCATAGGTTTGTTGGGTTGTTTGGGGGCTAAAAGGCCACATTTAGGGGGGTTGCATTTCCAACTTGGAATTTTGACATGTAGTCAGCCTGCGCCCATGTTCCATTTGGGACACTTTTGAAGCCTGTCAAAGTATTTTACCCGATCAAACCATATATTTTGGAAAACTAGACATCCTAGGGTATTTAAAATTGTGGTATTTTAACACTTTCTAAGTACTAATTCTACCACCAACCTATGTCAAAGGGTTGGGAAGTCATTTTTCCCCCCACACACATTGTAGTTCAGGCATGAATTTTCAGATTCTGGTATTTGCCACTGCCAACCAACACCTCAATATGTGTTCAGAAACATCTCCTGAGTACAGGGATACCACCCATGCATAGGTTTGTGGGTTTGTTTTGGGGCTAAAAGGCCACATTTAGTGGGTGCGCATTTCCAACCTGGAATTTTGACATGTAGTCAGCCTGCGCCCATGTTCCATTTAGAACATTTTTGAAGCCGTCCAATGTATTTTACCCCATCAAACCATATATTTTAGGAAAATAGAAATCTTAAGGTATTTCAAATGGTGGTATTTATATACTGTATATGTACTAATTCTACCACCAGCCTTTGTAAAGGTTTGTGGTAGTAATTTTTTGGGAGTTTTGTTTCCACATGCATTGTACTTCAGGCATGAATTTACAGATTCTGGTATATGTCACTGCCAAACAACAACCAAATATGTGTTCAGCAACATGTACAGGGTACAGGGATTCCACCCATGAATAGGTTTGTTGGTTTGTTTTTTGGCTAGAAGGCAACATTTGTGAGGTGCGCATCTCAAAATTCCAACTTGGAATTTTGACATGTAGTCAACCTGCGTCTGTGTCCTATACGGGATATATCTTTGAAGCCAGCCAATGTAATTTACCCCCACCAAACCATATATTTTTTAAAAGTAGACACCCATCACTCCTTATGGCAAGGGCTCAGCAGCCACCGATACATCACTAGAAACCAGGGTCAAAATCGGACCCTGAGTCCGCGGCCTCAGGATCAGTGCCTAAGCAGGGATCTACAGCAAAGAAGGGGTTAATAGCTCTTAGAAGAGCCTATCTAGTACTGTAATACATTACAGTACAAACAAAATAAATCCATAAAAAAGTGCAGACAGCAAATCATACTGTTGCTGTGCAAGATTACTGCTTATGCAGTGATGAATGGCCGGGAAGGGGTTAATACACAGTGAATGGCTTTGATAAAACCTGATAATTTTATAAAATGTTATTTTATATCACTAATACTGATCTGTCTCTTTCCGTCACAAAAATGTAAGTGAGGAGAGGGAGGCAGATCAATATTTGTGAATATTGATCCAAACCAATTTTGATCTGACCAGGGCAAATGGTGATGCTCATTCGCTGTTACTGATTGCTATGCGCTCAGACAGCTTAAAAAAAAAATCAAAAATAGTTTTACTTTACACGTAACCCCCTAGCGTGTGTGTGTAAAAAAAAAAAAATATGCAGACAAACTGCTTTGGCGTCAATATCATTGCGTAAGCAGTGATCGACGGCAAAGAAGGGGTTAATAACTCTTAGAAGAGCCTTTGTAGTACTGTAATAAATTACAGTATAAAATAAATTAACCCCTAAAAAATGCACAAACAGCAAAAATAATGCTCTGATGTGCAAGATCACTGCTTACGCAAGATCAGTGGCAGGGAATTGCTTTTATAAACATTTTTTTATTGTTTTATTATTAGTGTGTTGTGTATTTATCTTTTTTTGTACTTTAACTTACTTTTATTACTTTGATCTTTCTCTCTCCCTCACAAAAAAAAATGTGAGGAGAGGGAGGCAGATCCTAACTGGTCAGATCAATATAGGGTTAATATTGATCTGACCAGGCAGTGGGGGTGCTCATCAGAGCATCCCCACTGCTTGTCAGTCTGCCTGGTGATGAGGCTCTGTGATGAGGCTACTTCCTGCCTCCTGTGTTCTTGCCCTTAGAAGGGCAGCGCCATCTCGGTCACACAGTGACCAAGATCGTGCATTTTTTTTGTGTTTCTGATTGCCTCGACTTGCGAGGCAATCAGCAACACTTACAGAGCATAGGAAGCGATTAAATTCACTTCCTATGCTCTTTTTGTAATGCCCGCGTTTTAAAGGCACTGTGCCTTTAAAACCGGCATTTCTATCGCTCTCCGGAGCGATCGAAATGCCGAAGGGTATTTTTTTCAGTATTGAACGATGCTTCAGGAAAAAATCCGCTTTCAGTGCTCGTTTTGACACTGGACGGACTAGGTCCATCCTGTGTCACTAACTCCTCGCCACACAGGATGGACCTAGTCCGTCCTGTGTCGCCAAGGGGTTAAATAATAATGAAAAATGTATAATAGAAATATAGGGTAAAAAATGTGTATTATCATATGGCACACAATACAAATATACTACCACCATAAGTATACTTGCTGATGGGTGCTTTCAGACATCAGACTTCAAATAAGACTTCACTAAAAATGTATGCCGTACCCCTACAAATCTCTGTCTCACAGCCTAAGTAATCTGAATATGCTCACTCTCATTACACCACTAGGGTTGCCATTTTTTTACCAGCCACATATAACTCTTGGATGATGCCTTGAAGTATGTAGAAGTCATATATGACCAGAAGGAAATAAATGAACTAATCAACATGGTTCTGTGGGATCCACTACTTGATTAGTTCATTGACTTCCTTCTGGTCACATACAGTATAACTTCTTCATACTGCAAAGCAACCTGCAAAAGTTAAATGTGGCTGGTAAAAAATGGCTGAGGTGGAAAACCTACACACCACAGACATCTCTTCTTGACATGCAACCCCTTCCTCTGCCCCCTCTCACTGCCAAAAACCTTCCCAGCCATTAAAAAGATAACATCTATGCAGATATCGCAACCTCTGCCCTCCATATTCCCTCCTACTGAATTTCTTTCTTTTCTATTCCTTCTCACCTGGTTTGCTCCCTATTCTCTCTCCTCTATCCAAGCCTATCGCTCTACTCTGGCCAACCCAACCATTCGCTGTCAACTGGAATCATATGGTCAGTCTTTAAATATGCCTAAATCACACCTATTCAGGAAGACAATCTGCCTTAGATCCCACTATTCCATCAAACTCCTGTCTTCTCTCTCCTTTAAATTTTGCCTCAAAGCTGCTAAGGAGCACTGTGTATAATTCTGTTCTCCAATTAAGCTTGTGTCTTTTTTAAAGAATGGTGTTCAGGAGTGCTTTTGTTCTCTTCAGGGAGTTGCAAAGTCCAAGTGAAACCTGCAGCTCTACTGTTGTCCTGACAAAGTGCTAAACCAGGGACAATAGGAGGGAGTGCTTACCTTAAAAATGCCATGACCTTTGGTGCCATTTTTAAATGTCATGTCATTCTATAACTAGAGCAAACCCTATGGAAATACATATTACTTATTCTTTTAAGCAGATCATGGTTTTACACTTAAATATGACTTCCTCACGTTAAAAGAAACAATATTGCTTTTTATTGCTGCACATGGAGATGCCAGGAGCATCACTTCAACATCTGGTGTGATCCAGTAATAATGTGAAAAGAAGACTGTGGAAAAAATGACATTTTTTTTAAACAGCTGCAGCGTCCAGATTTTTCTCTCTCCAAGCTGCTCAGTAGTGAATTTGATGTCCAGTGCAAGCTCAGAGTAGCAAAAAACATTGTACCCACAAAGGTTATCTCTTAAGGTGGAAATGGATCACATGCTCCGAGCAGAATGTGAAATGCAGTGTCAACAGTCTTGGCTGTGTAGAACATGCTATACTTTGCATCACTGCCAAGTTCAGCAATAAGAGGAGGCCACTGGGGACAAAGCAAACAGTTCAGCCTGACAAAAAGAAGTATGAACTGTTGGAAAAAATAAACTACGAGTAGGACAAGAGCAACTAGTAGATTGTTATGTACCATTCTCCTGGGCCTTCCCTGCAAGTGACCCGAACAATATGCAGTGACTAGAACCAAATAAATGCCAAGTGATATATCTAGTGTCACTATAAAAATAAAAAATAACAACAACCCAACCATCATATATAAATAAATGATATGAATAAATAAATATATTTCTCAGATTCCTGTACCCACCAACTATCACAAAGTAGGGTGCATGAAAAAATAAAAGGAGAAATTGGGCACAGGGTAGAGTAGACAGGAAAATAAGTGTGTTACGTACACAGATCAGTGAGCACAGTGTAAAGAACTGCACTTAAAAAAATCATCAATAATGATCATCTTGATCATGTTATACAGCAGCCCCTGCTCTATAATATGACAAAACGGAAGATGATCATTGTTGATCATTTTCTAATTATTATCTGTCAACTCTACCCTGTGCCCAATGTGTGTTCCATGGATCAGTTGTGTCCCATTTAACAGCAACCTGCAACCCACCTAGCTTGACGATATATATTCTCATTAGCCCTACAAATGTGTAGTTTTGTTTAAATACAGTTGATTTTTACAGCTTTTTGGACTGCATCTATATTATTGCTAAATAACCAATTATTTTCTATGGCTAACAAGCTTTTCTTCACCAGTGCTGCAAATATAAAAATGTCTTCATGTGGCCCTGTGAAGAATGTACTTGGATGCCTCTGTTTTAGAGCATATATATTCTGCTTGAAGCACTCAGGGATCTTGTAAAGTTGACAATTGTCCGTTTTTATTAATGCAGGATCAATTTTTCAGTCTCCCAAACACTTTTATCAAGAGTGCCTTGATAAACGTATCCTATGTAGGACTGAAACGCTGATCGTGCAATAAAAAAATGACTATTTTCAGTCTTGAACAACTTCTGAGTGCATCTTTTACAGTTTGTTTGCATACAATCCAAGTTAGCACAAGGGCATTTAACCCTAATTAGTGTGGAGTGCTGATTCTTCATGATATTATCAAGTCCCCTGAGTGCTTCTTCCTCCAAACGACTTGATATTAGTGTTGAGCGAACCCGAACCGCACTGTTCGGGTTCGTACCGAACATTACGGTTTTTGGACCCCGGACCCGAACACGGACATTTCACTGTATGTTCGGGTTGGAGTTCAGGGTTCGGCGATTACATTGTATGTAATGCTATGGGCTTTCTATAAACCGAAATAGTGTCCCCATTCATACGAATAGGTCAATTGACTTATTCGTATGAATGGGGGCTCTATTTCGGTTTATAGAAAACCCATAGCATTACATGTATTCCATAAACCGAAAGTCTATAAACCGAAAGACATTCGGTTTATAGACTTTCGGTTTATGTAATACATGTAATGCTATTGCTATTCTATAAACTGAAATAGAGTCCCCATTCATACGAATAGGTCAGTTGATCTATTCGTATGAATGGGGACACTCTTAACCAGGACTTTTTTAGAAGCATTTTAGTGGCCAAAAGTTTGTGTCCCCATTGACTTCAATGGGGTTCGGGGTCAAGTTCGGGGTCAAGTTCGAGCACGGACCCGGACATTTTTTCGAAGTTCGGCCAAACCTGCCGACCCTGAACATCCAGGTGTCCGCTAAACTCTACTTGATATATATACTAGATCAACAATACACTGTAGGTGGTCAGTTTGTCTGGAAAAATTGTGAATGGATCTATAACCTTAAAGTACTTCTTGGCACTTTCTATGGACACTTTGTCCTCTGCCTCTGTGTCTAGCATTCGTTCTCTAACTCCTATATATGAGAAGAAATACATAAACACAAATCCCATTAAAATACCTTTGCCTCTGTGGCTACCAATCCAGTCTTCAAGTTCTCCCTTCATTATTTTTAGGATGAAAAATGAGTAGTGGGACAAATTTAATGAAGACAAATAAGAACTATTTTCATTTGGGAGATCAGTTAATGCAGGGTTCATGTGGTGTGAATTATAGAGTCAAGTAGCAACCATGAATAACATGTGGAGTACTAGTGATTTTGCCACCGCAAATTAAAAAGTTCTTGCTACAGGCTTATAAGCTTGAAACCATATGTATTTCTAAATACAGCAATCCCTCTATCCAGATCATAAGCAACCTTTCTTGCTAGGTGGGGATGCTTTAGATTTCTAACATTGCTACATTTGTACACATTTTCGGATTTCATTTTTTTTAGGTTCTGCATAATGTAAACCAGATCATGCCATCTCTTTAATAACAGACTAGACAGACATACCCCTGATTAAGTTGGAGGCTATTCTTGTAGTGTTAGGATTATTAAAAAAAAAATATGATGTTGCTGTAATGAGCCTTGGTGCTATATAAATCCCATCTTCCCAGCAGTCAGACCTGGTACATTGTGCTAGCTGGCTTGTATATTGGTTTTGCTTTGTGTGGTTCCTGTATCTGCCTTGTTTCCTGCTCAGCCTGCTACTCTCCAGTCCATTGATTTTGGCTTTTTTTCCAGACTATCCTAATATTCTTCAATCCTTTGGTCCTGGCTTGTTTACCGGCCATTTTTAATCCACTACCATCTCTTTGCTCCTATTTCTACTTCTCCTCTGCCTGACCATGACCCGTGAGAAATTTAATAAAGCCCCTGCTTGTGGCACTCAAAATCAGGGGTTCCACCCCTGGTGGAGAGTGCTCACCCTGCGCAGGGCTTTGAATCACCCACTACACCTGCATCTGCACTCCAGCCCATACGGGCCCTGAATTCCTATTGGTCTACAAAAAAAGCATATTTAAATTTGTTTGATTTAAATTAACACAGGTCAGCCAAAAAGCTAAAACTAGTTGGAAGAGAGCATAATGATGTCTATTAAGTTAGTAGAGTGCAACAAACTGACAAGAAAATTACAAAAAGCAGACATTAATAATTAAGTTGGATAAAATCGACCTCTTGCTTACCTTTAAAACTCCCATTTGAATAATTTATTCAAGGGGCCCCTTTAAACTAGCTAAAACGCGAGATAAATTGTCCATGATGTTAGCAGGGATTATTGTGCAACTGAACTTAAGTATTATCCACAGGATATCCTGTCCTTCATGGAACTGTCTAGAAAGGAGCTGAGATGCCAATGTTCTTGGATCACCATTATCATTGGTGCTAATTTCATCATTTATACATCCATCCACACATTTCAGATGATAGATTTTGTGCTCAGGGTGTACTGTGGGCTATATATTTCAATCGCTTGGGCAATTTTTCTTATGTTAACCCTGTTTACACTATGGATCCAGATCAGCTAGTTAATTTTCCTAGGCTTCCTTTTCTAGTTGTCTTGTGAGTGTCCTGTTCATAGGCCATGTTTTATTTGGAACTTCACTATTTTCTGTTATCAACCCTCTTGACATGCTTTGCAGCCTGTTCGTTTTTATTGGAATACTACTACAGGGACATCTTCCATTTTGTTCAGTAATACACTATAAGCAGTAACCACAGATTCATATGACTCATCATGAAAACTGATATTATCAGATTTAAATTAAAATATAATATGGAGCATTAAAGTATAATTAATCCGCCTCATCAGTTAGCGTAAAAACCTCAAACCAAGTTGCCTCTTTATGAAAATTACAAAGTACTGGGTGGAGAGAGACAACTGACTATTCTTCTAAACACCTTACAAATGTACTGAGATTTATTTCAATTGCATCTTCTGTGTTGATTTTCTTTGGAGCATGTGTTAAACTGAAAAGCCTTAACAGTCTTTCAGCCCTCAATGTTTACTTTTGCAGGAACCAACAAACTTTCTAAAATGAATCTAGTAAATACTGATGCATTACTATATATCCATGCCAAACCTCATTTCAAGCTAATTGCTCTAAAATCTAAAAATGTGAAAGCCAACGGAGCAGAAAGGAAATATTCCCTCTGTCCTTCTTGTAAGTGCGGATTTTAAATTATATCCATGTGAAGCAGCTGGAACAGTTCTAGACATCAGATAATGATTAAAGCAAAGGAAGCTAGAAGCCTGAATGGATTGTAAAGTCAGCATGTCTACAGGCTTGTGGTCGGGTGCAACATGTGTGAACTGATCCTGGTTCTTGGCATTCCTATCGCCATACCAAATGGATGATTAACATGCTTGGTTTATCACAGTCCAAGCAAAGGGACGTAATGGCGACAGAGTAAGTTATTGCAAATAAAATATGTTGAGATCACCATTTCTTTGCATTATAGTAACAGCCTTAATGGTGACATTTGCTTACCAATCCTGTGCTTCATTAGCTTTAGAAAAGAAGTTCTTTGTCGTAGTGGAAGATGGCTAAAATTTTATTTTTTTAAGATTATCTTATTGTTCACAGTGTATTTAGGTTTTGTGCAGCCCTAGGCAAACCAGTGCCCTCTGTGTCCCCAAACAGCTTGTCACTGCCATTTTGTTCCACAAACAACTTGTCACTACCCTACCATTTTGTTCCACAAACAACTTGCCTCTGCCATCTTTGTCCCCAAACAGCTTGCCTGTGCCATCTTTGTGCCCAAACAGCTTGCCTGTGCCGTCTTTGTGCCCAAACAGCTTGCCTGTGCATTCTTAGTATACAAAAAAAATATAAACTGTCTGCATCTCTCACCCTAAAAAAGTGGCAGCTATGGCCGGCTTTAGGAGTGTGCAACCTGTGCGAGTGCACAGGGTGCAACACCCCAGGGGGTGCCACAAAAAAAAGTTTGCCGGTAGAGGCACTGGCTGGGGAGATCAAAAGTCCTCCCATCACCAGCACTCTGCATGGTCGAACTGATGGATCTGGGGAGGAGGCTGAGCTCACTGGGTGAGAGTTGAAGCTCCGCCCCTACCCTGTGAAGCAGAGCCGGAGGAGAGAACAGAGGAAGGGGGCGGGGGAGAGAAAAGAGGAGGGGGAGAGAAGAGAAAAGAGGAGGGGGGAGAGAAGAGAACAGAGGAGGGGGAGAGAAGAGAACAGAGGATGGGGAGAGAAGAGAACGGAGGGGAGAGACAAAGAACATATATGGGGAGGAGGGAGAGAGATAACAGATACGGAGGAGGGGGAGAGAGAAAACAGATACGGAGGAGGAGGGGGAGAGAGAGAACAGATATGGGGGAGTTGGAGAAAGACAGACATGGTAAGGAAGAGGAAAGGGACAAACATGGGGAGGAAAAGACACATATATGGAGGAAGAGGAAAGAGACAGGCATGAGGACGGAGAGGAAACAGACAGACATGAGGGTAGGGGGGGAAGGCGCAACGGGGGAGGTCCGCACAGGGCGCCACTTAAGGCCAGCCCAGGTGGTAGCGATAGTATAATCAAAACATAAATAAGAGGTTTTGGTTATGTGAATTGGGCAAAGCATTATTAATGTCACCCATCATGCCTACACACACTCTTAATAGTGTAAGAACCTCTTATAACCTGTATAATCTCACCTCCTATATAGTAGGCACATAAAGCAATCTATACTGCTACCAAAACCATATTAATGTGTTGGAGGAGGTGCAATTAAGCCTCCTTCCAATTAACCCCCGGACAGCAAGCTGCAACCAGACAAAGAGGAGTCAACAACCTCAACTATGTGCAGCACCAAAAAGAAAAATTGCACAGAAAGGCTGTTTGGGTAAAAATATGTGGGTGAAAAGAAATATGTTGGTGCGCTCAGCTAGTCATAGGCTCAAAAAATATAAATGTGGAAAATGAAGCCTACCAAACAGGTGTGAGCATTTGTTTTTTTGTATACATGGTTTAGACAATTACACTGAATTTAAAGCATGGGAAGTATTCAGCCACTGTTTATTAGCATACCGTTACATGGGTCATAATATTCTCACTGCTGCAATACACACCCCAACCCAGCTGTGTGATTCCAGCAATCAAATCAAAGTAAACATGATCTACAGAACCCATTCAGTATCATTATAAAAATGAGGGAGATTCACAACCACACCCATTGCTACCCTCAGTGAAAGGGAAGTTAGTTGCAGAGGTGCAAAACAGATTCCTTAATAATGCCAGTCAGATGGCCCATTAAATATGGCATACAGGAGCCCCTCAAATGATGCCAAATACAGAAGCCTCATTAATAGAAACATAGAAACATAATCTTAAATTGGGTCAGATGAAGGAATATCTGACCCAAGATGTCTGCCCCCTGATAGAGCCACATAGAATGCCACACACAGGAGCCCCATAAATATGCCACACAGAAGAGCCCCTTCAATATGCCACACACACAATAGCCCCATTATTATGCCACACACAGGAGCCCCATAAATATGCCACACACAATAGCCCCATAATTATGACACACACTAGAGCCCCATATTTATGCTGCATTTGGGACCCCTATTAATTATGCCACTCACGGGAGCCCCTTAATTATGCCACACATGGGGGCCAAATAAATATGCCATACACAGGACCCCTATTTATTATGCGACACACGGGAGCTTCACAAGGTGACAGTGTTCCACATTCATCTATTGTACAATTATAAACAATAAATATATATAAATATTTATACACACATATATCACAAGCATATCTATAAACACAGACATCTTTCACTCTCTCTCTCTCTCTCTCTCTCTCTCTCTCTCTCTCTCTCTCTCTCTCTATATATATATATATATTAGTTGCATTTATACTTATACAGACTTTTTAATATTATATTCAACTATTTTTATATGTGATAATAATTGCATTCCTTGTTTTTATTCCCTTCCTCTGCACCCACATTGCACCTAAAGGACTAAACACAGCACCATACAGTACCCACAGCACTTGCCATGCACCTATATTGCACTCACAGCACTTGGCTTGCACTTATATTGCACACAATTTGGCATGCCACAGTGTCAATTTTCCCCACAGAACATACCATAGTGTCACTTTGCCCCACAAAACTGCCCCTGCAGAACAAGCCACAGTGTCACTTTCCCCCATAGTACATGTTATTTTGCCCCACAGAACATGCCACAGCATCACTCTGCTAATTAAAATAAGCCACTGTCAGGTACAAATTAACATGTCACAGTAAAATTGTCATTAAAATTCGCAACAGCCAGTTTGCCTATTAAAATATGCCACAGTTTGCACATAAATATGCCAGTGTTAGTTTGCCCATAAATATGCCACAGCTAGTTTGCCAATGCCACCGCCAATTTGCCATTAATATGCAAGTGTTATTTTGCACATTAATATGCCCATTTTAGTTTGCCCATTAATATTCAAGTGTTATTTTGTCCATTAATATGCCACAGCCAGTTTTACCATTAAAATTCCACAGCCAATTTGGCCATTAATACACCCCAGCCAATTTGCCAATTAATATGCCACTGTAATTTTGCCCATTAATATGCCAGTGTTAGTTTGTCCATTAATATGCCACAGTCAATTTTCCTGTTAATATGGCAAAGCCAATTTCCCCATTAATTTGCCACAGCCAACTTGCCCATTAATATGTCACAGCCAACTTGCCTATGAGTATGCCAGTGTTATGTGCCCATTAAAATGTGTGTGTTATTTGCCCATTAATCTGCCACAGCCATATTGTCCATTAATATGCTACAGCCAATTTTACCATTAATTTGTCAGTGTCATGTGCCCATTAATATGCCACAGCCAAATTGACCTATTAATATGGCACAGCCATGTGTCCATTAATATGAAACAGCCAACCTGCCCATGAATATGCCAGTGTTATTTGCCCATTAATCTTCCACAGCCAAACTGTCCATTAATCTTCCACAGCCAATGTGCCCATTAATATGTCACAGCCAAATTGTCCATTAATGTGCCACAACCAATATGCCCAATAATATGCCACAGCAAATTTGCCCATTAATATTCCACAGCCAAATTACCCATCAATATGCCACAGCCAATTTGCCCATTAATATGCCACAGCCAAATCATTAATATGCCAAATATTATTTGTCCATTAATATACTAGTGTTAGTCTGCCCATTGTATAAATCCCTCAATATTCATATCATCTGTGATGCTCACCAGCGTATTATGAGTGTCAAGTCAGGGTGTCATGGCTTGTGTCATGATGCACCCATATTGTGGGAGTCATACATTAGCACCAAGTTTGAGAAAAATGCATGGTGGATGGCTCCAGGAATAGGTACAGTATCTTAACATGACAACACTATGGTAATATGTATTTCATATGTGCACATTACACCAATCAACATCTCATGCCATGTCTTTTAGGTGACAAGGGACATGTATGTTCAACTTGGCTGATGACCATGCAGAGGAACCCACAGACTGCACCAAAACACAGATACAACATGGCCCATGTTGTGACAAGGTCTGTGATTGTACACACGTTTGGTGCATTTAAATCCCTCTTCTGGTGCCATGATAAATCCAGTGGGTATCAGTTGTACATGCCGCTGAAGTAATCTAATGTCTCTATCTCCTGTTGTATACCAGGGGATGGTGATGCAGCTGCTGAGGAGGCAATGTATCCTGATTTGGTTGTAGATGTCGATTGGGGGTCCTCCAAGGTAATGAGGTAAGCAAAGCTTTATTTACCTATAGCCTGTTTGATATCCTCCCTCTTCTGCCATTCATGTCTTCTCCTCTGCACCTCTAAGGTCTGCAACTTCATTTAAATTGAAGGTACTGGGAACAGTAGTGAGGACCAATTCTTGTTTTGACAACAGTGGTGAGTGAGTAATGTGCATGTTATCAGAGTACATTTACCTCCTATATTATATTACCTCCTAATATATTTAAATTGGAGCCTGATGAGTTGATACAGCTCAGTTTTTCATCACAAGAGTGATACTGTCCAATATGACATGTAATGGACATTTTATGGTATGATATTAAATTGCATGTGTACTGATGACTATAGCAGGGTGCCTGCCTCTCACATGATACACCTATGTGTAATGTTTGACATCTATGGTTCACACAACTGATTAATTGCCCTGTCCATTACACCAACATATTGCATATTAGATATATATATATGTGCACCTATGGGGCCTGGAACACATAGGTCAACAGGTATGTTCAATGACTGGTCATGTATTCTGTGTATGTGAGTGTGATGCAAATTGTTCAGAGATAATGACATACACAGTTGTCACAGTTTGGGCTAATTAACTACTTATCAAAGGCAATCCTATTGGGATTTGTCTATTGGAAGGATCAGTTTTGCAACTAACACAGCTAAATCTCTGATATGTGGCTTGTAGAATCATTTGCAGGTGCTGGTTCTCTGTCATTACAGTGGATATTCTGCCATCATCCTGACCAAGGACAGCTCCTAATGTGCCCAGCTGATCTTCAACATCTAAATAATCCACAGTCAGGAAGGAGCTGCCCACAGGGCCGTAAAAACAGGAGATTGATTTCCTTTGATGTCTGCTATCTTTGTTATCATGCAGCATGTGCATTCTACCTTTGTTCTTTTTATTATTTATTTTGTTATTGATCAAACCAATTAAAACCTTAGTAAAGTATCTGAACATCTACTTTGCAATTGTAGCTTTTTCAATGAACATTTCAACATAGCTACGTATGTGGCGTATTTGTATCAATGGCCTCTTCAGGTCCACTGGTACTTACTGAAGCTTACAGAGCGCCAGCTCATACTCATTGAGGTTGGATCAGTGTTACCTGTCACTCACCTGATCCCCTCACACCGCTTGTCACCTCCTTCCTCACTCCGTCATAGCTCTCATGTTGTTATAGCAGCCATGTTTTTGGAGTCAGGAAGTCACTAGTGACTTCTGGAGACGTTTTTCATCTACGGTGGCCATGTTTTTGGAGTCTGTTTGCTCTCTATACAGACTTCAAATAGATGCCTTCATTTTTGTTTTATTTTCAGTTTTACTTTCTTTCTATTTCTTGGGATCCTCTTCTATTGTATATATATATGAATATATAATTTAGTGTTCTGTATTCTTTTTGTTTTTTCCTGTTCCTCCCTCCTGACACACCCATCTCCTTCTCCATTGGTCTTTGCTAATTACTTCCTATATTTATTCACCTGTTCAATCGTTTTCTAGTTGCCTGTGCAAAGAGTTCTCTCTATTTTTGGGCTATTGTTATATTTCGTCTGACTTCTGATATTGACCCTTGGCTTGTTTTTTGACTCTGTTTTTGATCTCCGCCTGCATCGACCCCGGATAGTATCTTGACTTCGTTTTATCTCTGCCTACCTGGAATCATCAGCCTGTTTTTGACTTTGCTTGACTTCTGCCTGCCTCGACCCCCTGGCTTGTTCCTCGACTCCGCTTGTTCTCATCCTATTTATATCATCAACCTGTTCCAGTCTGTCTTGTCTCCTGTGCTGCTTAGAGTACTCCAGCAACCCATTCCTGGTTACCTCTAGGTTGTACTTGTGCCGCACAAGCCCCTGGCAAAACATTACCCTGGGCTCAACCTTCGGGTGCATATTTGTCAGGGTAAACACCACAAAGTACTTCCCAAGAGGTGAACTTGCAACAAGGGTTCCTCCTCCTGGGTGTCACTGGTACACTGTAACAAGACCTATCCATGGGCGTCCGCAGGGGGGTGCAAGGGGAGGGGGCGATTCCCCCCCCCCCCCCTGGATTTTTGCAATTCCCCTATAAAAAAAAAAAAAAAAAAATGTATTATTATTATTTTTACTCAGTGTGCAGCCTCTAGTTGTCCCTAGGGGACTGCACACCGGTTGCTGGGGTAGGAGGTGGCACCAAAAGCTGTTGCTCTCTACAACTCTGCTTGCTGTAATACTGGTCTCCCATCCACATTTGTGCAGGTCTCTGCAGCTGTCAGTCATGCTGCATGGAGAGCCAATGACAGGGGTGCCCGGGATATGAAGTTATAGTCCCGCCCCTCAGCCTTCCATGTGGCAGCATGACTGACAGAAGAGAGCCTGCAGTGCAACATCATGGAGGAAACAGGGGAAGATACTCAGAGACCATAGCTGAGCCTCTGTAAGTAGGTAGGAAGAGCTTATAATAGCTTTAAAAAACAAAACAGCCAAGGTACATGGTAGAGTGGGGGTAAATCCAAAGAGGTCCCTCCCATTTCCCTGAGGTCTCCATTTGTCCAGTCTGAGCAGTTCCTCTGACCAGGCTCTGCTCACATCAACATGGTGACAAGTGGATGGGGCAGAAAAGATAATGGAGGATAAAATGATGTGATAGATGGAAGCAGATTGCAAACAAAATGAGATGACATGGGGCAGAAAAGATAATAGAGGATGAAAAGAGGTGATTGATTGGAGCAGAATACAGACAAAATTGTGACATGGGGCAGAAAAGATAAAATGTAGGTGAAAAGAGGTCACTGACATGGAGCAATAAAACACATAAAATGATGGGGAAAGAGATGGCAAACATGGAGGAATAAAACATATAAAAAAGGGGGAAAGAGATAAAGAAATGTCATGGATTTAGGAATTTGGGTGTTTAGGGAATCTGTTGCTTTGTGTTTATATTGTGTCTATAGTGTTGTATCTGGTGCTGTGGAGTTATATTGTGTGCGATATGGTTGTATCTGGTGCTGTGGAGTTATATTGTGTGCTATAGTGTTGTGTCTGGTGCTGTTTGGTTATATTGTGTGCTATAGTGTTGTATCTGGTGCTGAGAGGTTATATTGTGTGCTATAGTGTTGTGTCTGGTGCTGTTGGATTATGTTGTATGCTATTGTGTTGTATCTGGTGCTGTGGGGTTATATTGTGTGCTATATTGTTGTATCTGGTGCTGTTGGGTTATATTGTGTGCCATAGTGTTGTGTCTGGTGCTGTTGGGTTATATTGTGTGCTATAGTGTTGCATCTGGTGCTGAGAGGTTATATTGTTTGCTATAGTGTTGTGTCTGGTGCTGAGAGGTTATATTGTGTGCTATAGTGTATCTGGTGCTGAGAGGTTATATTGTGTGCTATAGTGTTTTATCTGGTGCTGTAGAGTTATAGTGTGTGCTATAGTGTTGTATCTGGTGCTGTGGGGTTATATTGTGTGCTATAGTGTCTTATCTGTTGCTATGGGGTTATATTGTGTGCTATAGTGTTGTATCTGTTGCCGTATGCTTATATTGTGTGCTATAGTGTTGTATCTGGTGCTGAGAGGTTACATTGTGTGCTATAGTAACATAGTAACATAGTAACATAGTAATTTAGGTTGAAAAAAGACACAAGTCCATCAAGTTCAACCCTTCTACCTATCATATCAGCGTTTTAATCCAAAAGAAGGCAAAAAACCCTAATGAAGCTTTTTTGAATGTTGCCTCCTAGGGGGGAAAAAATTCCTTCTTGACTCCAAAATCAGATTTCTTCTTGGATCAAAAAGGTCTATTATTAATGCTTATTCTATTATTAATACCCCTGTATGTTCTGCTTTTCTAAAAAAACATCCAGACCATTTTTAAATGCATCTATTGTGGTTGATAGCACTACCTCTCTTGGCAGTGAGTTCCATAATTTTGTTGTCCTTACCGTAAAGAATCCCTTCCTTTGCTGCCTATGAAATCTTTGCTGTTCCAGTCTCAGGGGGTGACCTCTTGTTCTTTGTACATTTCTATTAATGAACAGGTCCCTGGAGAGCTCCTTATATTGGCCCTGCACATATTTATATAATGTTATCATATCCCCTCTAGGATGCCTTTTTTCTAAAGTAAATAAATGCAATTTTTAAGTCTCTCTTCATAACTAAGATCCTCCAATCCCCTTATTAATTTTGTAGCTCTCCTTTGCACTTTTTCTAGTTCCTTAATATCCTTTTTCAGGGCTGGTGCCCAGAATTGTACTGCATATTCAAGGTGAGGTCTTACCATTGATTTGTAAAGAGGAAAGATGATGTCCTCCTCCCGTGAATCTATACCTCATTTTATACATGCCAATATCTTATTGGCCCTTGCAGCTGCTGACTGGCATTGGGCACTGTTGCCAAGTTTGTTATCTACAATGATTCCTAAATCCTTTTCGTTAGTAGTTTTTCCCAGGGAAATACCATTTAACGTATATGTTGCTTTGTTATTATTTTTCCCATAATGCATAACTTTACATTTGTCTATATTGAACCTCATTTGCCACTTTCTTGCCCAGTTCCCCACTCTGTCCAAATCTTCCTGTAAAGAAAAAACATCAAGCTTAGTCTTTATTACCTTACCTAATTTTGTGTCATCAGCAAACGCTGAGACATGGCACTCAGCACAACGTGGGAGATCATTAATAAACATATTAATAAGAAGAGGTCCCAAAACAGACCCCTGAGGTACTCCGCTCACTACCCTGGTCCAATTTGAAGCTTTACCATTTACAACAACCCTCTGTGTTCTATCTTTTAGCCAATTTTCAATCCAAATACATACATTTGCCCCCAATCCTATTACTCTCAATTTGTAGAGTAACCTTTTGTGTGGAACTGTATCAAATGCTTTAGCAAAATCCAAATAGATCACATCAACTGCCACACCTAGATCTATATTTTTACTGACCTCTTCATAGAATGTTATTACGTTTGTTTGACAAGACCTGTCTTTCACAAAACCATGTTGACTTTTACTAATTATATTCTGATTCAAGATGTATTCTTGAGTGTACACCTTTAGCAATCCTTCAAATAATTTCCCCACTACAGATGTCAAGCTCACTGGCCTATAATTACCAGGCAGAGATTTTGATCCCTTTTTAAATATTGGAATGACATCCGACTTTCGCCAGTCTGTTGGCACTATACCTGAACTGAACGAATCCCTAAAGATCATAAATATTGGTCTGGCCAGAATTATGCTTAACTCTCTTAGGACCCTTGGGTGTATACCATCTGGCCCTGGGGCCTTGTCTATCTTAACAGAGTTTAATTGCATAAACACTTTTTCCCATGTTTGCGGTGACTGTTCCGTAACTTCCGGTAGCAGGGAGTGTTGTATCTGGTGCTGTTGGGTTATATTGTGTGCTATAGAGTTGTATCTGGTGCTGTTGGGTTATATTGTGTGCTATAGTGTTGTATCTGGTGCTGTTGGGTTATATTGTGTGCTATAGTGTTGTATCTGGTGCTATGGGGTTATATCTTTGCTATGTTGTTCTATCTGTTGCTGTGGAGTTTCAGCTAGAGCTCTGGATATTTATCTGGTGCTGTGGTTTATATCTTGTGTCATGGGTTTTTAGCTAGTGCCGTGGGTTAATATCTGGTGTTGTGGATCTATATCTGGCACAGTGGATCTATATTTGGTGCAGTGAGGCTATATCTAGTGTGGTTGGTTTATATCTGGTGCTGTGGATCTGTATCTGGTGCAAGGTTTATCAACCCTTTGCATGCCTTCACTGATAATGACAAAGCTCCTCCACTTCATGATAACTTGTCAAAAAGAGGCGCGGCGCAGGAAGGATGACCGTAAAATTATGCCCCCCCCGGAAAAGATTTCTGCGGATGCCCATGGACCTATCTGTCTTGCCTTTTTCATTTTCTTCAGTACCTGTCAATATAACAGCAGGGCATGATGAGTTATGTGGGTCATGCAGATATGTGGCTTTGTCAGGCACGTTTTGATACTCGGTTAACACATATATGATTTTGAACTACATGTGTGCTTATGTGTGGATGGAAATGTATCATGTGGCCATGATGTATGAGTATTGTGAAGTTTCTTTCCTTTTCTTGAAAACAGCTACTGATCTCTGCTGCATTCTAACTGTGTTAACATTCTTGGTTATCCAATTCCAAGGGATATTTCTCATCTTGTGGCTGGTGTTTCTGACTGTTGCCCCAATTATCTGATGGGAACAGTTGGACAGTTCCTTAATTATTCCTGTATTTTAATTACAAAAGAACATTTTGTGCTCATTTGCACTTTTGCATTGAACTTATTCACACAAATGGTGCAGCTGAAATCCAAGTGCTTGTCCACTTTGCTTTATGAGTAAATTTTAACCCTGTTTACACTATATGTTTCCTGTTTTATTTTGAGCATGCCTGAATATGAAGATTTCGATCCAGATCATCTAATTACATATTTATTGAGCCTCCTTTTTCCTTGTCTTTTCTGTATATACTTACCAAATAATATGGCAAGTGATTGCACCCTGTTCATTTACAGGGCAAACCTCAGTGCTACATCTTCTTCCATTATGTTTAGTGATTCACTAGGAACAGTGGCAGGTTAAGATCCTTTCTGTTGATACCTCGACATACCTCAACTGAGAGTCAGAGCTGAGAGTAAACTCACAGGTATCTACACATCAGGTTTATTCCAGGCATGTGGCACCAGTTTTTTAATTCTGCTTTAGTTGTTTTTTATTTATATTTTTACTTCCCAACACTTTAATATGTGGGTGTTTTTTTTTTTTTTTTAAATAACCCCCAGTCGGAGCTTTCAGTTGCAATAGGCTATTCATGTCCTGTTCTTGGCAGAGGAAAATAGCACTTTTTCGCCTGCGACAACTTACCTCTATTAAAATCAGTGACTACTGTCCACAATGCTGTATCATTAAGAGGGTGCCGAAATCCATCTTATTTCAAAAGGATTGTGAGCGTGAATAATTCAACACCATTAATTATTGCTTGCCTACATCTCATTTTGATGCTGCTTCTGTGGGCACATAAATGTGACTGAAGCATGTACAAAGTCTCCAAGCTCCACTTTCCGTACAGGGCATGCTAATGCTACCAGGCAATGTTAGCCACAGGGACCTAATTAAAAGAAAATAAATTAATCTTACTGATGAGGCAATTCAAAGGACGTAGCCATTTACACTAATAAACCAACTCTTTAACTTGGCTTAAAGCAGAAACATGGTGCAGCGACTCAACGAACATCAGCTTGGGGAATAAAATATATAAAGTCAAGAGAGATTTTTAAGTGTTAATTTTAAGTTTTTCATATGTGGAGTCCTGTAAAAACGTAAAATTAACCATTTTTGTAATGGCAAACAGGAGTGCTGCAAGTTTTTTTCATTTTAATTGCTACCTTTATATTTTCATAAATATTATTTGCTTGTAATCTTTTTAATCAAATTGCATCTTACAGTTAAAATATTTTTTTTAAGTATTTTTTTGTGTGTAATTGAAGGGCTTCTGAATGGTGCTTGCAGTCCAGTGGGTTCCTACCTGACCCATGAGGGTCCATTGCAGGATCATGCATTGTTTGTGAAGGCTAGGAGCAAGCATCTTGTTGGCAGGTATTTTACAGGTCAGTCACTTTGACAGTCTAGTGCTCCAGTTGCTAGAACATTGCCCTGAGTTACATTTATAACATACATTTATCATAAAAAAGGGGAGAAAATATAGTCATACTATGAGCACATAACATAGATTATTAAAACGGCCAAGGTGGAAAATATAACAACTAACCATAAAACCATGTATTATAATTAGTACAATAGCCAAGTTTAGATCCCCAGGATAATCCTTCATAGTATAAATGCAAATATTATGTACATATACATTACAGAATGAACAGACCGATATGTATCTTGTATTATTTGCACATATATGCACAAATATGAATGGCATTAGGACAGTAGCCTGATGATCAGAACATGGCAGATACTGCTTAAAAGTATACAGGCTATATATATTATATACATGTAGATCAAAAATAAGTCAGCTCGAAAATAAGCACTCAGCTTTAAGAAAAACAACAAGTAACTCTACCTGGGTACAGTGTCGCTTTTAATATGCAGATCCCAAAAAAAAAGAAATATCACGTACTCACAGGATTTGAAATGTCAAAATAGTCGATATATTAGCTATGGAGAATTAATATCATAGCATCAACATTATGACCCCTTTGGGTCTTGATAATGGTTCCAAAGGGGACCAAAACTTTGATGCTATGATATTAATTATATATATATATATATATACACTTTAATATACACTGAGTAGTCATAACATTATGACCACCTGCCTAATATTGTGTAGGTCATCTTTTGACATCAAAATAGCCCTGACCCATCGAGGCATGGACTCTGCTAGACCTCGATGATTGAATGATTGAACTGATATCTGGGGAATTTGGAGCCCAAGTCAACACTTTGAACTCATTTTTGTATTCCTCAAACCATTCCTGAAAATGTTTTTGCTTTGTGGCAGGGTGCATTATCCTACTTAAAGAGGGCAAAGCAATCAGGGAATACCGCAGCATAGGTAGGTGATACATGTCAAAGTAACATCCACATGAATGGCA